>JAIOJX010000001.1:0-1200000 GCA_022376925.1 Tragulus kanchil | reverse complement strand
AGTGCTTTACAAGAAACACTCTTAAAGAACAGGCCTGGCGGGGCTCCCTTGGACTTGAGGCAACCAGTTCTAATTTCCCTACAGGAGCCCCGGGTAACTTTGACTGGGGGAACATGTTGACTGGCTCTCCGACAGGTACTACTCTCCTTTGTAAAGTGAAAGCTCAAATAACCTTCCTCAGAGCAACTTGACATCAGGGTCCCACTGGGTCTTTTTTGACCTTGTCCAATCTTGGGGAGCTTTGGCCCTCATCTGGGGAGCTTTGGTTCCCATCTGGAGTGATCTCTCTGTGAAGGGAAACTGCATTTATAAGGTGCTTTGGAGAAAGGTCACAGGTTTAACAGGACTGGGAAGTCATGTCAGTGTGGCTATCTGGCAGGCTAGGGCTTGGTTTACTAACTGCCTCCTCCAAGGCTTCCTCTACGGTTTTCTCATTTCTTTCTCTTTAAATCCTCTGTGAACAGACAAATGGCTATGGAAGCAACGGAGGAACTCTGGTCATTGTGCCTCAATAGCTACCACCTAAGTGGGTAAAGGTTCTCTGTTCTTCCTCCCTTAAACTGGGGACCAAGCTCTGTCTTCGGATCTTTTTTGCCGCCTTTGCCTCTTTCTAGTGGGAGCCTGGGAGTTGCCCCTGGGCCTTCCAGAGAGGCTTTCTCCCTTAGGATTGAGGAATCTCTTTGCTGTACAAGGAACTCTCAACAGCCTTTTCCCAGCACTACAGTACAAAAGCATCAATTCTTTGGCACTCAGCCTTCTTGATGGTGCAACTCTCACATCCATACCTGACAACTGAGAAAATTACAGCTTTGACCACGCCAAACTTTGGTGGCAAAGTGATGTCTCTGGTTTGTTTTTGTTTTTTTTTTTGGTCTCTGGCTTTTAATGTTAATCCCTCGTTGGGGAAGCCACCCAATTCTTTCAGAAAAGGAGGGGGGGAAAAAAAAAACAGAACAAAACTGTCCTTAGTTTACTAAAGTCGTCTACAAGACCAGAAGGGTAATTCCAAAAAACCTCTCACCACTCCCAAAACCTTTCCTGTTCTTCTGAAGCTTGTAAATGCCAAACCAAGGGAAAACAAAGGCATCCTAGGGAGAACTTGCCAGTATCTTTGAGATGCAAATATCCTCTCTGATCTCCTCAGAAATCTTTATCTCTGCTGTCTTCTTCTTCTTTTTTTTTTTATTTATTTAAACATTTATTTTATTTATTTATCTTTTGGGGGGTAGGGTGGGGAGGGAGGGGAACGGGCGGGCCACTTCTATTGGTCTTTCATTTCTGTATTTTTCATCCATCTTTGTTCTTTGGCTCGTGTGGGCCTCCCATCGCAGTGGTCTCTGTCGTCGCCGGCTCTGGGCGCATGCGCTCCAGAGCTCCGGCTCGGTAATTGAACACATGGGTCTAGCCGCTCCGCGGCACGTGGGATCTTCCCAGGCCAGGGATTGAACCGGTGCCCCTTGCACTGCAAGGCAGTGTCCTTACCCACTGGACCACCAGGGAAGCCCTGCTGTCTTCTTAATACAAATTTTAGAAAGGGCAAAATCATTTAAAAGTTGGCTTCTCTGAGACTTCCCTGGTGGTCCAGTGGTTAAGAATCTGCCTACCAATGCAGAGGACACGGGTTTGATCCCTGGTCAGGGAAATGAGATCCCACATACCATAAGGTGATGAAGCTCACATGCCTCAACTAAGACCCAATGCAGCCAAATAAATAAATATTAAAAAAAGAAAGGTTTGCTTCTCCAAGGTAATTAAAAGTTGCTTTTTCTACAAATACTAATATTTAGCCATCTAGCCAAATGAGCCTGATTTGTTTCATCTGAGAACCCAAATTTTAACCCAATTTCTTTTGTAAACTGATGAGTTTTTACAGTGTTGTACCTGAATCAAAATTGAAATCTTGAAATAAGAACTAAGGCCTCACTATTTCTGTGTTTATTTGAATAACATTGCTGCAGTTAATCTGTAAAAAGAGCTCTATTTAATTGGTCTAAATAACACTAATAAGTGGTTATAACAACAACAAAAAAAACCCTTCTAAAGATAAGGGAGAAATCAAGTTAAATATGTTTAAGATCCACATGGACTGAGAAATATCTAGTGTTAAGTGTGGTGCCCAAGGATGAAAGAACAAGGCAAACTAGGAGGGGCTTGGAATGCAACACCCTTACTGTCCTGTCTCCCCCGGGCTCTAGGCCACAGCCCAGTCCTTAAGACACCTGTGTCCCTCCTTGGACTCTATTGCCTTTTCCTCACACTGTAGTCATCACTCTGCTCCACCCAGTGCACCATCCAATCAGCAGTGACCCTTAAGACCTCTGTGCCACTCCTTAGACCCCAGGTATAAAATGGATCAAAGACCCCTGCTTAGGGTCAGTTCCCTCTGAGCCGCCCACTGCATGGGCAGTGCCTCTCCCTCCCCCACTCTAACAAACTCTACTTGCCTCTCACTCTGCCTCGTGTCTGGAAATTCTTTTCCAACCCGCACACAGACCTCGGCATTAAGGTTTAAATTTATTGATCAAATAATATAGACATGTCTTGAGTCATCAGTCTATTAAATAAAATATTATAATTTAATTTTTTTGACTTTAGGTATGTAGGATCTTAGTTCCCCCATCAGGGATTGAACCTGTGTCCTCTGTGGTGGGAGCATGGAGTCTTAACCAGTGGACTACCAGGAAAGTCCTAAATAAAATATTAAATGTAATACTTTCATTATGCCTGGCTTAACATCTGTTACAAATTTGTCACCAAGAAATGTACCTCATTGTAGAAAAAAGCTTTAGGGAAACTAAGATGTGTGTTTCAATAAAGGAATATGTAAAAAAACAAAAGAGACTAGAAAGAGTTATGCAAGATCAAGATTTCCTAAGACTTGAATTTGGCTTTTTCTGGCCATTGAGAAGAAAGTTTTCTTGGAATGCCTTTTTTTTTTTTTTGGCCACTTCTATTGGTCTTTCATTTATTTATTTTCATCCACCTCCCATTGCAGTGGCCTGTCGCTGCAGAACACCGGCTCTGGATGCATGCGTTCCAGAGCTTCGGCTCGGCAGTTGGAGACATCGGTCTGAAAGGGTTTTACCTTTATTCGACAGCAGACTATTCAGAATCCACACAAACCAAACTGTAGTATGTGTGGGAAAGTCTTTCTGAACCCATCACATCTAAATAGACATAGGAAATGTCATACAGGAGAGAAATCTTTCAAATGTACAGGATATGGTAAAACCTTTAATCAGAATCCAAAGCTTAGTCACCATCGACAAATCCTCACCAGAGAGAAACCTCATAAATGTAAGGATTGTGGCAAAGCCTTTATGTACAGCTATCATCTTATTGTACATCTCAGGGTCCATACTAGAGAGAAACCTTTTAAATGTAAGGATTGTGGCAAAGCATTTAGGCATAACTGAAAGGGTTTTACCTCGATTTGAGACTTAAACCCAGGGCCCAGACCTGATCAAACCCTGTTTGGGACTTGAACCCACGTGACTGGGGCTTGAACCTAGCCAAAACCTGGTTTGGGACTCGAACCCACGTGGCTAAGGCCTAACCCCAGTCACAACCCTGCTTGGGATGTGAATCCACATAGTCAGGACACAATCCCGGCCAAAAACCTGTCTGGGACTCGAACCCACGCAACTGAGACTTAATCCAGCACTCACCCAACGTCTGGACCCACTGAGGCTCGGGTTCTTCGTGCCTCCACGCAGAAGGAATTCAGCGAGAGGCAGAGTGACAGGCAAGAAGAGGATTTATTAGGATAGGGTACTTGTAAGAGGTGCAGGCGGCCAGGCAGGAAAGCCCTGCTCTGCTCTCCCCTCAACTGAGTGGGCAGCCATATATACAGGATGGTAGAAGACCGCCCCCTCGAGCAGACGCAGATGCAGGACATACATCATTGGCTGCTTCTTCGCCAGCTCCTCCTTCCTCAGCTGTTTATACCCAGTTGAGCCTGCTTTACTGAACAAGGAGCAGCTCTCCTGAGTTATCGTCCACTCACTGGCCTCCCAGCCTTTCTCAGGTGTCTCCCTTCTACCTACCATCCCCTACTAGGACTCCACAACCACCTACCTGTTCTACTCTGTCCCTATCAATTCTAGATATGGGAAGAAGCAACAAAGGAAAACGTTTCCTGGACTGTAGTTAGACTCCAGAGAATTTTAATTATTGATGGGGCCTGGTACAAAACTTCAAACCTGGAGTGGCATATCAAGAGTGCTTGCCTGAGCTGGGATGAGCCTCCCAGCACCGCAGAACCAAAGCTGATCATGAAGTCTTCCCGTCTCTTCTGTCTCCCAGAAGACGGGAACCCTTGAGAAATGGAGTCAGCGATTAGAGCCCTTCAACAGGAGCCAGTGAGCCCCGAGCAAGTGGGGACACCTGCCACGTGGCAGTCCTCGGACTGTGGCCGGTCCCTGTAGTAGACCCTGACCGAACTCAGAGTGTGGGATCACAGACAGGGAGGTCAATACCATGGGAAGAATTTTAATGAGCCTTGATTCTTGCATCTTCCCATACATAGAAGAATGCTACATTTCTTAACTTGAGATGCTTTCTTGTGGATTTAAAGTTAAGTATTTCTAAGTCTGCAGATGTAAAATGGGCACTTTCCAAAAGAGGAACAGAAAGACACACCTCAACCTTTGAAACCCTGGCAACGATGGCAGACACCTCCAGAAAGATCCACCTGGCCAGAATGGTCAGCACCTTTTTTTTTTAAAGTTACTTCTCTCTATATATAAAATTAGCACCTCTTTTTCACAAGATTGTAGAATAGACTTTGACAGTGAGGAATTGCTGCAGGGCGAAAATCAATTCTGGCTCAGTGTAGCAAACTTTCTTTGCCTTGCTTTCTGTTGCTATTGTTATTATAGTCACACTTCATGGCTTGCCTGGAGGGCCCGGCCCCTCTGCCTGAGTGTTAAAGTAAAATCCCTTAGTTCAAGACTCCTGTCCACCTCTAGATGGCTGGAAGAGAAAAATTAACACTTCTGCCTGAGGCTTGCCATTGTAAGAGATGTTTGCAAGATTAATGGCCTTTCTTCTTTGCTTCCTCACCCTCCAATGCCTGATCTATGAAATAGCCTGGCATCCAAACCCCAATAAGATGCTTTTTTTCCAGGCGCTAGCCTGCCATCTTCTCGGTCAGCTGCTTTCCAAATAAAGTCGTTTTCCTTGCCTCAACACCTTGTCTCTCAGATTCATTGGCCTGTCGTGCAGCGAGCAGATTGAGCCTGGACTCGGTAATACTGATAAGAAGAACAGAGAGGGCCTGGCATCCTCCCAATACCACATAGCCTGACTCTTCCCCTGAGAAAACATCAGACAAATACAACCTGAGGACAGTCCACCAAATACCCGGCCTGCAGTCTTCAAAAATGTCCATATCATGAAAGGCCAAGAAAAGCAGAGGATTCTTCCAGATTAAAAGGCACCAAGGAAACATGAGAATGAAATGCCACATGGGATCCTAAACCAGATCCTGGATCAGAAAAACACAAAACTACGAAGGACAAGGGGACAATTGGTAAAATTTTGACAAGATCATAGATAAAATGATGTTATCATGTTAACATTTCTGATGTTGATAGTTATACTATGGTTATGTCCTCTTGGTTATAAGGATTATAGTACAGTGATTATGCTGAGGTTGTGAAACACAGAGGCAAGTATTTCGGGATAAACGGGTAAACTGTATGCAACGTAAACATAGTTGAGAAAATATTTTTTATTATAATTTTCTTAGAATGTCAGCCTCATAGGTTTTTTTTTTTTTTTTTCTTTTTTAGCCTCATAGGTCTTTTCTTGTTTATTTGGTTTTGTCTGTGCTGGGTCTTCGTGGCTGCATGGGCTTCTCTTTGCGGTGGCTTCTCTTGTTGCAGAGCACGGGCTCTAGGGTGAATGGGCTTCAGTAGTTGCGGTTTCCAAGCTTCTAGAGCACAGGCTCAATAGCTGGGGTGCACGGGCTTAGTTGTATTGAAAGGGGTGAATAGGCAGACTTGGTAAGGAGGCCAGAGGTTTCTGAGGAGGAGGAGGGGGAACAAACATTTTCTAGCCTAAAATGTTTGTCATGGTAAAGATTTACTCTGAAACTAACGTTATTATTTTATGGAGGCAAACTATTTTACGTTGGCATGTCTCATCCAGTCTAGATGGCTGGAGACTATCCTGTGGCTAATCTTATGTTAATGTTGTGGGAGTGGGCCTAGCAAGGCCTTTACAACCTTAAGATGTTCTTTTGATGTATTATTAATAATCAACTGGAAAGTACAGAACGATTTGTCTAAACTAGCTTCTGGAGGTATTCTTCTATCCACCTTTCAGTGTCTATACTGGAAACTTTCTCTATCCCTTTTTTCTTTAATGAACTTTTTACTGCATGAAGCTCTGAGTGACCAAAACCAAGTCTTTTTGATCCCAGTGTGAATTCTTCTTTGGAGATCAAGAATCCAACACCATTCTACGTAACCTATCCACCGTCATCTATCACTCTGAAGCATTTGGGATCTTTCTGGACCAGGGATCAAACCCATCTGCTGCATTGGCTGGCGGATTCTTTACCACTGAGAAACCAAGGGAGCCTGAGAAAATATTAAGACAGAAAATCAATCTATATGCACCCACATGAGAGAGAGATAATGAGAAAGCAAACGGAACAAAATAGGGACTCTTGGTGAATGTGAGTTAAGGGTCCATGGGAGCTTTCTGTATTATTCTTACAGCTTTTCTGTAAGTCTGAAATTATTTCAAATTATAAAGTTAAAGAAAATGACCATTTCTATCCAACATTTGACTGGAGGGTGTAGCCAGGACAATATAGCCAGTGAGATTAGAAAGGAAGAAGTAAAACTATCTCTATTCTCAGATGACATAATCTTGTATATGCAAAATTCTAATACATCTGCTGAAAAAATGTTAGAACTAATAAATGAGTTTAGCAAAGTTGCAAGATGAAAGATCATTACATAAAAATCAGTCATATTTCTGTACCTGAGCAATGAGCAATTCTGTTTTACAGTAGCATCATAAAGAATAAAATACTGGGCTTCCCTGGTGGTCCAGTGGGTAAGGACACCGCCTTGCAGTGCAAGGGGCGCCGGTTCCATCCCTGGCCTGGGAAGATCCCACGTGCCGTGAAGCGGCTGGACCGATGTGTCCAATGACCAAGCCAGAGCTCTGGAGCGCATGCGCCCAGAGCCGATGCTCTGCAGCGAGAGAGGCCACTGCAATGTGAAGCCCACACAGGCCAAAGAACAAAGATAAATAAATGAAAGATCAATAGAAGTGCCAAAAAAAAGTGTTTTAGAAAAAAAAGAATAAAATACTTAGGAATAAATTAACAATAGAGGATTTCCCTGGTGGTTCAGTGGCTAAGACTGCATTCCCAGTGCAGGGGGCCCAGGTTCAATTCCTGGTCAGGGAGCTAGATCCCACATGCCCCAACTAAGAGTTCATATGCTAAAGTTCACCTGCCTCAACTAAGACCTGGTGCAGTCAGATAAATAAATGAAATAGTAAAAAAAAATTAACAACAGAAATGCAAAACGTGAACATTGTAAACTAGAGAATATCACTGGAAAAAAAATTAAGGCAAACCTCAGTAAATGAAAAGACATTTGTTGAGTCAGGGTTCTTCAGAGTAACAGAACAGGACATACACACATATGATTAATTTTGCCACACACGATTTATTTTGAGGAATTAGCTCCTGTGGTTGTGAGGGCTGGCAACAAAATAGGGACTCTTGGTGAATGTGAGTTAAGGGTCCATGGGAGCTTTCTGTATTATTCTTACAGCTTTTCTGTAAGTCTGAAATTATTTCAAATTATAAAGTTAAAGAAAATGACCATTTCTATCCAACATTTGACTGGAGGGTGTAGCCAGGACAATATAGCCAGTGAGATTAGAAAGGAAGAAGTAAAACTATCTCTATTCTCAGATGACATAATCTTGTATATGCAAAATTCTAATACATCTGCTGAAAAAATGTTAGAACTAATAAATGAGTTTAGCAAAGTTGCAAGATGAAAGATCATTACATAAAAATCAGTCATATTTCTGTACCTGAGCAATGAGCAATTCTGTTTTACAGTAGCATCATAAAGAATAAAATACTGGGCTTCCCTGGTGGTCCAGTGGGTAAGGACACCGCCTTGCAGTGCAAGGGGCGCCGGTTCCATCCCTGGCCTGGGAAGATCCCACGTGCCGTGAAGCGGCTGGACCGATGTGTCCAATGACCAAGCCAGAGCTCTGGAGCGCATGCGCCCAGAGCCGATGCTCTGCAGCGAGAGAGGCCACTGCAATGTGAAGCCCACACAGGCCAAAGAACAAAGATAAATAAATGAAAGATCAATAGAAGTGCCAAAAAAAAGTGTTTTAGAAAAAAAAGAATAAAATACTTAGGAATAAATTAACAATAGAGGATTTCCCTGGTGGTTCAGTGGCTAAGACTGCATTCCCAGTGCAGGGGGCCCAGGTTCAATTCCTGGTCAGGGAGCTAGATCCCACATGCCCCAACTAAGAGTTCATATGCTAAAGTTCACCTGCCTCAACTAAGACCTGGTGCAGTCAGATAAATAAATGAAATAGTAAAAAAAAATTAACAACAGAAATGCAAAACGTGAACATTGTAAACTAGAGAATATCACTGGAAAAAAAATTAAGGCAAACCTCAGTAAATGAAAAGACATTTGTTGAGTCAGGGTTCTTCAGAGTAACAGAACAGGACATACACACATATGATTAATTTTGCCACACACGATTTATTTTGAGGAATTAGCTCCTGTGGTTGTGAGGGCTGGCAAAGTGGCAAGTCTAGAATTTGTAGGTTGGGTTGGCAAAAAGCTGTGGATTCAAGCAGGCCTTCTACATGACAGTCTTGAGGTAGAATATCTATTTTTCTAGAAAACCTCTATTTTTGCTTTTAAGGCCTTCAGTTGAGTGGACAAGATTCACCCACATTATAGAGTGTGATCTTAAAGTCAACTGATTGTTGATGTTGACTACATCTATAAAACTCATTCACAGCAACACCTGGATGAGTGCTTGATTCAATAACTGCCGACTATAGCCTAGCCAAATTGAAATGAATACACATGAATTATCATAACATCCTAAGTTCATGGATGTTAAGAATCACGTTAAGATGGTGTGCGCGTGTGTGCTCAGTCGCTTCATTCGTGTCCGACTCTCTGTGACCCTATGGACTGTAGCCCGCCAGGCTTCTCTGCTCATTGGACTCTCCAAGCAAGAGTCCTGGAGTGGGTTGCCATGCCCTCCTCCAGGGGAGCTTCCCAACCGGGGGGCAGAACCCGAGTCTCACGTCTCCTGCATTGGCAGGCAGGTCCTTTACCACTAGCTCCACTTGGGAAGCCTGGTTAAGACGGTAACACTCTCCAAACTGATTTACAAATTCAATCCAATACCTAGCAAACTCCCACTGGATTTTCTGGGTTTTTTTGTTGTTGTTTGTTTTTTGCAGAAATTGAAAAGTTCATCCTAAAATTCACCTGGAGTGTATAGGAGGATGGCTAATGGTATATGTTTTGTTCTGGGGCTGATGAAACTGTTTTGGAATTGAATAGGGATGGTGGCACAACTTTGTGTGAATACATTAAAAGTCATTGGATGTTACATAAGTGACTTACATGATCGATGAATTATAGGTCAACAAAGCTGTTTATGAATAGAAAAGGAAAAATAAGCAGACGGAACGAAAACCTCTGATTCAGGGCCACGGTGGCTGGTGGGGAAGGGGCCAGGTGGCAATGGCAAACAGCCTCGAGTCCTCGTGCTGCGCATCTGCATGTTGTCGCGCGCAGGCCCTCCGGATGAAGGACCGTCTGAGGGAGAGTGGCCCGAGCCAGGACTGCGCAAACCGGGCCGGTGTGCACCTGAGGGACCGGGGCGGGGGACGCGGCGCCCCCGCGGCAGGTGGCCTGGGGCGCGCCCCCGCGCCTCGGGGCGGAGTCAGCGCGCCCCGGAGGCCGCCCCGCGCCCCGGGTCCCAGGCTTGTGGGAGGCGGCGGGCCGAGGGGCGGGGGCGGAGAGGCGCGCGCCCCGGACGCGGCCATCGCGCGGGGGGGGTCGGCTCGTCGGGCGGGGCGCCTGGCCGCTCCCCGGGGCTGGAGCTGCGTGCTGGGCCGCGCCCTGGCCCGGAGAAGGCCGTCCGCAGCCCGCGAGCCCGCGCCTCGGCTCGCCCCGAGCGCCCCTTCCCGACGCGGTGGTACGGTCCGGGCTTAAAAGGCCCGGCGGCCGCGGGCCGGCCCAATGCGTGGGCGGCGGCGCGGGCGCGCGGGGCGCGGGGCGCGGCGGCGGGGGCGCGCGGGCGCGCTGGTGTCGGGCTCGAGGGCGCGTCCACGTGGCCGACGGGCGGCCCCCCGGAGCCAGCGGCGGCGGAGGGACAGGTATGTGGCCGCCATCCTGCGCCACCCTTGCGGGGCCAGCTTGCTCGGCCGCTCCGGGCTCCGGCATCCCGGGGTTCGCCTTGGCCTCGAAGGGGTCGGGCCCTGCCGCTGCCTCGCGGGCTCCCGCCTGGCGGGTCCTGCGTGCTCGGTGCCGGGACGGACGGCCGGTCCGCGGCCAGCCTCTTGCCCGACGGGGACCCTTTGTGGAGGAGGAGCGACCCCTGCAAAGACTGCCGCGGCGCCTCCATCCACTGGGGTTCCCGTGGGTCTCCCGAGTGAGGGGGTGGGGGTGTCCCTGGTCGGGGCAGGGCGAGCCGGGCCGGCACTCCCGCGCGGGGCATCGGGGAGCGGGCGCTAGAGCCAGCGCTCTGCGCGGGGCTGTCCCCGTCCGCCGGCTCTCCCCGCGAGGCTGGAGCACAGGCCGGTTTGGCCTGTGCTCCCTGAGGCTAACGGGGAGGCTGCAGGCTGAGGTTTGCAGTGGACCCTTGGGCTTCAGGTCTTGCCTCTGCAGGTCTCTCTCCTGACCTGTCCCATTCTTTCTTAGGCTAGTCTTGCCGGGCAGTGTGGAGGAGGCGAGGGTGGCAGGAGGCCTCCCTTCTCCGTCTTCCTTTCTTCTCTGGCTCTTGGCTTAAGGGCTCGTGCAGGATGCGGGCCTGACAAAAGAGCCTGGGAGAGATGAGCAGCTGAAACTTTGCAGCTCCGAGCTAGGTCCGCTGCTTGTTCTAGCCAGTACATTTGCCCCCTTTCTTCTGTGCTACGTTGGTTTGGCTCCCCTCCCGCACCCTCCTCCCCCAAGCTGGGTAACTTGTGTCTCCTTGGGGCTTGGGCACTGCGAAGGTAGCCCTGAGCCCCGCACTTTGGCTGCCGCGACACTGCTCGCTGTCTGCTGCGTGGAGCTGGCCGAGGGCTGGGCGTGGCCTTGGGTGAAGACCCACCAAGCCCAGGACTGCTGTGGTCCCCACCCTGTCCTCCCAGAGTCTCCGCTGTCTCTGAGAACACTGCGCCCCTTCCGTAGCGCTTCCTGGGGCCCCCCGCATCTCCCTTTGCCCAGCTAACATCTGGCTGTGGAGGGAGAACTGCGCAGTGCTGCCCGGGCGTCCGTCTGGCGGTACCTGAGCAGAGCCTGACGTCTGTCTGTCTGTCTGTCTGTCTCTGTGTGTTGCTGTGGGGACAGGCGCGACTTGGCTTTGTGCTGCAGCCGGGAGGCTGGGTCGCAGGCTCTGGTCAGCTGGCAGAGAGAGGCCCTTGGGACAAGGAGGCAGTGAGGCTGAGGAAGGTGGCTGTGGTATCCCGGGGTTCCATCTGGTCTCAGGCTTTGATGCCTCAGGTGTCTGTCCTGGGGAGGTGTCCTGCCAGTCCCCGTCCAGGTTACGATTCTTCTCTGCCTGCCTTTCTCCTTCCCCGACCTGGGCTGTGAGGTGCCTCTGTGGGCTTGGCTTGGCCACGGCGGGGCTGCTCTTTCTTGTGTGTCGCTGGCTCCCTCGGCTCTGGGATCTGGTGTTTGGCTTTCCTTCCTGGAGGGCCTCCCACCCTTCTTTGCCAGCTCTGCAGGCTGAGGTTTGCAGTGGACCCTTGGGCTTCAGGTCTTGCCTCTGCAGGTCTCTCTCCTGACCTGTCCCATTCTTTCTTAGGCTAGTCTTGCCGGGCAGTGTGGAGGAGGCGAGGGTGGCAGGAGGCCTCCCTTCTCCGTCTTCCTTTCTTCTCTGGCTCTTGGCTTAAGGGCTCGTGCAGGATGCGGGCCTGACAAAAGAGCCTGGGAGAGATGAGCAGCTGAAACTTTGCAGCTCCGAGCTAGGTCCGCTGCTTGTTCTAGCCAGTACATTTGCCCCCTTTCTTCTGTGCTACGTTGGTTTGGCTCCCCTCCCGCACCCTCCTCCCCCAAGCTGGGTAACTTGTGTCTCCTTGGGGCTTGGGCACTGCGAAGGTAGCCCTGAGCCCCGCACTTTGGCTGCCGCGACACTGCTCGCTGTCTGCTGCGTGGAGCTGGCCGAGGGCTGGGCGTGGCCTTGGGTGAAGACCCACCAAGCCCAGGACTGCTGTGGTCCCCACCCTGTCCTCCCAGAGTCTCCGCTGTCTCTGAGAACACTGCGCCCCTTCCGTAGCGCTTCCTGGGCCCCCCGCATCTCCCTTTGCCCAGCTAACATCTGGCTGTGGAGGGAGAACTGCGCAGTGCTGCCCGGGCGTCCGTCTGGCGGTACCTGAGCAGAGCCTGACGTCTGTCTGTCTGTCTGTCTGTCTCTGTGTGTTGCTGTGGGGACAGGCGCGACTTGGCTTTGTGCTGCAGCCGGGAGGCTGGGTCGCAGGCTCTGGTCAGCTGGCAGAGAGAGGCCCTTGGGACAAGGAGGCAGTGAGGCTGAGGAAGGTGGCTGTGGTATCCCGGGGTTCCATCTGGTCTCAGGCTTTGATGCCTCAGGTGTCTGTCCTGGGGAGGTGTCCTGCCAGTCCCCGTCCAGGTTACGATTCTTCTCTGCCTGCCTTTCTCCTTCCCCGACCTGGGCTGTGAGGTGCCTCTGTGGGCTTGGCTTGGCCACGGCGGGGCTGCTCTTTCTTGTGTGTCGCTGGCTCCCCTCGGCTCTGGGATCTGGTGTTTGGCTTCTCCTTCCTGGAGGGCCTCCCACCCTTCTTTGCCAGCTCTGCGGCCCCCTTGGGTGTGGCCCAGCCGAGGCGGGCCTCCTGGCTGCTTTCCAGCAGCGGGTGGGGAATGATGGATGGCCCCAAGCCTGCCTGCGCTCGCGCTCCCTCGGGCGCCCTGGCCGAGGCCCCTCCTCTCTCCCGGCTGGGGCTGCTGTCTGGGCTCAGGCCTGGTGGCGGCTGGCAGGCCTCCTCCCTCGGGGGCGCGGCTCTTGTCGGCCGGAGACCGAGACCAGGCAGGGCGGGAGGAGGGCGGGCGGGCACCCTGGGCTGGGCGCTGGGGCGGCGCCGACCGCTCTCGTCTCTCCCCAGGCCCAGCCCGGCAGCTGCCGCCATGCCCGCCGTCTGCCTCCTGCTGTTCCTCCTCGCTGCAGGCCGGGCCCTGGGCGGCAGCAGGCCCTTCCCTGCTTTCTCAGTGACAGACACCTCACTCACCCACCTGGCTGTGCACCGGGTGACCGGGGAGGTGTTTGTGGGCGCGGTGAACCACATCTTCAAGCTGGCTCCCAACCTGACCGAGCTGCGGGTCCACGTCACGGGGCCTGTTGAGGACAATGCTCGCTGCTACCCGCCCCCCAGCATGCGAGTGTGTGCCCACCGCCTGGTGCCCCTGGACAACGTGAACAAGCTGCTGCTCATAGACTACGCGGCCCGCCGCCTGGTGGCCTGCGGCAGCATCTGGCAGGGCATCTGCCAGTTTCTGCGCTTGGATGACCTCTTCAAGCTGGGCGAGCCCCACCGCCGCAAGGAGCACTACCTGTCGGGGGCCCAGGAGCCAGACTCCATGGCTGGCGTCATCGTGGAGCAGGGCCAGGGGCCCCGCAGGCTGTTCGTGGGCACTGCTGTGGATGGCAAGTCCGAGTACTTCCCCACCCTGAGCTCCCGAAAGCTCATCGGCGACGAGGATGGTGTCGACATGTTCAGCCTGGTGGGTGCGCCCGCCTGGCTGTTGGCTCCGCCCCCCCGCCCCTCTGGAGAGCCACCTCCTGCCTTCGGTGTCACAGGAGGAGCCCTGAGCCCTGGTTCCCGACGGGACAGGCTGCTGAGGATGAGGGGCCGCGATGGGGGCGCAAGGCCAGGGTCGGCGGCAGGGGCCCAGGGGCCGTGGCCGGGGCGGTGGGAGGTGGCCCAGGCCTCACCCTCGGCCCTGCCCTCCGGCTGTGCTGCAGGTGTACCAGGACGAGTTCGTCTCCTCTCAGATCAAGATCCCCTCAGACACACTGTCCTTGTACCCGGCCTTCGACATCTACTATGTCTACGGCTTCGTGAGTGCCTCCTTTGTGTACTTCCTGACGCTGCAGCTGGACACCCAGCAGACCCTGCTGGATGCCGCGGGCGAGAAATTCTTCACGTCCAAGATTGTGCGCATGTGCGCGGGGGACTCGGAGTTCTACTCCTACGTGGAGTTCCCCATCGGCTGCTCGTGGCGCGGCGTGGAGTACCGCCTTGTGCAGAGCGCCCACCTGGCCAAGCCCGGCCTGCTGCTGGCCCAGGCCCTGGGCGTGCCGGCCGACGAGGATGTGCTCTTCACCATCTTCTCTCAGGGCCAGAAGAACCGGGCCAGCCCCCCGCGGCAGACCATCCTCTGCCTGTTTACCCTCAGCAACATCAACGCCCACATCCGGCGCCGCATCCAGTCCTGCTACCGCGGGGAGGGCACGCTGGCCCTGCCCTGGCTGCTGAACAAGGAGCTGCCCTGCATCAACACTGTGAGCCGTCGCCCACGCCTGCCCCTGGGCTGGGCGGTCTGCCCCTTGCTGGGTCTGCAGGGCCCGCCCAGGCGGTCACACGGCAGCCAGTGGGCTGTCGGCCTGTGCCAGGCTGGGCAGTCTGGGGAGCGACAACTTGGCCCGGCATGCGCTGCCCCCCGTGACTCATTCCCTGCCTCTGCTGCTTCTCTCATGCCCAGCCTGCCTCCCTACCCCTTCTCTGGGTGGGCACGCTCTGTTCGTGGAGTACCCCCTCCTCTTCCTGCTCCCCACTCCCCATCTTGCTTCTCCAGCTCCATCTTGTGGGTGCCCCTCATAGCCTGCATCAGTGGCAGCCTCCCGGGCCTTGCTCTCTTCTCCCCGTGCCTGGCGGCTTGCCTTCCTCTGTCTCCTTCTTCAGCTCCCAGTTTCCTCTGGGGTTCCGGGGCTAATGGTTGGTCTTGGCCGTTGAGGGGTGAGTGCCAGATCCTGTTCGCTTCCAGAGCGGGAGGGCTCGCCGCCTCTGTGCTGTCGGTGCCCGCAGGCTCTGACTCGCGCCCTCTGTGTCTCACCAGCCCATGCAGATCAACGGGAACTTCTGCGGGCTGGTGTTGAACCAGCCGCTGGGCGGCCTGCACGTCATCGAGGGGCTGCCGCTGCTAGCTGACAGCACCGACGGCATGACCAGTGTGGCCGCCTACGCCTACCAGCAGCACTCCGTGGCCTTCATCGGCACTCGCAGTGGCAGTCTGAAGAAGGTGGGCCCCGGGGTGCTTGGCATGTGGGCCTCAGGGCCGACTCTGACAGGCAGAACGAGGAGTGGGGTCAAGAACGTGCCTATGAGCCCTGTGAGACCCAGGACAGGGCCTGGCCCCAGGAGCCCAGCGGAGCTTCATGGGTGGCCCCTCGGTCACTCGTGCTCACCAGCACCGCCGCCTGCCGTGGTCTGAACCGTTGGCTTCCTGCGGCCGAGCAGGCCTGACTCCTTGTCTCTGGGCCTCCTGTCAGAACAGGAGCTGTTGTTATTGGGTCCTCTTTGAATGAACGAGGGAACAAACGTGGACCTAACTGCCTGTGCTCTCCTGGCCCCTTGTGGGCACAGGAGTTCCTTCTGCTCTGGGCTTAGGAGCTCTGAGGTTTTCTGAAGGGACAGGAGTCAGGCCATGTTCTCCTGCTGCTCACCTGGGAGACGTGGGCTGTTCCTGAGGTCTGGAGTGGCTGGGAGCCCTTGCGAGCCTGTTCTGTTCCCCTCCTGATCCTCGTGTAAAACGTGTCTCGTGATTTAGTACGCTTGCAGAGTTCCACTAGTGTGAGCGCTACTTCGTTCTGGGGTGTCGCCACCATCCCGAGAATCTCCTCCTCTAGAACTCTTCACCCATTCCCGCGCCCCAGCTCAAGGCTGTGGTCACCTCTCTGTGTCCTGGGAGCCTTTCATGACTGGCCGTGTCACCCTCACGGGCCTCCGGGGGCAGCCTTTCTGTGTGACAGGAGCGCGGCCGGTGGCAGGCTGGGTCCCCGGCTCCAGAGGAGCATGCCTGGGCACGCGCGCCGCTGCCGTGGCGTCACGGCTGGTCTCGTGGCCCAGGTGCGCGTCGATAGCTCCCAGGAGGCTCAGCTGTATGAGACGGTGCCCGTGGTGGACGGCAGCCCCATACTCCGTGACCTCCTCTTCAGCCCTGACCACCGGCACATCTACCTCCTGAGTGCGAAGCAGGTGGGCCCAGGGCAGGGGTGGGGCGGGCTGGGGGCGGGGCGGGGCGAGTGCTGACGCGGCTGTCCCCAGGTGAGCCAGCTCCCAGTGGAGACCTGCGAGCAGTACCTGAGCTGTGGGGCCTGCCTGGGCTCGGGGGACCCGCACTGCGGGTGGTGCGTGCTGCAGCACAGGTGAGGCGCGGCCTGCATGCCTCCCCGCTGTGCCTTGGGCCTCCCCTTCCCTCCCATCCTGCTTGGTCGAGGGAACCTCTGCCCCGAGTGACATCCCTCGGACCCCAGGGGATGGAGCTGAGGCCTACGATCGCCTGGCCCCATGAGCTGGGCTGGCTGCCCCTTCGTCCCTCCTCCTGGGGCAGCTGTGGGATGGGCCTGGCCCGACTCTGCACAGGTGCTGCCGCCAGGGGTCCTGTCCAGGCGCCTCAGCCCCACGTGGCTTCGCCAAGGAGCTTGGCAAGTGTGTCCAGGTGCAGATCTGGCCCAACAACGTGTCGGTGACATCGCCTGGGGTGCAGGTGAGGGGTGTGGCAGGGGCATGTCACCCACGCAGATGTGTTCAGGGCACACTCTGCTCTGAGCCCTCTGCTTCCCCAGCTGACTGTGGCCATGAGCAACGTGCCAGACCTCAGTGCGGGCGTGAGCTGTGCCTTCGAGGACGTGACGGAGAGGGAAGCCGTCCTGCTGCCCTCCGGGGAGTTACTGTGCCCCTCGCCTTCCCTGCAGGAGCTCCGGGCTCTCACCCGGGGGCACGGTCAGTGGCTGGGGCTGCAGTGGGAGAGGGTGCTGTCTGCCCACAGCTCACACGCGACCCTCCTGGGCTCGCTGCAGGGGCCACCCGCACTGTGCGGCTGCAGCTGCTGTCCAGGGAGACCGGCGTGCGGTTCGCCGGGGCTGACTTCGTCTTCTACAACTGCAGCGTCCTCCCTTCGTGAGTACTGGCCTCCTGAGTCCCATCCCCGAGGCTCTCTGTTTCTCGCTATGTTGCGTGGGCCTCTGGAAGGCCCTGGTGCTTGTTGCCTTTGGCTCCCCGTGTGCCCACAGGAGGGACGGAGAGGGAGGCCAGGCTTGGTCTTCTCCGTGATTCCTGAAGCCCCTCCCCTGCAGGTGCGTGGCGTGCGTCAGCAGCCCCTACCCGTGCGGCTGGTGCGAGCACCGCCACGCGTGCACCAGCCGCCCCCACGAGTGCTCCTTCCAGGAGGGCAGGGTCCACAGCCCCGAGGTGAGGCGGGCGCCCGACGTGATGGGGTGGGCTCGGCTGCTGCGGGCTGGCCCCCGGCTTTGCTGCCTTCCGTCTTGGGGTTTCCTCAGAGCCTCTTCCGTGCACAGCCTCCTCAGCAGGGGTTCTCCCCTCAGGGCTGCCCTGAGATCCTGCCCAGCGGGGACCTCCTGATTCCGGTAGGCGTCATGCAGCCCCTCACCTTGCGGGCCAGGAACCTGCCGCAGCCCCAGGCAGGGCAGAAGAGTTTCGAGTGCGTGCTGCGGGTGCAGGGCCGGCAGCAGCGGGTGCCTGCCATCCGCTTCAGCAGCAGCAGCCTGCAGTGCCAGAACGCCTCGGTGAGGCCCGCCCACGCCCTGCTCGGTGGCCGGCCTGCGTGGGAGAGGGGACCCTGGCAGGGGGCCTTCCGAGTCTCCCGCTGGAGGTTCCGGAGCCGGGGCGCGGGCGCTCTGCATGCCTTCGCGGGCCTCACACAGCTCTTCTCCGCAGTATTCCTACGAAGGGGATGAGCTCAGTGACACTGAACTGGACTTCTCCGTGGTCTGGGACGGAGATTTCCCCATTGATAAGCCTGCCACCTTCCGAGGTGAGCGGTGAGGTGGGACGGCGTCGGTCCGAACTGGGGCCAGGTCCTGCAGGGGACCCTTCCACGGGGCGTGTAGCTGCTCCCCAGTGATGCCCTCTGTGCCCACAGCCCTCTTGTACAAGTGCTGGGCACAGCGACCCAGCTGTGGCCTCTGCCTCAAGGCTGACCCCCGCTTCAACTGTGGCTGGTGCATCTCGGAGCACAGGTGCCAGCTGCGGGCCCACTGCCCAGCCCCCAAGACCAACTGGATGCACCTGAACCAGAAGGGCGCGCGCTGCAGCCACCCCCGCATTGCCCAGGTCGGTCTCCCTGCCACTCGCTTTGCTCTGGAGCCCCGCCCGCGGGCCTCACCTTCCCGGCCGCCCCGTCTTGCTCCACAGATCCACCCGCTCATGGGACCCAAGGAGGGAGGCACCTGGATCACCATTGTGGGCGAGAACCTGGGCCTCACCTCCCGAGAGCTGGGCCTGCGGGTGGCTGGCGTGCGCTGCAACTCCATTCCCGCCGAGTACGTCAGCGCCGAGAGGTGAGTCGGGCCGCTGCGTGGGCGCCGGGCCTGGTCCCGCCGGGGCCGGGCGCGGGCCTGACTCTCCCGCCGGCCCTAGGGTCGTCTGTGAGCTGGAGGAGTCCCTGGTGCCCAGTCCGCCGCCGGGGCCCGCGGAGCTCTGCGTCGGCGACTGCTCGGCTGACTTCCGCGCGCAGTCGGAGCAGCTCTACAGCTTCGTGGTGCGTGGGCCTCCCCGCCCCGGCCCGGGGAGCAGGGCCCGGGGAGCAGGGCCCTGGGGAGCAGGGTCGCGGGGAGCAGGGCCCTGAGAGCAGGGACGCGGGGAGCAGGGGCAGCAGGCGGGCGGCGTGCCCCGCCCCGGCCCCGGCCCCGGCCCCGCCCGGCCTCAGCCCGCCCCTCCCGCAGACGCCCACGTTGGACCGCGTGCGCCCCAGCCGGGGCCCCGCCGCAGGAGGCACGCGGCTCACCCTCTCCGGGAGGGCGCTGGACGCCGGCAGCAGGGTCACGGTGACGGTGAGAGACGGCGAGTGCCAGTTCGTGAGGTGAGTGCTGTCGCCGGGGCCTCGGGCGGGCCGCCGGCAGCCCCGCCGCCCGCTCCACGTCTCCGCGCGCCGACACAGGAGGGACGCCGAGGCGATCGTGTGCATCTCACCCGGCTCCAGCCTGGGCCCGAGCCAGGCCCCCATCACCCTGGCCATCGACCGCGCCAACATCTCCAGCCCTGGCGTCCTCTACACCTACACCCAGGACCCCACCGTCACGCGCCTCGAGCCCACCTGGAGCATCATCAAGTGAGGCCCGTGGGGGAGCGGGGCCGGGCCAGGGCCCAGGTCTGTGAGCGCCCGGCCTGGGCCGCGCCTGCTGCTGGCGGCCTCGGGCCTCGGGCGCCGCCACCCCTGAGCTTGAGCCGCCCTCAGCAGAGCGGAGGCGCGCTCCTCCTGACCGCGGGGCCGCCTGGCCCTGCTGGGTGCCCCAGGGTCGGGGAGGCTCCTGGGCCGGGCTCAGGCCAGTTGGAGAGGAAGCCTGAAGCCCTGCACTCCTGTGCCTAGCGGAAGCACCGCCATCACCGTGAGCGGGACCCACTTGCTGACGGTCCAGGAGCCCCGAGTCCGGGCCAAGTACCGAGGCATCGAGACCACCAATGTGAGTGCTCGCGGCCCCGCCCCGCCCCTGCCCCCCTGCCCCCCGCGGCCTCACGTGCTGGACTGCTCCCTGCTGTCCCCACAGACGTGCCAGGTGATCAATGACACTGCCATGCTGTGTAAGGCCCCCGGCATCTTCCTGGGGCGGCCCCAGCTGCAGGCCCAGGGCGAGCACCCGGACGAGTTTGGCTTCCTGCTAGACCACGTGCAGACCGCCCGCTCCCTCAACCGGTCCTCTTTCACCTACTACCCCGACCCCAGCTTTGAGCCTCTCGGGCCCTCTGGCGTTCTGGACGTGAAACCGGGCTCCCATGTAGTGCTGAAGGTGCTGGTGTGGCAGGAGCCAAGGGCGGGAGGGGTGGGGCGGCGAGGAGCCCTGGCCGACGCCACCGTCCCTTTGCAGGGCAAGAATCTGATCCCTGTGGCGGCCGGCAGCTCCCGCCTCAACTATACGGTGCTGATAGGGGGCCAGCCTTGTGCACTCACTGTCTCGGACACGCAGCTGCTGTGCGACTCCCCCAGCCGGACGGGCCGGCAGCCCGTCATGGTGGGTGCGGGGTGGGGAGGCCGCCGGGGCCGCCGGGGCTCATGCGCGGCCGCCTCACGGTGCGCCTGTCCGCACAGGTGCTGGTGGGCGGCCTGGAGTTCTGGCTGGGCACCCTGCACGTCACGGCGGAGCGGGCGCTGAGCCTGCCGGCCGCGGTGGGGCTGGCGGCCGGCGGCGGGCTTCTGCTGCTGGCCATTGCCGCCGTGCTGGTGGCCTACAAACGCAAGACTCAGGATGCCGACCGGACACTCAAGTGGCTCCAGCTCCAGATGGACAATTTGGAGTCCCGGGTGGCCTTGGAATGCAAGGAAGGTGCCTGTGTGGAGGTGGGGTGCGGGGAAGGCAGCAGGAGCTCCCTCCTGTTCTGCTCACTCTGCCCCACTGGCCCTTCCCAGCCTTCGCCGAGCTGCAGACGGACATCAATGAGCTGACAAACCACATGGATGGGGTGCAGATCCCTTTCTTGGACTACCGGACCTACGCCGTGCGTGTGCTCTTCCCAGGGATTGAGGCCCACCCCGTCCTCAAGGAGCTGGATGTGAGTCCCCCACCACGGCCTGCCCACGCCCTGTCACCCTCAGGGTCACCTCCACTCTCTGAGATGCCCTGTCCCCTCTAGACCCCTCCCAATGTCGAGAAGGCCCTGCGTCTCTTTGGGCAGCTGCTGCACAGCCGTGCCTTCGTGCTCACTTTCATCCACACCCTGGAAGCCCAGAGCAGCTTTTCCATGCGCGACCGTGGCACTGTGGCCTCGCTCACCATGGTGGTCCTGCAGAGCCGCCTCGATTACGCCACAGGGCTGCTGAAGCAGCTGCTGGCGGACCTCATTGAGAAGAACCTCGAGAGCAAGAACCACCCCAAGCTGCTGCTGCGCAGGTACCGGGTCCCCTCAGGCAGCCTCGCCCCAGACAAGCCCGCCCCGGGGGAGGCCTGTGCCCGGCCAGCGCCCCAGCACCTGTTTCCCTCTAGGACTGAGTCCGTGGCTGAGAAGATGCTCACCAACTGGTTCACCTTCCTGCTGCATAAGTTTCTGAAGGTGCGCGAGCTCCAGGGGCGGGCCGGTGGGGCGGGCCGGTGGGGCGGGGATGCGGGGATGCAGGGACGGTCAGGCAGCAAGCTGCATGCCCGCCCCGGTTGCAGGAACGCGCGGGGGAGCCTCTTTTCCTGCTCTACTGCGCCATCAAGCAGCAGATGGAGAAGGGCCCCATCGACGCCATCACGGGCGAGGCCCGCTACTCCCTGAGCGAGGACAAGCTCATCCGGCAGCAGATCGACTACAAGACGCTGGTGAATAGGGCATCAGGTGGGCAGGGGATCAGGCCTGAAGGGAAGCCTCACTCAGGACCCACCCTGTGGTTCTATCTGCCCTCAGACCCTGCACTGTGTGTGCCCGGAGAGCGAGGGCAATGCTCAGGTCCCGGTGAAGGTTCTCAATTGTGACAGTATCACCCAGGCCAAAGACAAGCTGCTGGATGCTGTGTACAAAGGCTTCCCCTATTCCCAGCGCCCCAAAGCCGAGGACATGGACCTAGGTGAGGCCCTGCCCTCCTCTCCTCTTGCGGCCACGTGACCCTGGCTGGTGGTCCAGCTCCCCAGCTGAGCCCTATCCTCCGATGGCCGTGGGCGCGGGGTCCCAGGGGGATCTGAGCAGGTCCCCAGAGCTGGCTCTGGCCTGCAGAGTGGCGCCAGGGCCGCATGGCCCGAATCATCCTCCAGGACGAGGATATCACCACCAAGATCGAGTGCGACTGGAAGAGGGTCAACTCGCTGGCCCACTATCAGGTGTGGAGCTGGGGGTCCACGCGTGCCCAGGGCCCCTGGGTGCCCTGGCCCTTCCCCTCTCACCCCCGCGTCACAGGCCCTCCTCGGGAAGCCGTGGGAGCTGCCCCGCACGGGCCTTGCAGGGTCGAGCAAGGTGGTGGCTCGGGCCCTCTTGGCTTCTTGGCCTCTCTGGCATTGCCCCCTCTCTGTCTCTGGCGTCTCCAGGTGACAGATGGTTCCTTGGTGGCACTGGTGCCCAAACAAGTGTCCGCCTATAACATGGCCAACTCCTTCACCTTCACCCGCTCCCTCAGCCGCTACGGTAGGTGTCCTTGGTGTGATAGGGTCTGCTGGCCTCGTGCCCACTGAGGCTGTGTGGGCCATCGGGGGAGCCCTTGCTCTGACAGCCCCCTGGACCCTGCTCGCAGGAGGTCTGAGGTCTTTAGAACCTAGAAGCGCGGTGGGCTGGCGAGAGCAGAGTGGCCCCTCAGCCTGTGGGGCTCCTGGGCTGGAGGGGGTGAGAGCCCCATTGACAGATGGCCCACTGGCCTAAGGGGCCCCTGTCCCCGGCCCTAGAGAGCTTGCTCCGCACGGCCAGCAGTCCCGACAGCCTCCGCTCTCGGGCGCCCATGATCACCCCAGACCAGGAGACCGGCACCAAGCTGTGGCACCTGGTGAAGAATCACGACCACGCCGACCACCGAGAGGGAGACCGAGGCAGCAAGATGGTCTCAGAGATCTACCTGACGCGACTGCTGGCCACTAAGGTGGGCCTGGCCCGCGCCACCCTCACCTTCGCTCATATTCCTTCTAGCCTGGGCAAGGAGCCACTGGATTCTTACGATCCCAAGGGACTTCCTTAAGGCCTTGGCTATGGGAGCTACCACCGTGAGGTCAAGGCCGAGTCTGTGTGAGGGCTGTGGGCCAGGCAGAGAATCCCCACACGTGGTCAGGCCTCTCCGACCCTGTCCCCATCTATCCTGCTGTGGGGACGCTCCGCCCTGGCTCCCTGTCAGCCCGCGCCCTTGCCGCACCCTCCGCAGGGCACGCTGCAGAAGTTTGTGGATGACCTCTTCGAAACCGTGTTCAGCACGGCGCACCGGGGCTCGGCCCTGCCGCTGGCCATCAAGTACATGTTTGACTTCCTGGATGAGCAGGCCGACCAGCGGCAGATCAGTGATCCCGACGTGCGCCACACGTGGAAGAGCAACTGGTACCACCGTGCGCTGGCGCGGGCTGGGTTGGGAGCGGAGGCTTGGCCTCGGGACCACGGTCAGGAAGACAGTGGGGCTGGGCTGATCAGCCCGGCAGGAGGGGCGGCCTCCTGGCATTGATGGTGCCACCGAGCAGGGAGAGTGTGCGGTTCGCGGTGCAGCGGCTGGCGCTGGAATGCCCAGTGTCCGCCAAAAGGCCAACTCCTTCACCTTCACCCGCTCCCTCAGCCGCTACGGTAGGTGTCCTTGGTGTGATAGGGTCTGCTGGCCTCGTGCCCACTGAGGCTGTGTGGGCCATCGGGGGAGCCCTTGCTCTGACAGCCCCCTGGACCCTGCTCGCAGGAGGTCTGAGGTCTTTAGAACCTAGAAGCGCGGTGGGCTGGCGAGAGCAGAGTGGCCCCTCAGCCTGTGGGGCTCCTGGGCTGGAGGGGGTGAGAGCCCCATTGACAGATGGCCCACTGGCCTAAGGGGCCCCTGTCCCCGGCCCTAGAGAGCTTGCTCCGCACGGCCAGCAGTCCCGACAGCCTCCGCTCTCGGGCGCCCATGATCACCCCAGACCAGGAGACCGGCACCAAGCTGTGGCACCTGGTGAAGAATCACGACCACGCCGACCACCGAGAGGGAGACCGAGGCAGCAAGATGGTCTCAGAGATCTACCTGACGCGACTGCTGGCCACTAAGGTGGGCCTGGCCCGCGCCACCCTCACCTTCGCTCATATTCCTTCTAGCCTGGGCAAGGAGCCACTGGATTGTTACGATCCCAAGGGACTTCCTTAAGGCCTTGGCTATGGGAGCTACCACCGTGAGGTCAAGGCCGAGTCTGTGTGAGGGCTGTGGGCCAGGCAGAGAATCCCCACACGTGGTCAGGCCTCTCCGACCCTGTCCCCATCTATCCTGCTGTGGGGACGCTCCGCCCTGGCTCCCTGTCAGCCCGCGCCCTTGCCGCACCCTCCGCAGGGCACGCTGCAGAAGTTTGTGGATGACCTCTTCGAAACCGTGTTCAGCACGGCGCACCGGGGCTCGGCCCTGCCGCTGGCCATCAAGTACATGTTTGACTTCCTGGATGAGCAGGCCGACCAGCGGCAGATCAGTGATCCCGACGTGCGCCACACGTGGAAGAGCAACTGGTACCACCGTGCGCTGGCCGCGGGCTGGGTTGGGAGCGGAGGCTTGGCCTCGGGGACCACGGTCAGGAAGACAGTGGGGGCTGGGCTGATCAGCCCGGCAGGAGGGGACGGCCTCCTGGCATTGATGGTGCCACCGAGCAGGGAGAGAGAGTGTGCGGTTCCGCCGGTGCGCCCAGCCAGGGGCTGGGGCGGCTGGAACGTGGATGGTGCGGCCAGCAGCCTCAGGGCCCTGCTGCTCACCTGGCGTCCTGCGGACACCGGGCAGAGCTCCCGGAGGCCTGCGGGGCGGCGGAGGGGGCACGCTGAGGCTCACCAAGGACACAAGGCCATTTATTCTCACTCACTGCTTTAAGTCAGGCAGAAAATGAAAGAAAAGGCTGCTAACTTTCAGTGTGTCATCTTGCCGTCTGCGGGCCTGTGGAGGTGAGCAGACAGGAGGGCGTGGCATGGGGAGACTGGGGAGCTGCGGGCCTCTGTCCTTCTGTCCAGCCTGCCCCTGCGCTTCTGGGTGAACGTAATCAAGAACCCGCAGTTCGTGTTCGACATCCACAAGAGCAGCATCACGGACGCCTGCCTGTCGGTGGTGGCCCAGACCTTCATGGACTCCTGCTCCACATCTGAGCACCGCCTGGGCAAGGACTCGCCCTCCAACAAGCTGCTCTACGCCAAGGACATCCCCAACTACAAGAGCTGGGTGGAGAGGTGGACCCTGGTGGGGCGGGGGCGGGGAGCCAGGACAGCCTTGGGACGCGGCTGCTGGCTGAAGGGGTAGGGACTGGCCTGGCGGCCAGGGCAGGGGGCTTTGGCTTTTGTGGCAGCTGCCAGCATGACTTCTCCGGGGTCCCGACAGGTACTACCGGGACATAGCCAAGATGGCGTCTATCAGTGACCAGGACATGGATGCGTATCTGGTGGAGCAGTCCCGTCTCCACGCGAGTGACTTCAATGTCCTGAGTGCGCTCAGTGAGCTCTACTTCTATGTCACCAAGTACCGCCAGGAGGTGCGTGCCACCCCCGCGGGTCCCTGGAGTTTGGCTTTGAGGGTGTAGCCAGTGGCAACAGCAGGGGTCTGATGGGGGTCAGGGAGCCCAGCTCTTGGGGGACTCACAGTTCCTCCCCCAAACCGGCCCTTAAGATGGCACCCATGACATTCTCTGTAGAAGCAGGGATGTGAGGGACACAGGAGAGAAGCCTCTGGGTGAAGCACAAAGTTCTGGTCGGGCGCAAGTGAAGGGCCAGGAGGGCAGGGCGGGGCCGCCTGCCCGGTTTGTGGCTGGAGCGTCAGTAGACAGGGAAGACAAAGAGTGGACTTCAGGACTGGTCTCCTGGTTCGAGATGAGAACTGATGAGCCTCACTTGGACATGGGCCTGAGAGCCCTGAGCCTGGGTGAGCTGACCAAGGGGGTCCCTGGGCAGCTGGAGAGGGAGCCGCGGCCCAAGCACTGAGCCCGGGGCCCGGGGACACTCAGATGGCAGAGCAGAGGGAGGACCAGCTGTGGAGTCTGAGGTGGGTTGGGAGGGACATGCACCCCACGAGTGCCACACGGGTCCTGGAACACGTGTGAGGATGTCCCGTCCCCCTCGGGCGTCAGGGAGGTGGGAGGGACGGGCTACCCTTGGTCAGCCGAGGTGAGGCTTGCTGCTTTCTGCGGGAGAGGTCTGGGGTGGGAGTGTGGGTGTCAGGAGGGGCCGAGAGAGGGGTGCTGCGCGTCCACATCGCCCTTGGGCAGGGCTGCACACACTGGCCATGGAGAGGAGGGGAGACTGGTGTGGTCAGAAGAGGATCTGGAGTTGAGGAGGAGCTGGCGGGGCATTCAGAGGTCTGAGGCTGGGCCCTTCCCACCTGCCCAGGGCCCGAGGGAAGGACGGGCTTGCACCATGGAGCAGGGGGCCCCTGAAAACCCAGCTCGGGGCCTGCTTCCCCAGGTTCTCAGTGCCCTGGACCGAGATGCCTCTTGTCGGAAACATAAGCTGCGCCAGAAGCTGGAGCAGATCATTGGCCTCGTGTCCAGCAACAGCTAAGGGTGGCGGACCCCAAGAGGAGGGCGCATCTTACTCCTGAGCCAGCCTCCCACCTCGGGGGTCCTTGCACCTGGGTCCCGGGCCAAGCCCCGGATCAGGTGCCTCGGAGAGGTCCCTAGGCTGAGACGCCTCTGGCGCAGCCGGGCGCCTTCTTTAGTGCCTTGCTTTGGGCCCTGCATGGGAGGGGCAACCAACCAGCCGCTAATTTGAAGATGGCACCCATGACATTCTCTGTAGAAGCAGGGATGTGAGGGACACAGGAGAGAAGCCTCTGGGTGAAGCACAAAGTTCTGGTCGGGCGCAAGTGAAGGGCCAGGAGGGCAGGCGGGGCCGCCTGCGGTTTGTGGCTGGAGCGTCAGTAGACAGGGAAGACAAAGAGTGGACTTCAGGACTGGTCTCCTGGTTCGAGATGAGAACTGATGAGCCTCACTTGGACATGGGCCTGAGAGCCCTGAGCCTGGGTGAGCTGACCAAGGGGGTCCCTGGGCAGCTGGAGAGGGAGCCGCGGCCCAAGCACTGAGCCCGGGGCCCGGGGACACTCAGATGGCAGAGCAGAGGGAGGACCAGCTGTGGAGTCTGAGGTGGGTTGGGAGGGACATGCACCCCACGAGTGCCACACGGGTCCTGGAACACGTGTGAGGATGTCCCGTCCCCCTCGGGCGTCAGGGAGGTGGGAGGGACGGGCTACCCTTGGTCAGCCGAGGTGAGGCTTGCTGCTTTCTGCGGGAGAGGTCTGGGGTGGGAGTGTGGGTGTCAGGAGGGGCCGAGAGAGGGGTGCTGCGCGTCCACATCGCCCTTGGGCAGGGCTGCACACACTGGCCATGGAGAGGAGGGGAGACTGGTGTGGTCAGAAGAGGATCTGGAGTTGAGGAGGAGCTGGCGGGGCATTCAGAGGTCTGAGGCTGGGCCCTTCCCACCTGCCCAGGGCCCGAGGGAAGGACGGGCTTGCACCATGGAGCAGGGGGCCCCTGAAAACCCAGCTCGGGGCCTGCTTCCCCAGGTTCTCAGTGCCCTGGACCGAGATGCCTCTTGTCGGAAACATAAGCTGCGCCAGAAGCTGGAGCAGATCATTGGCCTCGTGTCCAGCAACAGCTAAGGGTGGCGGACCCCAAGAGGAGGGCGCATCTTACTCCTGAGCCAGCCTCCCACCTCGGGGGTCCTTGCACCTGGGTCCCGGGCCAAGCCCCGGATCAGGTGCCTCGGGAGAGGTCCCTAGGCTGAGACGCCTCTGGCGCAGCCGGGGCGCCTTCTTTAGTGCCTTGCTTTGGGCCCTGCATGGGGAGGGGGCAACCAAACCAAGCCCCCCACCCCGGCAGCAGCAATACCCCGCTCTCCCCGCCCTCCTGGCAGGCCGTGATCGCCCCTGGCCTCCGCGCTATTTATGCCACCGCCACCTATTTATTTAATTTATCTCCACTTGCCCTTGCCGTCTGTGACTATGCCCCCGGCCTCCCGGATGTCCCAGCCTCACTCTCTCTCCTTGAGTCCTCCTGGCTCCGCTGGGACAGGGTCAGCCTTGGCCTTGCCTCTGGGCCCTCCCCTTTGCCCTGGCTGGCCCCACCCATCCCCAGGATGGGGCCTGGACACCAGCAGCGCTTGGGGTGGGCGAGGCACCAGAGCGGCCCTCGGCCGGCGGCTCTGCGGAGGGGCGCCCTTGCAGCCGTCGCAGAAGCCCGTCCCGACTTCCTAGGTCAGAGCTGGACCTCCTCCCAGGGCCTGGTTCTCTCTGAGGGGAGAGCTCAAACCAGGCTTTTGCCGGGGCCAGACCTGGGCCTGGGAACACTGGACTCTCCTCTTGCAGGCCCTGCTGCCAGACTCCCTCTGTGGGGGCCCCCCACCCTCCGCTGCCCTGTCCTGTGCCTGCCCCGAGGGGCAGAGGCGGCAGTGCCTTACTCGTTGTTCTTCTGCCTCCTTGGGGGAACCTGGCCCCGGACTGCACTCCCGCAAACCCTCTCTGCCTCCCTTTTTTTCTTTTCTGCATGAGGTTTTCTTTGTCCCTATAGTGGGTTTTTTTTTCCTAATTAAATGCTGAGAAATGGAGTCAGTGTGTGACGTTGTTCTCTGGGCAGGGGGAAGCAGGTGGGGAGACTGCCGGACTCTGCAGGAGCTGGGTGCCCTCTGTGGGAGGAAGGCTGACTCACCGTGGGGTTTCTGAGGGTTTCAGGAGGTCCAGGAGCGTGTCCAGTCCATCAGTGAGTCCTGGTGGCTCCACCTACAAGACAAGGCCAGAAGCCACTTCCTTCTCCCCACCTCCACTGCCCTCAAGTGGTGCAAGCTGTGTGTGTCTCTCGCATGGATGCCAGTCTCCCTGTCTCTGCCCTGGCTGCCCTCAGCCTCTTCTCACCCTGAGAGGCGCTGGGACTCTGTTAATACACACAGTGGACCTTGCCCCCACTCTGTTCAAAACTGTCTGTGGCCTCATGGCTCCAAACACATCCTGACAGCTCACCTATCCCAGTGCGTTGCAGTCATTGTGCTCCTGCGCTGTGCCGTCCCTCCAGTCGTGTCTGACTCTTCGCAACCCCATGGACCGTAGCCCGCCAGGCTCCTCTGTCCACAGGCAAGAACACGAGTGGGTCGCAGTGCCCCTGTCCACTGCTCCTACCAACCATCAGTTCCCCGTGTGTTAAACAAGGGTGAACAGATGACAAGTTCTTTGGTTTTGCCTCTGATTAAGAGTCCCTTTTGGAGACTTTTTTAACAGAAGGGTGACACGATCTGATGTCTGCTATAAAGCAGCCCAGCAGCCTCACCAGTTGATCTGCCAGGCCAAGGCCGTAGACGGATTCTGGGCTTTGCTGGGTAACGGAGGGAGAAAGACTGCTGCCAGGCCCTAGAGCCCGGGGCCCTGTAGCTCAAGAGCTGCAAGCAGAGATGATCCTGGGGATCTGCGGAGGGGCCCATGGAGCATCGGCAGATGCTGATCAGCACAGGTGTGTGAGGAACCCACCCCAGGACTGGAAAAGGGCTGCCCGAAAGGGTTAAAGGTAACTGCTCAGAGCTCAAGCAGGACCTGGGTGAGGGAGTACCTGCTCCCAATGGCCGGAATGGGAACTTCGGAATTCAAGAGGCCCGGGATGGGGAGGTACTCAGAAAGGGTCTTACCTCAGTAGTGGAGAATAATTCTGCACTAAAAACTGCTCTAGCACCAGGTAGAAAATCTTAAAAGCAAGATTCTAAAGAATCAAATTGTTTCCAAGGAACACAGCCCTTGAGAACCCAGTTCAGTGTGTTTAAGAGTCCAGTGGTTAGGATTCCAGGCTTTCACTGTTAGGGCCCAGGTCCAATCCTTGCTCAGAGAACTGAGGTCCCAGAAGCCACAGAGCATGGCCAAAATAAATAAAAGAATACAAATACGTTTAGGAATACAAAATACACAGCCCAAGGAAAACATACAAGGTATGCAATCCAATAAAACATGTGGCATGCATGCCCTGGCTGCCCTCAGCCTCTTCTCACCCTGAGAGGCGCTGGGACTCTGTTAATACACACAGTGGACCTTGCCCCCACTCTGTTCAAAACTGTCTGTGGCCTCATGGCTCCAAACACATCCTGACAGCTCACCTATCCCAGTGCGTTGCAGTCATTGTGCTCCTGCGCTGTGCCGTCCCTCCAGTCGTGTCTGACTCTTCGCAACCCCATGGACCGTAGCCCGCCAGGCTCCTCTGTCCACAGGCAAGAACACGAGTGGGTCGCAGTGCCCCTGTCCACTGCTCCTACCAACCATCAGTTCCCCGTGTGTTAAACAAGGGTGAACAGATGACAAGTTCTTTGGTTTTGCCTCTGATTAAGAGTCCCTTTTGGAGACTTTTTTAACAGAAGGGTGACACGATCTGATGTCTGCTATAAAGCAGCCCAGCAGCCTCACCAGTTGATCTGCCAGGCCAAGGCCGTAGACGGATTCTGGGCTTTGCTGGGTAACGGAGGGAGAAAGACTGCTGCCAGGCCCTAGAGCCCGGGGCCCTGTAGCTCAAGAGCTGCAAGCAGAGATGATCCTGGGGATCTGCGGAGGGGCCCATGGAGCATCGGCAGATGCTGATCAGCACAGGTGTGTGAGGAACCCACCCCAGGACTGGAAAAGGGCTGCCCGAAAGGGTTAAAGGTAACTGCTCAGAGCTCAAGCAGGACCTGGGTGAGGGAGTACCTGCTCCCAATGGCCGGAATGGGAACTTCGGAATTCAAGAGGCCCGGGATGGGGAGGTACTCAGAAAGGGTCTTACCTCAGTAGTGGAGAATAATTCTGCACTAAAAACTGCTCTAGCACCAGGTAGAAAATCTTAAAAGCAAGATTCTAAAGAATCAAATTGTTTCCAAGGAACACAGCCCTTGAGAACCCAGTTCAGTGTGTTTAAGAGTCCAGTGGTTAGGATTCCAGGCTTTCACTGTTAGGGCCCAGGTCCAATCCTTGCTCAGAGAACTGAGGTCCCAGAAGCCACAGAGCATGGCCAAAAATAAATAAAAGAATACAAATACGTTTAGGAATACAAAAATACACAGCCCAAGGGAAAACATACAAGGTATGCAATCCAATAAAAACATGTGGCATGCATAATAGTAAGTAAAATCCAGCCCATTATTAGGAGATACGTCAATCACTAAGAGACATCCAGATTGGAAAGGAAGAAGTAAAACTTCCAAGATTATAGAATATTTTACAGGGAGTTAACTCCCCCACCTGGACAGTGAATCAAGTATCCAAGCACTTTTCATCACTGATCTGAAACAAACCCAGTAAACAAAACTCCTATCCTAGTGTTTCTGAGTTGTTTCCTTTTCTCCTGCAAAGTGTTTTTCTTCTTTTGTAGGTCCCTAACCTAAAGGTGACAGTGTATATGTTCTGTCACTCAGTCATGTCTCTTTGCTACTTGATGGACTGGGCCCGCCAGGCTCCTCTGTCCACGGGATTCTCCAGGCAAGAAGACTGGAGTGGGTCGCCATGCCCTCCTCCAGGGCATCTTCCTGACCCAGGGATTGACCCTGCATCTCTTGCATTGGCTGGCGGATTCTTAACCACTGTGCCACCACCTGGGTAGCCCCCAATGGTGACACACACGTGGGGAAACAAGAATTCTGGTGTGAGGGTATTTTGTGGAGAGCAATTTCACATACAGCAGGTTAAATGCTTTAAATAGTTAACTAATTCCACTTCTTGTAATCTTCACAAAACAATCATTCAGGCAAAGACCAAGCATTCCACTGAATCACTACCTATAATATGGCAAACACTGAAAATAATTCATTCAATAATATATCCTCTGTATACCCATCCAGTAATGACTTTGAAGAATTTTTAGAAAGTTCATATTAGATGAGAAATATCAGGAAAAATGCTAAACTTCCAAAACATTACATTACTATATACATGCAACTGTAAAACTAAAAATATCCCAAATTACTGACAGTAGCTAACACTGAACGACAGCACCTATCCTCTTTCATTTCTTAAGCTGTCTTCAATTAAATTGTACCACTTGAACATCTGAATCACAGAACCTTACTTACAATCTAAGGACAAAGGCAAGATTTCATAAGCTCCTATAGTTGAAAATAAACTCAGACACAGAATCATAGCTCAATTTTTATTTTCAATAGTTAAGAAACATTTAAGCACCAAACACAAAAGTGGACCTTGAGCGCCCAAGGGCCAGCAGAGGCAAAAGATGAGGCCCTCATAATAAAGTGGCAGCTACCGCAGGAGTCACTGCCCTAGGAAGGATGCGGTCTAGAAAGGTACACGAGGTTAGGCCTTAACTCCCTTTCCCCAGCTCTGGCTTAGCGGGCAACAGGGGGCCCAAAGCGCTGCATGGTCCGCACCACCAGAGAAAGCTGGTCAAGAAAATTGACAATGGAAGTTTGAAGGAGGCGGGAATCCTCAGCTCTCCAGCAGCTAAAAGTGACAGAAAAAGAGAATCAACGTGGGGCTTCCCTGGTGGTCCAGTGGGTAAGGACACCGCCTTGCAGTGCAAGGGGCGCCGGTTCGAGCCCTGGCCTGGGAAGATCCCACGTGCCGCGGAGCGGCTGGCCTGATGTGTCCAGTCGCCGAGCCGGAGCTCTGGCGCGCATGCGCCCAGAGCCGGCGCTCAGCGACGACAGAGGCCACCGCGATGGGAGGCCCGCAGGAGCCAAAGAACAAAGATGGATGAAACTAAATAAATGAAAGACCAATAGAAGTGGCCCGCCTGCCCCCCTCCCTCTCCAGTCTCCGCCCCCGCCCCCCCCCCCCCGCCAAAAAAAGGAGAGAATCAACGTGGAGGTGGGAACTCCTCCCCCGCCCCGTCTCCACGGGCGTGGCCGCGGCACCGCGCGAGATGCAGCCCTCCAGTGTCTCTCGAGTCTTCAACAGAGTGCCCCTGCTGGAGAGGCTGCCTTGGCCACCTGCTGCCACTCCCAACCAGCCCCTTCTAGAACTTACACTGCCAGGACGGTGCCCTTCACTGTAAGCTCCTTGCCAACAGCCTCTCCGTGAGGTTCGGCATCCGGCGCCAGGGATCCACAGGCGATCTCTGCCTCCAGGGCGGACGGGAAAGGCACGCTTAGGGTGCTGGTGGAGATTCGGTTAAGGCACCATCCACACGCCACACGGATTTGGTGCTTCGGGCCCTGTCTCATGCCAGCCTGACCCGTCCAGTCAGGACTGCTTCCAGCACCCCCAGCCCATTCCCAGCCCTAAGCCACCCCAGCAACCCCGCTGCCCCTGATCCCATGTCTCCTCCCGACTCAGATCGCGCCAGCCCATGCCCGCCTCCATTTCTCCTTCAGCTCTGCATTCTGTGCCCACCTCCGGACGCTCCCGGCTTCCCTCTGTTCTTCTTTCCCTCCCTCAAGCCCCAGCAGCTCCCGACTCGTCTATCCTCTGTCCCACCTCCCGGCCCCCCGCCCCCTGAAAGGTACACGAGGTTAGGCCTTAACTCCCTTTCCCCAGCTCTGGCTTAGCGGGCAACAGGGGGCCCAAAGCGCTGCATGGTCCGCACCACCAGAGAAAGCTGGTCAAGAAAATTGACAATGGAAGTTTGAAGGAGGCGGGAATCCTCAGCTCTCCAGCAGCTAAAAGTGACAGAAAAAGAGAATCAACGTGGGGCTTCCCTGGTGGTCCAGTGGGTAAGGACACCGCCTTGCAGTGCAGGGGGCGCCGGTTCGATCCCTGGCCTGGGAAGATCCCACGTGCTGCGGAGCGGCTGGCCTGATGTGTCCAGTCGCCGAGCCGGAGCTCTGGCGCGCATGCGCCCAGAGCCGGCGCTCAGCGACGACAGAGGCCACCGCGATGGGAGGCCCGCAGGAGCCAAAGAACAAAGATGGATGAAACTAAATAAATGAAAGACCAATAGAAGTGGCCCGCCTGCCCCCCTCCCTCTCCAGTCTCCTCCCCTCCCACCCCCCCCCGCCAAAAAAAGGAGAGAATCAACGTGGAGGTGGGAACTCCTCCCCCGCCCCGTCTCCACGGGCGTGGCCGCGGCACCGCGCGAGATGCAGCCCTCCAGTGTCTCTCGAGTCTTCAACAGAGTGCCCCTGCTGGAGAGGCTGCCTTGGCCACCTGCTGCCACTCCCAACCAGCCCCTTCTAGAACTTACACTGCCAGGACGGTGCCCTTCACTGTAAGCTCCTTGCCAACAGCCTCTCCGTGAGGTTCGGCATCCGGCGCCAGGGATCCACAGGCGATCTCTGCCTCCAGGGCGGACGGGAAAGGCACGCTTAGGGTGCTGGTGGAGATTCGGTTAAGGCACCATCCACACGCCACACGGATTTGGTGCTTCGGGCCCTGTCTCATGCCAGCCTGACCCGTCCAGTCAGGACTGCTTCCAGCACCCCCAGCCCATTCCCAGCCCTAAGCCACCCCAGCAACCCCGCTGCCCCTGATCCCATGTCTCCTCCCGACTCAGATCGCGCCAGCCCATGCCCGCCTCCATTTCTCCTTCAGCTCTGCATTCTGTGCCCACCTCCGGACGCTCCCGGCTTCCCTCTGTTCTTCTTTCTCTCCCTCAAGCCCCCAGCAGCTCCCGACTCGTCTATCCCTCTGTCCCACCTCCCGCAGGCAGCCCCCCGCGCTCTCCACACTGCGCCCTCGGGTGGGATGCAATACGTGCGGTGGGCCTCCCGGTCTTCCGGCCGTGGACCAGGGGTCTCCGCCTGGCTGCAGACAGTGCTGGGCCGGCGCGACACGCAGAGCGCCATCGCTGGCAGCGAAAGCAGCACCCGCGCCGGGGCCGCCCGGGCCACCCCTGTCCCCCCGCAGGCCCAGGCTTTCCGGGCGGCTCGCAGCGCCGCCGGCGCCGGCGTCCCCTTCTGCTTCCTGCATGGCTGCCACGCTCCGCCTCCAACTCCACCCGCCGGCCCTGGGACTCGAGGTCGCCCGCCCTCTGCGCCGGCGGAGGACGAACTGCGGCTCCTCCCGCAAGCTCCGCCCCGCGCGCCTCGCGAGCGGTCCGGCCGAGCCGGCCGGCGGAGGGCTCTTTGGCCGCAGGGAAACTGAGGCTCCCTCCCAAAGCTGGGGCCTTTCTTAAATTGTATGACGCGGCTTCAACTTGCCTTTTCTGCTTTCCTGCAAGTTTTTGACAGTAACCTTATACGGCATTTTTAATCAAAAATAAGTTTTTAAAGTGACGTAAAATTTCTGATATATCAGGCCTGTTAGCTTTCTGTTTCCTCCTTCGTAATCATCAGTCAGTTCAGTCGCTCAGTTGTGTCCCACTCTTGGGGACCCCATGGACTACAGCACTCTGGGCTTCCCTGTCCTTCACCCTCTCCCGGAGCTTGCTCAAATTCATGTCCGTTGACTCAGTGATGCCATCCAGCCATCTCGTCCTCTGCTGTCCCCTTTTTCTTCTGCCTTCTATTTTTCCCAGCACCAGGGGCCTTTTCCAGTGAGTCATCTCTTCACATCAGGTGGCCAAAGTACTGGAGCTTCAGTGTCAGTACTATTCCTTCCAATGAATATTCAGGGTTGATTTCCTTTAGGATTGATTGACTGGTTTCATCTCCTTGCAGTCCAAGGGACTCTCAAGAGTCTTCTCCAAATGCAAATCAAAACTACAATGAGATATCACCTCACACCCGTCAGAGTGGTCATCATCCACAAATCGACAAACAATAAATGCTGAAGAGGGTGTGGAGAAAAGGGAACACTCCTGCATTGCTGGTGGGAATGTAAATTGATAGCACTGCTATGGAAGACAGAATGGAGATTCCTTAAAAAACTAAAAAGAGAAGCACCATATGACCCAGCCATCCCACTCTTAGGCTTATACTCCGATGACATCAAAACTGAAAGAAGCACCTGTACCCCAATGTTCATTGCAGCTCTCTATACAATAGCTAGAACATGGAAGCAACCTAGACGTCCATCGACGAATGAATGTATATAGAAGCTCTGGTACATATAGACAATGGAATACTACTCAGCTGTAAAAAGAAATGCAGAAGAATCAGTCCTAATGAGGTAGATGGATCTAGAACCTATCATTAAAAGTGAAGCAAGTCAAAAAGAGAAGGACAAGTACAGTATACTGACACATGTATATGGAATCTAGTACGATGGTAATGATAACACACGCAGTGAAGCGATGGAAAAACAGACATGGACAGTGGACATATGGACATGGTGGGGAATGAACAGTGGGTGGGAGGCGTAAAGGAAGTAGCATGAAAACCTATACTATCATATGTGAAAAAAATAGCTATTGCCATTGTGCTGTGAGAAAAGGGGATCCTGTAGGGGCGCTGTGCGACAGCCTGGAAGGGTGGGATGGGGGGGATATACCTATGACTAATCTGGGATCATACATATCTGTAAACAACAAAACTCTGTAAAAGTAAAAAGTAAAGTAAAAAATTATTTTTTAAAAAAGAGTCTTCTCCAACACCACAGTTCAAAGGCATCAGTTCATCAGTGCTCAGCCTTCTTTATGGTCCAGTTCTCACATCCACACATGACTGCTGGGAAAACTACAACTTTGACTATACATAGGACCTTTGTCAGCAAAGTGATGTCTCTGCTTTTGAATACTCTGTCTAGGTGTGTCATAGCTTTTCTTCCAAGGGGCAAGCGTCTTTTCATTTCATGGCTCCAGTCACCACCACCTGCAGTGATTTTGGAGCCCAAGAAAACAGGGCCATGGAGTGTGGGGAGAGCCCGCACAGGAGCCAGGCAAGTGGAAGACGCAGCCTGAGAGGATGGGCGCGAGAGGTGGCCGGGGGCAGGTCCCCAGCAGCTCTGGGACGCTGCTCAGGTTGCGCCCCGGAGGGGGACAGAGGTGACCGAGAGTCTCTCCTGCAGGCTTTCCAAGGCCTGGGAAGCTGAGACCTCTGTGACTGTCGCACCTCCTGCTGGCCGGGAGTGACCTGGTTGAGCAGCGCCCATCAGATCTCCTGGGGCTGGCGGGGCTGGCTGTGGTCCCGGCCCGTGTGGAAAGCCTGCAGCATGCCAGCAGCCTGTGAGCACAGGCGATCTGCGCCTGGGTGCTGCCATCTCAGGGAGCCCCACCCCAAAGGAAACACTGCTTTCCTCGGAGCCCGCTCGGCCCTCCTCCAGCTGCCCATGGGCAGCAGCGCACAGGCATCTTATTCCAGGTGCCAGACTGTTTCTGGGAGAGGCCACTTTAGCTGGGCCTTTCAGCCATCCCGCCCGCCGTCTCCTCGTAGTGGTACTGCGATCACCGCAGGGACTACAAGCTGCCCCATGCCCTGGGCTTTGTGGGGAGCTGCCCTGTTTCAAGGGGTTTCCCTTTAAGGAAACATAGCCCTGGGAGCTGCCCTGGCAACAGGGGCTGATAACAGCATAGCTCTCTGTCCCGCCACCCCACGTATTGTGGAGACATAGCCAAAGTATCGTAAAGAGCACCTGTGTTCCCAGGCTCTGTCACCTTGGACAAAGTATAATAATGTAACCTTGGGCAAAGCATGTAACCTTGGACAAAACATAGTAACAGAATGCGCGTCTTGGGAAATGTATTATCTTATGAAGCTTTTACTATATATTCCTTGCTTAAAAGAATAAAATTTGTCAGCGGCTAACAGAGTGTTCTGTTGTGTTGCTGGCCCTCTCGACCCCACCTTTTCTATAACGTTTCTTTCTTAGCAGTGACTCTCTCCCTCTCTAGACCTGTTCGATCGTCGGCTGGACCGACAGGGCTTCAGAGACTGTTTGGAGACCCCTCCACGAGGAGGAGACAGTGGGGCTCAGGCCAGGAGACGGGGGTACTGGGTGGGTCAGTACCCACCTCTTGGACAGACACTTGGTTCAAGGGGCACAGTGCCAGTAGTAAACATTCTGGTCCCCGTGGAAGGATCTCAGCATTGGGGGCCTGCGGTGTACATGGGGCCACCCCCAGAATCTAAGGACAAAGGCAGGGTGTAACCTGTAGCCATTCTGTCCTCTCAGGAAGGCACAAGGCCTGGATCAGAACCTCCAGAGCCCCTTCGCCTGGGCCTCCCACCCCTCATCCCAGCATCTCCTCCCTGGCTTGTCTACCCGCCGGCTCATCCCCCACAGCCTCACACTCCCGCACAGACAAGCTTCTGGAGCCACAGGTCCCCAGTCCCCATCAGGCCCTCTTCCCCTCCTTGCAGCCGCCTCTTGCCGCAAAGCACCGCCAATGACCTTGCTACCAATGCGAGAGGAGGCTCTACCCTGCCCTCACTTGGCTTCTTGACAGCTCTAGACAGCTCCCAACCTTGCTAGAGGAGCCTTTACACCAGCTCTCCCTGGAGCCCTGCATTTACGGAGGGTCCCTGGCCTCTGCAGCGTCTTCAGTTGGTGAAGTCCCTCAAGCGCCCTGCTATTTTCTGGCTATGCTCTCTGGGAAGCCTTCATCCATCCTCACAGCGCCAGGGACATCACGTCCACAGGCCCTCCCGGACGTCATGGAAAGCTGCACAGGGATGTCAGATAGTTTTCCCGCCACCCCACGTATTGTGGAGACATAGCCAAAGTATCGTAAAGAGCACCTGTGTTCCCAGGCTCTGTCACCTTGGACAAAGTATAATAATGTAACCTTGGGCAAAGCATGTAACCTTGGACAAAACATAGTAACAGAATGCGCGTCTTGGGAAATGTATTATCTTATGAAGCTTTTACTATATATTCCTTGCTTAAAAGAATAAAATTTGTCAGCGGCTAACAGAGTGTTCTGTTGTGTTGCTGGCCCTCTCGACCCCACCTTTTCTATAACGTTTCTTTCTTAGCAGTGACTCTCTCCCTCTCTAGACCTGTTCGATCGTCGGCTGGACCGACAGGGCTTCAGAGACTGTTTGGAGACCCCTCCACGAGGAGGAGACAGTGGGGCTCAGGCCAGGAGACGGGGGTACTGGGTGGGTCAGTACCCACCTCTTGGACAGACACTTGGTTCAAGGGGCACAGTGCCAGTAGTAAACATTCTGGTCCCCGTGGAAGGATCTCAGCATTGGGGCCTGCGGTGTACATGGGGCCACCCCCAGAATCTAAGGACAAAGGCAGGGTGTAACCTGTAGCCATTCTGTCCTCTCAGGAAGGCACAAGGCCTGGATCAGAACCTCCAGAGCCCCTTCGCCTGGGCCTCCCACCCCTCATCCCAGCATCTCCTCCCTGGCTTGTCTACCTGCCGGCTCATCCCCCACAGCCTCACACTCCCGCACAGACAAGCTTCTGGAGCCACAGGTCCCCAGTCCCCATCAGGCCCTCTTCCCCTCCTTGCAGCCGCCTCTTGCCGCAAAGCACCGCCAATGACCTTGCTACCAATGCGAGAGGAGGCTCTACCCTGCCCTCACTTGGCTTCTTGACAGCTCTAGACAGCTCCCAACCTTGCTAGAGGAGCCTTTACACCAGCTCTCCCTGGAGCCCTGCATTTACGGAGGGTCCCTGGCCTCTGCAGCGTCTTCAGTTGGTGAAGTCCCTCAAGCGCCCTGCTATTTTCTGGCTATGCTCTCTGGGAAGCCTTCATCCATCCTCACAGCGCCAGGGACATCACGTCCACAGGCCCTCCCGGACGTCATGGAAAGCTGCACAGGGATGTGGAATTGGACCTGTCAGTTCTGTCAGCGATGCACCTGCCAGACACGCTGGAGATGCCACTCCTGTCTTCGTGTGCAGCCTAAACTCCCCGACGACTTCCTGCCCCTGGCAGATGGCCCCTAACTCACCCCTGAGTCGGGAGACTCAGCAACCGTCTCTGGGGTCTGTCTGCGAGGTGCGTCCACACAGGTCATTCCACTGCACTGGACTCGTTAGCCCTCCCTGCGTACCTGACCGTCACTGAGAATCTCCCTCTCCCTCCCACAGCCCACTCCAGTCCCCGCCAAAATGATGGAGGCACCAGCCAGTTCTGAGCCGCAAAAGGATCGCATTTATTTGCTGGGGCAGCTGAGAAAGCAGCTATGCTACAGGACGGGAAGACGCTCCTTGCTGGCTGCGATCGAGGGATTTGGTGGAAGCTGCAGGCAGCCATCTTCTGATCCTGAGGCAGAGGCCTGGGATGAGGCAGACACTGCAGAGTGCAGAGGGGAGTAGGAAGACACTGGGTATTTGGTGAAATTGTTTATCTGCTGCCAACACCCCTGGACTTCTCAATTTTTGCAAACCAATACATCTCCTTTATTGCTTAGAGCAATTTCCTCTATGGTTAAATCAATGATTGGAAACCAAAAGGAGCTCAACTCATATAGTTCCTTTCAGGTCCAAGTCTCACATTCACCTCTAGTGTGACTGAACATGTCAATGTAAAATTTCCTGACTGAAAAGAAATGAGAGCGTAGGTAAGTCTATCATATGGGCCCTGCTGCTGGGCACGCACAGCTCTGGGGTGGGACCACGGACTTCCATCTGCTCTTCAAAGCTTTTGCCCCTCAGGCTTCTGTCCGTCCTCCCTGTCAGGAGAGCCAGCACTTACCCCACCAGGCCCAGGCGGGAGAGCGGCCCAGGCGCCCTCCTCGGAGCAGGCGCCTAGATGGCCTCTACGGCGCTCCCAGCCTCCCCCCCGCCCCAGGCAGTGGCGGTGTGCACAGGGACAGTCCCTGCGCACGCACGGCAGAGGATGGCAGGGGACCCGGTAACCTCGCCTCACCTGTCATCGCTAAGGCCTGAGAACTCATGGAAAGCTGCACAGGGATGTGGAATTGGACCTGTCAGTTCTGTCAGCGATGCACCTGCCAGACACGCTGGAGATGCCACTCCTGTCTTCGTGTGCAGCCTAAACTCCCCGACGACTTCCTGCCCCTGGCAGATGGCCCCTAACTCACCCCTGAGTCGGGAGACTCAGCAACCGTCTCTGGGGTCTGTCTGCGAGGTGCGTCCACACAGGTCATTCCACTGCACTGGACTCGTTAGCCCTCCCTGCGTACCTGACCGTCACTGAGAATCTCCCTCTCCCTCCCACAGCCCACTCCAGTCCCCGCCAAAATGATGGAGGCACCAGCCAGTTCTGAGCCGAAAAAGGATCGCATTTATTTGCTGGGGCAGCTGAGAAAGCAGCTATGCTACAGGACGGGAAGACGCTCCTTGCTGGCTGCGATCGAGGGATTTGGTGGAAGCTGCAGGCAGCCATCTTCTGATCCTGAGGCAGAGGCCTGGGATGAGGCAGACACTGCAGAGTGCAGAGGGGAGTAGGAAGACACTGGGTATTTGGTGAAATTGTTTATCTGCTGCCAACACCCCTGGACTTCTCAATTTTTGCAAACCAATACATCTCCTTTATTGCTTAGAGCAATTTCCTCTATGGTTAAATCAATGATTGGAAACCAAAAGGAGCTCAACTCATATAGTTCCTTTCAGGTCCAAGTCTCACATTCACCTCTAGTGTGACTGAACATGTCAATGTAAAATTTCCTGACTGAAAAGAAATGAGAGCGTAGGTAAGTCTATCATATGGGCCCTGCTGCTGGGCACGCACAGCTCTGGGGTGGGACCACGGACTTCCATCTGCTCTTCAAAGCTTTTGCCCCTCAGGCTTCTGTCCGTCCTCCCTGTCAGGAGAGCCAGCACTTACCCCACCAGGCCCAGGCGGGAGAGCGGCCCAGGCGCCCTCCTCGGAGCAGGCGCCTAGATGGCCTCTACGGCGCTCCCAGCCTCCCCCCCGCCCCAGGCAGTGAGCGGTGTGCACAGGGACAGTCCCTGCGCACGCACGGCAGAGGATGAGCACGGGGGGCACGGCCCTGGCTGAGTAACCTCGAGACCATCACCTGTCATCGCTAAGGCCTGAGAACTGCCCCTGTCTGGGAGGAGACAAGCATTGGGGGCGCCCAGAGGAAGGCTGTGACACCAAGGGCCAGGACACTCCATCTCTGGGCCATGCTTGGCCATCACTCAGCTTCTGGCCTCAGTTTGTATCTGGGACACAAAGGATAGGATCGCTGCAGGCTCCTGACCCCAGGGTTTGGCGGTAAAGGAAACCGACTGAGTCTAAGGAGCGGCCCTCACTGTGCAAAGTCAATGGCTGGGGACCAAGATGGCACAACAACTTGCTAACGGCACACCCCAGAGCTGGGTGACGTCCCAGGCCCCCCCGTCGACCTGCCCTTTGAGCGCACACTGGCTGCAGCAGCTGAGGGCCAAGGTTGGCTGTCACCTGACCTCTGCCAACGCCAGCCCTGCCAGAGGCAAGGGGACAGGACTGGGCAGCGGGGCCCAGCTGCTTTCCCTGCCAGGATTGGAAAGGTACTGCTTGAGGGTGCCTCCTCAGTGGGCTAAACCTGGAATGCCAATGCCTACCTCTTAGGACCCGTCTAAACAACCCCTCTCTCCCTCTCACTCTGAGGCACTTCTGGAAGCTGGCTGGACTCAGAATCCGGCTGCTCCACTTCACCATCAGGAGCCTTGGCTGTCTCACCTTTTGTGCAACATGTGGGAGCAAACCCAGGTCAAGAGCTTTGAGTGGGGCCTGGCACCTAGCAAGAGCCGGATACAGGTACCCGGGTACCCGCCAGCCAGTATTATGAGCCAAATTGCAATACAAGAACACATTTAATGCTACATGCAGCTTGTGGCCTGGCCAGGCTCCTCCCCACACTCCGAGAATCCTACTTGGAGAACCCCTTCTCCATAGCTTCAGTCACTTCAGGGTGCAGGAAGCGTCCAGCCAAGCGTTCAATGTCATCCAGCGTCAGGCGGCTCAGGGACCTCTCATAATCCTGAGAAGAGAAGGCCAGGAGGATTCAGGGGTGCGGGTGGGGGACGCCGGAACAGAGGCTGGGGCTGGGAGCGGGTGGACGGGATGTAGAAGTCCGGGCAACGCTTCTCACCCTCTGGAGTTGATCTAGGACTCTGCTGGCATCCGCGGCGCTGAAGTGCCGGGCCAGGACTCTGGAGACCAGCGGCCAGGCAGCTGGGGGCGGGGGCGGGGCCTCGACCAGTCTCTGCGCGGTGCTTTCTTCAAGTAACACCTTCTCCTGAGGTTTGACCACTAGGTTGAGCTTGGAATTGGGCCCAATGCCGTAATCGCAGAGCCTTTTCCCATCTGTCCGAGAGAGAGACCCGATGGAGCCGTGGCCCACTGTGATGGGAACAGCCTCCGGGAGGCTAGGCGAAGCGCCGCGGCGTCCGGCGGGAGGACAGCGCCTCCCGGGGATCGAGCAGCAGGAGCCCCCTCCAACGGCACTGCCGCCCGGCTTGGCCTGGACGCCCCGTCCCCCGATTGCCCGCGGGGCTCCCCGGGCGTCTCCTCCCTCTGGTTACCTGCCAGGGCCTTGCCCTTGAACAGCAGACGCTGCTGGCGGACGGGAACGTTCAGCTTCTCCGAGACCAGCTGTTTCAGCGTGGACACCAGCTCGTCTTCCGACACCTGTCCGGGCCGAGGGTGGAGGCGGGCGGTGAGGCCGCGGTCCTCGCGGAAGGCGGCTCTCCCGGCCTCCCCGCCCAGTCCGTCCCCGCTCTCGGCCCGGTCCTGCCCCCCGGGGGCCGGCCGCGAAGCCCCGCGCGGCGGCAGGGCCGGGCGATGCTACCTGCAGGGTGCACTCCCGGCCCTGGAGCGCCTTCACGGTCAGCTGCATGGCGGCCGCGGCGGCGTCCACTCCAGCGACTGGCACCCCAACGGCCGCCCTCCGCGCGCCGCCGCCCCGGGCGCGCGCCGGAACCGCCACCGCCGGAAGCCGCGCGCCGGGCGCGTCCGACGTCGAGACCCCACCCCCCGACGCACGCGGTCCCCGAGGACCCCGGGGCTACGGAGCCGCGAAGCCGCGGGGACGGGAGAGCTTGGAGCGCCGCCTGGCCGGGGAGAAGGCGAGCCGGGCGCCCGCGGGCAGGCCGGGCCAGCGCTGGGGCCCGGCTCCTGCCCCCAGGGGTTCCCGCCCTGTGGAGCAAGCTCCGCCGCACGCGGCTCTTTCCTAGCCGGCCCGTGGCAGACCAGCTGAGGCGGGATGGGGCATGGGAGTGAGGCCTCGTCCCTGCCTTCCCGCAGCTCCGTCTAGAGCCGAGACCCAGGTTTCAGAGGGGCTGCTTGGGGGAGGAGGGCCAAGTCTGGCCAGACGGAGGGTACCGTGTCGCTGGGGGGGCAACAAATTCTCAGTCCATTTTACAAACGGTTTCTTTTGACTTGCTTTCTGTTGTTTTTATTAACTATTATGATCCTACTTAATGGCTTGCCTCTAGGGCCCTGACCCTTTGTCTGACCTTAAAGTGCCTTTGTTCAGAACCCTGTCCACCTGTGGATGACAGGGAGAAATGAACACATCCTCAGCCTGAAGCTTGCCATTCTAAGAGATGTTTGCAAGATTAATGGCCATTTTGCTTTGCTCCCTCACCGCCCCCCATCTCTGATCTACGAAAGAACCTGGCATCCAAACCCCAGTAAGATGCTTTTTTTTCGAGGTGCTAGCCTGCCATCTTCTCAGTCAGCTGCTTTCTGAATAGTCATTTTCCTTGCCTCAACACCTCGTCTCTCGGATTCGCTGGCCTGTCGTGCGGCGAGCAGAGCGAGCTTGGACTCAACTGTGTCACCCAAGCCAGCCCTCCACCCTGGCCCACACCTACCCAGCCAGGCCACACCCTTCCTTTCCTGATCTGCAGGCCTCAGAGGGCAGAGACTAGAAAGGGACCTGAGCTTGCTTCTTTGTTTTATTGAAATACATCTGGGCAGTGCCCACCTACAGAACTCAACATGGCCTCTTTGGCACTGAAAGCTGGAGAATAAAAAACGAGTAAAAAAAATAAGCCTGGATCTTCTGAGTGCATAGTGTATGAGAACTGAAGGCCTTTGGTACATAGGAACTGTGGGGACAGCTGGTGGAGGTTGGGGTCAGGGGTGCTTGGCAAAAGCTTGACCCGGGAGAGGGGGGGGCTCAGGGAACTGGGCACACACCGCTATAGATAAAGTGGCCAACAACTAAGGCCAGCATCTCCGAGGTGCCGCTCAGTGCCACGATGAAGGGCGCCTGGGAGGCATAGTCAGCCTGGAGGCGGCGGAGGGACAGCTGCAGCATGGCCAGCGCCAGCAGGCTGTTCTGCACCCCCACCTCAATGCTGACGGTCCGCCGCTGGGCTACCGGCAGCTTCAGGCAAGTGGCCAGGCCGTAGCCCACCAGGAGGCCAACAAGGGGCACCGTGAGGCCCACCAGCACGATGGGCAGCCTGACGCCAGCCAGGATGAAGACTCCCATGGGGGCAACAAATTTCTAAAAAGTCCATTTTACAAACGGTTTCTTTTGACTTGCTTTCTGTTGTTTTTATTAACTATTATGATCCTACTTAATGGCTTGCCTCTAGGGCCCTGACCCTTTGTCTGACCTTAAAGTGCCTTTGTTCAGAACCCTGTCCACCTGTGGATGACAGGGAGAAATGAACACATCCTCAGCCTGAAGCTTGCCATTCTAAGAGATGTTTGCAAGATTAATGGCCATTTTGCTTTGCTCCCTCACCGCCCCCCATCTCTGATCTACGAAAGAACCTGGCATCCAAACCCCAGTAAGATGCTTTTTTTTCGAGGTGCTAGCCTGCCATCTTCTCAGTCAGCTGCTTTCTGAATAGTCATTTTCCTTGCCTCAACACCTCGTCTCTCGGATTCGCTGGCCTGTCGTGCGGCGAGCAGAGCGAGCTTGGACTCAACTGTGTCACCCAAGCCAGCCCTCCACCCTGGCCCACACCTACCCAGCCAGGCCACACCCTTCCTTTCCTGATCTGCAGGCCTCAGAGGGCAGAGACTAGAAAGGGACCTGAGCTTGCTTCTTTGTTTTATTGAAATACATCTGGGCAGTGCCCACCTACAGAACTCAACATGGCCTCTTTGGCACTGAAAGCTGGAGAATAAAAAACGAGTAAAAAAAATAAGCCTGGATCTTCTGAGTGCATAGTGTATGAGAACTGAAGGCCTTTGGTACATAGGAACTGTGGGGACAGCTGGTGGAGGTTGGGGTCAGGGGTGCTTGGCAAAAGCTTGACCCGGGAGAGGGGGGGGCTCAGGGAACTGGGCACACACCGCTATAGATAAAGTGGCCAACAACTAAGGCCAGCATCTCCGAGGTGCCGCTCAGTGCCACGATGAAGGGCGCCTGGGAGGCATAGTCAGCCTGGAGGCGGCGGAGGGACAGCTGCAGCATGGCCAGCGCCAGCAGGCTGTTCTGCACCCCCACCTCAATGCTGACGGTCCGCCGCTGGGCTACCGGCAGCTTCAGGCAAGTGGCCAGGCCGTAGCCCACCAGGAGGCCAACAAGGGGCACCGTGAGGCCCACCAGCACGATGGGCAGCCTGACGCCAGCCAGGATGAAGACTCCCATGCGGTAGGCCAGGAAGAGGCCACCGAGGAGCAGCACAAAGCTGAAGGGTTTGATGACCTGCAGCAGCAGCTGTGAGAACTTGGGCAGCTTGGACTTGATCACCACGCCCGCTGCTATGGGGATGGCAATGAACAGCAGGGTCCCCAGGATCTTGGAAATGGGCACGTGGAGTGTTTCGTGGATGCTGAGCAGGTGGCTGTAGATGGCCGAGGACAACGGCAGGAAGCCGGTGGCAGCCACTGTTGAGATGAAAGTCATACAGATGGCCAGGGTGACATCCCCTCCAAGGAGGAGGCTGAAGAGGTAGCTCCCGCCGCCGCCGGGTGACGAGCAAGTGATGATGAGGCCCAGAGCCAGGGCCTTGGGCAGCATGAAGACCTTAGCCATCAGAAAGGCATAGAAGGGCATGACTAGAAACTGGCCCAGGAGGCCCAGCAGCATGGGCTGCGGACTCTGCAAGAGCCCCTTCAGAACCTCGAGCTCCACTTTGCACCCAAACGAACACTTGTTGACAAAGATAAGAGGCAAGAGCAAGTAGAGGACCGGGTTCTCTGAGAAGTGGGCCAGGGCAGCGCTGAGCGCGGCAGGGGTGTCTTCGGCAGGTGAGACCTTGATGCAAAAATCTCTTCGCTCCTCGATCAGTCTGGGTGGGGCCTCACGGGGGTCCACAAGCTGGATGTGGAGTGGGGCTGTGCCAGGCAGGCCCGAGAGGATGCTCACCACAAAGCCGCCGCCACTGCCCCAGGTTATGGCACTCACATTCTTGATGGTCAGCACCTCCGTGTCCAGGGAGGTGACCCTCAGAACAGGGCTGGGCCCTGTTCCATTGCTCTGGCCCGGGTACTGGCTCGTGATTACTATGATGCCCTCGCTCTCTTCTGGGAAATCAAATTCCATCACGGAGCCATCTCCAATGCTCAAGTAGCGGCCACCTGTCAGGGGCACAGGACGGCCCAGAGCTGTGTTGAGATTGGCACAGGCTGTTCCCCCGGCTCCCCACAGCAGGCTGACAAGCAGCAAGGTGGCCCTGAGCATGCTTAGGGGGCCTGTGCAGCCACCGCCCCCTTCTGGGCAAGGCCACCGCAGAGAGCTGCACCTGCCCCTCCCAAACAGCATGCCTCCTTCTGAGGATGGGGAGCCAAGGCCCTCTGAGGCTTAGGGGAGCAGTCCTGCTGGCGCGGCTGGGTGGTCTTGAGAACGGTCCATGGGCGAGACCTGGTGCTGTGCTGCCCTTCCTGATGGCGGAGAGCCTCCTGAGGAGAGGAGGGACAGAGAGAGGCGGCTGGTGAGGGTGAGCGGCTGTGCATCCACAAGCACGGGGTCTAGAGGCCCACTGCTGGGACACTCAGAGGGTCCCTTGCCGCAAGCCTGGGGGTTGAAAGGGAACGCCTAGTGCTGGCCCTTGAGTGCCATTTGGCTGTCCCTTCCCCAGTCACGACTGCCTCAAGCTGCCCATCTTTTACTCCTACAGGTAGGAGTTCGCCCCCAGCCTGCTGAGTTGTGATGCCCACCATTCAGAGATATCCTGATACCAGGGGATCTGGGAGAGGCGGCCCCCACTCTGTCACCACTAGCCTGGGCCCTGCATGCTAGAGACGCCGGGGCAGCAACACCACACGCAGGAAGGGCTGCCAGTGCCTGCGCATGGAGACCAAGGCAGCAGGCCCGATGAGAGGGCTCAGGGCAGCGGAGTGCCATCTGTCAGGCAGAGAGCAGCCAGCAAAGTAGCCTGGGCAGTGGGCAACCCCCAGGCCGAAGGCCACATGACATGTAAATGGCGCTGCTGCTGTGTGAGTACGTGGCCTGCCTACCTGCTGACGGGGCAAGACGGGGGTTCTGGGAGGGATCAGGTCCCCTCTCCCCAGGGGAAGCTGCCAGAAGGGGCAGCAGAAAGGGATCAGATAGGGCCACCTGTCCACTGAGAGTTTCTCCTGTCAGAACTTCCACTTCCCTGGCAGTCCCAGAGTCTGAGCTTCTCAAGCCGCTGTGCCACATCGAGAGGCTCTGCTCGGAGTTCAGGGGCTCCTCCCCTGCCCACATGGACCCTGAGCAGAGCTTGCAACTCCTACTGTAAGGAGGTTTCCTGGAGGGAAGGGGGCCTCCAGGGGAAAGGGGGCCGTTTGCCTCCTCGCACTCCTCAGTGTGGGCCGCCTGCGCCCTCTTGTCCCCTCACCTGCAGGAACTGGGGCAACCAGGATGAGGACACAGTAATTTTTCATCATCACTGGTGACTGACTCGCGCCTCGCTGATGTCTCAATCTTGAAGAGGCCCCGCTTCTCTACATCCTATCAGGGCTGGGCCCTGCCCCACCCTCATCCGAGACTGGAGACGGGGCGAGCAGGTGGCGGAGGGCTGGTCCACCGGCAGGCTCATTCGTGGGACAGTCCCTCTCTACCACCCTGGGATGCCACAGCCTCTCCTAACTCGGGGGCTTGGGTCACTTACCCCGGAGGCCTTGATCCAGCTCTGTGTCCCACCGCTGAAGAGGGAGGCAGGAAAACCAGGGGGACTAGAAGTACAGCGTACAGCGGAGGAGAGTCTAAGGGGAAAAAATTAAGGCACCCGGGACTGAAGCCACCGGGGTGGTGTGAACCAGTTCAGAAGGGAGAGGAGGCGAAGGGCCATCCACCCCGTCGTTCCAGTACCGCCGGCGGCTCGGAGTCACTGAATCACTGCGCCTCGGGGCTGGCCCGGGTCCCCACCATCGCTACTGGAGGTGCCAGAAGACTCTGAGCAGCTGCGCCCTAAGGCTGCGGGTCGCTGTGGTTCGGTGTCGGGGCAGTTCGCAGGGCTGACCCGGGGCTCCTCCCTACCTGAGAGTCCGGAAGTTGTCGAATTGAGCGGATCAGAGCTCGGGCAGGAATCGGGGAGGGAGGGAGCGAGGAGGACTGCTCGGCAGCCGCAGGCCAGTGACCCGCCCGGGCGGCCCCGGGGGCCCGCACGCCCCTCTCGGCCCCGCGGCCGCACCACGCCTTACGAACGCACCGCAGCGGCCGTTCTCCGCGGTGCCCGGCCGCCAGAGCAGGCGAGCGTGGAAACCGGCCGGAGCTGGAAACCGCCTTCCGCCCGCCTTTCCGGCCTGAGACTCTCACCTGCCTCCGCGGCCGCGAAGCCGGACGCCGGCGCCAGCGCCTGCCCCGCCGGCAGACGCCTAAGAGCGCGGCCCTCCGGGGCCCCGCCCCGAGCCCGCCAGGCCCCGCCCCCGCCCCGCCCCCGGCTTGTGACGTGCGGGAGCCACGAGGCTGCGCCAGCGCGCAGTCCTGGCCGCCTTACGGGTCGCGATAGGTCGGCCTTGGCTGTGATCTCCTGAGGCTACCGAGCTGCGTGTCCCGGCCTCCTGTCAGGAGAGCTGCTCCAGTGAGGCACGCCAGTCCTTTCCAAACATGCTGAGACCTCTGCAGCTTCGCCCTTAGCCGAGCTAGGACGCTCGGGGACGGCTGCTGGTGGCAGGACCCCAGAGTCAGGGTTTGTGCCACGTTCCTGCTCAGGCCGCTGGCCCTGTGGCCTGAGGGCCGAGTCAGACGGATCCCGACTCGGCCATGTTCCCCCTTCCTACGATCAAGCATCGATCGAGCGCCTATTTCCACCCCGCGTAAGATCAGTGAATTTCTGAACGTTTCAAGACTATTTGGGGCCACCAGCAAGGTCCGGAGGCTTCATGGAGAAGGAATGCAAACACATGGCATAAAGAAGGGCAAATAAGCATAAAGAAGGGCAAATAAGCTGGTGAGGGTATAGAATGTGGACAAGGGAAGACAGTAAGCAAGTAGAGCATCAAAGGAGAGTTGCATGTTCCCAAAGGCTGCTGGGCAACCACAGTCAGGCAGTGGGACAGTGGCTACCCACTGCTCTGGAAGAACCTCTTGTCAGGGTTGTGATGGAGGTCAGTGGTGCCCAAAGTTGCAGCTTCTTGCCCCCAGAAGGTTCCTGTGACACATCGTAGAGTGTCCAAAAAGACTCATACATTTCTATTTTTATGTAATTGTCCAATAGAAAATCATTCTAATCATTTAAATAAACATCTATTAATTTTTTAAAAAAGATTTATTTATTTATTTATTTGGGGCGGGAGGTGGGTTGGGGAGGGAGGGGAGCGGGCGGGCCACTTCTATTGGTCTTTCATTTCTCTATTTTCATCCATCTTTGTTCTTTGGCCCGTGTGGGCCTCCCATCGCGGAGGCCTCTGTTGTTGCAGAGCACCAGCTCCGGGCGCATGCGCTCCAGAGCTCCGGCTTGGTAATTGGACGCATCAGTCCAGCCGCTCCGCGGCACGTGGGATCTTCCCAGGCCAGGGATTAAACGGGCGCCCCTTGCACTGCAAGGCGGTGTCCTTACCCGCTGGACCACCAGGGGAAGCCCTATTAATTTTAATTTAGCCTTATTTATTCAGAATTGTATTTGTGTTTTAAAAGTTCAGATTAGTACATGCATGTAATGTGTAAGCAGATGTTTATGTCAGTGATCAAAACACATTCAGAGCCATAGCTCTAGACTGTTCTTTAGCCTTAGTTAAAACATAAGCCATTTGTCTTTGTGTGACTTAATATGTGCATATGGACTTTGGTGTCCCAGAAAGTCTGTACTGTCCCTCTCAAATGGGGTTCAGGGATCCTGATGGAAGAAGGCTTGAACAGGTGAGAGGGCTGAGCTCGGCACATGCTGGGTTAGACAGCAGTTTGCAAAGGAGCAGTGGTGCTGCTGCTGTCTGAGGTAAGAGTGGCCAGAGAGAGAAGGGGGAGGACTTAGCTGAAAGAGCTGGGGATGGAAAACCTAAAAGTCGTGTCCACCCTTGAAGAACCCTGTATTTTTATGTTCCCAAATGGATGGGAATTGGTGTCAGGAGTTGAGAAGAGGAAATGTAGTTAGAAGGCTGAAACTTCCAGCTGAAAAGCCTGAGCGAGCTGGTGGGGTGTCGAACCTGAATCAATTTACCCACTGCTCTGGAAGAACCTCTTGTCATGGTGGTGATGGAGGTCAGTGGTGCCCAAAGTTGCAGCTTCTTGCCCCCAGAAGGTTCCTGTGACACATCGTAGAGTGTCCAAAAAGACTCATACATTTCTATTTTTATGTAATTGTCCAATAGAAAATCATTCTAATCATTTAAATAAACATCTATTAATTTTTTAAAAAAGATTTATTTATTTATTTATTTGGGGCGGGAGGTGGGTTGGGGAGGGAGGGGAGCGGGCGGGCCACTTCTATTGGTCTTTCATTTCTCTATTTTCATCCATCTTTGTTCTTTGGCCCGTGTGGGCCTCCCATCGCGGAGGCCTCTGTTGTTGCAGAGCACCAGCTCCGGGCGCATGCGCTCCAGAGCTCCGGCTCGGTGATGGGACACATCGGTCCAGCCGCTCCGCGGCACGTGGGATCTTCCCAGGCCAGGGATTAAACGGGCGCCCCTTGCACTGCAAGGCGGTGTCCTTACCCGCTGGACCACCAGGGGAAGCCCTATTAATTTTAATTTAGCCTTATTTATTCAGAATTGTATTTGTGTTTTAAAAGTTCAGATTAGTACATGCATGTAATGTGTAAGCAGATGTTTATGTCAGTGATCAAAACACATTCAGAGCCATAGCTCTAGACTGTTCTTTAGCCTTAGTTAAAACATAAGCCATTTGTCTTTGTGTGACTTAATATGTGCATATGGACTTTGGTGTCCCAGAAAGTCTGTACTGTCCCTCTCAAATGGGGTTCAGGGATCCTGATGGAAGAAGGCTTGAACAGGTGAGAGGGCTGAGCTCGGCACATGCTGGGTTAGACAGCAGTTTGCAAAGGAGCAGTGGTGCTGCTGCTGTCTGAGGTAAGAGTGGCCAGAGAGAGAAGGGGGAGGACTTAGCTGAAAGAGCTGGGGATGGAAAACCTAAAAGTCGTGTCCACCCTTGAAGAACCCTGTATTTTTATGTTCCCAAATGGATGGGAATTGGTGTCAGGAGTTGAGAAGAGGAAATGTAGTTAGAAGGCTGCTCCCCATTATCATCAGTCTCTCCAGCCTTCCCTGAAAAGCCTGAGCGAGCTGGTGGGGTGTCGAACCTGAAGGAATTTACAGGCCTTCCCTGCAGGAAAAAAAGAGGTGGCTAAAATCAAAGTCATGGGGTCACAAAGCCAGATATGATTTAGCGATTGAACAATTACAAAAGAAATGATGAGAATGTTTGTAGTTTGTTTCAGGGATTAATAATTCACCCCAGAAAAGAAGGAAGGTCTCTATGAGCAGTCAAGGATATCTACTTCCAAAAGAGAAGTCATCTAGACCTAGAGAACAGATAGAACAAACGATAGTGGCAGCTAAGCACATCCGCGTACTTCAGCCAGGAGACCTTCCACCATCCTGCTAACAGGGTCACAGTGGTGACTCTGAGAGGTGTCCCTACCGCGTGCTCTCCGGGCAGCGCCTCCAGGAAGACTGCGCGATAAATAAGCACGCGTGAGAAGGCATATTCTAGACAAGCTCAAGTATGCGATGCATTTGGTATTTACTAGGAAATGTAGTGACAACTGGTGTTTCTGCAAGCCCAGCTATAGGTCATGGTGCTGGAGTTCTCTCTGGAGGGCCCTCTCTCCTCCACTATTGGTACACAAGGTTTGCATGAAGATGACCCCAATGCTGACCTCTGGGGGTGCATGACATAGAGGTAGCCAATCAGAGCCACACAGAGTGAGGCAAAGATAACCCCATATTCCAATCTGGACCAACGAGAGGTAGTTCCCTAGGGACTTGGGCTGGAAGGCTAAAAAAGGTGGGAGCTCTTTGTTGCTGGGGTTGCTAACCTGGGACATCTACTGTTGCTCCCCCTGCCTCAGGGAGACAGCACGTTTGAAAAGGATGCAAATACAAAGAAAGGGGAGCCGACAGATGGAGAGCCTGTGGGCTGAGGACGCTGCTGGAGCTGGACTCACCTGTGGGTGCTGGGGTCTGTTACAGGCACATCAAACCCCCTCTGCTGTCGCGTGTGTACTTTTGCATATGCCAGTGGGGTTGGGGCCCTCGCTCTTGTAACTGAGGAGGTCTTAACTCCTGAGGGTTGGCCTGGGCAAAACCCTGGCGGCGGAGGACCACTGGGTGGAGAAAGACGGACCTTCTGCACACCACTGTCCGCGTTCTAGCCTGTCTTGGGCCACATGGGGATAAACTGCCTGCCGCTTCCATCTGTGTGACTCCAGTGCAAGGGACAATGGTCTGGGGCGGGCCAGCCGACGAAGCAGTTGTACAAGAGGCACCTCCCAGCCTGGCAGTTCGTCCCTTTGCTAAGGTGCATTTCATTTGGGATGAGTGACTAAGCTTGTGGGGCCCTGTTCATCTGGCTTCTAACATCCCACCTCTAGGAAAGCTTTCCGAAGCATACCAGGGACCATTTTTCTTCTGTAAACGGGGGTCACAGAAGTACTTGCTCTCTGGGGCTTCTGCAAGGACTGTGCAGGTAACACGTGCAGGTGAAGCACTGGCCACGTGCTGAGCGCTGCGGCTGCCCCGTGGGCGCGCCAGAGCATCCTCCCTACTGTCAAGGGTGTTGAAAATGCGCGTAATAGGTTAAAAAAATGAATACATGCATGATACTATAATGGTAAGTACTCGTCATTATGAACACTTGTCAAACCCACAGACTGTATGACATGGAGAGGGAACCCTAATGTCCACGTTAGGCTTCGGGTTCCCATGATGCGGGAAGGTTGCGTATGAGGGAATCCTGGACTTTCTGCTCAACTTTGCTGGGAGCTTGAAACTCCAAAAGAGAAAGTCTTATTTAAAAATGAAAAGACATCAAGATCTTGGCACAGGATCAGGCTGAGTTTCAGCTTCTGTGATCACTATCTCCCAGGCAAGCAGCACGGGCTCTCCTCACATCTCCACTCCCCGACCTGCGTGGCTGTGACCGCAGCCCACAGCCGCGGCTTCTCCTCCTGGGCCATCTTGGGCCTCTCTGTCCTCTCCTGCCACCTCCTTAAATACTTTCATGTTCTGATGCTGTGTTCACACTCCGGCGGCACCTAACCCCTAGAGGGGGACTCAAAACTCAACCGCCCTTGCCACGGCACCCTCACCACGACCTGGCTGGTGCCCCGCTTCCTCTATGTGGGAAGTCCAAACTGCCTTCTCTCCTTTTCCTGACCCCAGGCCATTTCTGTGCTCTCAGCTACCTTACCAGCAAAACTCCTTGTAGTTTCTTACTAGTTCTCACCCAATACAGGGAAATATAGCTATGATTCGTGAGAAAAGCCAAATGGCCCGTGTACCTTGACCTCTTGCCCCGGGATTTCAAAGGTGCCTAAAGTTGAGTGCTGTGGGGAGGTCAGGGGGAGGTGGTGGATTGAATGGCCACCCCTGTCCCTACAGGCCTGTGTCCAAGGGACTCAGCAATTTTCCAGCAGCCCTAAAGGGCAGAACCATCTTTCTGGGCAACGCGACAGGGATGCCAGCTGGGGAGAGGGGCCTGTGGATGACAGGAGCCCTGGAGACAAAGGCTGCTACGAGGTATGGAGGTGAGTAGGCGAGCCCTGGGGACACGTCCCTATGGCTTACGAAGCCCAGGTAACAAGGTGAAGCACTGGCCACGTGCTGAGCCGTGCCCGGAGCATCCTCCCTACTGTCAAGGGTGTTGAAAATCGCGTAATAGGTTAAAAATGAATACATGCATGATACTATAATGGTAAGTACTCGTCATTATGAACACTTGTCAAACCCACAGACTGTATGACATGGAGAGGGAACCCTAATGTCCACGTTAGGCTTCGGGTTCCCATGATGCGGGAAGGTTGCGTATGAGGGAATCCTGGACTTTCTGCTCAACTTTGCTGGGAGCTTGAAACTCCAAAAGAGAAAGTCTTATTTAAAAATGAAAAGACATCAAGATCTTGGCACAGGATCAGGCTGAGTTTCAGCTTCTGTGATCACTATCTCCCAGGCAAGCAGCACGGGCTCTCCTCACATCTCCACTCCCCGACCTGCGTGGCTGTGACCGCAGCCCACAGCCGCGGCTTCTCCTCCTGGGCCATCTTGGGCCTCTCTGTCCTCTCCTGCCACCTCCTTAAATACTTTCATGTTCTGATGCTGTGTTCACACTCCGGCGGCACCTAACCCCTAGAGGGGGACTCAAAACTCAACCGCCCTTGCCACGGCACCCTCACCACGACCTGGCTGGTGCCCCGTTCCTCTATGTGGGAAGTCCAAACTGCCTTCTCTCCTTTTCCTGACCCCAGGCCATTTCTGTGCTCTCAGCTACCTTACCAGCAAAACTCCTTGTAGTTTCTTACTAGTTCTCACCCAATACAGGGAAATATAGCTATGATTCGTGAGAAAAGCCAAATGGCCCGTGTACCTTGACCTCTTGCCCCGGGATTTCAAAGGTGCCTAAAGTTGAGTGCTGTGGGGAGGTCAGGGGGAGGTGGTGGATTGAATGGCCACCCCTGTCCCTACAGGCCTGTGTCCAAGGGACTCAGCAATTTTCCAGCAGCCCTAAAGGGCAGAACCATCTTTCTGGGCAACGCGACAGGGATGCCAGCTGGGGAGAGGGGCCTGTGGATGACAGGAGCCCTGGAGACAAAGGCTGCTTACGCAGGGTATGGAGGTGAGTAGGCCGAGCCCTGGGGACACGTCCCTATCCCAGGACACCGTCACCCTTGAGTCCACACTGAATGCACTTCATTCCATTGGGGGCCATCTGTTTATTCAGAAGTCATGTACAAGGCGGGCCCTCTGAGAAACCACAGGTGCTGCCCCTCACCACACTAGGGCTGTGATCTGGCCAGGGAACGCAGCACGCAGCCGGCCTGCCTTCAAGGTGGCCGCCCCCTCCCGCGAGAGCAAAGCAGGAGGCAGCCAGGTGCCTGGAGTGGCTGCCATATGCAAGTCAGCGCAACAAATCACACTGGAAACAGGACTGGCCCATGGAGCAGTGAGCCACTCTGGGACGGAGAGGTTCTGGAAGGTGCCCCAACCTTTCATGCAGCCAGTACCAAACTGGGGCTGCAGGTGCTTGGGACTTGCTTGGGTGGGGGTTGACCAGGGGAGCATGTTTAGGAAATGGAGCCAGGTACCTGGGGTCCCCCGACAAAGTGCGATGGGGCCAGCCAGGCAGCCCCTACCACTGGTCACGGTCTGGTCACTGGTCACTGCCTTGAAACCCTGACGTGCTGGGCATCGCGTCCGGCCTCAGCCCTGTGCTGGCGCCTCCTCGTGGGCTGGACACACGCAGCCTCGCTCAGTCTGGTCCCCAAGCTCCGCCTCTAGCTCGCCGTGGGCCTCCTGGGGACGCAGCCCTCCATTTCCAGTGCCTCGGGCCAGCCTTCATACTTATTGGTATGCTTACTGTTCTTCACATGCTGCGGGTTGGCGGGGGCAAAAAGGCATGTGCTCAGCCCCTGGCCATGGGGGCCAGACAGAGCTCTCTGTTCCCTCATGCTGGGGTCAACCAAGCGTGCCTTCTCGGGGGCAGCCACCCCATCTGTCCCCGAGCCTCAGCATTCTCATCTAAATGTGGTAGCGACTGCCTCCTCGCGGCTGGAGGGCGGTCAGTTTCTTTGAGCTCAGGCGAGCCTGGCCTGTGCTGGGAAGAGGAGCGGGTGTGTCTCCGCCCTCACGTGCCCACAGGGAAGAGCTGGAAGCTTTGGGAAGAGCAAGGCCCAAGAGGGTACTTCTTATCTGGGCGCTGAGCTGCTCTTTTGGCAGCCGGAGCCTTCCAGAAACCATTGGAATAACCTGTTTGCCTTGTCCTGTTGCAGGAGCAGGACTTGGGGGCTGAGAGCTCCCCAGTGAGGGCAGTTGGGGAGCAGGGCGTACAGTATGGACTGGGGTCTTGGGTCTGGCGGGGATGGGGTAGGACCGAGTCTTTTGGGGGGATGCTGTACCACGTGCCATGCGGGATCTTAGTTCCCTGATCAGGGATAGAACCCATGTCCCTGGCAGTTAAGCACGGAGTCTTAACCAAAGGACTGCCAGGAAGTCTGGTGAACATCTCAAAGATGTATGGGAGGGAGTTAGTTCACTGAGAGTTTTGCTAACGGGAAAGCTTTGCCCTCCGAAGATTCTTTAGGGAGGAATCCATACAAGACAGAAATGATCCAAGTGACTGCCCTCCGTGCAGTCAGTGAGGGAACCAGGGCCCCCTGGAGGGGCTGTGGTGCGCTGGGCAGAATTCAGAGAAGGCTGCGGTGTGAACAGAAGGGGACCAGGGAGGATGCAGGAGGAGGAGGAGGCAGGCTGTCCCAGGCCAGGCAGCGGGGGTACCAGGGTCTGCGCACGTACCTGCTCAAAGGGGCTCTTGTTCTGCACACCCTTGGCCCCCACAAACACCCAGCTGTCCCGGAAGGCGAGGTCCTTGACATTCTTGCTGCCCAGATCGCTGAAAAGCTTCCTGGTCTCTTCGTTCATCCTGCCACACGGAAGGGAGAGATAGGAGCCGTGGCCAGAGAAGGGTGAGGCTGAGGCCAGCCACGGCCATCACTTACTTGGTGGCTGGGTCATCGTAGGAAGCCACGAACACCAGGGTGCCTTCATGCAGTGGCCGGATAAACTTCAGCAGATCATTGACATCTGGGGAGACAGGTCCCACAGAGCATCCGGCACCTCTGAGCACCCCTCGCCCACTAACCACTGTTCTCCCCAAGAGGAAGCGGAGTTGAGGATCCGGCCAGGGACTCATGTCAGTTAGGTCACTGAGTGAGTTTAGGAACTAAATAAGAAGTCAGGGTTGAAGCCCTGACCATACATCTGTCCTTCTCCCCACCTTCCTTGAGCCCAAGGAAGCGCTCGAATGGCCCTTGTGAGCATCGAGGGAGCAGCGTTCAGGACAAAGATGCTGTCGTTTCACCCACAGTCAGGAAGCGGAGGCCGCGGCCCGACTCACCTCCTGCCCACATGTCGAAGGCGCGGGCTTCGATGAGCTCTCCGCTTATTCCTGATTAGAGGGAAGGATGGGTGCTGCTGCAGAAGCCGCCAGGGTAACGGCGCCCGGCCACCTGGAGCCCCAAGAGCAGCAGCCTGTTCAGAAGCTCCCCCCGACCCCCACGGTGCTGCCAGTTCAAACACTGGGACCCACCCAAGGCTCCCCATGAAGCATCCCCCCATTCCTGGAAACTTCCAGTTCTTCACTGCTACCAAGCTCTTGTCCATGGGGGTCACCTCTTCTGTGGAGCCTTCAGCTCCCCGGGGCTGCCCCCCAGGCCCCCCTCGGATTTCCCGGGGCGGGCGTGTGGGAAGAGCGGCAGGCTGCCACTCGGCTGCATTTTCCGCTCTGTGGGGAACTCACCGTTCACCAGGGCGATGTTCAGTCCCCGGCCCACATTGTCCTTGACACTGCTCATGAGCCTAGCAGAACAGAGCTTTCCAGTGGCACGTCTACCCGGCTCAGCGCCCTGTCGGCACGGACCCTGCGTCCCTCCCCCCACCCCGCCCCCACTCAGTCTGAGATGCTCACATCCTGTCCTCCAGGCAGATCTTGGGTCCAATGACGTTGGCAGCCCCACTGACCACGCGGAAGGCCAGGTGCTCCTCGGGACAGGGCTGAGGCAGGCCGCATTTGTACTTCTTGGCCCGCGGCTCTGTGTGGGAACAACCAGGGTGACCCCTGGGCCTGGCCCTGAGGGCACCCACGGTCTGAGAGGGGAGGCCAGGACCAGCCCATCGGGAGGACTGAGTGACCACAGACCAGGGGACTGGTGTAGGAGGAGACATGGCTCAGCCACGGCCAGGGCCACTTCCACAGACACCGTACAGCTGGGGCTGGCCTCAGGGCAAGGTGACAGGGAGCCCAGAGGCTCTCAGCCACTGGGGGGAGAAAGGAGGCAGGAAGGCTGGCCTGGGCTGGGGCAGGAACAGAGGCGGGAAGAGAAGGAGAGCTGCCAGCAGGTGCAGGAGCCACATGGAGAGGGTGCAAGGAGGAGGGTGAGTTACGAGCTGAGCTGCCTTCCCACGGAAGAGGCTCTGAAGTTCCAGAACCTCACAGCGTGGGGGCCCTATGTGGAAACAGCACCACTGAAGTTACAGTTTAGATGAGGTCATCCTGGAATAGGGGAGGCCCTAAATCTAATGACACGTGGTCTCCCAAGACAGAAGAGAAGACACAGACAGGGAGAAGCCCATGTGGAGACAGGCAGAGGCAGGAGGGCTGCGGTCACAGCCCGAGAACATCTGGGGCCACCGGAAGCATAGCCTTCACTCCCTGGCTCTCAGGCCTGTGGCTTCCAGAACCGACAGAGCGCCCTTCTGTGGGTTAAGCCACCAGTTACTGCTATTTTACGGCCGTCCCAGGAAGCTGACAGATTTTGATACCAGGAGGTGGGGTGCTACTGTAATAAATCCCCCAAAATGCAACCGGGTAATGGGTAAGAAGCTGTAGAATTTTGAGGTGCATATTAGAAAAGGCCTAGCTTGCCTTGAAGAGACTGTTAGTAGAAATATGGACATTGTAGGTAATTCTGGTGAGGGCTCAGAACGAAGGGAGAGAGCGTCAGAGAAAGCTTCTACTGCTGTGGAGAATACACGTATCATTGTGACCAGAATGTCACTAGAAATGTGAATGCTAAAGGTGCTTCCGGTGAGCTCTCAGATAGAAATGACGGCCGTGTTATGGGTCGCTGGACAAAAGGCCATCCTTGTCATAAAGTGGCTAAGAACTCGGCCGAATCGTATTCTAGTGTTTTGTGGTAGGTACAACTTATAAATGTTGAACTTGGAGATGTAGCTGAGGAGATTTCCAAGCAAAGTGTTGATGGTTTCTCCTTGCGGCTCACAATAACATGTGGGGAAGAGACAGAAACTGAGGAAGCAACTATTAAGCATGAAAGAACCAGAATGTGAAGATCTGGAAAATTCTCAGCCTAATCATATTGCAAAAAAATGAGAAGGCAGGCTCGGGAGAGAACACCAAGGGTGCGGCTGCACAACTGTTTGTAAGAGCTAGGCATATGACTTGTGGACCCATTCAGTAGTGCCAGTGGGAGCCAGGATAGAGAGATGAAGTCATCCAAGAAAGATCTGGAAGATTCTCCTGTCTATAGCATAGACCCCCATGAATTACACAGGAGATCAACAAGGTGTTTGAGAATTGTGTACGAGTAGAAGCCCTGCCAGCCTGGCCTGAAAGGGCCAGAGGAAGGATGGGCGGGGAGGAGGTGGAGTCCAGGGGCGGGGCAAAGGCTGCGGAGGCCAGAGATGGCTCTGCGGAGGGGAAGCGTGCCCCTGGAGTCCGGAGCCCCCACCCCACAAAGGCTCAGTGGTTTTTCTCATGCTTTGAAATTAAATGGATCTGTCCTGCTGGATTTTGGACTTGCTTGAAATTGATGACCTCTTTATGCCTTCCAATTCCTCCCTTTAAGAATTGGACTGCACGGCGGTGTCCTTACCCACTGGACCACCAGGGAAGCCCCCACCCTTTAATAATTGGGGTGCCTATTCATGCCTGGCCTCCCGTGCATTTTGGATGCCGGTAACTCGTTTTCTCGGCTCACGGCATGCAAGCAGCTCTTGGGGGGGGGGGGGCTGTAGCATGCAGAGGGAGAAGAGAAACTGGTGGGCTGGGTACAGGGACTGGTGTCACAAAGGTGGTAAGAGGGGAGGTGAGAGGAGCCTTACCTGCAGTCACTGAGTTCTCTTGGCCTGTGGGTACAGAGTTGTTTCTGTTAGCAGGGAAGCCTGGTTCGATACTGTGAAGTCAAGGTGAGGGGCAGCCAGGCTCAGGGGCCAGGGGCTAGGCCAGGCTGACCTTGGCACATATGTTCCTGCCCAAGTCTAAATATCCACATGCAAAGCTTTTTTGCTCCAGGAAAGGGTAGGCTGGACTTGTGAAAAGTACTTAGGTGACATGTCCCCAGCAAGGAGGGGCTGAGTTCCCTCCCCATCTCAGAAGCCAGTGGAAAGCCTGCAGGGAACAGCGTCATCCCCAAGGTTCAGCAGAAGCTCTCCCCACGCCTCCCTCAGGCCTCCACGACTCCAACCGACCAAAGAATGCTAACGAGTGGAACCAGGTGTTTCCAGCCAAAGCAGCTGGGTGGTAAGAGGAAGGCTGTCAGATGCCAAGAGACAGACCCAACAAGGGCAGCTCTAGGTGTCCCGCCACCGCCAGCTCCACCCCGATCCTCAGCTCGCAGGCCCCGGTCGCCAGGCTGGCGACCCTCACAGTGGGGCGAGGGAGAGTCCCACACTCACTGGGGAAGAGCTGCTGGATGCGAGGAAAGCCACTGCCCAGCCCACCGAGGAGGATGCTGACTACGATCCAGGTGAGCCCCACGGTGATGATCAGGACCACGATGCGGAGCGGGCCTGGAGGCAGGACAGACACGAGCAAGGCCACCTCAGATGGCAGCGAGCTTCCAGACGACCCGGGCCTCTCAGGACCGGATTTCCCCATCCACTTGGGAAGAAGTGACGCGAGAGCAGGAGGGTGGGGACTTGTCACCACCCACCGGGCAGAAGAGGGGGACGAACTCCTGGTGGGTGAAGGAGGAAAGGCAGCTGCAACGCCAAGGCTCTCGGCTTGGTTCTCCCGGGAGGCGTGGAGGGGCCTTCCAGAGCCCCTGCCAAAGAGGGGTTCGCCCCCCTTCCCCTTGCTGATGCGGGAGCCCCCTACCTTCGTGCCTCTGAGGCCACCCATGTATTTGGGTCCCCACCATCCTGCCCACCTTTCTCCTGCGGTGATGGAGGAGGGGGCTCCGATTCCTTTAGAAGACCAGGCCGGCCCCTTTGCCCTCTGTGTGCTGGGCGCCGAGCTCCCCGTCCTGCTCGGGTTTCTCGGAACAGCTGCCCCTCTGTCTCCCTGTCTCCTCGCTATGTCACCACCCCCGTCCTCAGAAGATGCAGAAGCAAAGGCCTCCTTGGGAATCAACAGCCCCAGCCGGCCGCTGGCCTGTCCCCTCGCTTCCCCTCCCTGCAGGCTCCTCCAAAGTCACCTAGGCCGGCGCCTTTCTCCTTGGTCGACTTTCTTCCTGGGCTCCCTGTCTTCCCATTTACTCCACTCTGTCCGTGCCTCCCTCAGCCCCGTAGGACCCTCTGTTGCCAGGGCCACCTGCCGGGGGACCTTCTTGGTGTTGCGTCCTGGAGTCCCCTGTTGTCCTTGAACCTCTCAGCCAGTCACGCAGAAGCCCTTCCACAGAAACCCTCTGGGCTGACTGGCTTCCGGGACGACACCCTCAAAGCCCATAGGACACTCTCCATCCTTCTTGCTTAGCCTCTCCTCCGCGACGCTTCCCTGAGGAGCTGGGCTTGTCCTGGCTCCTGTCCCATGGCGCCTCCTCTGCCCGTACCCTACTCTCTCTCTCCTCTCCTGCCTCGAGTCTCCATGGAAGTGCTCTCCTCTGCCCCCAGCCTTGAACTAACCCTCACAGAGCAGCGACTCCATCGTCCCACCCCAGCCGTGACCACTCTCGAGGCCACAGCCTCCCAGCCAGCTCCTCGTGGGGCAGCTTCCCTGGGCTACATTCAGTGCTGCAACCTAAGCAGGCACGACGTCCATCCCCAACCTACTGGTCCCCGAGCTCCCTTCATCTTAGCTGTCCAGGGAGCAGCGGGACTGGCAGTGGGTTCACATCCAAGCCCAGGGTCACTTTGGTCAGCTTCTCGTCTAGGACCACTGCTTCTCCCTATCCACCCAGCTGTCGCACTCCTTGAAGCATCTCTCCCACAGGTTTTTTCCAAACAGTGACCAGCTATCCCATTTGGGAGAAATCCACGATCATACTCCTCACGCCTGAAGAGAGAGAGCTGGGAGCTGAAGTCTTCAAAAGTCAAAGAATTTGCTCAAGGTCACAGAATGAGTGTTTCTGCAGAGTCCTCTATTTCCAAAAACAAGCCCAGTGGTCCCACCACCACAGTCCTTCCAGACAGACCTCTGGGCACCTGGGCCTCCAGCCGCGTCGCCTTTCCAACTGTCTCCCTTTCACTGTGAAAGCCACCCACCTGCCAACCTCATCTTGTCCACTTCTCTCTCTTGGTTGGGGCAGCCGGCAGGTGCAGCGTTGGGGAACCGTGAGCTCTAGCGGGGGCAACAAAGCAGAAGAGCAGGTTTGGGTGGGGGTCAGGGATGAGCTCGTGCTGGGCCCCCGTTGTGGCGCGGGCGTGATCTGGGCACTGAGTTGCGGGTCCGGGTCCGACGACCTGGCCAGGCTCCTCAGGAACGGGGAGAGAAGCCCTGCTGGGACGGGAGGGGCTCGGAAACCTGGCGACTCACGATCGAGCCCACCGCAGCCTCTGGGTCTGGGAAGTGGACATGATTCTCCCGGACGCGGGCCCTTCCCGTGGGAGGCCCCAGCCCGGGCCGCTCCCCCCAGCCCACCCTCGGACAAGGAGGACGGCGACGCCGACCGCGCCGGCGGAGACTTGCCTGACGGTGGCGCGGCTCTGCGCGCCGGGCCGGGGGCAGCCTCGTGAAGCCAGCCACGCCGCTCTGTGCTCTGTTCCGCGAGTGCGCTGCGCGGGGCTGCTCGGGAGGCCCGGCAATGGCGGCCCGGGCCGAGAGCACGGCCCGCGGGCGCCTCCCCGCGCCACCGGCTAGGGCTGGGCCGCGGCTGCCGGGTGGGCGGGGCCCGGGCTGGCCCCGCCTCTGACGCTCGCGCCGGCCGAGCCGGGGGCCTCGCCTGCCGCCGGAGGGGCGGGGCGGAGCCTTACTCGGCCCCAGCCCTGGGGTCCCCCCTGCGACTTCGCTCCTCCGGCGACAGAGCCCAGCCTGTCCAGGCTTTGAAGGAGGGCTTACGTTCTCCTGCGCTCAGATTTCTTTCTTTTTTTTTAAAAAGGTGGTGGGTCTCTGTGTGTGTGTGTGTGTGTGTGTGTGTGTCTGTGTGTGTCTAAGTCATCATTTATTTTTCATCCATCCTTTTTATTCTTTGGCCTGTGTGGGCCTCCGGCGCATGCGCTCCAGGGCGCTGCTCCTATTTGGACACACCGGTCCAGCCGCTCCTCGGCACGTGGGATCTTCCCGGGCCAGGGATCGAACCGGTGCCCCTTGCACTGCAAGGCGGACTCCCTACCCACTAGATCACCAAGGAAGGCCCTGCGCTCAGATTTCTGAAGCCTGGGAAGGGGCGGATGGGTCTAGGGCGGAATTGAAATTGTTTCAAAGATCAAGTATGTGCCTTTTCGGGACCCGGAGGAAACGGCAGGATGCCACGGGCCAGGGCCAGCCGGCTCAGCCCTCAGCGGCCGGCCTCGCCGTCTGCTTTCTAGAGGGCAGCAGGCTCACACCGCTTCCCTCCTGCCTGCTTCCCCAGCCTCCTTCAGGGAGGCTCCCCCGCCATAGCCCAGGGCACCCTGATCACTTCCGGCGCTGGGAGAGCTGGGCCACCCTGTAGCCTGGACCCATCGGTCTGGGCGGCGGCAGCCGGGTAGCCTGAGAAGCACAGAAACATCCGTGCCCCTTGACCCAGTGACCTCACTTAAGAGGAAACCTCCCTAAGGAAAGAACCCAAAATACAGAGAAAGGTGATAGAGCCAGGCTGTGACAGAGCTCTGGTGAGCAGCCGGGAAACCTACAGGGGCATTCACAAGATTCCCTTCTTCTCTTTAAACTAATCAAGGTAATAATGTTTCAGGCCCTTGCTGCTGCTGTCAGAGATTAGTATTTGGGTTTTATCCTGGAATTTGGGGTCATAGTATTGACCATTTATTTGCCAAGTTCTCACCTATCTGTGGGTGCCAAGCCCTGGGCACCGTACCCTCCTTCATGGTCTTTCCGCAGTGCTGGGTGTTGTGCCCACGAGACAAAACTCCCGGCTGGTCAGACTCTGGAGCTGCCAGCGGGGCCAGGCAGCAGAGAGGCTGCTCGTTCTTAGAGGACACTGTTTACATCTTGCTCAGAACAGGCGTTTTGGTAAGACTGGTTTAATGAGTACCCCTGAGGGCCCAAGGGCACATCCACCAATCCCAGGGGCAGCACACTCTTGCAGGGCCAGAGGCCTGGGACTCGTCCCAAGCCTTCTGCGCCTTAGGGGCCATCTTTGTTTCTCCGGGAATGTTTCTTGATGGGGACTTAGAGTGGATGAGGCCCTCGTGGCCCGCTTGCCCCAGTGCCGGCACTCAGCGGGAAGCACAGGATCTTCTCTGGGCCCTCCTGCTTGTCCACAGTGCGGCTCCGGCAGCCACAGGACCAGTTCACGGGGTTTGCTTGGCTCCTCATGTTCCTGCCAGAGTGTGAGCGCTCAGAGCCCGTGCTCTCCGTCAATCCCTCGCTCCCCTCCCTGTGCGGACACCAAGTGTGGAACTGTCATGTGACCGCGCTCCTGCCCCGTGGCGGCACCTCCTGCTCTTCTCCAGAACAGGCTCCCAGCGCTGTGGTGACAGGCTCTCACGCAGGACCTCCTGCCTCGACCGCGATCGGGCAACCAGATCACCAGTGACGGGTGAATGGCCTCACTTGAGGCCGCCTCTGCCACTGCCAAGTAGGTGCCAAGATTTGCGCTTGCAGTCAGCTCATCTCACCTGGGCCCTCACGTCTCTGCCAGGCAGCCTTGAGCAGAGCCGAGGTTGCATTTGAGTGTCTCCCGCTGGGCCCTGTGTAGCTGCCTTAGGGCAGGAGCCCACATCTGCCAAGACAGCCGAATATCCTCACCCGACCCGCACGTGGTCACCTGAGCTTGGGCCTTGAGAGCTGAGGTGGGAGAGGCGTCTCCACACCCAGGCCCCTAAGCCTTGCCCTGGCGCAGGGCTCCACAAGTTAAAAGTGAGTTGAACATCAGAACCTGGACCCAGTGCCTCTCACCCAGTGTAGGCACCCAGAGCGGAAGGGACTGTTGGCTATTCTCACACGGGCCCTCCTTCTCTGTCCCAGTGAAGAGATTCAGCGCTAGTTCAAAGTCCACAACACCAAAGCTGCCACCCAGAGTTTAGGTGACAGATGCTTCTCACTGGTCTGCTGTCCCTGTTCCCCACTGTAGGACCCCAGAACTGATGTCACATTTGTCTCAATTCAGTGAGGCCCTAAAGACTACTCAGAGATGAGGTGACCAGAGACTGTCCTCACAGGATCCCTCATGCTTGTGGCTCCTTGTAGCCACCTGGAATGGAGGTGACAGTTGAACGTTCGTTACAGAATCAGCAAAGGAGAAAGGGAGATAGATCCAACCTGAATAGCAAGGAGAGATAAGAAAGCCTTCTTAAGTGAACAATGCAACGAAATATAAGAAAACAATAGAATAAAATGAAAGAAGAAAATTAGAGATACCATGGGAACATTTCATGCAAAGATGGGCACCATAAAGGACAAAAATGGCAAGGATCTAATAGAAGCAAAAGAGATTAAGAAGAGGTGGCAAGAATACACAGAAGAACTGTGCAAAAAAGGTCTTACTGACCCGGATAAACACAATGGTGTGGTCACTCACCTCGAGCCGGACATTCTAGAGTGTGAAAGTCAAGTGGGCCCTACGAAGCATTACTACAAAGCTAGTGGAGGTGATGGAATTTCAGCTGAGCTATTTCAAATTCTAAAGGATGATGCTGTTAAAATGCTGCACTCAATATGTCAGCAAATTTGGAAAACTCAGCAGTGGTCACGGGACTGGAAAAGGTCTCAGTATTCATTTGAATCCCAAATGAGGGCAATAGCAAAGGATGTTCAAAATTACTACACAACTGCACTCATTTCACACACTAGCAAGATTACACTCAAAATTCTTCAAGTTAGGCTTCAACAGTAAGTAAATCAAGACCTTCCAGATGTACAAGCTGGATTTAGAAAAGGCAGAGGAACCAGAGATCAAATTGCCAACATCCGTTGAATTATAGAAAGAGCAAGGGAATTCCAGAAAAACATCTTCTGTTTCATTGACTACGCTAAAGCCTTTGACTGTGTGGATCACAACAAACTGTGGAAAATTCTTAAAGAGATGGGGATACCAGACCACCTTAGCTGCCTCCTGAGAAACCTGTATGCAGGACAAGAAGCTAGTTAAGTTACAAGAAGCAACCAACATAGAACAACGAACTGGTTCCAAATTGGGAAAGGAATAGTCAAGGCTGTCTATTGTAACCCTGCTTATTTAACTTCTATGCAGAGTACATCATGCGGAATGCCGGTCTGGATGAAGCAGAAGCTGGAATCAAGATTGCCGGGAGAAATATCAACAACCTCACGTATGCAGATGACACCACTCTTATGGCAGAAAGTGAAGAGGAACTAAAGAGCCACTTGATGAAGGTGAAAGAGGAGAGTGAAAATCTGGCCTAAAACTCAACATTCAAAAAACGAAGATCATGGCATCCAGTCCCATCACTTCATGGCAAATAGATGGGGAAAAAATGGAAACTGACTTTATTTTCTTGGGCTCCAAAATCACTTTGGACAGTGACTGCAGCCATGAAATTAAAACACGCTTGCTCCTCGGAAGAAAAGCTATGAGAAACCTAGACAGTGTATTGAAAAGCAGAGATATCAGAGCTCCCTGGTAGCTCAGTGGTGAAGAGTTCGCCTACCAATGCAGGAGACATGGGTTCGATCCCTGATCCAGAAAGATCCCACCTGCTGCGGAGCAACTCAGCCCATGAGCCACGACTATGGAGCCTGTGCTCTAGAGCCTCAGAGCTGCAACTATGGAGCCCATGGGCTGCAACCGCTGAAGCCCGGGTGCCCTAGAGCCCGAGTTCCACAACAAGAGATGTCACCACCACAAGAAGCCTGCTCACCTTCACTACAGAGTAGCCCCCACTCCCTGCAACTGGAGAAGAGCCTGTGGCAGCAGTGAAAACCCAGAACAGGCAAAAGTAAACAAACTTAGAAAAAAAAAAAAAAGCAGACCTCACTTTGCTGACAAAAGTCTATATAGTCAAAACTATATAGTGATTTTCCCAGTAGTCATGCATGGATGTGAGTGTTGGACCATAAAGAAGGCTGAGTGCTGATGAACTGATGCCTTCGAATTGTGGTGTTGGAGAAGACTCTTCAGAAACCCTTAGACAGCAAGGAGATCAAACCAGTTAATCCTAAAGGAAATCAACCCTGAATATTTGTTGGAAGGACTGATGATGCTGAAGCTGAAGCTCCAATCTTTCGGCCACCTGATGGGAAGAGCCGACTCATTGGAAAAGACCCTGATGCTGGGAGAACAGAGGGCAGGAGGAGGCGGCGACAGAGGTTGAGATGGTTGGAGGGCATCACTGAATCAATGGACGAGTTGGAGCGCGCTCTGGGAGACGGTGGAGGACAGAGGAGCCTGGCGGGCTGAGGCCCGCGGGGCCGCAGTCGGACACGACTGGGCGACTGAACCACCACGAGACCCTCACGCCTCTTCCGCGTTTCAGGCTCCTAGAGCCGAGGCTACAGCTACTGTTCCTTTCACATCCTTCACGCTGTCATCCTCACCAGGACCCTCTCCTCTCTGCCACAGGGTAGCAACCAGATCTGAGATATATGCTGACTGCCCTGGTCTGGGACTTATGTCATGGCAGGGACACTCGGGCAGGATCAGGTTGGGGGGCCCCACCACTCCCTCCCTGCTCACATGTGGGGGCCCAGCAGGAGCTCATTCTCTCATCCACCTCAGGTTCCTGCCCCTACGTGGCCACTCCATGCTGTTAAGCGTCCCCCTTGGTGATGCCATGTCAGGTTTCCCAAGGGGCTTGGGAGGCCTATCCCTAGTGCACAGTTCTATGGGGTCCCCCAGTCTGTAAGGTGTCTGTGGGGCCCCGCGAGGGGGCTCTGAGCATGAAGACCCCAGTGGGGTGCACCTTTGCTTGTTTTCTCGAGGGCCTGAGGTCCCAGGACCGAGCCGCCCTGCTCCGGGAGCAGCACTGCACCCGCTGCTGGCAGCACCCGGTCCAGCCATGACGCGGAGGGCCTGCGGCCCTGAATTCCCAGCCACCACCTCGGGGGCCTGGCACTCGAGGGTCATCCTGGGCCTTCTGCAAGGCCTCATCTGCAGCTTGTGGGCATGCGGCTGCACCAGAGTCACGGACAGGACCCTCTCTGTAGCCACACAGGAGTCAGTGTTACAGGGGAGCACGTGAGTCCCTGGCCTGACCCATCAGCTCCCAGAAAGCCTGGGCTACTTACTGCCCTTCTGCAGGTCACTGCCCCCACCCAGCTGCTCAGCCTCTAGCCCTGTCCACAGGGCCTTCTCAGCTGCTCCGTGGGGCCCTGGAGGCACCAGGAGTTCTGGAAAGTGGAGCTCTCTTGCCCAGGTCATGTTGGGCTGCTGGCTTATCCCCTCTATAAAGCATGCCAGCATGCACGTCTTGTCCATTTGGTTTGGATCAGTCACACCCACCAGAACTCAGGCCACGTACAGGGACCACATGGGCAGCTGCTGCCCTCTCCCCGATTCTTGGTCAAGGGGAGGGGCAGGACAGACACCCAGAGTGCTGCCTTTGGTGGGTGTGCCTCCCTGGCACCTCAAAATATGCTATTAGACATGAGGCATGTGCGGAGGTAATCAAGTGAGACAGACACCGCGGAGAGGTCACATCGAGATAGAGATGCTGGGCTCTAGGCCAACAGAGCCTCTGGAGGGCGCCAGTCCTTGATCTCAGCCTTCTTTCTGTTGTCTCAAGCTTCCCAGCACGCAGTGCTTTGTTATGGGGCCCCAGGAAATGCAGGCAAGGAAGGCTGGTGAGAAAGCCAGCTCTGTGTCCCTTGGCGTGCAGGCTGTGGTTTCCAGGCTGCGGTGAGCTCAGGACTCACCCATCCCTGTTGGCATCTGTCCCCAAGTCCCTGAGCCGCTGCTTCCTAAATACTGCGTTGCAGGAGGGGAAATGCAAGTGACTTGTCCTTGTGCCTATGGGCAGCCTCGTAACAAGGCTGTGTGGCAGAGGGCAGAGGTGGTGGGGCGTCAGGGCTGAAGGATACCCATGTCCCCACCCAACCAAGCGGTGAAGGAAGTGGGCGGAGTGGGGGAGAGATAAGAGCTGGGGGCCCAGGGAGGCAGGCATGCAGCCGCAGGCCCCTCCGTCCACGGTCACAGGAGGCGAGAAAGAACCAGGGGCCAGGCGGGTCAGTTTGCTGGTTTAATGGCATCTGCTGCTGCTGCTTTTCTGGGGGTGAGGCGCCACCTCAGGGGTGGGGTGAGACGGGGTCGCTGCGGAGTGCTGAGTTAGGGTGCTGGGGGACAGACGGACATTTGCAGGGACTGAAACGGGGGCTGCTGGGTACCACAGAGGTCCCTTCCGGGGGCCCGGGAATGTGGAGTGGGCTAAGGCCGGGAGGGCTGCGGCGGCTCCATTCTCCCCCCCTCCAAGGACTCCGCCCCGTCTTTCCAAACTGCAGCCCCCCTTCTCCTTCCTCCCAGTGGGGCTCAGTCCTGGGAACAGAGGCTGGCTGGAGCGCGGTGGTCACAGTGCTGGGTGGCAGAGGAATGCGACTGGGCCCACGGCAGGTTGGGTGGCCCTGGCCGGGGGCAGGAATGTGAGGCTGAGGGCTGTGGTCCCGAGACCTCCGGAGGCAGGTTGGGGGGGCAGCAAGGAAGAGAGGTGGGCAGGGCGGAGCCGGAGCGTGGTCAGAGCTTGTGGGGGTTCACCCACTTGTAGGTGCCTTCGTACTGGAAGCCGACTCTCTTCATCAGCTCATCTGCCTCCGCAGGGCCTCGGCTGGGAGGGGCACAGGTGGTAGGGAGAGGGAGCCTTGAGTGCCAGGCTCCCCGCTCACCTCTCCCCAGCATCCCCCCCACAGCCCGGCCTGTGCGCGCACCTGCCGAAGACGTAAGGGATGGGCGGGGCCTTTTCGCGTTCGATGCGGTGCAGCAGCGGAGTGAAGATCCGCCAGGCCTCCCGAAGCTCGTCACTGAGGGCACAGGGGCGGGAGAGGGGCTGCTGGGTGGGGGCGGACGGAGGGAGGGCGGGAGGGAGGAGAGCGAGGGCGCCCCCTCACCTGCGCACAAAGTGCATCTGGCTCCCACAGAAGACGTCCAGGATGAGGCGCTCGTAGGCATCAGGGAGCTTCACGTTCTGCGGGCAGGGCACCGGGGCTCAGGGAGGCGCCAAGCCCGCGGGGCCCTGGCTGCCGCCCCTCCCCGGGGGGCGGGCGCACACCTTGTATCTGTTGCCGTAGGTCAGGTCGAGCTCCGACTCCTCGGGGTTGAAGAACATGCCGGGCTTCTTGGTCATCATCTTGGTGTACACGGCCTCGTTGGGCTGCACGCGGATCACCAGCTCGTTGCGCTTGCACTGCTGCTGGAAGATGTCCCCGGCCACGTCGCGGAACTGCAGGCGCACCTCGGCCTTGCGCTCGTTCAGGGCTTTGCCGCAGCGCAGGATGAAGGGCACCCCTGGGGGGACAAGGTCGGCTTTTGGGAAATGCTCAGGTGGATGAAGGGGCTGGTCCCGCCCCTGCAGGCCAGGGGTCACCTACCATCCCACCGCTCATTCTCCACGTAGAGAACAACGGCGGCAAAGGTGGCCGTGGTGGACCCGCGGGGCACGGTGGGGTCGTCCAGGTACCCTTTGGTGGCCTCCCCTTCTCCATCGGGGTTCCCCACGTACTGGCCCAGCACCACGTTGCTCGCCTGCACCTCTGAGATGCATTTCAACACCTTGACCTGGAGGAGACCCAGAGAGAAGGACCCCTTGGGTCATGAGGACAGTGGGCGCCCAGAAGCCACGTGACTCCAACAGGTGGTCTTCCTGGACAGGTGAGCGGCCTAGACAGTCGGAAGGAGGCACCCGTTTAGCTCTGCTCATGCTGCCAAAGGCCTGGGCACAGGCTCCGTCACACGAGGGCCCTCTGGGGCCACCTCAGCCAACCTTCACTTCTTCTGGAGAAGAAGCTGGGTCACATGACGCCGCCAGCTCCATGACAGGGTGCCTTGGGCCCCTGACTCCCTGCCCAGGGCACTGTGGGCAGGACTGCTGCTGGGGAAAAGGGCGGGGGCAGGGAGGGGGCAGCTCCATCCACCTTTTCGTCACGGACATCGTCCGAGTCGGTGGAGGCAGGCTTCTCCATGGCCACCAGGCACAGCATCTGCAGGAGGTGGTTCTGCATCACGTCCCTGGTGGAGGAAGGAGCGATGAGTGAGTGCGCCTCAGCCCCTCGCTGCTGGCCCGCTTCTGGGTGCTCAGGGCCTTAAGCTGGGCCTTCTAGCAGCAAACCGTGAGCCTGCTGCCTGACCCCCAGTGTCTGCCAGACTCCCTCAGGAAAGGAAGCACGCGGGCCCCTTCTCTACTGTCACCCCTGACCGCTCAGACACTCGCGCTCCCACACTCGAGCCTCAGGGCACAGGAAGCCCACAACAGGGAGACGGGCCTGCAGGGGGTGGAGCGCTGCCCTGTGCCTGTGCCGACCTCCAGGAAGGGGAGCCAGGCTCTCACCGGATGATTCCGAATTCATCAAAGTAGCCCCCGCGACCCTCAGTGCCAAAGGGCTCTTTGAAGGTGAGGATGACGCAGGCGATGTTGTCCCGGTTCCAGATTGGGCAAAAGATCCTGTTGGCAAATCTGGGGGAGGGGCAGATAGAGGCTGATGCGCTGGCAGGGGGGCGCCAGGGCAGGCCGGGACCCCTGGTGCCCACCCCCGGCCGCGGCCGCACCTCAGCACCATGAGGTTCTGGACCATCTCTTTGCCCAGGTAGTGGTCGATGCGGTAGATCTGGTCCTCGCGGAACAGGGACGCAATGTGGTTGGACAGCTGGTCGGAGCTCTGCAGGTCCCTCCCAAAGGGCTTCTCCACGATGATGCGGGTCCAGCCTCTGCGGGAGCCCCGCGCTGCATCAGCCCACACTCTTTCTGAGGGGCAGGGCTCAGAATCTCACCGCCCTCCACGTTCCCTTCCCTAGAAAGAGAAGGCAGAGCCTCCCCGCCCGCTCCGCTCCCCGCCGCGAGAGGAGCCGGCGCGGCTCTGGAGGGCTGGCCCTCCCCTGGCCTCCGCACAGAGGCCACTCCACTTCCCAGCCGGTGGCGCCACGCTCACAGCCTCCTCAGCAGCTTTCTGGCCTGACTGGCCAGCAAGGGGGAGGAGCGCCACTAGCCTGCTCTGCTCCCTCCTGCCCACATGGAGTCTGGGGCGCCGAGCTGGTGGGGAAACGGAGAAGGGAGGCCAGAGGCACGGCCGCCTCTGAGGATCTGAACGCAGTCGTCTCATTTGGCCACCAGGCACAGCATCTGCAGGAGGTGGTTCTGCATCACGTCCCTGGTGGGGGGCGATGAGTGAGTGCGCCTCAGCCCCTCGCTGCTGGCCCGCTTCTGGGTGCTCAGGGCCTTAAGCTGGGCCTTCTAGCAGCAAACCGTGAGCCTGCTGCCTGACCCCCAGTGTCTGCCAGACTCCCTCAGGAAAGGAAGCACGCGGGCCCCTTCTCTACTGTCACCCCTGACCGCTCAGACACTCGCGCTCCCACACTCGAGCCTCAGGGCACAGGAAGCCCACAACAGGGAGACGGGCCTGCAGGGGGTGGAGCGCTGCCCTGTGCCTGTGCCGACCTCCAGGAAGGGGAGCCAGGCTCTCACCGGATGATTCCGAATTCATCAAAGTAGCCCCCGCGACCCTCAGTGCCAAAGGGCTCTTTGAAGGTGAGGATGACGCAGGCGATGTTGTCCCGGTTCCAGATTGGGCAAAAGATCCTGTTGGCAAATCTGGGGGAGGGGCAGATGGAGGCTGATGCGCTGGCAGGGGGGCGCCAGGGCAGGCCGGGACCCCTGGTGCCCACCCCCGGCCGCGGCCGCACCTCAGCACCATGAGGTTCTGGACCATCTCTTTGCCCAGGTAGTGGTCGATGCGGTAGATCTGGTCCTCGCGGAACAGGGACGCAATGTGGTTGGACAGCTGGTCGGAGCTCTGCAGGTCCCTCCCAAAGGGCTTCTCCACGATGATGCGGGTCCAGCCTCTGCGGGAGCCCCGCGCTGCATCAGCCCACACTCTTTCTGAGGGGCAGGGCTCAGAATCTCACCGCCCTCCACGTTCCCTTCCCTAGAAAGAGAAGGCAGAGCCTCCCCGCCCGCTCCGCTCCCCGCCGCGAGAGGAGCCGGCGCGGCTCTGGAGGGCTGGCCCTCCCCTGGCCTCCGCACAGAGGCCACTCCACTTCCCAGCCGGTGGCGCCACGCTCACAGCCTCCTCAGCAGCTTTCTGGCCTGACTGGCCAGCAAGGGGGAGGAGCGCCACTAGCCTGCTCTGCTCCCTCCTGCCCACATGGAGTCTGGGGCGCCGAGCTGGTGGGGAAACGGAGAAGGGAGGCCAGAGGCACGGCCGCCTCTGAGGATCTGAACGCAGGGAAAGACCCCTTAATTCTGACAGAGTTCATCTGGCATTCCACACCCAAACCTGGGACAAAGGGAAAGAGACACGGCCGTGGCTTTGGAAAAACAGCGCGGGAGCTGCTGCGCCCCAGGCAGCACGGCTCCTGTGGAGCGACACCGCCACCTTGTGGCGGTCAAGGGGACTTTGGGAAATGCCGAAAGCCTGAGTGAGCAGCGGGCAGCCAGAGTTTCGTGGAGCAACACTGCCACCTCGTGGTCCTGGTTGGCACTGCTGCCAGGGACAGTGCGATTGCTGATGAGGTGACCCGAGGGTCTACAGTGACCTGGATGGTAAATACGGGTGGTAGCATTTCCAGTAAAGTTTCAGAAAACTACCCTCACGACGGTTCTCTTCTGTGGGGACCTAATTCATGGAAGTAACAAACAAGGAACATCGATCTTTTTCATATTCCCTGGATCAGATTCCCTGGGGGCTCTGCACAGGCTGGGGGCCCGGGCGGCCCGAGCAGGGCAGGCACACCAGGGGGCAGGAAGGGAGAGGGAAAGCCCAGCCTTACGCCTGGCTCATGCAGGTCTCGTGGATGTTCCTGGTGACAGCCTCGTAGACGGTGGGGGGCAAGGCCAGGTAGAAGAGGCGGTTGGCCGGTGACCCCTGGTGAAGAGCATTGATACACTTGTTGAGGCGCCTGTAGGTGGCTGTGTCATCGTACTGGCCAGCCACGTAGAAGTTTCGGTTAAAGAACTGTTTCAGCTTGACTTGCTCCTCCGGGGAAGCCTGGAAAAGCAGACACGAGTATGTTGGCCCATGCCCGCCCCTCCTCTGATCCCACAGGCAGGGCAGGCTCTCTGAGAAGGCGCAGCCATCCGAGCCCCGTGCTGGGCTCACTCACATCTCATCGGCTTGGCACACCAACGCGGTGGGGGACTCATGCCCTAAGACAGAAGCCAGAGCTCAGGAAACTGACTTGGGAGAAAGAGCTCTCTCCAAAGTTATCCCGCCAAAGTACCGTGTGCTAAGAAAAGGCAGGCTTGCGGCTTTTCCATGGTTCAGAGGCCGCAGGGTACAGTAGGGAGGAACTGGTGAGTCCAAGTCAGAGGGGACTGGGAGGTGCTAGGGAGGGAGTGGCCCAGGACAGGGGGAAAGGCTGCATGGGGCGTGGGGTAGGGACGAAGGGCTTCTGTGAAGGGACGGGGGATGGCACCTGTGGAGACCTCAGAAGCCACTCACTTTGAAGTAGGGCTCACTCTGCTTACGGATGTCACCCACTGTGATGCGGGAGCGGGCATACCCCACAATGTAGGTGTCTTCAGGCAAAAGCCCATCCCGGAACAGCCACCTGAGGGCAGAGCACGGCTGTGGTAAGGGTGGTGGCGGGGGAGGTGGCTGGGGGCGGGGGACAACGGGGAAACAGGCTTACCAGAGGGTGGGGTAGATCTTCTTCTTGGCTAGGTCCCCCTGCAACAAAAAGATGTGGTTAGGAGCTGAGGACACGCCCCAGATCACCCCCCAGAGACCTGCACACCCTTGTCCTGTCCACCTAGCCCTCGACCCTGACCTGAACTGCCCATACACTGCTGGGGGTGCCTTGAGGCAAACAGACCTTGTGCTAGCCAGGAGGGAGCTGCCAACCTGCTACTCTCATGATCCATAGACTCGTCTCTGGTCCAACCGGTGAAACTGAAGTCAATAGAAGAACCCCCTTCTAAAGAGCTCATGGGATAAAGAAAATCCTAGATTCACTGGAGCTGAATGGCACTGGATGTAGCACACAATGAAACTGAGACATGATTTTTGAATGCTTATGTTAGCAAAAAAAAAAAAAGAAAAAAGGCTCGAAACTGATGAGTTCAGCATTTACCCGAAGAAGTTACAAAAAGGACCACCCATCCATCCACCTGTCACTTGGTCACGTTCGACTCTTTGCAACCCCATGGGCTGTAGCCGGGCAGGCTCCTCTGTCCATGGGACTCTCCAGGGAAGAATGCTGGAGTGGCTGCCATGCCCTCCTCCAGAGGATCTTCCCAACCCAGGGATCGAACCTATGTCTCTCGTACTGCAGGCAGATTCTTTACCACTGGGCCACTAGGGAAACCCTAGAAAAAGGATAGCAGAATTTTAAAGCCAAACAAATTATTACAAGACAGAAACAATGAAAACTAAAAATGAATAAAATGGAAAACAAACCCAAAGAAATGATCAACAAAGCCAAAAGCTGGTGCTTGAAAAAGACTAAAACAGACAGTCCTCGGGCAAGATTGTTTTTTAAAACTACTGACAGGAAAGACAGAATAGGGTTTTATGAACAACCTTAGTCCATGTCTGACAACTTCTGTGAAAGGGACACATAAATTTCTAGAAAAAATCCAACATACTAAAACAGAGCAAGGGACCTGAGCAGGCAACAGTTGTTTAGGAGACAGGCCTGCAGCCACAGCCTCCCCAGCAAGCCCGGCCTGGCCCGATACCGGCCCCAGCACAGACAGCTCTGCCAGCAGGTCTCATAAAGCTCTAAGAAATATGTCTATTCCTTTGGATTTTTTTCCTGGTATTTATTTATTTTTTTAACTTTTTGGTCTCTTTTCATTGATCTTCTATCCACTCATTTTCATCCATCTTATTCTTTGGCCCGTGTGGGCCTCCCATTGCAGTGGCCTCTCTCGTTGCAGAGCACTGGCTCTGGGCGCACGTGCTCCAGAGTGCTGGCTCGCAATTGGACACACCGGTCCATCTGCTCCTTGGCACGTGGGATCCTCCCAGGCCAGGGATCCAACTGACGCCCCCTGCACTGCAAGGTGGTCTCTTTACCCACTGGACCACCAGGGAAGCACCCTCTTGAATTTTTTAATCTAGCAATCCTGTTAAACTCACCAGATGTAGATAAAATATTCCAGAAATTTCAACACCTATCATGATAGGACCTCTTATCACACTAGGAGTAAAAGAGAACTTTCTTACCTTGATAAAGCAGTATCTGTTAAAAACCCCACAAATATTATATACTGTGGGGGAAAGGTTGAAATAATCCTATCTAAACAACCAGGAGCAAGAAAAGAGGGCCCACCCTTGGGTCTTTACTCAACATTCAACCAGAAGCCCCACCAGCGAGGATGGGAAAGAAAGTGCCACATGGCAGCCTGTCTATTACGAGATTCCACTTGGCCCTCACCAGGACATCTGAAAAACTAACTCTACCTGGTGTTGGAGCTGGTATGGAGCAAACATTGTGCACCAATGTTCACAGCAGCCATAAATCCCAACAGCCCTGAGCTGGGACCCACCGAAAGGTCTGCATCCACCAACGCGATGGACAAGCTGGATATCCACACAGTGGGACATCAACTCAGCAACACCAAGGGATGCGCTGGGGGAATTCCCTGGTGGTCCAGTGTTTAGGACTCCACTGCAGGGGGCGTGGATTTGATCCCTGGTTGGGAAACTAAGATCCTGCAAACTGTGCAGGTGGCGAAAACAAAGACAAAAACAAAGAAAAAAGGGATGAGCCGGTGACCTACTTGGCACAGGTGAATCTCAAATCTGTATGCTGGACACAAGACTAAACACCCTGAGTTCATTTAAGTGAAACTTTAGAAAAGGCAAAACGGACCCACGGTTGACAGCTGTGGGGGCCAGAGCAGGAGGCGGCCTGATTGAGGAGACAGAAACAGGCTTTCTGGTGATAAAGACGTGTGACCAGTGGTGCACAGAAGATGGATGCCTTTCAATGTGTACACATTTTGCCTAAAAATAAAGACTGAAAAGAGTAACCAAGTTGAGAGCGGGGCCCAGGTGACCCCAGTAAGCGGAGTGGGGCCCAGGCTGCTCGTCTGTTGACTTGTGTCTGTGTGAAACGTTCCAAAGTAAGAGCAAGGGTATGAAGACATAGCAACTGTGAGCAATAACACGATCATCCCACGAAGGTGACAGGAGACTCAAGAAAAAGTCACCAAGGGCTTCCCTGGTGGCTCAATGGTAAAGAGTCTGCCTGCCAATGCAAGAGACACATGTTTGATCCCTGGTCCAGGAAGATCCCACGTGCCATGGAGCAACGAAGCCTGTGCACCACAACTACTGAGCCTGTGCTGCAGAGTCACAACTACTGAAGCCTACAAGCCCAGAGCCCACGCTCCACGACAAGGGAAGCCACTGCGACGAGAAGCTTAATAAGCACAGCAACTCCAGAGTATCCCCCACTCGCGACAACTACAGAAAAACGTGCACAGTAACAAAGATTCAACATAACCGAAAATAAATATTTTCAAAATAAAAAATCACCGAGTCCCTTCTCTCCAAGCCAGTTCAGTTCCCATGGCCATGGCAACATGCTTTCATTTGGTGACGTGACAAAGGAATTCTCCAGTCTGGGCAGAAGCCGTGAGGGCGCTGGGCAGAGGCACTAGACTCCCCTTGGGCAGGAAAACCGCTTAGAGGTAAGGACCTGAATCTTCAGTGCAAAATGTCCTCTCAGGAGCAACGCAAGCAGTGGAGGGTTCACATCTACGGACCACTAAAACTCCCCCATGATCCCTGGTTGGGAAACTAAGATCCTGCAAACTGTGCAGGTGGCGAAAACAAAGACAAAAACAAAGAAAAAAGGGATGAGCCGGTGACCTACTTGGCACAGGTGAATCTCAAATCTGTATGCTGGACACAAGACTAAACACCCTGAGTTCATTTAAGTGAAACTTTAGAAAAGGCAAAACGGACCCACGGTTGACAGCTGTGGGGGCCAGAGCAGGAGGCGGCCTGATTGAGGAGACAGAAACAGGCTTTCTGGTGATAAAGGCGTGTGACCAGTGGTGCACAGAAGATGGATGCCTTTCAATGTGTACACATTTTGCCTAAAAATAAAGACTGAAAAGAGTAACCAAGTTGAGAGCGGGGCCCAGGTGACCCCAGTAAGCGGAGTGGGGCCCAGGCTGCTCGTCTGTTGACTTGTGTCTGTGTGAAACGTTCCAAAGTAAGAGCAAGGGTATGAAGACATAGCAACTGTGAGCAATAACACGATCATCCCACGAAGGTGACAGGAGACTCAAGAAAAAGTCACCAAGGGCTTCCCTGGTGGCTCAATGGTAAAGAGTCTGCCTGCCAATGCAAGAGACACATGTTTGATCCCTGGTCCAGGAAGATCCCACGTGCCATGGAGCAACGAAGCCTGTGCACCACAACTACTGAGCCTGTGCTGCAGAGTCACAACTACTGAAGCCTACAAGCCCAGAGCCCACGCTCCACGACAAGGGAAGCCACTGCGACGAGAAGCTTAATAAGCACAGCAACTCCAGAGTATCCCCCACTCGCGACAACTACAGAAAAACGTGCACAGTAACAAAGATTCAACATAACCGAAAATAAATATTTTCAAAATAAAAAGTCACCGAGTCCCTTCTCTCCAAGCCAGTTCAGTTCCCATGGCCATGGCAACATGCTTTCATTTGGTGACGTGACAAAGGAATTCTCCAGTCTGGGCAGAAGCCGTGAGGGCGCTGGGCAGAGGCACTAGACTCCCCTTGGGCAGGAAAACCGCTTAGAGGTAAGGACCTGAATCTTCAGTGCAAAATGTCCTCTCAGGAGCAACGCAAGCAGTGGAGGGGTTCACATCTACGGACCACTGCGTAACAGAAGCCGCGTGACCAGACAGGCAGCCAGCAAGACACTTGGGAAGTTTCTGGATGGGAAAGTCCTACTCTGGGTGGGGGCGGGGCACTTCTGAGACACAAACGTTCACTTATTCTCCTTATTCGTGGCTTCGCCTTCCATCGCCTGGGCCGAGCGGATCTCTGTGTAGGAGGATGAGTCCAAGTGTCTGCTCCAGCCCAGGTCTCAGAGTGCTCAGAGCGGGTGGTTCCCACACCAGGGCTCCCGCGTGGCCGCTCCTGCCCGTCTGCTCAGGACTGCTCCCGAGGGGCTCCAGAGCGGGTCCGCCTCGTGCCTGTCACCTTCCATGGACACCACGGAGACAGCAGCACGACGTCTGCCTCTGACCTCCAGCTGGGGCCTCGAGCTCCTTCAGAGTCCAAGAGCACCCAGGGCAGCCCCCTTCCTCCCCGGGCTCTGCGGCGGGCCTGCTGGGCCCCACCCGCTCCGGGGAAGCCGGCTGGCTGGGGCTGGCTGGGGCTGGCTGGGGCTGGCTGGGCACCGGCCAGCGGGAGAAACAATCCGTTCCCCGCCCGCAGGCAGCGCCCAGCCTTCCCGGCCCAGAGGAATGTTTGTTTTTGATCAAATTCCAGCGACCCAGGTCCAGAGTCCGCTGCTGAGTCACTGCGCCCCACACTCGGCTCTCACAGGTCCCTTTGGGATTAACTAGGGGTAGAACCTGGAACCTGCTCGCCTGGTTCAGCTCAGCCCTGTGACAGCGGCAGCTCACCTGAGGGAGCCACTCACCTGAGGGAGCCATGAGGTAGGACCAGGACAGCGTGGGCAGGGGCCCAGGAGGCCCGCCCGCCCCACCCCACCAGTCTGGGCCGGACTCCTCGGCCACAAGCCTCGCAGGCAGAGGCCATGCTACGCGTGGGGTGGGGGCCCGATGAGGGCTTCAGAGGAGGGCCCGCCTGGGGACATGTGGTAACTCAGCAGGAGAAGCAGGACCTGTCGCTGATCAGGTCAATCTCAGTCTCTGGTTTTATAGACCATCCGTCTCGGAGGGTTTTAGGGCGGAGGGCGCGGCAGAGAGCTCAGAGGCCAGCCGTCAGCTGCAGGCCAGGCCAGGGCGGACTCTCCCTGTCCCCCGGGGTCAGGGATCTGCCCTGCCTCCCTCCCTCCCGCGCTGAGGGGTCATGAATCCTCAGGGCTTTGGGGGCGCACCAGTCAGCATGACACAGCAAGAATCCTGTCACCCAGAAACACCCCGAGGAGAGAGGGCCTGGGGCTGCCAGGTCGAGCCTTGGCAAGGCTCCATTTCCAGTATGGGACCTGAGCACCCATCAAGCCCATGGCCCTCGTGGTCCAGATGGGGAAACTAAGGCCCAGAGACGCAGTCAACTGCGTCTGAGCGGGCTGAGACGGCTCCCAGTCCTTTTTCTCAGCCCAATGGCTCTCTCTGGCCCCTGGGTGGGGGGTGGCGGCTCCAGCCTGGGGGACGACACTCGCTCTGCCAGGCCCAGGGCCCCTGTCCCAATGTGGTAGGTGAGAAGAAGCGGAGCTCTCGCGTCCCAGAGCTCTGGGTCAGGACAGTAAGGACCTCTACTGCCCTCCCGCCAAGTGTGGGAGTCCGCAGAAGGGAGCTGGTGGCTGCAGAGCGGGGAGGAGAGGGCGGCTGGACGCCCACTGCGTAATGCCTCTGGCCAGCCTCCAGGGCCCGGGCTCCAGGGTGGAGTGGGGGTGAGGGTTTGTAAGTGGGTCAAGGAGAGGGGCGGAGGACAGCTCGTCCTTCTGAGCAGAAGGCTCCTGGCTCTGCAGGCCTCGCCTCCTCCTAAGCCCTGGGGACACGAAGGCACAGCCCTGTCCGTGGTCACGTGGGCTCACCTTAGGCCCCACGGGAGGACAGGGCAGATGCCGCGCTGCGGAGGGGGAGCTGTCCATTGGGTGAATGAACAGAGAACTTGTCGTTTTCCCAGAGCAGCAGGTTCTGGGAGCATAAGCCCTCTGCACTGCTTCCCTCCCACGTGACACAGGGCTGGGGCAGGAGAGGGGGCGTCCTGGGAGCCGGTCCAGATGCTATCCACTCACTCATGCAGAGACCCCTGTCCCCCAGTCCCCCCAAGCAGGAGGAAAGAATAAAAGAGAGGCTCTTTGGAGGCCCTCACCCTGCTCTTCCCCGCTTGGCTGGAGTGGTGCTTCCCATTTCTGCTCCAGAAGCCTCTGCTCACTGCTCTCATAGCAGAGAAGAGCAAGGGGAACCGTTTGGATTTTGCAAACAAAAGTTGCCCAACTCCAAGGCTGCCACAGTGAAGGCAGTGAGGAGTCACAGAACAGCTCAGCACAGCCTCAGGGCCCTTGGCACTTATTTCAAAAGACCTCAGTGGCCAAGTGGAGATAGCGAAGTTCAAAGAGGGGAAGACACTTGCCCCAGGTCATAGAGCAAACCGGGATGTTCTCAAAGAGGTGTTTAATACAATGGCATGGCCGGTCTGAGGTCACAGCCCATTCATGGAAGGCTGGACCCCTCTGCTGGAGCATCCTGAGGCAGGCGGGGACGGGGATGGGCATCAGTCACCCTGAGTACCTTTCTCCCACAACCTATTTCTTGGTCCAAGTTCTAGGTATCAAGGTTTCTGGCTCCTTTAACGGGAAGAGGCCGGGGCCAGGGTGGGGGCTAAGCCTGCCCCCTGTGTGCGCCTCCTGGGCACCCTGCAGGCTGGGGCCGGGAATCAGGAGCTGGTTTGGGATGGCCTTCCCTCTCCTCCCGCCGGCAGAGGCTTCCTCCTGCGTGCCCTCCCGCCCTGCTTCCGGCTCTCTCGTTTCCAAGTTCTGACTAGAATCACAAAACTGGCAGGAAGCAGGTTGTGTAATTGGTGGTGGCATGTCACAAGATGTGAATGAAGAGCCGAGTTCCTCCAGAGCTGAGGGGACAGTGTGAAAAGCAGAGAGAGATAACGTCCGCCCCGTCAAGTGCTGCCTAGCTAGCTTGACTGCACTCCCACTTGAAGTTTGTACGTTAAGTCACTGCAGAGATGCGGACATCGTGGGGAGCAGAGTCTTAGTCACGTCCAGGGTGGAAAGTTTCACTCTGAGGTGAAGCCTGACAGCTTTCCAGCCCCTGCTCACGTCTTGCCTCACGGGGAGCGTGCTTTAGCTGGGGGGCGCAGCTCCGCCCACCCTCTCCTGTTCCCCACTGCCATCATGCACGCTCAGCACCCTGTATTTCTGCCTTTACTTCTACTCTTTGGCCTTTCTGTCTGGGCAGACAATGGAGCTGCTCTCGGCTCCTCAGGAGGCCTTGGAAGTTGGGGCAAAGAGACGGCGCTTCAAGAAAGGTCGAGTGTCTGTCCCTGGGGAGCCTGCCTCTGGGGCTGCCTGTGACAGCTGTCAAGTCAGACACAGGTTTTGGAAACATCCTCCCAAGATACGCGGCTTCCCCTATGTGCCTTTCAGTGTTCCCCGTGGAGGAGGAAGTCCAAGCAGACAGTCCCTGAGGGCCTCCCAGCTCCAGGACAGACGATCGGTGGCTGCACATGGCCTGCAGAAAGCCTCCCGGTCAGTGCACACTGGGTGGCGCCGGGCTGACGCAGGAGCCGGAGCCCGAGGGGCCCATGGTGAGCAGCTGGGAAAGCCGCCCCGTGAGGCAAGGGAGCTGAAGCAACGGCAGGCTCTAACTCTGCTGCTTTTAAGGTGGGGGCTGGGTGGGGGGACTCACCGATGCACCCATGATGATAAAGATATGCGTGTCAGCTTGACGGAAGGCATCTCCCTGGTACAGCTCTTCTCGCAGGATCCCGCACACCTGGGTCCGGCTCAGAGCCACCTGCTCTGCCATGGTGCTTTCTAGTGTAAGAAAAACTCCCTGTCAAGGCGGGAGAAAAGAAGAGCACGGCGCAGCTGGCCGCTCCCTGGAGGGGCCCCGTGGGCCCTCCCGCGGCGGATGCCGGCTCCTGACCCCAGCCGCGGGGAGTCGCCGGGGAGCGGGAGTTTCGGGGGAGCGGAAACTGCCGGCCCTGGGCTCCGGCCGCTCCCCGCGCAGCCTCTTCCGTGGTGAGAGTCACCACACGACGGAGGCGCCACTGCACGCGCCCGGGGCCCCCGCCTCGGGGCTGAGGGAAAGCCCGCTGGGGCGTCGGCAGGCGAGGCGACCCTGGAGGGGCCGCCCTTCCCTCCCCCGGGGCACCGTCCCGGCCCAGGGACCCAACCCGGGAGCCCTGCCCGGCCCGCCCGAGGCCATCGCCCGCGATCCAGGCAGGGGGTCCACGATCGGCGGGAGCGCGCCAGGCAGCCCCTCCGGCCGCGCGGGGAGCCCCGGCACTCCGGAGCGCCGAGGCTCCCAGGGGTCCGGTGCGGGCAATGCCGGGCGGCGAGAGCCCGGCGAAGGCCGTCTCGATTCCGCCCGTTCCCACGTACGCAAAATCAGAACGCCTCTCAGCTCCGCGGCCGCCCCCCCATTACCTGCGCTTCGCTGCCGCCGCCCGTCACGCTCACGGCCCGAGCTCCCGGCCGTCTCCCGGGGCTGCGCGCCGCGGGCCCATTTAAGCGGCGGGGGCGGGCGCCCGGGCGCGCCAGCCTCAGGCGAGACCCGCGGGGCGGCGGCGGCGGGGCCCTCCCTCACGCGGCGCGTGCGCGCGCACCCCAGGCCGCCCCGCCCCCTCGCCCGCGCGAGCCCCCAGCCCGGGCCCGCTCGGCCCCTCGAGCACCTGCGCGGGCCGCCGAGCCACGCGACGCCGGCTCTCCCCGCTGCCGCTGCGCCGTGTCCCCGAGGCCTCGCGAGTCCGCGTGCAGCTCCCCGGCGCTAGCCCGCGTCCCCTTCCCTGGCCCGGCCCGGCCCGGCCCCGCCCCTACAGTCCGGCTTTCGCGCGGATCCTGAGAGGCCCTGCGCGCTCGAAAAGAGCTTCCACTTCCGCTAGCCGCGTGACCCCGCCTCTCGACCCTGTTTGTGGGCGGGGCTCTCTGGCCGGCCGCGTGAGAGGATAGCCTCGTCGTGGCTCCACCCCTAGCGAGGGCGAGGGAATCGAAACTGTTGGCTGGATGCCTCCCCTGACAGAGAGACGGGGGAATGCAGGTCGCGACGCATATTACCGAGGAATGCGCAAGGGGCCAGTCAACGCTGGCGGGTGCGGTTTCCGCCTGGAGCAGCCTGCCTCGCACCTTCCGCCGGCCTGCCGGGCAGGGGCGGGGCCTGAGCGCTTTACTTCCGGATCCCACCGGTACAACAGCGGAAGCCGGAAGTGAGAATTTGGCAGCGGGTGAAGGGAAGGGCTACAGCGGAACCCGGACTTTCTCGGAGCGCCAGGGTCCGAGGAGCACTCGGGGCCCGCCGTTCCCGCCCTTCTCACGTCGAACCGACTCGACTGACAGGTGTGGTCCTCTTTTCTGAAGACAGGGTGCCATCGGTGGGCCATCTGTCGCCTCCGAGACCCTCCCGGACGACCAGGCGTCGCCCTCCACTTGGGCCCGGTCGGGTTCTGCCGCCCAACTTCTAGAGCACCGGCGGAGGCAGGCCGATTTGGACTCAGGTTACTTTGACGGCGAGCGGATCTGTTTTCGCCTCTTCTTATCCGCCACCGCCGAGTCTGACCACACCCCTAGTTTATGGATCACTTTTGTAGTTCGGAGACATTTTCTTGTTCATAGTCTGTGCATTTGAGGTTAAGTTGTTTAAATGTCGTCAGATGTAACTTGACGGCTAAGTATCTTGCCTCATTTTGCTCACTTTGCAAAACGATTAATGTCTTCCGGACCTCGTACCATTTCTGTGATTTGGGGATGTACGGTCCTGACATATTTGAAGCACTGCGATAGATGAGGAGGTCACTATACTTGGAGTAGAGTGAGTGAGGAGAATACTTAAAGAGTGGAAGCCATGGTAGATGACGAGTGCACAGCCTTGTTGGCGGTGGCAGGGACTTTGGGTTTTATGCGAAGGGCAGTGAGGATCCGAGCAGAGGAGGGGTGCGATCAGAATCACCTTTTAGGCTGATTGGCCTGCCGCGGTGGGGAGAACCGACTGTGGGGGCGGCACGGGTAGGAGGAGGGGGACCTTTAGGAGGTTATTCCGGTAATCTAGGTGACAGGTGCTGGTGGTCTGATCATCTTACTGTGTAAAATTTCAAAAATGTAGAATAGTAGAGAGAATAGTCTGGTAAATTCAGTGTACTAATTTTCCAGTTTCAACAGTTACCAGCTCGTGACTATTTTGTTTAATTCATAGCCTCACAGCCTTCAGTTATTTTCAAAAACAGCTTTGTTGACAATATAATTCACATACCTCACAAATCACCCATTTAAAGTGTACAGTTCACTGGTTTTAAGTGCATTCACAGATTTGCACAACCATCACCATTAATTCCAGAACATTTTTATGACTCCAGAAAGAAACCCCATGAACTATAGCCATCGCCCTCAGCATCCCCATCCGTGCTCGCTCTAAGTATCCACTAGTTTTACTGTCTCTATGTATTTGCCTGTTCTGGACATTTCACATAAATAGAATCATACAATATGTGGTCTTTTGTGAGTTGTTTATTTCTCTTAGCATAATGCTGCAGCATGGGAATGTACTAGATTGTGTTTATTCATCAGTTCATGGACATCTGGGTTGTTTCCACTCTTTGGCTGTTAGGAGTAATGCTACTCTGAACATTCCTGTGTGGACGTGGGTCTTCATTTCTTTCAGGTAGATACTTACGAGTTCACCCGTTATTTTGAACCAGATTCCAGAGAGCATATAATTTCTCCATAAAAATTTTCAGCGTGCCCTCTGTTTTAAGAAATGACTCTGAAAGAAATATAATGTCGTCAGATGTAACTTGACGGTATTCTTGCCTCATTTTGCTCACTTTGCAAAACGATTAATGTCTTCCGGACCTCGTACCATTTCTGTGATTTGGGGATGTACGGTCCTGACATATTTGAAGCACTGCGATAGATGAGGAGGTCACTATACTTGGAGTAGAGTGAGTGAGGAGAATACTTAAAGAGTGGAAGCCATGGTAGATGACGAGTGCACAGCCTTGTTGGCGGTGGCAGGGACTTTGGGTTTTATGCGAAGGGCAGTGAGGATCCGAGCAGAGGAGGGTGCGATCAGAATCACCTTTTAGGCTGATTGGCCTGCCGCGGTGGGGAGAACCGACTGTGGGGGCGGCACGGGTAGGAGGAGGGGGACCTTTAGGAGGTTATTCCGGTAATCTAGGTGACAGGTGCTGGTGGTCTGATCATCTTACTGTGTAAAATTTCAAAAATGTAGAATAGTAGAGAGAATAGTCTGGTAAATTCAGTGTACTAATTTTCCAGTTTCAACAGTTACCAGCTCGTGACTATTTTGTTTAATTCATAGCCTCACAGCCTTCAGTTATTTTCAAAAACAGCTTTGTTGACAATATAATTCACATACCTCACAAATCACCCATTTAAAGTGTACAGTTCACTGGTTTTAAGTGCATTCACAGATTTGCACAACCATCACCATTAATTCCAGAACATTTTTATGACTCCAGAAAGAAACCCCATGAACTATAGCCATCGCCCTCAGCATCCCCATCCGTGCTCGCTCTAAGTATCCACTAGTTTTACTGTCTCTATGTATTTGCCTGTTCTGGACATTTCACATAAATAGAATCATACAATATGTGGTCTTTTGTGAGTTGTTTATTTCTCTTAGCATAATGCTGCAGCATGGGAATGTACTAGATTGTGTTTATTCATCAGTTCATGGACATCTGGGTTGTTTCCACTCTTTGGCTGTTAGGAGTAATGCTACTCTGAACATTCCTGTGTGGACGTGGGTCTTCATTTCTTTCAGGTAGATACTTACGAGTTCACCCGTTATTTTGAACCAGATTCCAGAGAGCATATAATTTCTCCCGCAAAAATTTCAGCGTGCCTCTGTAAGAAATGACTCTGAAAGAAATATAAGCACAACAGCACTATCCCACGTCAGATGGTTACCTTTACCTATTTAGTGCCATTAAATAGATCGTAAGATACATTTTGACAGGATTTCCTGATGGATCTGATGGGAACTGTGAGAGGCAGGGGACTCACGAAGGACTTGAAGGTTTTCTCCTGCCAACCAGAGGATGGGTTTGCCATCAACTGGTAATGAGGAAGGCCACACGTGGAACTGGCTTGTGGGGATGGTCAGGAGTGTAGTTTTGCAGAGATTGGTTTGGAGAGGATGGCCGGATATCTAAATAGAGGTTTTGAGTTTGATGTATGAGTTTGGGGTTCAGGAAAGACTTCTGATTTGGGGCATCATGGCATTAAGTTGAGGGTAACAGCTTTGACCCTGGATGGAATTACTGGAGTGACTAGGGTTAGGGGAGAGAAAAGATCCCAGGACAGAGCCTGGGGCACAGCGCGGGAAGGGCTGGCTTGCTGAGGATGGCCCAGGGAAAGAACCTGAGCGGAGCGGCGAGTGCGGCAGGACGGGGAGCCGGAGACTCGGCTGCTCTGGGTCAGATACTGCTAATGGGTTCGTTGGGTGTTCAGTGAAGCAGCAGTGTAATAGTGAAGTGTCCATGCTCATTTGGTTAAAGCCTCTGGCCGCAGCCCAGGCCCTGGTCCTAGAAACTTCTGTTGGGATGAGCTTCCTCTCCATGTAGCCAGTCTTCTTGGGCAGGACTTGAAAGGGTTACGGGCTGGTGCTGTCCCACATCGCCTCCCTCTCTGTACTCTACTTCACCAGAGAATGCAAACAGCCCAGCTTTTCTCTGCCTTCCTCCCCTAGTCTGCGAGCCCAGCCTCACTTTCAGATGCCTTAGGACACGTTAGATGTCCACTTTGGCCTCTCAGTTCCAAGGAACACTCACCAGGTTCTGAGTGGTCTCTGGGAAGACCCTTTCACTTGGCGTATGGGTTTCCTAGGCTTGCTGTAAGAGATGTCCACGAGCTGGAGGCTTGAAGCAACAGAAATCTGTCTCTGGAGACCAAGAGCCTGAGTTCACCATGCGTTATTTTGAACCAGATTCCAGAGAGCATATAATTTCTCCCGCAAAAATTTCAGCGTGCCTCTGTAAGAAATGACTCTGAAAGAAATATAAGCACAACAGCACTATCCCACGTCAGATGGTTACCTTTACCTATTTAGTGCCATTAAATAGATCGTAAGATACATTTTGACAGGATTTCCTGATGGATCTGATGGGAACTGTGAGAGGCAGGGGACTCACGAAGGACTTGAAGGTTTTCTCCTGCCAACCAGAGGATGGGTTTGCCATCAACTGGTAATGAGGAAGGCCACACGTGGAACTGGCTTGTGGGGATGGTCAGGAGTGTAGTTTTGCAGAGATTGGTTTGGAGAGGATGGCCGGATATCTAAATAGAGGTTTTGAGTTTGATGTATGAGTTTGGGGTTCAGGAAAGACTTCTGATTTGGGGCATCATGGCATTAAGTTGAGGGTAACAGCTTTGACCCTGGATGGAATTACTGGAGTGACTAGGGTTAGGGGAGAGAAAAGATCCCAGGACAGAGCCTGGGGCACAGCGCGGGAAGGGCTGGCTTGCTGAGGATGGCCCAGGGAAAGAACCTGAGCGGAGCGGCGAGTGCGGCAGGACGGGGAGCCGGAGACTCGGCTGCTCTGGGTCAGATACTGCTAATGGGTTCGTTGGGTGTTCAGTGAAGCAGCAGTGTAATAGTGAAGTGTCCATGCTCATTTGGTTAAAGCCTCTGGCCGCAGCCCAGGCCCTGGTCCTAGAAACTTCTGTTGGGATGAGCTTCCTCTCCATGTAGCCAGTCTTCTTGGGCAGGACTTGAAAGGGTTACGGGCTGGTGCTGTCCCACATCGCCTCCCTCTCTGTACTCTACTTCACCAGAGAATGCAAACAGCCCAGCTTTTCTCTGCCTTCCTCCCCTAGTCTGCGAGCCCAGCCTCACTTTCAGATGCCTTAGGACACGTTAGATGTCCACTTTGGCCTCTCAGTTCCAAGGAACACTCACCAGGTTCTGAGTGGTCTCTGGGAAGACCCTTTCACTTGGCGTATGGGTTTCCTAGGCTTGCTGTAAGAGATGTCCACGAGCTGGAGGCTTGAAGCAACAGAAATCTGTCCTCGGCTCTGGAGACCAAGAGCCTGAGATCAAGGGGTTGTCAGGCTGTGCTTCCTTCAGAGGCTCCAGGGGAGGGTCCTGCCTGCTTCTTCCAGCTTCTGAGGGCTCCAAGCGTCCTTGGGCTGTGGCCCCATCCCTCTTGTCTCCGCCTCCATCTTCACGTGGCTTCTTCTCTGCATTTGTATCTCTACTCTTCTGTCTCTTATAAGGACACTGGTTGGATTTAGGGCCTTTCTTATCCAGGGTGATCTCATCTCCAGGTCCTTAACTTTATTACATCTGCAAAGACCCTTTTTCCAGGTCAGGTCGCAGTCACAGGTTCTGGGTGTCAGGATGTGGACACACCTTATTGGGAGCCATCGTTGAACTTACTGCACTAGGTGAGGGGCCAGTACCCTCCACGTGTGCTTGCAGCTATGTGGGGGTAGGATTCCTAGCACACCAACACCTCTCTCCACAAATAATCTCCATGATGTCTCCTCTCCAGTGAAGTTTTTAACTTCAGCTTAGAGTTTACAACCAGTGCTGAACCATGACCTTTCCAGGAGGATGTGCCACCTCTTAGACCAGAGTGGCCATTTTAGTGTTCCTTTCCACTAGCTAGTGTGCTCGTTATTCTGCTTCAAGTGTGGTGCCTGAGCTCCTCATCCTGCAGGGTAGGAGAGTTCTGCATAGGTCTCCTCATGTCATGCCTCTGCTAACTCTCTTTCAGGCCCTGACGTGTCGTGTGAGCACGCCCCCGGAAGAGTCCACTGTGTGAGATGGTGCAGCCTAGTGGCGGCCCAGCAGGGGAGCAGGACGTGCTGGGTGAAGAGTCTTCTCTGGGGAAGCCAACCATGCTCCACGTGCCTTCAGAGCAGGGCACTCCCGAGAGCTTCCAGCGCTGTCTGGAGGAGAACCAGGAGCTCCGAGGTGAGGGAAGCAGCAGGTGTGGGGAGTGAAGTGGCCTCTTCATGCTCTGGGACTGGGACGGGCGCGCACCCGCGAGCCAGTTAGTGGCTCAGGCTCGGCCAGCCTTCTTGTTTTTGGTGGAGTTCCCTGGAAGCGACTCTGAGATACAGAGCGGCATCCAGGGTGATTATTCAGAGTCCTCTCGGGACCAGCCCTGGCAGAGGGAGTGGAGGGGAAGGGAAAGGCAAGGCAGGGTAGTGAAGAAGCAGGGGCGGGCAGAGAGAAGCTGGGCCACCGTGCAGGTCGGCCCTCCAAGGAGCCCTGGAGCTGGGATGACCCTTCTGAGTTGTCCCAGTTGGGCCAAGGTGGCCATGCCCCTGTGGCTCTGGACGGATCCACTGATGGTCCTGGGAAGCAGCGTGACTTGCCCCAGAAAGGGGCGTGTTCTGCTCTGGGGTGGGCATGGCCTCCCTGCGGAGGGCCAGTGTGGGGGGCATGAGCCCCTTGAAGAGACCTGAGCTGCAGGCTGGCCTCCAGCAGCTCCCACCCCGCAGGGGGCCGGGTTCCAGCACTCTCCTGGCCCTCCCCAGCCTTTCTCTGTCTCAGCTCCCACTTACCTGCCATGGCCTCACGTGCGTCAGGGCAGTTTTCCCCAGGTCCCAGGAGCCACTGCACGGTGCCCCTCAGCTGGCGTGGCTGCCCTGGGGCATGACCCACTCCTGCCCATCTCACGAGGGGCAGCCCCACCCCTCTTCTCCGTGGCACGTTCTGGGGGCTCCTCCTCTGGTGTGCCGCTCCTTGGGTAAGGTAGCCCCAGGTGGCCAGGTGGTGCCCCTGGCTTCTCATTCAGTGAGACGCTTGCGTTTTTGCTGCAAGGACCTTCTGAATCATTGAGCGCTGAGTTCCAGGTGGGAACCAAAGGCACAGACTCCCCAGGCAGGTCACGGGCAGGTATGGGGCATGTGAACCCTTTTGCTTCATTCTGGCTCCTGTTGGCAGGTCGAGGCTTGTGAAGGTCGCACCTTTGTGTACGTCACATCCTGGAGGACAGCGCCTCGGCTGTTGCCACTCAGCTGGCTATTTGTCCAAGCTGGCTAGTGGGTTGGCCTGTGATACAGGCACTGCAGTGACTGGGGCAGACTGGGGCCACTTCCCGACCCCTCTGCTGGATAGTGCATCCCCTGGTGGGACAGGATGTCACATGGGGACTTGTGCTGACAAGCCACAAGTCAGAGACTGCTGCTGTCTGAGGCCCTGCATGTAGGGACCAGACCTGTGCCCAGAGTGTGTGTCTCTTCTGTCAGGATGAGTCTGCTTCGCCTCCGGGATGGAAGGGGGCCAGTGCGCCTGAAGGGCTGCTCGGCCTTTTGGAGGCTGGCCTGCTTTGGAGACAGCCCTGAGTGGAGCGCAGAGGGCCGCGACCTACCTGCTTCAGGACAGGGTCCTCCTCCTCAGCGCTCAGACATCCAGGCAACTGCAGGGCACCGTGCAGCACCCCTGGCCTCTACCGTGAGTGTCAGTAGCCCCTCCAGTGAAGACAAGCAGCATGGTCCCCAGATCTTGTTGAATGTCTCACTGTGGAGCTGGCAGCCAGGCTGGGGGCCGGGGAGCAGCGCGCCCTCCGCAGCACCGCGTGCGGTCTCTGCTCGCCCCCAGGACAGCGCTCAGGCAGAGGCAGCTTGAGGGTGAGGTATGGCAGGCTGGCTGGGCCGCGATCATGGGCCCCAGCGGACCCCGGAGCTGCTCTACGGCCGAGGTGTATCAGGCCCTGGGCCCAGCCCTCTGGGTTGCGAGGGTCTCCCCAGACCCCCGTGGCGTTCGAGAGCGTGTCCATGGAGGCGGGGCAGGAGGGAGAATGCAGGATTTGCCCGGAGTATTTGTGAGGAAGCTTCGCGGAGTCCGTTGGCGCGGCGCGCCCAGGAGACGTGAGGGTAGAGAGAGAAACACCAGTGGGCGCTGGCGCTGGGGCCAGGGCGCCAGTGACTGCCAGTGACTGTGAGGTTTCTTTTGAGGCTGATGGAAATGTTCCGGAACTAGATAGAGGTCATGGGTGCATAGCTTTGTGAATACACTATGACCACAGAATGACTGGATACTTTAGAAAAGTTAAAATGGTAAATTTGGTATTCTGTGCGTTGTACTTCAGTGAATACAAAAGTTGCGTGTGAGCAGAGCTCAGCCTCAGTGGGAGCTGGTGGGGAACCATGTGTCTGAGGCAGGGGGTCTTATCTCAGATGGGTCGCTCCCTTGCAGGGCTGGAGTCTCAGGGGACAGTGTCGCGCATGAGATGGCTCTGGAGTCAGGCTCAGGAGCCCTGCGGTTCCAGCGAGAGGGTCCCGTCGGCAGGCCCACTGAGCTCATGGGGGGTTTTGACCAGAGAGGGGCCTAAAGCTGCTGCTGGCCAGCCCCTTAGCCAGTCTGTGGTGGTCATGCCACGGTAGTCTCCGTGAGTCCTGCTGGTAGGGTGCGCCTGAAGGGCTGCTCGGCCTTTGAGGCTGGCCTGCTTTGGAGACAGCCCTGAGTGGAGCGCAGAGGGCCGCGACCTACCTGCTTCAGGACAGGGTCCTCCTCCTCAGCGCTCAGACATCCAGGCAACTGCAGGGCACCGTGCAGCACCCCTGGCCTCTACCGTGAGTGTCAGTAGCCCCTCCAGTGAAGACAAGCAGCATGGTCCCCAGATCTTGTTGAATGTCTCACTGTGGAGCTGGCAGCCAGGCTGGGGGCCGGGGAGCAGCGCGCCCTCCGCAGCACCGCGTGCGGTCTCTGCTCGCCCCCAGGACAGCGCTCAGGCAGAGGCAGCTTGAGGGTGAGGTATGGCAGGCTGGCTGGGCCGCGATCATGGGCCCCAGCGGACCCCGGAGCTGCTCTCCGGGCGAGGTGTATCAGGCCCTGGGCCCAGCCCTCTGGGTTGCGAGGGTCTCCCCAGACCCCCGTGGCGTTCGAGAGCGTGTCCATGGAGGCGGGGCAGGAGGGAGAATGCAGGATTTGCCCGGAGTATTTGTGAGGAAGCTTCGCGGAGTCCGTTGGCGCGGCGCGCCCAGGAGACGTGAGGGTAGAGAGAGAAACACCAGTGGGCGCTGGCGCTGGGGCCAGGGCGCCAGTGACTGCCAGTGACTGTGAGGTTTCTTTTGAGGCTGATGGAAATGTTCCGGAACTAGATAGAGGTCATGGGTGCATAGCTTTGTGAATACACTATGACCACAGAATGACTGGATACTTTAGAAAAGTTAAAATGGTAAATTTGGTATTCTGTGCGTTGTACTTCAGTGAATACAAAAGTTGCGTGTGAGCAGAGCTCAGCCTCAGTGGGAGCTGGTGGGGAACCATGTGTCTGAGGCAGGGGGTCTTATCTCAGATGGGTCGCTCCCTTGCAGGGCTGGAGTCTCAGGGGACAGTGTCGCGCATGAGATGGCTCTGGAGTCAGGCTCAGGAGCCCTGCGGTTCCAGCGAGAGGGTCCCGTCGGCAGGCCCACTGAGCTCATGGGGGGTTTTGACCAGAGAGGGGCCTAAAGCTGCTGCTGGCCAGCCCCTTAGCCAGTCTGTGGTGGCTGGAGCCCTCATATGCCACGGATAAGTTCTGCCAGTGCCAATGGTTGCTGCTGCCCCGGGTTGTCCCTGGGTGTGTGGCTGTCCTTTCCTCAGCCCCTGCTGGCTGACCGGGAAGCGGAGGGCGGACGAGTTCCTGAAGTTGTCTCGTGCACCAGACACTTGGGCTGCTTTTCCATTTGCCCTTCCTCATCCTGTGACATGGATATGCCATTGAACATGCACGTGAGGTTCTCTGGTGAGGCTCAGGGAAGTCGCTTGCTCCCTGGCTTCTGGTCCTGCCCTCCTCCACCCCCTCAGTCTGTGGCCAGCAGTGCTTGGGGAAGTTTGCCCCCAGTTTGACCCCACAGGCAGTGACCCAGGGCCCGAGGGCAGCCTGCTCTGATCCACGCAGAAGGCAGAAGAGTTCCAGAGTCAGTTACAAAGAAAGTGACATTTGATTTTTTTGTTGTCACACTGTCTGGCTTGTGGGATCTCAGTGCCCAGATCAAGAATTGAACCTGGGCCACAGCAATGGAAGCATCAGATCCCAATCACCAGACCATCAGGGACTCTCTGACAGGTGCTTTTAAGTGAAACTGATGTGGTCATTGGTGGCACGTCATCTGTCATTTGGCTTTGAGCGCATGTGGCGGAATGGGGGAGTGCTCCGAGGCCACCCCGGTATGACAGTCTTTGGGTGGGCGCAGGCCTTGGCCCCTGGGCTCATCTGCCCCCTGCCGTCTCTGTAGATGTCATCCGCCAGAGCAACCAGATGCTGCGGGAGCGCTGTGAGGAGCTGCAGCGTTTCCAGGGCACCCAGAGGGAGGAGAAGGCCTTCCTCATGCAGAAGTTCCAGGAGGCCCGGAGCCTGGTGGAGAGGCTGAGCCTGGAGACGCGGGAGCTGCGCCGGCAGCGGGAGCAGGCCCTGCAGGAGGTGGAAGGCCTGAAGACATGCCAGCAGGTAGGGCCTGGCCGCCTGCCTGGGGGCCCCGGAGGGCCTCCTGGAGGTGGCAAGCCTGCTGTCCTCCTGGTGTGCTGCTGCGCTGAGTCGCCGGAAGGGATATGGGTTGAAATCAGCCAAATCAGATGAAACGGATGGAGAGCGGGTTCAGGAGTGGCTGGGCCACAGGTGGCAACACGCACCGGTGCCACCGCCAGGGAAGCTCCCCTTAGCGGTGCCGTCAGGGGACTTGAGCAGGGCTCACTCTTGGAGGCCTGGGGTGCTTGCATGGCTGACTTCAGCTGCTGGATCTCTGGGCCCCGGAGGTTAAACTGCTGCGAGTGGCCCAGGGCCCTGCCAGCAATCACCCTGCTGGCGCAGGCGGCCTGGCGGGGCCCTTGGGGCAGGGGCTTAGGTTCCTGGGGCTGCCGTGGCAGAGTGCCGCGAGCCAGGTACTTCTAAGCCACAGACACGGGTCATGTGCCCGTTGTGGAGACTGGGTGCAATCACCTTTCTTTAGGTGACCCAGGGCCGAGGGCAGCCTGCTCTGATCCACGCAGAAGGCAGAAGAGTTCCAGACCCAGTTACAAAGAAAGTGACATTTGATTTTTGTTGTCACACTGTCTGGCTTGTGGGATCTCAGTGCCCAGATCAAGAATTGAACCTGGGCCACAGCAATGGAAGCATCAGATCCCAATCACCAGACCATCAGGGACTCTCTGACAGGTGCTTTTAAGTGAAACTGATGTGGTCATTGGTGGCACGTCATCTGTCATTTGGCTTTGAGCGCATGTGGCGGAATGGGGGAGTGCTCCGAGGCCACCCCGGTATGACAGTCTTTGGGTGGGCGCAGGCCTTGGCCCCTGGGCTCATCTGCCCCCTGCCGTCTCTGTAGATGTCATCCGCCAGAGCAACCAGATGCTGCGGGAGCGCTGTGAGGAGCTGCAGCGTTTCCAGGGCACCCAGAGGGAGGAGAAGGCCTTCCTCATGCAGAAGTTCCAGGAGGCCCGGAGCCTGGTGGAGAGGCTGAGCCTGGAGACGCGGGAGCTGCGCCGGCAGCGGGAGCAGGCCCTGCAGGAGGTGGAAGGCCTGAAGACATGCCAGCAGGTAGGGCCTGGCCGCCTGCCTGGGGGCCCCGGAGGGCCTCCTGGAGGTGGCAAGCCTGCTGTCCTCCTGGTGTGCTGCTGCGCTGAGTCGCCGGAAGGGATATGGGTTGAAATCAGCCAAATCAGATGAAACGGATGGAGAGCGGGTTCAGGAGTGGCTGGGCCACAGGTGGCAACACGCACCGGTGCCACCGCCAGGGAAGCTCCCCTTAGCGGTGCCGTCAGGGGACTTGAGCAGGGCTCACTCTTGGAGGCCTGGGGTGCTTGCATGGCTGACTTCAGCTGCTGGATCTCTGGGCCCCGGAGGTTAAACTGCTGCGAGTGGCCCAGGGCCCTGCCAGCAATCACCCTGCTGGCGCAGGCGGCCTGGCGGGGCCCTTGGGGCAGGGGCTTAGGTTCCTGGGGCTGCCGTGGCAGAGTGCCGCGAGCCAGGTACTTCTAAGCCACAGACACGGGTCATGTGCCCGTTGTGGAGACTGGGTGGTCCAAGATCCAGGTCAGGGCAGGGTCCGTTCTTTCTAGGGACAGGATGTGGTCCAGGCCTCTCTCCAGCTCAGGTGCTGGCTGGTAGGACTCAGTGTTCCGTGGTTTGCATACATTCTGTCGTATGACCTCCTCGTGTTTCTGGGCATCTTTCCTCATCTTCTTATGAAGACACTAGTGGCAGAGAGCAGCTCAGCTGGCCGTTACGCAAAGGGGTGAGAACGGGGTCTGTTTGGCAACCACCGTCAGCAGGGGAAAAGCGCCGAGCGCCCTTCTGTTGGGTACCAGGTGCTGGTGCTGCGAAGGGAGTAGAGCGGCGGGGGCAGCGAGCAGGGTCTCAACTGAAACCCACATGGGGTCGGTCAGCGTCCGTCCCAAGGGTCAGTTCTTGGGAGTCAGGATTCCATGCAGCCCAGCGGTGGGAGACTGAGGCTCTGTCCTTCCTGAGGATTCCATTTCAAGGAATGGCTCTCAGGTGCCTGAGAAGGATCTGGGTTGTAGGAGGTATACAGATATCTTAAAGGGACAGAGGAGGGATTTTCACGTGTGGGGAGCCCTCTTTTCATTTTTATTTAATTTTATTTATATTTATTTGGCTGCACTGGGTCTCAGTTGCAGCATGTGGGCTCTAGTTCCCTGACCAGGGATCGAACCCAGGACCCCTGCATTGGGAACACAGAGTCTTAGCCACTGGACCACCAGGGAATTCCGTGGGGAGCCCTCTTAGGAAAAGGCTCTGAGGAAGGGGGGCTTGGTCACGTATTGGCTGGAACAAACAGTACATTCTTTTGTCAGCTCTGTTTCCTTTTCTAAGATGGGAACTCAAAAGGGAGCTAGGTTGTGGTCTTAAGCTGCAAGAAGCCACAGGGGAGCTTGCTCAAGGGTCCCAGTCTTTGTATTTCTCAGCATTTACTGGATCAGGGGCCCGCTCTCCTCCAGTATGACCTCATCTTAACACTGTCACATCTGCAGCGACCTTGTCTCCAGGTCTGATCCCATGACAGGTACTTCTAAGCCACAGACACGGGTCATGTGCCCGTTGTGGAGACTGGGTGGTCCAAGATCCAGGTCAGGGCAGGGTCCGTTCTTTCTAGGGACAGGATGTGGTCCAGGCCTCTCTCCAGCTCAGGTGCTGGCTGGTAGGACTCAGTGTTCCGTGGTTTGCATACATTCTGTCGTATGACCTCCTCGTGTTTCTGGGCATCTTTCCTCATCTTCTTATGAAGACACTAGTGGCAGAGAGCAGCTCAGCTGGCCGTTACGCAAAGGGGTGAGAACGGGGTCTGTTTGGCAACCACCGTCAGCAGGGGAAAAGCGCCGAGCGCCCTTCTGTTGGGTACCAGGTGCTGGTGCTGCGAAGGGAGTAGAGCGGCGGGGGCAGCGAGCAGGGTCTCAACTGAAACCCACATGGGGTCGGTCAGCGTCCGTCCCAAGGGTCAGTTCTTGGGAGTCAGGATTCCATGCAGCCCAGCGGTGGGAGACTGAGGCTCTGTCCTTCCTGAGGATTCCATTTCCAAGGAATGGCTCTCAGGTGCCTGAGAAGGATCTGGGTTGTAGGAGGTATACAGATATCTTAAAGGGACAGAGGAGGGATTTTCACGTGTGGGGAGCCCTCTTTTCATTTTTATTTAATTTTATTTATATTTATTTGGCTGCACTGGGTCTCAGTTGCAGCATGTGGGCTCTAGTTCCCTGACCAGGGATCGAACCCAGGACCCCTGCATTGGGAACACAGAGTCTTAGCCACTGGACCACCAGGGAATTCCGTGGGGAGCCCTCTTAGGAAAAGGCTCTGAGGAAGGGGGGCTTGGTCACGTATTGGCTGGAACAAACAGTACATTCTTTTGTCAGCTCTGTTTCCTTTTCTAAGATGGGAACTCAAAAGGGAGCTAGGTTGTGGTCTTAAGCTGCAAGAAGCCACAGGGGAGCTTGCTCAAGGGTCCCAGTCTTTGTATTTCTCAGCATTTACTGGATCAGGGGCCCGCTCTCCTCCAGTATGACCTCATCTTAACACTGTCACATCTGCAGCGACCTTGTCTCCAGGTCTGATCCCATGACATGTACTGGGGGTTAGGCCATACTGCTCTGGGGCCACCGGTAAAGCCAGTAGAACCCTGAAGTGGTGTACTCGGTGCAGAAGTGAAAAGGAAAAGGTTGCTCTTCTTAGAGTGCCCTCAGAGCGTCCCCCTGCCCGCTGCTCATGTGATGGACTGCTGGCTGTCAAGCAGCCAGTCAGAGCCACTGGCGAGCGCTGTCTGTAGCTGACGAGTCTGACAGGTGTGGGTACTGGAGAGGCTCTGGCTTCATATTGCTGGTGGCCATATCAGTTGGCGCCACTACTTTGAAAAGCTTCTTGGCACTTTCTCTTCAAGTTGAAAACTCAAGTCACCTTCAGCTCATCAGTCGCACCCCAGGTGTGTACACAGAGACGCTCCTGCACATGGACAGCAGGTGATGGGGTAAGACCCTATACCTGAGGAAACTGGTGGAGCCACAGGCTGGAGGTCTTTTCAACAGTTTTCTGGTTTAAAACTCATATACCATGAAATTTACCTCTTGAAATTGTAGAATTGATTAGCTTTTAGTATAGTCAGAGTTGTCCAACTATCAGCTGCACATAGTCCAAAAACCACAGGAGGAAACTCCAGGAAGATGCTGTGTCCTCATGAGCAGTCCCGCCCCGGTCCCCCCGAGCCCCGGGTGCCTGCTCGCCCGCCTGCTCCGGCGTCTCCTGTGAGTGGAGCCCTGCGCTGCGCGGCCCCTCTGCCTGGCTGCTGTGGTTTGTCCAAGTACCTTATTTCACTTCAGGGCTGGATGATACTCCATTATATGGAGAGACTACATTTTGTTTATCTAGTCTTCGTTTGATGGACATCTGGGTTGTTTCCACTCTTTGGCTGTTAGGAGTAATGCTACTCTGAACATTCCTGTGTGGACGTGGGTCTTCATTTCTTTCAGGTAGATACTTACGAGTTCACCCGTTATTTTGAACCAGATTCCAGAGAGCATATAATTTCTCCCGCAAAAATTTCAGCGTGCCTCTGTAAGAAATGACTCTGAAAGAAATATAAGCACAACAGCACTATCACGAAATTTTAGTTAGTGCCATCAAATAGATCAGGGCCCGCTCTCCTCCAGTATGACCTCATCTTAACACTGTCACATCTGCAGCGACCTTGTCTCCAGGTCTGATCCCATGACATGTACTGGGGGTTAGGCCATACTGCTCTGGGGCCACCGGTAAAGCCAGTAGAACCCTGAAGTGGTGTACTCGGTGCAGAAGTGAAAAGGAAAAGGTTGCTCTTCTTAGAGTGCCCTCAGAGCGTCCCCCTGCCCGCTGCTCATGTGATGGACTGCTGGCTGTCAAGCAGCCAGTCAGAGCCACTGGCGAGCGCTGTCTGTAGCTGACGAGTCTGACAGGTGTGGGTACTGGAGAGGCTCTGGCTTCATATTGCTGGTGGCCATATCAGTTGGCGCCACTACTTTGAAAAGCTTCTTGGCACTTTCTCTTCAAGTTGAAAACTCAAGTCACCTTCAGCTCATCAGTCGCACCCCAGGTGTGTACACAGAGACGCTCCTGCACATGGACAGCAGGTGATGGGGTAAGACCCTATACCTGAGGAAACTGGTGGAGCCACAGGCTGGAGGTCTTTTCAACAGTTTTCTGGTTTAAAACTCATATACCATGAAATTTACCTCTTGAAATTGTAGAATTGATTAGCTTTTAGTATAGTCAGAGTTGTCCAACTATCAGCTGCACATAGTCCAAAAACCACAGGAGGAAACTCCAGGAAGATGCTGTGTCCTCATGAGCAGTCCCGCCCCGGTCCCCCCGAGCCCCGGGTGCCTGCTCGCCCGCCTGCTCCGGCGTCTCCTGTGCGTGGAGCCCTGAGCTGCGCCCCTCTGCCTGGCTGCTGTGGTTTGTCCAAGTACCTTATTTCACTTCAGGGCTGGATGATACTCCATTATATGGAGAGACTACATTTTGTTTATCTAGTCTTCGTTTGATGGACATCTGGGTTGTTTCCACTCTTTGGCTGTTAGGAGTAATGCTACTCTGAACATTCCTGTGTGGACGTGGGTCTTCATTTCTTTCAGGTAGATACTTACGAGTTCACCCGTTATTTTGAACCAGATTCCAGAGAGCATATAATTTCTCCCGCAAAAATTTCAGCGTGCCTCTGTAAGAAATGACTCTGAAAGAAATATAAGCACAACAGCACTATCCCACGTCAAATGGTTACCTTTACCTGTTTAGTGCCATCAAATAGATCGTAAGGTACATTTTGACAGGATTTCCTGATGGATCCGACGGGAGCTGTGAGAGGCAGGGGACTCACGAAGGACTTGAAGGTTTTCTCCTGCCAACCAGAGGATGGGTTTGCCATCAACTGGTAATGAGGAGGGCCATGCGTGGAACTGGCTTGTGGGGATGGTCAGGAGTGTAGTTTTGCAGAGGTTGGTTTGGAGAGGATGGCCGGATACCCAAGTGAGCGTTCGTCTGTCAGGGCGGGCGGTGAGGGGTCTGTGCTCTGGGATGGGGCAGGCCTCGCCGGGCGCCTGGAGGATCGTGCGGGCCTCAGCCCCGTGAGTATCTGGGGAAGACTGCGGCAGAGGCGGGGGAAGCGTGTGCAGAGGTCCTGGGTCAGGCGCATACCTGTGATGTTCGGGAAGATTGAAGAGGCGAATGTGACTGAGGCAGAGTGGGTTGGGGTGAGGGGACCGTCATGGGCGGAGCTCGTCGTGTGGGATGAGTAAGTCAGTGGAAGAATTTGGGAGGGTGATCACGTGACGATGGAGGCAGCGGCGGGGTGATGCAGCTACAGCCAAGGAACGCCAGAAGCCAAGGCCGTGGCCCGGGCCGCCCGCCCCCGAGCCCGCAGGACGAGCCGGCGCTGCTGACGCCTTGCTGTTGGACTCCCGGCCTCTAGAAGGCGACCCATTTCTGTTGTCTTAACATCTGCTCTGTGGTCCTTTTGAGCAGCCCTGGGGCACTCTACAGCCACAGGTGGGGAGCCGGGAGCCCAGGAAGGCTTCTTGCAGCCGCACAGCAAGGGCTCTGGCCTAGGTGGGCACGGTGGTGGGCTGCAGGGTGGGCATCAGCCTACAGGGTCTGCCCGTGGGCTTCAATGTGGAGAAGTTAGGCGGTTGGATAGCTGAGTTGGGTTGCAGGGGACGAGTATGGCTTGGAGGTGGGAGTCGGGAAGGGCTCAGCCTGCGGAGCGTACGAAAGTCCTTGAGAGATAGCAGGCCCTCCTGTGTGTGTGGGCGGAGAGGGTGTGCGGGCCGGAGCCTGCCCTTGAGGAGGAACAGCGGGCGGGGCTGCGTGCGCGGCGTGGGAGTTCATGCGGGAGGCCCGGGTGGTGCTGAGTACCAGGGGCTGGGGTGCGGAGGAGTGGGGCTTGAGCAGGCCTCGGCCTTGGGGCTGGAGTCTGGAATTCAGCTCTTGAATCTTGCTGCTTGTGCAGGTCTTCTGGAAACAGTGTCAGTCCGTGTTACTTCCAGCGGCCTGGGGCCTGGGCAGTGGGACGCGTGTCTTTGTCGCTCTGTCTGAGTCTTGCCCTCTTTGGCACTGAGTTTCAGAGGCAGAGGCTCCTGCTGGGGTCAGCCCTCGTGGCCTGTACTCTCAGGTCTTTTGGGTCTCCTGTCGCCCCCTCGGCAGGTCTGAGAGGACCTGGGACGGGGGCTCATGGGACTCCATCCCTTTCCACAGCTTCAGTTGCCTTAATGGGGGAGTGGGGTGGAGAAGCTTTCAGAAGTGAGAGGTTAGGTGAGTGGGGGTGCTCACGGCGGGAGGGAGGCCCTCGGGGGCCCGTCACCATGCTTCAAGGCTGCCCTGGAGCTTGGGGCTGCCAGGAGTGGGCAGTTTGGCAAGAAAGCATCGCTGACAGGAAGAGGCTTTTCTTCATGCAGCAGATGGCCGAGGACAAGGCCTCCGTGAAAGCCCAGGTGACGTCACTGCTCGGGGAGATGCAGGAGAGCCAGCGTCGCCTGGAAGCTGCAGGAGCGAGCAGGGTAAAGGCGACCCATTTCTGTTGTCTTAACATCTGCTCTGTGGTCCTTTTGAGCAGCCCTGGGGCACTCTACAGCCACAGGTGGGGAGCCGGGAGCCCAGGAAGGCTTCTTGCAGCCGCACAGCAAGGGCTCTGGCCTAGGTGGGCACGGTGGTGGGCTGCAGGGTGGGCATCAGCCTACAGGGTCTGCCCGTGGGCTTCAATGTGGAGAAGTTAGGCGGTTGGATAGCTGAGTTGGGTTGCAGGGGACGAGTATGGCTTGGAGGTGGGAGTCGGGAAGGGCTCAGCCTGCGGAGCGTACGAAAGTCCTTGAGAGATAGCAGGCCCTCCTGTGTGTGTGGGCGGAGAGGGTGTGCGGGCCGGAGCCTGCCCTTGAGGAGGAACAGCGGGCGGGGCTGCGTGCGCGGCGTGGGAGTTCATGCGGGAGGCCCGGGTGGTGCTGAGTACCAGGGGCTGGGGTGCGGAGGAGTGGGGCTTGAGCAGGCCTCGGCCTTGGGGCTGGAGTCTGGAATTCAGCTCTTGAATCTTGCTGCTTGTGCAGGTCTTCTGGAAACAGTGTCAGTCCGTGTTACTTCCAGCGGCCTGGGGCCTGGGCAGTGGGACGCGTGTCTTTGTCGCTCTGTCTGAGTCTTGCCCTCTTTGGCACTGAGTTTCAGAGGCAGAGGCTCCTGCTGGGGTCAGCCCTCGTGGCCTGTACTCTCAGGTCTTTTGGGTCTCCTGTCGCCCCCTCGGCAGGTCTGAGAGGACCTGGGACGGGGGCTCATGGGACTCCATCCCTTTCCACAGCTTCAGTTGCCTTAATGGGGGAGTGGGGTGGAGAAGCTTTCAGAAGTGAGAGGTTAGGTGAGTGGGGGTGCTCACGGCGGGAGGGAGGCCCTCGGGGGCCCGTCACCATGCTTCAAGGCTGCCCTGGAGCTTGGGGCTGCCAGGAGTGGGCAGTTTGGCAAGAAAGCATCGCTGACAGGAAGAGGCTTTTCTTCATGCAGCAGATGGCCGAGGACAAGGCCTCCGTGAAAGCCCAGGTGACGTCCCTGCTCGGGGAGCTGCAGGAGAGCCAGAGTCGCCTGGAAGCTGCCAGCAGAGAGCGGCAGGCTCTGGAGAGCAGGTGAGGTGGCGGGAGGAAGCCCGGCCCCGACCGCTGTGTGGACACCCACGGAGACCGGGGCCCTTCAGAGGCGTCCAGAGAGAGCGTCTGGGACAGGGCAGGGGGGCACGCAGGTCTCTGTGGACTGGCCGTCCAGTGCCTGGGTCTCAGCGGCACTTCTGGGCTCTCTGGCCTTCCGCTGGAGTTTGCATTCTTGACTGAAGGGGCATTTTTAGGGCAGCGTGGACGAGCACACCCGTGATCTGCAGGGACGCACGCCCCGTGCCCTCCCAGCGGAGGCTAATGACAAGGCAGGGGCACACGGCAGGACCCCTGAGGGCGGAAGACGTGGGTCGGGGTCAAGACCCTCACGCCTGTGGCTCCCTCTCTCCCTCCCTCGGGGGGACCCCCACCCCTCTCCCTTCCCTGGCAGCAGCAGGTAGCTCCCTAGAGACCCGGGGACCCACTGGAGACTCAGAGCCCTGTGTGTTGTTGAGGACTGGTCACTGCCAGGCTCGTGCCAAACTTCCCGACTCCGAGAGGAGCCGCTGCGCCCCGCACGCCACCCTGTGGCGCCAGCAGTTCAGGCACAGAGGCCACCCTTATCATGGGGAACGTGTCTTGTCAATGTGGAGGACTCGCGCCAGCCTGCTGCCTGGGCTCCACTCCTGGGCCGCCTTGCACGCCAGCCCTTCTGAGGTCAGTGGCCTAAAGCCCACTAGTCGCTCTCTTCTGCAGAGGGCTGTTCCCGAAAGTGAGGTCACTGGGTCAAGGGGCACGGATGTTTCTGTGCTTCTCAGGCTACCCGGCTGCCGCCGCCCAGACCGATGGGTCCAGGCTACAGGGTGGCCCAGCTCTCCCAGCGCCGGAAGTGATCAGGGTGCCCTGGGCTATGGCGGGGGAGCCTCCCTGAAGGAGGCTGGGGAAGCAGGCAGGAGGGAAGCGGTGTGAGCCTGCTGCCCTCTAGAAAGCAGACGGCGAGGCCGGCCGCTGAGGGCTGAGCCGGCTGGCCCTGGCCCGTGGCATCCTGCCGTTTCCTCCGGGTCCCGAAAAGGCACATGTCATTTTTAGAACACTTTGGTGTCTTCCCTGCCTGTCTTTTTTCTGTGCACATAAAAGAAGCTACTGGAGGCGTGAAACTGTCAGTGCCGTTTTGTAGGTGACGTTAGTTCCTTAATGAGCCTGCAGGGGCGTTATTCTAGCAATGGTAGGCTCTTGGGTGCCCTCCTTTCCTGTTGTCCCACCCCCACCCCCTGGGCTGAGCATGTTCGTGCTGAGCTGGACAGCTCAATGCAGGAGGCCTGCCTGCGTCCCACATTGGGCCCCTGGCAGGTGGCAGTTCTGTCCGCTGATGACAGTGATGGGATCTGCATTTGATAGATTTGCACAGGCATAGAAAGACAGTGAGACCAAAGACAGTCTCCAGTAGCCCCCGCCGTCGCCCTGCGGTGGGGATGAGGAAGCCTCAGTGTAGCGGGTGGCCTGGCCACAGCCTGGACCCAGAGAGCGGGCCGCCGTGTGGACACGGGCGTGTGAAGGCGGGGGTGGGGTGGGCGAGCCGAGCTGCCCCCGCGCCAGTGCTGTCTTGTTCTTGGTGCAGGTGCGGATGGCTGGGGCTCCTGCGAGCCTGTGCCTCCTCTGTGCCGCTTCTGGAGCACTGACCGGGCAGGGATCGGGCAGGAAAGAGCTGCCAAGCCCCTGACCCCTCCTGTCCCTCCCATTTCTTAACTTCTCCCTCCCCACCTTCTAGAAAGGCTATCTTGATTGGCTGTCTCCACCTGCTTTCCTCCTAGTCCCTCCCAGCGCGTCCACTAGATGACTCTGCCAGCACACCCAGCACCCACCTGTCGTAATTTAAAGGGCAGTTCCTGGGACTCCCCTCCCATGGGACCACCTCCTTCACCTTCAGAACAGCTTCCCTGACGGCCGTCCTCAGCCCGAACCTGCTCCCAGCCGGGTGCCCTGTAGCTGCCCCTGTCTCCAGTGACAGCGCCAACACGGGGTCACCTGGAGGCCTCCCCCTTTGTCACGCTGCGCTGGGCCCCACCCTGGTGTCTGTTCTGGGCCCGCCCGTGACCTCCGCTTCCCTCGCAGGGCGCGGGCGGCCAGCGAGCAGGCCCGGCAGCTGGAGAGGGAGCGGGAGGCGCTGCAGCAGCAGCACAGCGCGCAGGTGGACCAGCTGCGCCTGCAGAGCCAGAGCACGGAGGCCGCGCTGCGCCTGGAGCGCCAGGCTGCCTCGGAGGAGAAGTGAGTGGCCCAGCGGGGAGGGCCCAGCAATGTGCTTTACCATTGTCACATCCTAGTGACATGTTTTTGAGAGGGTGACGTTATTCATTCTCCCGTCCACATTCAGATTCCGCCCTCTGTCCCACATGTCCCATCTGGGACCCTGCCTTGTCTTTGTTGGCGTGTCTTTTGAGTCTTCTTTAGTCTAGGAGAGTCCTCTTGCTTTCCTCTGTTCCTCATGAAGTTGATTTTTTTGAAGGGTACAGGACAGCTGTATTTTTTTTTTTTGGCCACTTCTATTGGTCTTTCATTTCTCTATTTTCATCCGTCTTTGTTCTTTGGCTCCTGTGGGCCTCCCATCACGGTGGCATCTGTCGTTGCAGAGCACCGGCTGGGCACATGCGCCCCAGAGCTCCGGCTCGGTAATTGGACACATCGGTCCAGCGGCTCCGCAGCACGTGGGATCTTCCCAGGCCAGGGCTCGAACCGGCACCCCTTGCACTGCAAAGCGGTGTCCTTACCCACTGGACCACCAGGGAAGCCCTGTATTGTTTTTGTTAACATAAAGATATACATATCTTCATGAAAAATGACTGTCTTGTAAAATAAAAAGTACTTAGAGACTGACACTGTATCACATTCTTATGAATCTTATTATTTGGTTTACTGAAAACTGCTGCTGCTGTCAGTTTGTTGTGATAGGTTTTGACTGAAGTATATGAGGAAGCTCCAGCCTCACACAGACGTGTAGTTGGAAAAGCTCTGTTTCATAAACCTCTTTTGGTATACTTTTTTTTTTAATTTATTAATTTATTTATTTGGCTGCCCTGGGTCTTAGTTGTGGCGTGTGGAATCTAGTTCCCCAACCAGGGATCAAACTCTGGCCCCCTGCATTGGGAGCTTAGAGTCTTAGCCACTGGACCATCAGGGAAGTCCTGGTATACTTTTTTTTTTTTTGGAGAGAGGGAAGCTGTTTATTTTCAAAATTGTGGGATGTAACCTATGTACCTCTTGTGTGGTCAGTCGTGTTCAGCTCTTTGCAGTCCACGAACTATAGCCCGTCTGGCTCCTCTGTCTATGGGATTATCCAGGCAAAACTACTCTCTCCAGGGGATCTTCCTGACCGAGGGATTGAACTCATGTCTCTTACATCTCCTTCATTGGCAGGCAGATTCTTTACTACTGTGTCACTGGGAAGGCCTAAGTAACCTATAACTTAATATTTATCATCTTAACCATGTTACCTGGTATGCTTTTTAAAACACTCAATTTAAGGAAAACAATGCTATGAGCTCTAAGTAGCAAAGCTTGCCTCAGAGCTGAGGGCCTTAAGGCACAGAGGCACCTTGGAAACCACATTCTGGCCTTTGACCGTGAGGAGAAGGAGGAGGAGGAAAGGGGTGGAGAAGGAAGCTGTGGTTGGATCAGGAGAGGGCAGTTTCTCCAGCCTAAACTCCTTTTTCTTAGGCGAAAGCTGGCCCAGCTGCAGGTGGCCTATCACCAGCTCTTCCAAGAGTATGACAACCACATCAAGAGCAGCATGGTGAGCAGTGAGCGGAACCGAGTGAGTATGGCACTGGTGTTTTCCGGGTGTTGGGAACTGACCTGGCTCTGGCTCCTCTCCCTGCAACCTGGGAGCTAATCCCCCAGTTCAGGGATACTGGAAGTCAAGGCTCTACCTTAACAGACTCACAGAGCTGGTTTTGAAAATACTCAGTTCGTCCTAGAGCCCTGTCAGGGCCACGGGGTATGATTCAGGCCACATGGTGGGGAGACAGGGCAGTTGGTCTGTGTTCTTTGCTGCCCACAGTGGACTAGGTAGGGCCTCCAGATGCTGTGCCTGTGGGCGGGATCTTGCTTGTCTCCAAGGCTGATTCCTCCTGCCAGATGTCCCCTGGAAATGTTTCCATACCAGTGTTGAAGGTGGCAGGGAGCCCTTTTCTAGTTTGGTCTCATCAGACCTGTACTGAGTGTAGTTTCTAATGAGCATGTTTAAAGGATATCGTTAAACATAAACATACCTGGAAGAGACTTACAAGGGAAAAGCCTGAAACTGGGTCACATGAGGAAGAGTTAGTTACGAAACTGTGGCTCTTTGATCTCCAGAGGGAGGGCTTGGTGGTGTGTGTGTGCATCTGTGTGTGTGAGAGTGTGTCTCTCTGTGTGGGGGGGTGGAAGGGGGTTGCAGGGCATCTGTCAGGGACAGGCAGACCCTCAACCAGGTGACAAGAGTGGAGGGACCTATGGGACTCGGTTCAGTGGGCACGTGGTCTTACACCCTTAGGCACAGTTTTTGGCACACCTATTAAACTTAATATTTATCATCTTAACCATGTTACCTGGTATGCTTTTTAAAACACTCAATTTAAGGAAAACAATGCTATGAGCTCTAAGTAGCAAAGCTTGCCTCAGAGCTGAGGGCCTTAAGGCACAGAGGCACCTTGGAAACCACATTCTGGCCTTTGACCGTGAGGAGAAGGAGGAGGAGGAAAGGGGTGGAGAAGGAAGCTGTGGTTGGATCAGGAGAGGGCAGTTTCTCCAGCCTAAACTCCTTTTTCTTAGGCGAAAGCTGGCCCAGCTGCAGGTGGCCTATCACCAGCTCTTCCAAGAGTATGACAACCACATCAAGAGCAGCATGGTGAGCAGTGAGCGGAACCGAGTGAGTATGGCACTGGTGTTTTCCGGGTGTTGGGAACTGACCTGGCTCTGGCTCCTCTCCCTGCAACCTGGGAGCTAATCCCCCAGTTCAGGGATACTGGAAGTCAAGGCTCTACCTTAACAGACTCACAGAGCTGGTTTTGAAAATACTCAGTTCGTCCTAGAGCCCTGTCAGGGCCACGGGGTATGATTCAGGCCACATGGTGGGGAGACAGGGCAGTTGGTCTGTGTTCTTTGCTGCCCACAGTGGACTAGGTAGGGCCTCCAGATGCTGTGCCTGTGGGCGGGATCTTGCTTGTCTCCAAGGCTGATTCCTCCTGCCAGATGTCCCCTGGAAATGTTTCCATACCAGTGTTGAAGGTGGCAGGGAGCCCTTTTCTAGTTTGGTCTCATCAGACCTGTACTGAGTGTAGTTTCTAATGAGCATGTTTAAAGGATATCGTTAAACATAAACATACCTGGAAGAGACTTACAAGGGAAAAGCCTGAAACTGGGTCACATGAGGAAGAGTTAGTTACGAAACTGTGGCTCTTTGATCTCCAGAGGGAGGGCTTGGTGGTGTGTGTGTGCATCTGTGTGTGTGAGAGTGTGTCTCTCTGTGTGGGGGGGTGGAAGGGGGTTGCAGGGCATCTGTCAGGGACAGGCAGACCCTCAACCAGGTGACAAGAGTGGAGGGACCTATGGGACTCGGTTCAGTGGGCACGTGGTGAAGCAGGAGCGCGCGAGGCCGTCGGCGTGCAGCAGGCGGCCTCAGCGGGAGGGTGGCCCTTGCCCTTGAGCGGTTGGGGGAGTCCTCTGCGGCTCAGGATGGAATGGCAGCCTCGGGGCGCTTGTGCCGGATGACCTCGGAGGTCCCCTTCAGCTTCTGCCTTGCCTGTGCTCTGCGCAGCACGGCTGGCTGTCCCCAGTCTTTCGTCCCTCTTAGTTCTCCTTTCCTGGAGCAGCAGCGGGCCTGGGGACAGCCTGGACCCAAGGCTGGGCCAGATCGGGCTCCACCGGCTCTGCCTCCCCCGCTCTAGGGACTGCAGCTGGAAGATCTCAAGCAGAAGCTCCAGCAGGCCGAGGAGGCCCTGGTGGCCAAACAGGAAGTGATTGACAAACTGAAGGAAGAGGCTGAGCAGCACAAGATTGTGATGGAGACGGTTCCAGTGCTGAAAGCCCAGGTGAGGGCTGTCCGCTGTGGCCTGCGTGTGGGGGAGTGGACAGGACCACTAGGGTGGGACCTGGCATGTCCCTGGCATCATTTTGCAGTGGCTTCTCAGAAGGTCTTTGAGCCCCTTGAGACATTCCTTGAACTCTCGGTGCCCTTGGTGTGATTCTTCATGCTGTGGGCTCTGCCTTCCCCCACCACCTGTGCCCGGCATGAAGTGTCCAGTGGGTGGCTGATGGGTAGTGGGCACTGCCCCTGTCTTGATTTCGCCAGGCGGATATCTACAAGGCGGACTTCCAGGCTGAGAGGCAGGCCCGCGAGAAGCTGGCAGAGAAGAAGGAGTTCCTGCAGGAGCAGCTGGAGCAGCTGCAGAGGGAGTACAGCAAGCTGAAGACCAGCTGTCAGGAGTCAGCCAGGTGGGCACTGGAGCGCAGGCCCCACGGGCAGTGGCACTGGGTCTGGGGCCTCTCAGGTTAGGGGGAGCTGGCCTCCCTCTGCCCGCCTTGCACCCCGTCTTCCATCAGCTTTGCGCATGCTGGAGATTGACTCAGATGTGTTGATTGGACCGTTTCTTTTCCCAAAGGATCGAAGACATGAGGAAGCGACATGTAGAGGTCTCCCAGCCCCCACTAGCCCCTGCCCCAGGTGAGAAAGCTGCAGGAGGAGGGCTGGGGAGGGCAGGGTGCTGGGAGGAGGCACAGTGGGCTGAGGGAACTGGCCTTGGCCCCTCCTCCCATCAGTGCCACCCTGGGGACAGAGCTAAAGGGGAGGTGCTAGTGGTGGTGACCCCAGTGTCTGTCCTCTCCTTGCTGTGTAGTTTGTGCAGGGGGACACGCATGGAGCCCACCCCAGCTGGTGCCTGTTCTCTTTCCCCAGTTCACCAGCCCTTTCACCTGGCCCTGCCCAGCCAGAGGAGAAGCCCCCCTGAGGAGCCGCCAAACTTCTGCTGCCCCAAGTGTCAGTACCAGGCTCCTGACATGGACACCTTGCAGATACACGTCATGGAGTGCATCGAGTAGGGCTGCCTGGGACGGCCGGCTCAGGACAGTGCCGCCTGCTGCTTTCCTCTCCTGTCTGCCTGGTCCCGAATGAGGGCCAGGGGACAGGGGTGGGGGGCCTTTCTCTGAGCCCTGAGACTTAGCCTCAGGGCCCTGTGCTTCCATGGCCCCGTCCATTGGTTCACCTCTTTTGGGGTACATGGAACCCCAGCTAGGCCCAATGCTCTGCTCTTTTTATTCATTCTCTCTGCCTGAGCTGCTTGTCTCTGGAGTTTGCTCTTCTTCCACACGTGCTGGGGCTCCCGGACAACTGCTTCCCAGGCTAAGGCGGGCGGAGCATTCCTCCCAGCCACCTGGCGCGGCGCCGGGGTGCGGCGCTCGTGGGCTGTGTACTGTTCCCTTAGCAGCTATACCACGCTGGACTGACGCTGTCTGCTACTAATGGACTTTTTAGATTGTTGCCATGGTGAAAATCCTTGTGCATCCATCATATGTACCTTGGTCTGAATCCTTAGAAGTGACACCACTGAGTGTCCACGGGAGCTAGACGGTGCTGGTGTCCCCACCCTGGTGTGCGTTCCCATTCCTACCTCGCTCCCCGCAGCCCTGTCACAGACGACAGGGACGCTCTAGGGCGGGGGTTGAGCCATCCACCGGGTGAGCTCTTCTCTGTTGTGAGTGAGTTTGACCATCTTTTCAGAGCTTGAAGGGTCCTTCCAGTTCTTCGGGTATAAATGGCCTGCTTGTATTTTTCACCTGTTTTTCTGTTGGGCTGTTGGTCTTTTGTTTCTTGACTTACAGGAGCTATTTGGTCATGAGGGATCAGCTCCTGTGGGGGATGGGAAGTGCAGGTATTTGTCTGCTTTCTCGGTGTGTTTGGACTCAAGCTTGTTCTGCTGCGGTTGCATTTATCCACTGTCCCTTCACCACTTTGGGCTTGGCGTTGTCACCACCTCTTGGTCTGACGAGGTGTGTGTTGCACACACACACTTTCTTTGTCTGATGCGGCAGTGCGCTCTGGTCCTCCCCAGGAGTGCGGCCACCCAGCGTGAGCAGTGGCTTCCCTATGTCATCATATTCTAGAAGCTTGGGATGCTGTTCCCCATGCCAGTCCCGGATGCCCACCCTGGCCAACAGAGGCCGCTTCACGATCTTTGGCAGATTACCAGCACCAGAGGACCCTTCCTTGTTGTTTTGCAAGATTCTGGAAATTTCCACGGATGTATGAGCCATGGGCGTCAACTCCTCAGTGCCCAGTCTCCCTCTGCACCCTGGGGGCTGCCTGGCTGGAAATGGGATGTCACAGGCCCGTCCCTCGGTTTTGTGTGGGACTTTCTGCTGTCTGGCAGTGACAGGGCAGACTGGGATCAGGCCGTGAGTGTCAAGCCTGGGCTGGGGGCTTTATTGGCATCTACAGGGGTGGAAGCGACAGATCCACTTCCTGAAGCCCAGGTGCCCAGTTGCAGATGGTCCTCACAGAACCTGTTGAAGGCACAGATAGGTTCTCTGCTCTTAGATGCTGTATTTCAGTCCTGATCCTGCAGTTTTTCTACAAGAGCACTTTCCATTTTGGAGGAGTGTATTAGTTTCTTCTTGCTCCTTGAGCAGGTGACTCCAAACAGGAATACGTACTTTCTCAGTTCTGGGGGCTGAAGTCGTCTGAAATCCAGGCGTGGGTTCCTTCTGGAGGCCTCTCTCCCGGGGGCTGGTGGTCGTCCTCAGTGTTCGTCGGCAGGCAGACATGGCTCTCCCGCCTCTGCGTGGTCTTCTCCACTCTGTCTGCACCTTTTCTTTTAAGGACACTTGCCACTGGATTTGGAGCCTACGTTGAGTCATGCGGGAGGGCCTCATCTTCAGATTCTTATTTCATCGCATCCACAGAGGCCCTTTATCCAAGTAAGATCGCAGTCATCAGCCGTGGGCGTCAGGTCAGCCCGGCACCCGGTGTCTCCTGGAGCCCCCAGGTTAGGACGACCGCACCTGAAGGCAGGCGTCCCTGGGGCTGGAACCTCTGTCGGAGGGCTCGTTCCCAGGGTCATGGTGACCGCCGCGCTCAGAGGCGTCTGACGCTCTGGTGGGGAAAGCTGGACTTGAGGGTGGGGTGGGCCCTTGCAGGTTTGGGGACCATCGATCCTCAGGACCTGTCGTCTCTAGCTGGACACAGCCGCTGGGGCTGCCACACGTGGCCAGGAAGAGCGGGCGGTGCTGCCGGACCACCTTGGTCCTGGGAGGCGGCCGCTGGCTGTGTAGGGCTTAGCTCCGCGCGTCTGAGGCAGCGACAGGCACGCTGGAGTGCCCCTGACCCACTCCCTCCTCTGAAGGGGTTGAAAGGAGGGGAGACTGCAGGGTGGCCCAAGGTGGATGTTCTCCCCTCTGGGAGTGCTGCTGTGGCTCGGGCAGCGGCCCCCCTGCGTGCCAGAGCGGGGGCACCAGGAGCTTCACGCGTGCTTGTGCAGGGGCGCTGCGAGGCGGGGTAGGAACGGGCACTGGCGAGGACCCCACTGCTCTCCGGGACCTTCTCTTCCTGCAGGCTGGGGGCCTGTGCGCCTGGCCTCCTGCCTCCTGTGGGGCTGGCAAGATACGAGAGGCAGGATTTTAAACCAGGCTTCTGGAACAAGTGGCTGGCTTCCTCCTGTGGGGGAAGCAGCCCGCCTGCAAGATTAGCTGCAGCCCCTTGATCCTCGTGACTGGCTTTGGGAGGTAGAGAAGGACAGATAGAAGCACTTCCCCGTGGGCATTGCTCACTGCTCCCAGACGCACTGCTCCATGACCTGCGTAAGGGCAATGCAGGTGAGCACTCGAGAAACGATGAAAGCATTTCTCCTTCACGAGTGACTAGAACAACACAGACTCGAACGAGACAAACAGTGATGTCAAAACAGCGACGAGTGCTACTTCGGCTACCCTGCTGACAGGATGTGGGGACCCCCTTCCCCGGGGGCCGGTCAGGCAGGCTGGCTACGCACAGAGGGAGCGTGCCAGCCTCCTCACCTGGAGACCGCGGCAGTGGCGGGGCACCTGCTGCAGCGGCTGCAGGCTGCGGGGCAGCGAGGGGCGGCACCTCTGGACCCGTGGACGCCTCTTCACCCGGAACACGTTCTGTAGCACGTTGGTGTGGAAAAGCCAGTCCAGCGTGACCCAATAAAGGAGAAGCAGCTGCTGTACATGCCCTACTGCCATTTGGATGGGTGTGGCTGCCTATTGGCGTGTTTCCCTGTGAGAGAGAGGGGATGCTGCTGTGCAGTCGGCCCCGGGTGGGTGCAGCCGGGGGCTGCCTGCGGGGGGCTGGCCGCACACGGTGTGAGGGCAGACTCCTCGCTTCTGGCCGTGCGCGCTTACTGGGTGGCGCAGACAGCAGGAACGGGTCCCCTGCCAGTGGTGGGGCCGGCAGCTGGAGGGCCAGGCGTGGGCAGGCTCTGTTCCTCCGGAGGGCCGTGAGGCAGGGGGTGCTCCCGGCCTGTTTCCCGGGCCCTGTGTCTTCACGTCGCCTTTCCCCCGCGCGCGTCTGTCTCCCGGTGTCCCCCGTTTGTGAGGCACCAGTCGCCTTGGGTTAGGGCCACCCTCGCGGCGTCCCTTTAACTCGATCGAGCACCCCTGGAAAGACCCAGTCTCCCATGCTGGTGGCCTCCTCGGCCTGTGGGTGGGGACGGCCCGGGGTCTGGTCCTGGAGGGGACACATTCCAGCCTATAATGTGTGAGGCGCCTAGCTCTGTTTTTTTTTTTTTTTTTAAAAACCAGTGTACATTTTGATGTATTTGTTCTCGGCTGTGCTGGGTCTTTGTTGCTGCGAGGGCTTTCTCTAGTTGTGCTGAGCGGGGCTTTTCTCTGGTTGTGGTGTGCGGGCTTCTCGTTGCAGTGCCTTCTCTTGTGGGGCGCAGGCTCTAGGTGGCCAGGCTCAGTAGCCGCTCCTCAGCATGTGGGGTCTTCCTGGACCAGGGGTTGAACCCATGTTCCCTGCATGGGCGGGCGGCTTCTTCACCACTGGGCCACCAGGCACGTCCCCAGGTCTTGTTTCATAGGAGGCCTGAGAGAGCAGTTAGCTGGCAGTATATGGAGGTTTGCTATTTTCTGTTAGAAAACACAGCTGCTGCTCTGCCTGTGTTGTGAATTGGAGGCCTTCATTTTCAGCTGCGCACTGACAGGTTAGAGAGGGACGGTGGAGCGGCTCCCGGGGCCGCAGCCGGACGTCATCTGAGCGGACAGGCTGACGTGTCCCTGTGCGGGCTTTGCTGAGGTGCAGAGAGCCTCAGTGGATCCTTGGGGAGGAGAGGGGGCCAGGCAGTGTCTCTCTAGGCCCGTCTGCTGTTTGATGGTTGCCTGGTGACTTTGTCTTTTGGAGTCTCAGGCTCCTCATGCATAAAACAGGACCATCCAAGTTTTGACTTCCATCTGGGTCGCTGCTGAGAGCAGGCTGTCATTTGCGTGCCGTCCCCACAGCGTCCGGAGGAGGAAGCGAGACAGGATGGTGGCAGCAGCGCTTGGCGGCGGGCAGGGGGTGCTCCCGGCCTGTTTCCCGGGCCCTGTGTCTTCACGTCGCCTTTCCCCCGCGCGCGTCTGTCTCCCGGTGTCCCCCGTTTGTGAGGCACCAGTCGCCTTGGGTTAGGGCCACCCTCGCGGCGTCCCTTTAACTCGATCGAGCACCCCTGGAAAGACCCAGTCTCCCATGCTGGTGGCCTCCTCGGCCTGTGGGTGGGGACGGCCCGGGGTCTGGTCCTGGAGGGGACACATTCCAGCCTATAATGTGTGAGGCGCCTAGCTCTGTTTTTTTTTTTTTTTTTAAAAACCAGTGTACATTTTGATGTATTTGTTCTCGGCTGTGCTGGGTCTTTGTTGCTGCGAGGGCTTTCTCTAGTTGTGCTGAGCGGGGCTTTTCTCTGGTTGTGGTGTGCGGGCTTCTCGTTGCAGTGCCTTCTCTTGTGGGGCGCAGGCTCTAGGTGGCCAGGCTCAGTAGCCGCTCCTCAGCATGTGGGGTCTTCCTGGACCAGGGGTTGAACCCATGTTCCCTGCATGGGCGGGCGGCTTCTTCACCACTGGGCCACCAGGCACGTCCCCAGGTCTTGTTTCATAGGAGGCCTGAGAGAGCAGTTAGCTGGCAGTATATGGAGGTTTGCTATTTTCTGTTAGAAAACACAGCTGCTGCTCTGCCTGTGTTGTGAATTGGAGGCCTTCATTTTCAGCTGCGCACTGACAGGTTAGAGAGGGACGGTGGAGCGGCTCCCGGGGCCGCAGCCGGACGTCATCTGAGCGGACAGGCTGACGTGTCCCTGTGCGGGCTTTGCTGAGGTGCAGAGAGCCTCAGTGGATCCTTGGGGAGGAGAGGGGGCCAGGCAGTGTCTCTCTAGGCCCGTCTGCTGTTTGATGGTTGCCTGGTGACTTTGTCTTTTGGAGTCTCAGGCTCCTCATGCATAAAACAGGACCATCCAAGTTTTGACTTCCATCTGGGTCGCTGCTGAGAGCAGGCTGTCATTTGCGTGCCGTCCCCACAGCGTCCGGAGAGGAGGAAGCGAGACAGGATGGTGGCAGCCGCGCTTGGCGAGCGGGCAGGGGGTCCTGGGGCCGCTTCGTGGTTTCTGTGGCCTCCACCTGGACTGGCTGGAGTGTCTCGTTCCTTAGTGGCAGGAAGCCATGGGCGAAGCGCTCTCGAACAGCCTTGGCCAAGGCACAGCTGGAGCTCTGGCTGAGGCAGAGAGCACAAGCCTCTAAAGCAGATATCTCGCCCGCAGTCACACTGCGCACGGCCCTGTGGGACGGTCCCCCACGTCCAGGCGTGTGGAGTTGGGAGCGTGTTACTGCCGCATCCAGGTGGCGGGCCCGGCGGGCCTGCGGCGGCCAGGAGGAGGCTGTTGCAGTCCATCTGCAGCTCTTGCGCTTGTAGCACCGTCGTGAGCCTCCACTGCATTTCTTACGTCTTCAGCCCCGTTGGGGTTGGCATTGTGGAGACACTCAGAAATGGAATGAGGACGCGTGCTCAGACAGACAGCTGCCCCTGACTTGTGCTGGTACCTTCCCTGCTGACTCTCAGAGCAGTCGAGCGCAGCCAGCTGAACCTAGGGCGGGACGCAAACGTGGTTTCACTGGAGTCTGGCGGCACGCCGGGGCTGCCACAAGCGTCGCGAACACGGCGTCCTACGGCAGAGGGGCCGGCGTCCGCGGCTGCATTAGCTGCTCTGCTGACCCCGGGGGCGGCCAGCCCCCGCCTTTGTGCTTGTGGGGCGTCGCCAGTCATGGGTGAGCGCTGACGTCCTAACAGCTGGCCCCCTCTGAGCACGTCCCCAGGGGCTGCACTGGGTGCTCATGACCAAACCCAGATCTGCGCACGTGAACGCTGACTGCTCTTAGCTCGTTACTTACTCCCTGCAACTTCAAAGATAATGTGACTCACTCTGTAAACGTAAAGCATGTCATTCCAAGACAGAAATCATTTCTTTTAAAGATGATTTTAAAAGTTAATTTTCAGGGCTTCCCTGGTGGCACAGTGATAAAGAGTCTGCCTGCCAACGCAGGAGACACGGGTTCGAGCCCTGGTCCGGGAAGATCCCACATGCTGAGGAGCAAGTACTTCCATGTGCCGCAACTGCTGAGTCTGTGCTCTAGAGCCTGGGAATCGAAACTGTGGAGCCCCCCACGCTGCAGCTCCGGACGCCCGAGTGTCCGCCACAGGAGAAGCCGCAGCGTGAGAAGCCTGCTCACCACAGCCAGAGAAATGCCTGCGTCACAGTGAAGACCCAGCACAGCCAGAAATAAACAAAATCATATTAAAAAGTTTATTTTCAGAGGTGTTCTCCAAATGATGGAGGTGTTTTTCCTTAAAGTTTTAGCAAAACACACATAAGATTTACCATTTTAACCATCTTAAATGCACAGTTCGCTGGGATGAAGCACATCACATGGTCGGGGAACCACCCCCACCGTCCGTCTCCAGAACTTTCTCATCTTCCCGATTGGAAGCTTTGTCCCCACCAGACGCCAACTCCTTGTCTCCACCCTCCCAGTCCTCGTCTCTCTCGTGTCAGCGGTGCAGGACATGCAGGCAAACAGCGGCTGAGCTGGCCGTTAGGTGAGAACGGGGTCTGTTTGGCAGCCACCGTCAGCAGGGAAAGCGCCGGCGCCCTTCTGATCGGTACCGGGTGCCGGTGCTGCGAAGGGAGTAGAGCGGCGGGGGCAGCGAGCAGGGTCTCAACTGAAACCCACATGGGGTCGGTCAGCGTCCGTCCCAAGGGTCAGTTCTTGGGAGTCAGGATTCCATGCAGCCCAGCGGTGGGAGACTGAGGCTCTGTCCTTCCTGAGGATTCCATTTCCAAGGAATGGCTCTCAGGTGCCTGAGAAGGATCTGGGTTGTAGGAGGTATGCAGATATCTTAAAGGGACAGAGGAGGGATTTTCACGTGCGGGGAGCCCTCTTAGGCAAAGGCTCTGAGGGAGAGGAGGGGGAGCTTGGGCGCGTGCTGCCAGCTCTGTTCTTTTGTCAGCTCTGTTTCCTTTCCTCAGATGGGAACTCCAAAAGGAGCTGGGTTGGCCTTAGGCTGCAATAAGCCAGACAGTGCTTGCCTTCCTTGAATGCCAGAGGCTGAATGGAGTGTTCCTGCCAAGAGTCGATGTCACTCTCTTCCCCTTCCTTGAGTGTCTTCAGGCTTTTGCCCTGCTGCTCCTGCCCCCTGCAGTGGAATGCCTTTTCCCAAATCTTTGCGTGACTGGTTTCTTTCTATTTATTTATTTTAGGTATCTGTCTCTTTAAATTTAAACTTTTACTTTTCTGTTGGGATGTAGCTGGTTAACAATATTGTGGCAGTTTCAGGCGAATCTTTCTATTTTTTAGCCCGAAACTATCTCATCCTGAATCCCCTGTTATCGTTCCCTGATTGTGTTCTGATCTTTTCTGGTGTGTTTTCCGTCCCTGTCCGCTAGATGATTTTTTCCTTAAAGTTTTAGCAAAACACACATAAGATTTACCATTTTAACCATCTTAAATGCACAGTTCGCTGGGATGAAGCACATCACATGGTCGGGGAACCACCCCCACCGTCCGTCTCCAGAACTTTCTCATCTTCCCGATTGGAAGCTTTGTCCCCACCAGACGCCAACTCCTTGTCTCCACCCTCCCAGTCCTCGTCTCTCTCGTGTCAGCGGTGCAGGACATGCAGGCAAACAGCGGCTGAGCTGGCCGTTAGGTGAGGACGGGGTCTGTTTGGCAGCCACCGTCAGCAGGGAAAGCGCCGGCGCCCTTCTGATCGGTACCGGGTGCCGGTGCTGCGAAGGGAGTAGAGCGGCGGGGGCAGCGAGCAGGGTCTCAACTGAAACCCACATGGGGTCGGTCAGCGTCCGTCCCAAGGGTCAGTTCTTGGGAGTCAGGATTCCATGCAGCCCAGCGGTGGGAGACTGAGGCTCTGTCCTTCCTGAGGATTCCATTTCCAAGGAATGGCTCTCAGGTGCCTGAGAAGGATCTGGGTTGTAGGAGGTATGCAGATATCTTAAAGGGACAGAGGAGGGATTTTCACGTGCGGGGAGCCCTCTTAGGCAAAGGCTCTGAGGGAGAGGAGGGGGAGCTTGGGCGCGTGCTGCCAGCTCTGTTCTTTTGTCAGCTCTGTTTCCTTTCCTCAGATGGGAACTCCAAAAGGAGCTGGGTTGGCCTTAGGCTGCAATAAGCCAGACAGTGCTTGCCTTCCTTGAATGCCAGAGGCTGAATGGAGTGTTCCTGCCAAGAGTCGATGTCACTCTCTTCCCCTTCCTTGAGTGTCTTCAGGCTTTTGCTGCTGCTCCTGCCCCCTGCAGTGGAATGCCTTTTCCCAAATCTTTGCGTGACTGGTTTCTTTCTATTTATTTATTTTAGGTATCTGTCTCTTTAAATTTAAACTTTTACTTTTCTGTTGGGATGTAGCTGGTTAACAATATTGTGGCAGTTTCAGGCGAATCTTTCTATTTTTTAGCTCGAAACTGAAACATCACTTCCTGCATCCTGAATCCGTTGCCCTGTTTGTGTTCCTGATCTTTTCTGGTGTGTTTTCCGTCCCTGTCCGCTAGAGGGTGGAGTCCCCCGGGCCCGTGCGAGTCTAGAAGGCATGAGCTTGCTGAGAAGACCCACGTGCACTAACCACAGGTTGGAAGAGAACAGCGGCTGTCTACCTTGGTCTCATCATGCGGTGACCCCACTCTGTCCTTTCCTTAGACGCTGCTTTCGTTAAAGTCATTCAGAGAACCCCACCACAGAGAGGGGTGTGTATGTCAGGGGGCGGGGTGCAGGCAGCCGCTGATACTACCGCATCCTGGGTGGAGCATAGCGCAGGGCTCGTGTGGTCAGTCCTGGAGGGGACGGAAGTGGGCAGACCCAGGGAAAGGAGCTGTTTTATGAATTCTACCGGTTCCATCACTTCTGAGCATTGCAGGTCTGGGGGCGCAGTACACTACCCATCAGCAGTAGGAGTCAAATTTTTATGCTGGAAATAACTACAGATGACAAGACTGGATATTCTTCAAAACTGTTAAAGCGATTGAGAACCACAAGAGAGCAAAGGCTGAGAGGAAGCAGGATTCTCGAAGGAGGCCACGGTGGCTGTTGTGCCCTTAGGATGATGGCTCTGGGGCTGATGGCGAGGGAGCCCCAAGTCAAGCCAGCTGCCCCCAGCCCTGGGACTGGAGAGGGTGCTGATGAGTGCCGGCGGACACAGGGGAACACAGCGTGGATCTGGAGCTGCGGGCTGGCTCGGTCTGAGCAGCTGGAGTGCTTCTCGAGGACCAGCAGTGACCTCGAGTGCTGGTTTCGAGTGTTCCTGGGCTGACAGTGCCCAGGTGGCTTTCCCAGGGCTGCTGTAGCAAATGACCACAAACTGGGGGCTCAACGCGGGTTTATTCTGTCTCTGAAATCGCGCTGGGAGCAGGGCCAGCTCCTGTGCGGGACGCTGAGGGAGACCCTGGCCCACGGCTTGCTCCCAGCCTCTGGTGGTCGCCTGTGGTCCTTGGTGTTCCCTGACTCACAGATGTGTCGCTTCGGTCTCTGCCTTGGTTTTATGTGGCCTTCCCCCTGGGTGTCTAGCTCTCTGTTTTCTTTGCTTATAAGGGAACCAGTCATTGGATTAGGACCACCCTAACCCTGCAGGACTGTATCTTTTTTTATCTTTTGTCTTTATTTTTCTTCTTTCCTTGTTGTTTTTCTTTTTTAAAATTTTCTTTCTTAGGACTGTATCTTAACTTGATTACATCTGAAGAGACCCCATTTCCTGTCACACTTACAGGCAGTGGAGCTTAGGCCTTCAACATATCTTTTGGGAATGCACTTGGTCTTCTCAGTTTGGGCTGCTGTTGCACACTAGCACACTTCACCACGGGTAGGCTGGGAGTCCAGGCATAGCTGGCATCTGGTGATGGCCCACCGGTGCCTCATACCCAGCCATCTTCTCGTGGTGTCCTCATGCGCCAGAACAGGCGAGCAGGCTCGTCAGTGTCTCTTTTGTAAGGGCACTAATCCCAGTCACGAGGGCTCCACTCTCATGACCCAAATCATCTCCAAAGGCCCCACCTCCAAATTCCATCATCATTTTTCAGGGCAATATTTCAACACGTGAGTTCTGACGGGACACAAACATTCAGTCTATGGCACAATTCAGCCCATAATAGTACCATTAAAAGCCTGGCAACAGCAATCACAACTCTCTGCTGGAGAATGCCATCCGAGGCCCAAAGAATCCTCACAAAAATACTTCCTAAGGGCAGTGGACAGCACGCAGTTAAACACCCAAGTGCCCTGGATGCAAGGCAGCCCAGACAGGTTGTATGAGACCCCTCAGGAAAGAGAAATACAAGCAGAATTAGCAAATAGGACGTACTCAAACTGAGAGGGTTTCCCATAGCAAAGGAAACTGTTGATCAAACAAAAAGGCCACCTACTGAACGGGAGAAAATATGTTCAAATGATATGTTTGATGGTGTTTTTTTTTTTTTTTTAAATTATACTGGAGCACAGTCGATTTACTATGCTATGTTAGTTTCAGGTGTACAGCAAAATGATTCAGTTATACATATACATATATCCTTTCTTTTTTATTCTTTTCCCATATAGGCCGTTACAGAGTATGGAATAGAGATCGCTGTGCTATAAAGTAGGTGCTTATTCGTTATCTATTATATATATATTAGAGTGTATATGTCAATCCTCATCTCCCAATTTATCCACACACATACACCACCCCTGCCCGCCCCCTGCTTTCCCCCTGGTTACCATAAGTTTCCTTGGAAGAAAAGCTATGACAAATCTAGACAGAGTATTAAAAAGCAGAGACATCACTTTGCAAACAAAAGTCCATATAGTCAAAGCTGTGGTTTTCCCAGTCATCATGTGTGGATGTGAAAGTTGGACCATAAAGAAGGCTGAGCACTGAAGAATTGATGCCTTTGAACTGTGGTGCTGGAGAAAACTCTTGAGAGTCCCTTGGACAGCAAGGGGATCCAAACCAGTCAATCCTAAAGGAAATCAACCCTGAATATTCGTTGGAAGGAATGACGCTGAAGCTGAAGCTCTAATAGTTTAGCCACCTGATGTGAAGAGATGACTCACTGGAAAAGGGCCTGATGTTGGGAAAAATGGAAGGCAGAAGAAGGGGACGACAGAGGACGAGACGGTTGGATGGCATCACTGAGTCAGTGGACAGGAGTGTGAGCAGGCTCTGGGAGAGGGGGAAGGACAGGGAAGCCTGGCGGGCTGCAGGCCATGGGGTTGCAAAGAGTCGGACACCACTGAACTGAAACAAACCATAAGTTTGCTTTCTACATCTGTGACTCTATTTTTGTTTTGCTCATTTCTACCATTTTTAGGTTCCACATATAAGCAATATCATATGATATTTGTCTTTGTCTGGCTTCACTCAGTATCACAATCTCTAGGTCCATCCATGTCGCTGAACTGATTTTTTAACAAGGAATTGTATGAGACCCCTCAGAGAAATACAAGCAGAATTAGCAAATAGGACGTACTCAAACTGAGAGGGTTTCCCATAGCAAAGGAAACTGTTGATCAAACAAAAAGGCCACCTACTGAACGGGAGAAAATATGTTCAAATGATATGTTTGATGGTGTTTTTTTTTTTTTTTTAAATTATACTGGAGCACAGTCGATTTACTATGCTATGTTAGTTTCAGGTGTACAGCAAAATGATTCAGTTATACATATACATATATCCTTTCTTTTTTATTCTTTTCCCATATAGGCCGTTACAGAGTATGGAATAGAGATCGCTGTGCTATAAAGTAGGTGCTTATTCGTTATCTATTATATATATATTAGAGTGTATATGTCAATCCTCATCTCCCAATTTATCCACACACATACACCACCCCTGCCCGCCCCCTGCTTTCCCCCTGGTTACCATAAGTTTCCTTGGAAGAAAAGCTATGACAAATCTAGACAGAGTATTAAAAAGCAGAGACATCACTTTGCAAACAAAAGTCCATATAGTCAAAGCTGTGGTTTTCCCAGTCATCATGTGTGGATGTGAAAGTTGGACCATAAAGAAGGCTGAGCACTGAAGAATTGATGCCTTTGAACTGTGGTGCTGGAGAAAACTCTTGAGAGTCCCTTGGACAGCAAGGGGATCCAAACCAGTCAATCCTAAAGGAAATCAACCCTGAATATTCGTTGGAAGGAATGACGCTGAAGCTGAAGCTCTAATAGTTTAGCCACCTGATGTGAAGAGATGACTCACTGGAAAAGGGCCTGATGTTGGGAAAAATGGAAGGCAGAAGAAGGGGACGACAGAGGACGAGACGGTTGGATGGCATCACTGAGTCAGTGGACAGGAGTGTGAGCAGGCTCTGGGAGAGGGGGAAGGACAGGGAAGCCTGGCGGGCTGCAGGCCATGGGGTTGCAAAGAGTCGGACACCACTGAACTGAAACAAACCATAAGTTTGCTTTCTACATCTGTGACTCTATTTTTGTTTTGCTCATTTCTACCATTTTTTTAGGTTCCACATATAAGCAATATCATATGATATTTGTCTTTGTCTGGCTTCACTCAGTATCACAATCTCTAGGTCCATCCATGTCGCTGCGAATGGCATGATTTTATTCCCTTTATGGACAATATTTCATTATATGTATGTACCACATCTTTTTTTATTCATTTATCTGTTGACAGACATTTAGATCTATATCAAAAATAAGTCTTAATTTGTTTATACTTAACAAAATGAAGGTGATTTTATAGACAAAAAGATGCTTCAATTAACGTTAAACGCCAGTTTGTTAATAGAGGGAGATATCTATTAAGACCCATTTTCTGGGCAATTCTTTGCTGTTAGGGTATATTAATGTAATTTTTAATTAAATTATTGAAGGACAGTCCAGGTTTGTTTCTGAAACTTGTCTTAATAGCTTCAGACCTTTGCATATCTTTGGATGAAGAACAGGTGCCTCACAACCTGCAAACAAGACTGGAAAAGGACATAATTTAAGGGGCTGTCTGACTGTCCTCAACCTGGATGGAAGGACCTTTTTTTATCAGGTACTCTTAACTAGTTTATGCACAGTGAAATTAAAGGACAGTTTGACTCTTGGATTGATTCCCAATTCCAAAGATCCCTACACTGGACTCACAGGGACGTCTGCTGACCTCGACTCACCTTAGAACGATGCTGAAACAGAGGAACTTGCACTACACTAAGACGAGAAGACGACATCAGAAGTAGACAGCTCACCCAAGATGCTGGACCTGACTCGTATGATCTTTTATAATGTTTTCTTGATTTCTTGGACTTCTATGTCAAATGTTTTCTATCATAGACATAATTCTATGCTAGTTTAAATCTCAATTCAATTGTTGGGTTGTGGCTAATTACCTGTGTCTATTATTCTGGGTTACCTTAGTGGATTTATCTCTGCCGGGGCTCTGATTGGATACCCCTAAGAAATTTATTATAGAAGAGAGCTTAGTTCTGCTCTGTCTTCATGGTATTACTAGGTGAGATCTTCTCAGCTGGCCAATTAATACCTGCTCTGACCCTGTTCTCTTAGGGTCATTCAAACTCAATCGAAGTGAATCTAAGTCTTAATAAGGCCCGTGACTAGCATATTCACTTATTTATACTCTTTGTATTTTGCCTGTTTTACAAGATTATTGTTTCTTGCATTGCCAAGTGTTATGGCTAGGTATGTGATCAATGACTGTAATGGTGTAACTCTAGATGTGAGAAGGTGCAACGAGAGAAAATACTTTCCTGGACCGTAACTAAGAGACAGATGTCCAGAGAACTTTGACTATTAAGATCTAGTCCATAATAGCACATTGAGTGGCCCATCAACAGAACTTTCAGAACTGGGAATGAGCCTTCCCAGCAACGTGGGACAAAATCGTCATAAAATGCCTCCAAAGTATGGTCGGATTCATGACCACAAGGAGGGGGCGTGTCAACTGCAGAGTGGCATTTATTAATTACATTGCCAATGACTGGACAACAAGGACATTTGCCATCGGCCTCTGCAGAGACCAGACCCTGTGCTGTTGAGAACAGCTGACCTTCGATGCCCCCTGAAGGAGATCAGGGTGAGGCTGAGACCTGGTGCTGTTGAAAGCTGCTGACCTTCAGTACGCCCTGACGGAGATCAGGGTGGGGCGGAGACACTCTGTGCTCCAGGGAGGCTGGTGGGACAGGTCTTTAGATAGGTAGATGCTTTAAAAACAGATTTTATTATGTCAATCCTTGCATCTCATCATATTGAGAAAAGCAGTAAATCTCCTCACGGTGACATCAGAACTAACTGGGGACCCTGTGTCCCTATACAATTGGTCCCCCTGCCTTACAACTCTGATCTCCACTATTGCGGGCCCCTTATTATTACTTTTAATAGGAATAACTATTGGGCTATGTATGATCAAAATATTTTCAGCTATATAAATAAGAGGCTGCACACGGTCAAAATAATGGTTATGAGGGCCCAATACAACCCCCTCACCCCTGAAAATGAGTCAACGATTTAACTCAAGTAACCACTCGAGGGGGGAATGTAAAAGGGGACATATAATATGAAATAATTTACTGAGATTTACCTGTAAGTGATTGTAAGATCATTATCTGAAAGTGACATACTTGTTAAACTGAATTACTCCCTGTCGGTATTGATTATTCCCTGTTAGTCTTTACTGAATGTCACCTGTACTGGTGAAGGAAGAAAGAAGCTGGCTGCCCTGACTGAACCAACTCCATCTTGAGGAAGAGGACTCCACGTTACACTTTCATTGAACTCTGGACAGTGTTTGGACTGGGTAGCCATGGAGATGAAAAATTAACTGTCCACTAGGCCTCCGGGGCTGGTGAGAACCTGACCAGGAAGACCTCGTCGTACCCAAGCCTCCCCTTGGCCATGAAAATGAAATCTCGGCTTGGTTTTAAGATCTAGTCCATCATTGAGTGGCCCATCAACAGAACTTTCAGAACTGGGAATGAGCCTTTCCAGCAATGTGGGACAAAATGGTCATAAAATGCCTCCAAAGTATGGTCGGATTCATGACCACAAGGAGGGGGCGTGTCAACTGCAGAGTGGCATTTATTAATTACATTGCCAATGACTGGACAACAAGGACATTTGCCATCGGCCTCTGCAGAGACCAGACCCTGTGCTGTTGAGAACAGCTGACCTTCGATGCCCCCTGAAGGAGATCAGGGTGAGGCTGAGACCTGGTGCTGTTGAAAGCTGCTGACCTTCAGTACCCCCTGACGGAGATCAGGGTGGGGCGGAGACACTCTGTGCTCCAGGGAGGCTGGTGGGACAGGTCTTTAGATAGGTAGATGCTTTAAAAACAGATTTTATTATGTCAATCCTTGCATCTCATCATATTGAGAAAAGCAGTAAATCTCCTCACGGTGACATCAGAACTAACTGGGGACCCTGTGTCCCTATACAATTGGTCCCCCTGCCTTACAACTCTGATCTCCACTATTGCGGGCCCCTTATTATTACTTTTAATAGGAATAACTATTGGGCTATGTATGATCAAAATATTTTCAGCTATATAAATAAGAGGCTGCACACGGTCAAAATAATGGTTATGAGGGCCCAATACAACCCCCTCACCCCTGAAAATGAGTCAACGATTTAACTCAAGTAACCACTCGAGGGGGGAATGTAAAAGGGGACATATAATATGAAATAATTTACTGAGATTTACCTGTAAGTGATTGTAAGATCATTATCTGAAAGTGACATACTTGTTAAACTGAATTACTCCCTGTCGGTATTGATTATTCCCTGTTAGTCTTTACTGAATGTCACCTGTACTGGTGAAGGAAGAAAGAAGCTGGCTGCCCTGACTGAACCAACTCCATCTTGAGGAAGAGGACTCCACGTTACACTTTCATTGAACTCTGGACAGTGTTTGGACTGGGTAGCCATGGAGATGAAAAATTAACTGTCCACTAGGCCTCCGGGGCTGGTGAGAACCTGACCAGGAAGACCTCGTCGTACCCAAGCCTCCCCTTGGCCATGAAAATGAAATCTCCGTCACAAGATAAATTGCCATTTGTGATTTTAGTTAATCAGTTTATGTTATAGACAGGCTAAGCGATACGCTTAGATGATTTTCAGTTGTACTATTGTGATTGTTACCAAATCATGCTTTTTTTCTTAACGTCTCCTAGGCAACCTTAGAAGTTGGGGATGTGGGTTTGTGCACGTAGGCTTTGGGTATAAACGTGAGCCACACGTTTTGCTTGGGGTCCTTGGCTAAATGAAGGCCTTGGACCCACCGATGTAAAGCCAGCCTAATAAACCTCTTTTTCATCCACCACGAGCAGAGTTGGGTGCTTCACTGAGTGTACCCCACAACAGCCACCACGATGGGAGGCCCGTGGGAGCCAAAGAACAAAGACGGATGAAAATAGAGAAATGAAAGACCAATAGAAGTGGCCCGCCCATCCCCCTCCCTCCCCAACCCGACCCCCAAAAGATAAATAAATAAAATAAATGTTTAAAAAGAAAGAAAGAAAGAAAAACCAATGGAAGTGGCAAAAAAAAAAAAATAGAAAATAAAAAATAAATAAATAAAAATACAGAGACGGAGTCTGGAGGAAAGAGAAAGCTGGCTTTTATTCTCAGTCAGCAGAGAGGGAAACACAGTAGGCTCATGCCTCAAAAACTGTGCCCCTCCTCCACCATGAGACATCTAGGAGCTTAGTAAGGAAAGGGCTCACAGTCAGGAGTCAATGATGAGGTACAAAGGTGATAGGATCTTGATTTCTTCCTCTTGCATTATTTCAAAGTCAGTCATAATTTACCTGTAAGTGATTGTAAGATCATTATCTGAAAGTGACATACTTGTTAAACTGAATTACTCCTGTCGGTATTGATTATTCCCTGTTAGTCTTTACTGAATGTCACCTGTACTGGTGAAGGAAGAAAGAAGCTGGCTGCCCTGACTGAACCAACTCCATCTTGAGGAAGAGGACTCCACGTTACACTTTCATTGAACTCTGGACAGTGTTTGGACTGGGTAGCCATGGAGATGAAAAATTAACTGTCCACTAGGCCTCCGGGGCTGGTGAGAACCTGACCAGGAAGACCTCGTCGTACCCAAGCCTCCCCTTGGCCATGAAAATGAAATCTCCGTCACAAGATAAATTGCCATTTGTGATTTTAGTTAATCAGTTTATGTTATAGACAGGCTAAGCGATACGCTTAGATGATTTTCAGTTGTACTATTGTGATTGTTACCAAATCATGCTTTTTTTCTTAACGTCTCCTAGGCAACCTTAGAAGTTGGGGATGTGGGTTTGTGCACGTAGGCTTTGGGTATAAACGTGAGCCACACGTTTTGCTTGGGGTCCTTGGCTAAATGAAGGCCTTGGACCCACCGATGTAAAGCCAGCCTAATAAACCTCTTTTTCATCCACCACGAGCAGAGTTGGGTGCTTCACTGAGTGTACCCCACAACAGCCACCACGATGGGAGGCCCGTGGGAGCCAAAGAACAAAGACGGATGAAAATAGAGAAATGAAAGACCAATAGAAGTGGCCCGCCCATCCCCCTCCCTCCCCAACCCGACCCCCAAAAGATAAATAAATAAAATAAATGTTTAAAAAGAAAGAAAGAAAGAAAAACCAATGGAAGTGGCAAAAAAAAAAAAATAGAAAATAAAAAATAAATAAATAAAAATACAGAGACGGAGTCTGGAGGAAAGAGAAAGCTGGCTTTTATTCTCAGTCAGCAGAGAGGGAAACACAGTAGGCTCATGCCTCAAAAACTGTGCCCCTCCTCCACCATGAGACATCTAGGAGCTTAGTAAGGAAAGGGCTCACAGTCAGGAGTCAATGATGAGGTACAAAGGTGATAGGATCTTGATTTCTTCCTCTTGCATTATTTCAAAGTCAGTCATAAACTGGCATCAGTAACCCAGTAGTTGAGTCTGGCAGTGTGGTGGGCAGTGTGCTGCTGCCCCCTTGCTGATAGGTAACTAGGAGGAGCAGGGTGTTGAAAGGGTAAACACAAGATAGGGGATGTTTTGGCATACAGTGTGGGAAAGGGAAACAGGTGTGCAGTGCACCTCCTGCAGAGTTAGCTGGACAGAAAAGCAAGTGTAGCCGTGGACATGCAGAGTTAGGAGTGGTTAAAGTAAACAAACAAACAGACTAGGAATGTTCAGGTCTGATCACCTTTCTCTTTTTATTCTTTGCTCTCAGCAAACAGAAAGAGAAAAACTGATTCCTCTTGTTTCCTTTGCACTGCAGCGCCTCCAGTGGATGCCAGGCTCAGGAAAACACGCGGAAAAAGACTGCGCAGCGCTGTCACCAGACTGGTTGAGCACTGCCGCAGGGCCCCATACAGAGCCAATCTGTGCAGACAAGGAGAGTAGTTTATTTTTCATTTGCTTTCCTTTTTTTTTTTTTCTTTTTGTCTCCAGGTGTTTTACGGAAACCTCTGCAAAACCAAATAACAGACCCAAAGCTAAAACAACACATGGCTCTCATATCACACAACATAAACCATAAATTTGGGGAAATAGGTTAGAAAATTCACCAAACCAATCAGCAACCACAACACACATAATGCAACCCAAAACTCCAAATATGGGAAGAATCCAGTTTCCAGAGTTACCATATGACAATAGATAAGATACCAAGTTTTCAATGAAAAATTAAATAAAAATAAAACTTAACTTGAATAAAAAACATTCTGGTGTTATACATAAATATATAAGTGTAGCTGAGAGACTGAGGAAATATCCCAAACTTGGTACCGAATGGCAGCACACAACTTTCTTTTTGCATTCCACTTCCTGTATTGTCTGCCTCGTGGTGGTGCACTGTCGGAATATCTGGATCTCAGAACCTCCCCTCCAACCTGTAGACAAACGCAGTATTACAAAGGGCAGAAGCGAACTCTCGTCTCAGACACGCAGAGACGTTTGTTTTACTTTCTGCAACTAACAGTCACCAAACAAAACACGCGAACCCCGAGCCCCCAAGGACCAGCGCAGGCCCAAGACGAAGCCGGATCCACAAAGCAGCAACTACTGCGGAAAGCACGGCCCTAGTGAGAGACACTTGAGGCTAGGGCACATGGGGCTTAACCCCCTATTCCGTGCTCAGGCGGGGGAAAATAGCGGGGCACCAAGCGCTGCAAGGTCGCCTTCACCCGGGAAAGCTGGTCCAGACAGAAGGTGGTGGCCGTTTGCAGCTGCTCCGGGTCTTCAGCAGTCAGTCGGCTAAAAGGGAGGGGAAAAGACAGTTCAAGCTCCTGAAGAGGAGCAGAAGGATGGGGCAGCGGCAGCGTGGGAGGGGGAGGAGGAGCGGGCTCCTCCCCCTGGCCCCTCACGCCCCCATCCCAGAGCCTGCACACGAGGCCTTTAGGCTTCACCCTCCATTATGGCTCCACCTGGGCCCCCGGCGGGCTCTGACCATCCCCTCCTGTGCCCCCGCCCCCCACCCGCCCCCTTTAGAACTCACACAACCAAGATGCAGCCATCAACGCGGAGCTCCTTCTGAACCTGCCCCGGAATTTCTGCATAATGAGTCAGGAAGATGTGAGCCAGCCCTGCCTCCACGGGCAGTGAGAAGGGCACGGTAAGGGTGCTGGTGGAGATACGGTTAAGGCACCATCCACACGACGCATTTTGGCTGCACGTGGGGCTTCCTGCTCAACTGGCACACCTGCCTTGTCCCGCGTGGTCGCATAGCCAGCCTCCCAGCCTATGCCCTAAGCACATCCCGGATATCACCTCCCCGACCCTCCGCTCCCTTCAGGCTGGTTTTCCCCACCGCCGTCCCCTGGCAGCCCAGACCGCCCGCGAGGATACCCTCCAGTCACCCAGAGTACCCTCCTCCTACACTGTAGCCCCCACCGCCAAAAGCCCCTCCAGCCGCCCCCCGCCCCGCCCAGCGTGCCCTCTCGGCCCACGGGAGCTCCTGGAACAGGATACCAGTGGATCGGCCCGTGCCTCGCAGCCCCGGCCCTGGGTGCAGCATCCCGGGGCACTGGCTCTGGTGCGTGGGGTGCCGCCTGGACCCGCGGCTGGTCCCCGGCTGCATCAGCGGCCTCTCCTGCGACGCTGGGGCCTCTGGGATCACCCCGGTCGCTTGGATCGCCAGAGACTCCCGGATTGACGGCCTCTCCAGGGCCAGCGGCGTCTGCTAGGCCAGCCAGGCCACCAGGATCGCCGGGGCCGCCACGACCACCCGGCACGCCTAGGCCACCACGTGCTGGGCCCACGGCAAAGGCCACGGCCCCCGCGGCGCCATCTGCTGCACTCGTGGCTTCTCCACCGTGTGCCTCGGCCTCCATTAGGAACCCCTCTCGCACTCCTTACCGGTTGCGGAGAGAAAGAACCCTCCCTAGGTAACGAGCTGCGGTGCCACCCGCCGCTCAGGGCGCGCAGGGCGCCTGCGCGCACAGAAGCCCTCTAGTGCTGCCACCCACGATTGCTGTGGGCTCTCCAGCCAATGGGCGCCCCTTCGCGAGGCGCTGTGCGGGAGAGCCGGGTGACCCGGATGAGACTCTGCAAGCAGACGCCCGCCCGGCCTCGGGCCAAGACACCCACTAAACGGCCTCGGCTGAGCCGAGGAGGCCTCGCGGCGGCGCGCCTCCCTCCAGCGCAGCTGGACCTCCTCAGCGCGCATGCTCCCGCAGACCCGCACCCCACTCCCCATTTCCTAAGGGCCTCTGGCAGATTCCCTTGCAAGCCTGCAACCCCCAAGCGAGCCCCGGTCCCCACGCACCTTGAAGCCTGTGCTGCTGCCAGCCGGGCCACGCTCACGTGCAACTGCTCCGCCTGCCGGGCGCGGGTCCCGTCGTCGACTTCCGGGTCGGAGGCGGGCACCCCTGGACCCGGCCCGGTCTGTCCCTCTGGTCTCCCACACCTGGCTCAGGTGTGTGTGCCTGTACTCCACGTTACTCGAGTGTGTGTGTGTGCACACGTGTGTGAGTGTGTGTGTGTGTGTGTGTGTCCGTGGACTCCAGGCTGCGGGCTTGACCCGGGGCCCCCAGATGCATGGGGTTGGGGAGAACTACCCTATTTTGTGTCTTACTCACAAAAGCTCTCATTCCTCGCAGCCCCGGCCCTGGGTGCAGCATCCCGGGGCACTGGCTCTGGTGCGTGGGGTGCCGCCTGGACCCGCGGCTGGTCCCCGGCTGCATCAGCGGCCTCTCCTGCGACGCTGGGGCCTCTGGGATCACCCCGGTCGCTTGGATCGCCAGAGACTCCCGGATTGACGGCCTCTCCAGGGCCAGCGGCGTCTGCTAGGCCAGCCAGGCCACCAGGATCGCCGGGGCCGCCACGACCACCCGGCACGCCTAGGCCACCACGTGCTGGGCCCACGGCAAAGGCCACGGCCCCCGCGGCGCCATCTGCTGCACTCGTGGCTTCTCCACCGTGTGCCTCGGCCTCCATTAGGAACCCCTCTCGCACTCCTTACCGGTTGCGGAGAGAAAGAACCCTCCCTAGGTAACGAGCTGCGGTGCCACCCGCCGCTCAGGGCGCGCAGGGCGCCTGCGCGCACAGAAGCCCTCTAGTGCTGCCACCCACGATTGCTGTGGGCTCTCCAGCCAATGGGCGCCCCTTCGCGAGGCGCTGTGCGGGAGAGCCGGGTGACCCGGATGAGACTCTGCAAGCAGACGCCCGCCCGGCCTCGGGCCAAGACACCCACTAAACGGCCTCGGCTGAGCCGAGGAGGCCTCGCGGCGGCGCGCCTCCCTCCAGCGCAGCTGGACCTCCTCAGCGCGCATGCTCCCGCAGACCCGCACCCCACTCCCCATTTCCTAAGGGCCTCTGGCAGATTCCCTTGCAAGCCTGCAACCCCCAAGCGAGCCCCGGTCCCCACGCACCTTGAAGCCTGTGCTGCTGCCAGCCGGGCCACGCTCACGTGCAACTGCTCCGCCTGCCGGGCGCGGGTCCCGGTCGTCGACTTCCGGGTCGGAGGCGGGCACCCCTGGACCCGGCCCGGTCTGTCCCTCTGGTCTCCCACACCTGGCTCAGGTGTGTGTGCCTGTACTCCACGTTACTCGAGTGTGTGTGTGTGCACACGTGTGTGAGTGTGTGTGTGTGTGTGTGTGTCCGTGGACTCCAGGCTGCGGGCTTGACCCGGGGCCCCCAGATGCATGGGGTTGGGGAGAACTACCCTATTTTGTGTCTTACTCACAAAAGCTCTCATTCCTCTCCTTTCCTACCTTGTGCCCGGCTGCTTTCTCAGCACGGAGCCAATTCCAGAGCAAGAAGACTAAGTACTGCACGTCACTACGGCCCCTCAAGTCAATAATGGGAAAGACTCTGCTATTGCAAGTGAAAAATAATAAGGAACAATGCAATTTAAAAACAAACAAACAAACAAACAAACTAGCAAACCACTGGCCGAAGCCAAAGGCAGAATCTCTAGATCTGTGTACCTACAAGGCACAGAGGTAGTTTCTGTCTTCAGGCATGGGTCGATCCAGCATTTGGTTCCCTGAGATGCGCCTTTTCCTCCAGCTCCCCCGTGGCAGTTGCCAGCCTGTCTCCCTAGAGCCCCCAAAGCGTTGCTGGTTGGATGCGCTCACCGTGCCTGGGGGAGCACGAGCTCTGATTGGCCAGGCCTGAGCCACAGGCCCACCCCTGGGAGCAGAGGTGAAGCCAACTCTCTCACAACCATAGTGACCACCGGAAAAGGAAAGGCACGATTTTCCAGCGGGACGTGAGGATCACAGGACCTAGAGAAGAAAACCCATGCCAGGTGACGAAACCCACAGATGTCCTCGACAGTGGTGCAGACTCTTTCTCAAAGGCGCAATTCATTTCTTTCTCTCTCTTTTTAAGTTGATTGATTTGTTTGTTTGGGGCTATTCTGGGTTTTCGCGGCTGCCACAGGCTCTCTAGTTTCAGGAGCGGGGCTACTCTCTAGTGGAGGCGAGCAGGCTTGTTGTGGCGGTGACGTCTCTTGCGGGAACTCGGACTCTAAGCCTGTGCTGCTGCCAGCCGGGCCACGTCGCAACTGCTCCGCCTGCCGGGCGCGGGTCCCGTCGTCGACTTCCGGGTCGGAGGCGGGCACCCCTGGACCCGGCCCGGTCTGTCCCTCTGGTCTCCCACACCTGGCTCAGGTGTGTGTGCCTGTACTCCACGTTACTCGAGTGTGTGTGTGTGCACACGTGTGTGAGTGTGTGTGTGTGTGTGTGTGTCCGTGGACTCCAGGCTGCGGGCTTGACCCGGGGCCCCCAGATGCATGGGGTTGGGGAGAACTACCCTATTTTGTGTCTTACTCACAAAAGCTCTCATTCCTCTCCTTTCCTACCTTGTGCCCGGCTGCTTTCTCAGCACGGAGCCAATTCCAGAGCAAGAAGACTAAGTACTGCACGTCACTACGGCCCCTCAAGTCAATAATGGGAAAGACTCTGCTATTGCAAGTGAAAAATAATAAGGAACAATGCAATTTAAAAACAAACAAACAAACAAACAAACTAGCAAACCACTGGCCGAAGCCAAAGGCAGAATCTCTAGATCTGTGTACCTACAAGGCACAGAGGTAGTTTCTGTCTTCAGGCATGGGTCGATCCAGCATTTGGTTCCCTGAGATGCGCCTTTTCCTCCAGCTCCCCCGTGGCAGTTGCCAGCCTGTCTCCCTAGAGCCCCCAAAGCGTTGCTGGTTGGATGCGCTCACCGTGCCTGGGGGAGCACGAGCTCTGATTGGCCAGGCCTGAGCCACAGGCCCACCCCTGGGAGCAGAGGTGAAGCCAACTCTCTCACAACCATAGTGACCACCGGAAAAGGAAAGGCACGATTTTCCAGCGGGACGTGAGGATCACAGGACCTAGAGAAGAAAACCCATGCCAGGTGACGAAACCCACAGATGTCCTCGACAGTGGTGCAGACTCTTTCTCAAAGGCGCAATTCATTTCTTTCTCTCTCTTTTTAAGTTGATTGATTTGTTTGTTTGGGGCTATTCTGGGTTTTCGCGGCTGCCACAGGCTCTCTAGTTTCAGGGAGCGGGGCTACTCTCTAGTGGAGGCGAGCAGGCTTGTTGTGGCGGTGACGTCTCTTGCGGTGGAACTCGGACTCTAGGGCACCCGGGCTTCCGTAGCTGTGGCCCACGGGCTCCACAGTTGCGTCTCCCAGGCCCCAGGGCACAGGCTCCATGGCTGTGGCTCGTGGACTGAGCTGCTCCGCAGCACGTGGGGTCTTCCCGGCTCGGGGATCGAACGCACGCCTCGTGGCTTGGCAGGTGAGCTCTTAACCGCTGAGCTGCCAGGGAAGCCCCCACAATCCGTTTCGAATGTTGTTTGTTTGTTTGTTTAAGCAAAATAGGCAAGGTTCTCCTTTATCAGAGCATGGGCCCTGCTATGACTCTCCCATCAGCTTCTGCCCCCTGACTCTGGGGTTTCCACATCCACCTCGGGCGGGCGGGCGGGCGGGCGGGCGGGCAGCCTCCTCCCACTCCTCCTGCACAGACCTTTGCTGAATTAAAGGTTCTAACCTCTTGATTTTAAAGGGGGAAATGGAGCAGACTACTACAGTAAAAAAGGGAAAGAATTCAAAAGAAATGATTCTTTACGAAGTTATTCAACGACACGGTAAAGCTAAAGACTAAAGGTTTTCCCGAATGTCCAATGGTGGCACCGACAGTAGAGGCGGGTCGCTCTGAGCGGTTGCTCTGCACTGACCCACACGATCACGTGGTCGAGAGGTGTTGAATACCAGGAACAGGCCGTACCAGGATTCTGCCGTTTGCGTTCATCTCTTCCCACAGTGGTCCAGCTCTTTCGTTTGCTCTTTGTTTGCCATATGTTACTCCACCAAACTGCATGTAGCCTGGGGACACGAGCCTGGAAAAGGCCCACCCCTGGGAGCAGAGGTGAAGCCAACTCTCTCACAACCATAGTGACCACCGGAAAAGGAAAGGCACGATTTTCCAGCGGGACGTGAGGATCACAGGACCTAGAGAAGAAAACCCATGCCAGGTGACGAAACCCACAGATGTCCTCGACAGTGGTGCAGACTCTTTCTCAAAGGCGCAATTCATTTCTTTCTCTCTCTTTTTAAGTTGATTGATTTGTTTGTTTGGGGCTATTCTGGGTTTTCGCGGCTGCCACAGGCTCTCTAGTTTCAGGGAGCGGGGCTACTCTCTAGTGGAGGCGAGCAGGCTTGTTGTGGCGGTGACGTCTCTTGCGGTGGAACTCGGACTCTAGGGCACCCGGGCTTCCGTAGCTGTGGCCCACGGGCTCCACAGTTGCGTCTCCCAGGCCCCAGGGCACAGGCTCCATGGCTGTGGCTCGTGGACTGAGCTGCTCCGCAGCACGTGGGGTCTTCCCGGCTCGGGGATCGAACGCACGCCTCGTGGCTTGGCAGGTGAGCTCTTAACCGCTGAGCTGCCAGGGAAGCCCCCACAATCCGTTTCGAATGTTGTTTGTTTGTTTGTTTAAGCAAAATAGGCAAGGTTCTCCTTTATCAGAGCATGGGCCCTGCTATGACTCTCCCATCAGCTTCTGCCCCCTGACTCTGGGGTTTCCACATCCACCTCGGGCGGGGCGGGGCGGGGCGGGGCGGGGCGGGGCAGCCTCCTCCCACTCCTCCTGCACAGACCTTTGCTGAATTAAAGGTTCTAACCTCTTGATTTTAAAGGGGGAAATGGAGCAGACTACTACAGTAAAAAAGGGAAAGAATTCAAAAGAAATGATTCTTTACGAAGTTATTCAACGACACGGTAAAGCTAAAGACTAAAGGTTTTTCCCGAATGTCCAATGGTGGCACCGACAGTAGAGGCGGGTCGCTCTGAGCGGTTGCTCTGCACTGACCCACACGATCACGTGGTCGAGAGGTGTTGAATACCAGGAACAGGCCGTACCCAGGATTCTGCCGTTTGCGTTCATCTCTTCCCACAGTGGTCCGCAGCTCTTTCGTTTGCTCTTTGTTTGCCATATGTTACTCCACCAAGATGGACTTCCCATGTTTGTTCCAACGAGTCCCCCTGGATGTCCATTCTACCGTTTTTCACAGTGACAGGCGATGCAGTAGTTAATATTGCAGTCACTTCTGTCTTGCTCACATATACAAGAGCCTTCCCGTGATAGATTCCCAAAAGTGGGTCACGGGATACATGCATCTGAAACTGTAACTGAAAGTGCCAGTGAAATGTCCAGGTAGACTTGACTACCACTCTGAGAGTGTACTGGCCTCCCTGGTGGTCCAGCGGTGAAGAATCCACCCGTCAATGCGGGGCACGTGCAAACCCTGGTGCAAGCAGATCCCACACGCCCGGGGCAACTGAGCCCACACCCCCCAACTACTGAGCTCACCACAATCTAGAGTGCATGCTCCGCAACAAGAGAAGACCCAGAAACGAGAAGCCTGAGCACAGCAGAAAGGGGGTGCAATCCCATTTTTAAAATCAAACCGCATACCCACCAGAGACCCTGGGAGGGCGCCAGCAAAACTTTGTGGGCGCCGAGACCCAGGGAAGGGAGCGGTGACCTCCACCAGAGACTGAGCCAGCCCTGCCTCTGAGGGTCTGCATGTCTCCTGCGGAGGCACGGTCAGCAGCGGCCGAGCACTCCTGGGAGGCACGGCTTGTGGCGTAAGTCCTCTTGCAGGAGGTCGCCATTAGCTGGACTGTGGAGCCGCTGAGCAGGACTGGGGACGCAGACTCAGGAGGGCATAAACAAAATCTTGCGCACACTAGAACCCAGGAGAAAGGAGCAGTGACCTCCACCAGAGACTGAGCCAGACCTGCCTCTGAGTGTTGGGGAGTCTCCCCGGAGGCGTGGGTCGACAGGGTCCTGTAGTGGGTCACGGACATTGAAACAGCAGTGCTGGGGTGGCACGCCAGCATTCAACGACACGGTAAAGCTAAAGACTAAAGGTTTTTCCCGAATGTCCAATGGTGGCACCGACAGTAGAGGCGGGTCGCTCTGAGCGGTTGCTCTGCACTGACCCACACGATCACGTGGTCGAGAGGTGTTGAATACCAGGAACAGGCCGTACCCAGGATTCTGCCGTTTGCGTTCATCTCTTCCCACAGTGGTCCGCAGCTCTTTCGTTTGCTCTTTGTTTGCCATATGTTACTCCACCAAGATGGACTTCCCATGTTTGTTCCAACGAGTCCCCCTGGATGTCCATTCTACCGTTTTTCACAGTGACAGGCGATGCAGTAGTTAATATTGCAGTCACTTCTGTCTTGCTCACATATACAAGAGCCTTCCCGTGATAGATTCCCAAAAGTGGGTCACGGGATACATGCATCTGAAACTGTAACTGAAAGTGCCAGTGAAATGTCCAGGTAGACTTGACTACCACTCTGAGAGTGTACTGGCCTCCCTGGTGGTCCAGCGGTGAAGAATCCACCCGTCAATGCGGGGCACGTGCAAACCCTGGTGCAAGCAGATCCCACACGCCCGGGCAACTGAGCCCACACCCCCCAACTACTGAGCTCACCACAATCTAGAGTGCATGCTCCGCAACAAGAGAAGACCCAGAAACGAGAAGCCTGAGCACAGCAGAAAGGGGGTGCAATCCCATTTTTAAAATCAAACCGCATACCCACCAGAGACCCTGGGAGGGCGCCAGCAAAACTTTGTGGGCGCCGAGACCCAGGGAAGGGAGCGGTGACCTCCACCAGAGACTGAGCCAGCCCTGCCTCTGAGGGTCTGCATGTCTCCTGCGGAGGCACGGTCAGCAGCGGCCGAGCACTCCTGGGAGGCACGGCTTGTGGCGTAAGTCCTCTTGCAGGAGGTCGCCATTAGCTGGACTGTGGAGCCGCTGAGCAGGACTGGGGACGCAGACTCAGGAGGGCATAAACAAAATCTTGCGCACACTAGAACCCAGGAGAAAGGAGCAGTGACCTCCACCAGAGACTGAGCCAGACCTGCCTCTGAGTGTTGGGGAGTCTCCCCGGAGGCGTGGGTCGACAGGGTCCTGTAGTGGGTCACGGACATTGAAACAGCAGTGCTGGGGTGGCACGCCAGCATAAGTCTTTTTGGAGAAGGTCACCATCACCCCTACCATCGTTTGGCCTAACCAAACTACAGGGAGAAAACACAGCCACCCATCCGCAGGAAAGGAGATTTAAGATTTCTTGAAAATGGCCTTGCCTTCCAGAGCAAGATCCAGCTTTCCCCACATCCATTCCCTCCCGTAAGGAGGCTTCCAAGAGACTCTTAACCTCGTCCATCAGAAGGCAGGCAGTATGAAAAGGACAGTCACAGAAAACTAGCCAAACCGATCTCATGGATCACAGCCTTGTTTAACTCAGTAAAACCATGAGCCATGCCATGTAGGGCCACCCAAGATGGACAGGTCATGGTAGAGAGCTCTGACTAAACGTGGCCCCCTGGCGAAGGAAATGGCAACCCCCTGCAGTATTCTTGCCTTGAGAACCCCATGGACAGTATGAAAAGAAAACAGGCAAAAAAGATGACCCTGAAAGGTGAACTCCCCAGGTCGGTAGGTGCCCAATATGCTACTTGAGAAGAGCAGAGAAATAGCTCCAGAAGGAATGAAAACGCTGAGCCAAAGCAGAAACCATGCCCAGTTGGGACTGCGTCTGGTGGTGAAAGTGAAGTCCAATGCTGAAAAGAACAGTATCGCAAAGGACCCTGAGTGTTAGGAAGTGGTCAAACAGGAGATGGCAAGAGTGACCACGGGACTTTTAGGAATCAGTGAATGAAAATGGACAGGCATGGGCGAATTTAATTCAGATGACCATTGTATCTACTACTGTGGCCAAGAATCCCTTAGATAAAATGGAGTAGCCCTCACAGTCCAAAGGAAAAAGAGTATGAAAAGAAGTACTCAGGTGCCATCTGAAAAATGACAGCATGAACTCTGTTCATTTCCAAGGCCAAGCATTTAATATCACACCAATCCAAGTCTATGCCCCAACCACAAATACTGAAGAAGCCGAAGGCGAATGGTTCTATGAAGTCCTACGAGAGCTTACAGAACAGGACAATCCAATCATTATGATAGAACCAGTTAAAATGCAGCAATTGGAAAGGAAGGAAAAATGGGTATTTATTTACAGACCGAATGATTGTATATGTAGGAAATCCAATGGGTCCTATAAAGCAGCTATTACAATCAATTAGTGAGTTTAGCAATTGATTTTACAGATTCTTTTACAAGACACTTTAAATGGAGCCCATCACCTCAGCCCAAAACTTAACCAACTTCCCCAACACTTTCCTCTGCAAATCCGAAACAAGGTCAGTAAGCGCAAAAGACTTACTGGAGTCAAGATTGCTGGGATTGTGGGTTTGGCCCAAGTGTCTGTGTGTCTTTGTCTGTGTCTGTGTGGACTCGAGGCTGTGGCTTGGCCCAGGTGTGTCTCTGTGTGTGTGTCTGTGTGTGTTGTGTGTTTGTGAATTTAAGACTGTAAACTTGGCCCTGAGTTCTCCAGATGCACTGGGCCTCGGAGGGCCAGTAAGTATGAAAAGAAAACAGGCAAAAAAGATGACCCTGAAAGGTGAACTCCCCAGGTCGGTAGGTGCCCAATATGCTACTTGAGAAGAGCAGAGAAATAGCTCCAGAAGGAATGAAAACGCTGAGCCAAAGCAGAAACCATGCCCAGTTGGGACTGCGTCTGGTGGTGAAAGTGAAGTCCAATGCTGAAAAGAACAGTATCGCAAAGGACCCTGAGTGTTAGGAAGTGGTCAAACAGGAGATGGCAAGAGTGACCACGGGACTTTTAGGAATCAGTGAATGAAAATGGACAGGCATGGGCGAATTTAATTCAGATGACCATTGTATCTACTACTGTGGCCAAGAATCCCTTAGATAAAATGGAGTAGCCCTCACAGTCCAAAGGAAAAGAGTATGAAAAGAAGTACTCAGGTGCCATCTGAAAAATGACAGCATGAACTCTGTTCATTTCCAAGGCCAAGCATTTAATATCACACCAATCCAAGTCTATGCCCCAACCACAAATACTGAAGAAGCCGAAGGCGAATGGTTCTATGAAGTCCTACGAGAGCTTACAGAACAGGACAATCCAATCATTATGATAGAACCAGTTAAAATGCAGCAATTGGAAAGGAAGGAAAAATGGGTATTTATTTACAGACCGAATGATTGTATATGTAGGAAATCCAATGGGTCCTATAAAGCAGCTATTACAATCAATTAGTGAGTTTAGCAATTGATTTTACAGATTCTTTTACAAGACACTTTAAATGGAGCCCATCACCTCAGCCCAAAACTTAACCAACTTCCCCAACACTTTCCTCTGCAAATCCGAAACAAGGTCAGTAAGCGCAAAAGACTTACTGGAGTCAAGATTGCTGGGATTGTGGGTTTGGCCCAAGTGTCTGTGTGTCTTTGTCTGTGTCTGTGTGGACTCGAGGCTGTGGCTTGGCCCAGGTGTGTCTCTGTGTGTGTGTCTGTGTGTGTTGTGTGTTTGTGAATTTAAGACTGTAAACTTGGCCCTGAGTTCTCCAGATGCACTGGGCCTCGGAGGGCCAGTAAGTATGGAGAAACCAGCTGAACTCAAGCGCTGCGGGGGGGAGTGTTCCCCTGGGACAGCCCCAGTCTCTCGTCCCTCTGCTGGCACAGCCCTCACGGGCTCTCCCTCCCCAGGAACAAAGTCTTGCGGCTCTCTGGGGGGCTGGAGGTGCCGGGGGCTGTCAACTGGGAGGTGACCCTGTGTCTGCTGGCCTGCTGGGTGCTGGTCTACTTCTGTGTCTGGAAGGGGGTCAAGTCAACAGGCAAGGTACAGCGGGGTGGACCGCGGGGCTGGGGCAGCACTCCCTGGGGGGTGGGGGTGTCCGCCAGGGGCCACCGCGGCCACGAGAGGTGACTGGACCGGGGCCAGGGCCCAGGGAGGGGGCAGGTACTGGAGTCTGGCCCCTTGATCCCTGCCCCCGGGCTAGCTAGGCCTTTCGGCCCTCCACAGCCAAGGCCAGCAGCCTTCCCCGACCCCCAGGAGAGGGGGAGAGGGCCCAGCAGCGGCTGCCCCTTCCCGCGGCGCGGGGCCTTCCTGTCCCGCCTTCCCACCCTCCCAGTGTCTCTCGGTTCTGGATCCAAGGCAGTTTCTGATGGTCTTGGTAGCCCCGATCCACTGCCCGTGTCTGTCCCCTGCCTGCCTGTCTGGCCTGCAGGACCCCAGTGCGGAGCCTGGACACGTCTCTCCCTCAGGGGCCTCCAGTCAGGTTGGGACACGGCCAGGTCCCTGGAGGGCGGGCTCACCCCGGCAGGGGCTTGCTGAGCAGGTGGCCCTGCCTGATGGGCGGCAGAGGCCTTTGCTGTTGCCCGGCTCTTACCTCTGCCTCTGGCTGCCTATTAAAAAGATTCTTTTACAAAGACACTTTAAATGGAGCCCATCACCTCAGCCCAAAACTTAACCAACTTCCCAACACTTTCCTCTGCAAATCCGAAACAAGGTCAGTAAGCGCAAAAGACTTACTGGAGTCAAGATTGCTGGGATTGTGGGTTTGGCCCAAGTGTCTGTGTGTCTTTGTCTGTGTCTGTGTGGACTCGAGGCTGTGGCTTGGCCCAGGTGTGTCTCTGTGTGTGTGTCTGTGTGTGTTGTGTGTTTGTGAATTTAAGACTGTAAACTTGGCCCTGAGTTCTCCAGATGCACTGGGCCTCGGAGGGCCAGTAAGTATGGAGAAACCAGCTGAACTCAAGCGCTGCGGGGGGGAGTGTTCCCCTGGGACAGCCCCAGTCTCTCGTCCCTCTGCTGGCACAGCCCTCACGGGCTCTCCCTCCCCAGGAACAAAGTCTTGCGGCTCTCTGGGGGGCTGGAGGTGCCGGGGGCTGTCAACTGGGAGGTGACCCTGTGTCTGCTGGCCTGCTGGGTGCTGGTCTACTTCTGTGTCTGGAAGGGGGTCAAGTCAACAGGCAAGGTACAGCGGGGTGGACCGCGGGGCTGGGGCAGCACTCCCTGGGGGGTGGGGGTGTCCGCCAGGGGCCACCGCGGCCACGAGAGGTGACTGGACCGGGGCCAGGGCCCAGGAGGGGGCAGGTACTGGAGTCTGGCCCCTTGATCCCTGCCCCCGGGCTAGCTAGGCCTTTCGGCCCTCCACAGCCAAGGCCAGCAGCCTTCCCCGACCCCCAGGAGAGGGGGAGAGGGCCCAGCAGCGGCTGCCCCTTCCCTGGGGGTGGGGCCTTCCTGTCCCGCCTTCCCACCCTCCCAGTGTCTCTCGGTTCTGGATCCAAGGCAGTTTCTGATGGTCTTGGTAGCCCCGATCCACTGCCCGTGTCTGTCCCCTGCCTGCCTGTCTGGCCTGCAGGACCCCAGTGCGGAGCCTGGACACGTCTCTCCCTCAGGGGCCTCCAGTCAGGTTGGGACACGGCCAGGTCCCTGGAGGGCGGGCTCACCCCGGCAGGGGCTTGCTGAGCAGGTGGCCCTGCCTGATGGGCGGCAGAGGCCTTTGCTGTTGCCCGGCTCTTACCTCTGCCTCTGGCTGGCTGAGCTCTAATCTCAAGTACCACAGCCCCTGCTCGAGAATGACCTGGGCTACAGGGGCACGGGACCTGCCCCCAGGCTGCAGCCCCTCTCCCTGCAGCTAACCCTGCTTGCCTTGGGGCTACTGGTGCCCCAGCCGAGCATGCAGCTTCCTTTGAGAGTAGCCATGGCTCTGGTGGGGGGTGGCCTCCCTCCCTACCCCTGAACATGGTGGCCGGTGGACTGTGGCCTTCCCATCAGTCCTGCTCGGGCTGAGGGCATCCAAGGGAGTGGTGGGTGCCGCAGGCCCCTCTGAGCAGCCCGCCCCCGCAGATCGTGTATTTCACCGCTACATTCCCCTACGTGGTCCTCGTCGTGCTGCTGGTGCGTGGAGTGCTGCTGCCTGGCGCTTTGGATGGCATCATCTACTATCTCAAGCCTGACTGGTCAAAGCTGGCGTCCCCTCAGGTGAGGGGGAGGTGGGGTGGACCGGGATGGGGGCGGCCCAGCAAGGCTCCTCACACCTGCTCTTTCCTGGCTCATCTCCAGGTATGGATTGACGCCGGGACCCAGATCTTCTTCTCTTACGCCATTGGCCTGGGAGCCCTCACTGCCCTGGGCAGCTACAATCGCTTCAACAACAACTGCTACAAGTAGGTGCTGAAACCCTGCCCCCCTGCCCGCCTGCCTCCGGGCAACAGGCGTGCTCCCCAGCCCACATGTCCCCTTTTTCACAGGGATGCCATCATCCTCGCACTCATCAACAGCGGGACCAGCCTTTTTTCCGGGTTTGTGGTCTTCTCTATTCTGGGCTTCATGGCCACAGAGCAGGGCGTGCACATCTCCAAGGTGGCAGAATCAGGTAGAGACCTCCCCACAAGCCCCGACCCGGCTTCTGGAGCAGCAGCTGCTTATCTGAATATACCACGTACATGAACACACACACATTCTGAGAAATAAGAAAAATTCGAACTTGATTTGTCACATCACTCTGGGCCAGGAGGAGGCCTGGCGGCGCAGCTGTGCCTCACAGCTGCTCAGCCAGCTCAGGGCTGGAGCCTCTTGCGGACCGGGCCCCACGGAGCCCCGAGCTCTCCCTATCCAGGGGCCTCGGGCCACGTCCTGTGCTTGCCACAGTGTTGCAGAGGAAGGATGGCCTTTTCTGGGTCAGTGGTGACCTGTAACCACAATAGCTGCTGGAACCCAGGGCCAGAAGGCTGAGCCAGATATGCCACTCTGATGGGTATCTACCAAGGGCCTCGGAACCTTCCATTTCAGTCCTGGGAATGGCACACACAAAGTGGTTTGACTGGCCTGGCAATGCTTTGACCCAAGTGGAAAGGCCTTTGGCCTCGGGGTATCCTGCTTGAGTTCATTACCCTGGTAACACGGGACAGGATGGGGAGGGACAAGAGGTGGGCTGCGGGCTCCAGATGTCCACACCCTGCCCCTCCCCCTCAGGGCCCGGCCTGGCTTTCATCGCCTATCCCCGGGCCGTCACGCTGATGCCCGTGGCCCCGCTCTGGGCCGCCCTGTTCTTCTTCATGCTGTTGCTGCTTGGTCTCGACAGCCAGGTTTGCGAGGGGGACAGGACAGATGGGCTGCGGGCGGGGGGCACGCTGGGCTGGGGAGACGGTGGGCGGGCGCGGAGGGGCACGGCCTGAGTTGCCGGCCACAGTTTGTAGGTGTGGAAGGCTTCATTACCGGCCTGCTGGACCTCCTCCCGGCCTCCTACTACTTCCGTTTCCAAAGGGAGATCTCTGTGGCCCTCTGCTGCGCCCTCTGCTTTGTCATCGACCTCTCCATGGTGACTGATGTGAGTGGGGGTGGGAGGCGCAGTGCCCTGGCCTCGCGCTGCCAGCGGTCACCCTCCCTGACCTGCCTCCCCCCGCAGGGCGGGATGTATGTCTTCCAGCTGTTCGACTACTACTCGGCCAGCGGCACCACCCTGCTCTGGCAGGCCTTCTGGGAGTGCGTGGTGGTGGCCTGGGTGTACGGTAGGTCGGAGCCAACAGGCGAGCCGGGGGCGGGGCACGATCGGGGTGGCGAGTCTCTAGCGCTGGCCTTCCTGCCTCCCGTTACCCCAGGAGCGGATCGCTTCATGGACGACGTGGCCTGCATGATTGGGTACCGACCTTGCCCCTGGATGAAATGGTGCTGGTCTTTCTTCACCCCGCTGGTGTGCATGGTAAGGGCCGGGGGAGGCTGGGCAGGGCAAGGGACGCCGAGGGCCTGCGGCGGCTGCGGCTGAGGACCAGGCTTTTGGCCCACAGGGCATCTTCATCTTCAACGTGGTGTACTATGAGCCGCTGGTCTACAACAACACCTACGTGTACCCGTGGTGGGGCGAGGCCATGGGCTGGGGCTTTGCACTCTCTTCTATGGTGTGTGTGCCCCTCTACTTCCTGGGCTGCTTCCTCAGGGCCAAGGGGACCGCGGCTGAGGTGAGTTCCACCCGTGCCCCTTGTCCCCCATACCACCCCTCCTGCTGGGTCAGGACAGGGCCTCCAGCGCGCCCGTCCTCCACCCCCAGGACAGACCCACCGTGTCAAGGGCCTCTGGGCCCTCTCGGGCCTCAGGTCGTGGCGGGAACCCGAGGCCCTAGCATCTGGTCTAACAGCCACTCAACCTCCCCTGAACCCCGTTTCCCTAGTGCAGGCCCTGCAGCCTCGTCAGTGACCCCAGGAACGGTGGCCCTGGGCTCCAAGTTGATGGCAGGTGGCGGGAAGTGGACAGAGGTCAGGGGTGAGCAGGGGCCCCTCCCCTGGGCTCAAGGCGACCCTTTCCTACAGCGCTGGCAGCACCTGACGCAGCCCATCTGGGGACTCCACCACGTGGAATACAGAGCTCAAGACTCGGACGTCAGGGGCCTGACCACCCTGACCCCCGTGTCTGGGAGCAGCAAAGCAGTGGTGGTTGAGAGTGTCATGTGACGGGCACCGGCTCTCCGCACCAGCTCACCCTCTTGTAGCCATAGCAGCCCCTGCTTTAGCCTCCCAGCCCTCCAGCGGACTGGCCTTTCCTGACAAGGGGTCTGTCTGGGGTGGGGAGGGAGGAACCACCAGAGTTCTTATAACTAACTTTTTTCCATTTTTAATAAAATGCCAAAAATACCACAACCCACCAAAACTAGATGCCTCCCTACCCGCCCCTTAACCCAGCTGGTGCACGCTGCTTCCCAGGCCCTGCCGCCTGCCCTCGAGTACCCGCTAGCCGAGTCTCACCTGGCCCCACGCCGCCTCGCCTGCCTCTCTAGGCTCTGCCCCCCATACCTTTGGGTGGCCCCCACCCGAGGCAAAAGTGGCCGCTTGGAGAACAGGGCCAGAGAGTGCAGGGGAAGGTGAGCGGGGACAGTAGAACCAGGCAAATACTTCCGCTGGGCTAGACCCCTCTCCCAGAAGCTTAGAGAGCCAGGCAGCAGCGGGCCCTCGGTTCCTGAGCCAATTGTGTGAGCTTGTGTACCAGCGCACACAGGGCATAGGTCTCTCTCTCTTAGCAAAGGTGAATACCAGGTGTGAGTTGTGCCTGTGAGCAAACGAGGCTTGTATTTTGCACATTTTATAAAAACTTGAGATTTCTGCTTGTATATTTCTAAGAGAAACACCCCGATGCCCCTCTCCTCACCACACCCCATCCTCAACTCTCTTATACCTCTGCCCCAGCCAAGGAGTGTGAATTTATAGATCTAATTTTCATAGGCAAAACAGAAGCTTCAAGCTATCAAGTGTGCAAGTCCGTTGTGTGGGTGTGCATGTGTCGTCCCCGGCCCTAGACCAGTGGAAAGGTGCGTGGTGGGGGCCTCCGTGGGTGTCCCACACTCCTGCCCACGAGTTGGGGGGTGGCGCGGTGACCTGATGCCGTTACCGTCGGGGTCTGGGGCCGCCCACCAGGCACACTCAGGCTGGCCCACACCCTGCCCTCTGGGCTGGGCCCCACCGCTGCAGGGGCCTGAGGTGGGCACCGGCTTGGGCGGGGCTCCGGCCTGGGAGCGCCAGAAGGCGGATGCACTTTCCACGGCTCCCATCCTCCCGTGGCGGGTCACTCAGCGTGTCTGTCATGTGACGGGCACCGGCTCCGCAGCCCTCCAGGGCTTTAGCCTCCCAGCCCTCCAGGGACTGGCCTTTCCTGACAAGGGGTCTGTCTGGGGTGGGGAGGGAGGAAGCACCAGAGTGCTTATAACTAACTTTTTCCATTTTAATAAAATGCCAAAAATACCACAACCCACCAAAACTAGATGCCTCCCTACCCGCCCCTTAACCCAGCTGGTGCACACGCTGCTTCCCAGGCCCTGCCGCCTGCCCTCGAGTACCCGCTAGCCGAGTCTCACCTGGCCCCACGCCGCCTCGCCTGCCTCTCTAGGCTCTGCCCCCCATACCTTTGGGTGGCCCCCACCCGAGGCAAAAGTGGCCGCTTGGAGAACAGGGCCAGAGAGTGCAGGGGAAGGTGAGCGGGGACAGTAGAACCAGGCAAATACTTCCGCTGGGCTAGACCCCTCTCCCAGAAGCTTAGAGAGCCAGGCAGCAGCGGGCCCTCGGTTCCTGAGCCAATTGTGTGAGCTTGTGTACCAGCGCACACAGGGCATAGGTCTCTCTCTTTTAGCAAAGGTGAATACCAGGTGTGAGTTGTGCCTGTGAGCAAACGAGGCTTGTATTTTGCACATTTTATAAAAACTTGAGATTTCTGCTTGTATATTTCTAAGAGAAACACCCCGATGCCCCTCTCCTCACCACACCCCATCCTCAACTCTCTTATACCTCTGCCCCAGCCAAGGAGTGTGAATTTATAGATCTAATTTTCATAGGCAAAACAGAAGCTTCAAGCTATCAAGTGTGCAAGTCCGTTGTGTGGGTGTGCATGTGTCGTCCCCGGCCCTAGACCAGTGGAAAGGTGCGTGGTGGGGCCTCCGTGGGTGTCCCACACTCCTGCCCACGAGTTGGGGGGTGGCGCGGTGACCTGATGCCGTTACCGTCGGGGTCTGGGGCCGCCCACCAGGCACACTCAGGCTGGCCCACACCCTGCCCTCTGGGCTGGGCCCCACCGCTGCAGGGGCCTGAGGTGGGCACCGGCTTGGGCGGGGCTCCGGCCTGGGAGCGCCAGAAGGCGGATGCACTTTCCACGGCTCCCATCCTCCCGTGGCGGGTCACTCAGCGTGTCTGTCACGTCCAGTCCTGAGACCGCTGAGAGGGCCCCTGCGGGGCTCGCCTCACACCCTGACGGGGCTGGACGGCTGGGGCTGGGGGAGGGCCAGGGTCCTGTGGGGGCGCCCTTACTGTGCTCAGAGCCACCGCAAACATAGCAATAAACGTCATTTTCCAAAGCTGGCTCCTGCTTGGCCGGTGTCGGGGGCGTTCGGGGGAGGAGAGGGGGTGGAGGTGGCCTCCCCGGCCGGAAGGGCTTCCTGGGGCAAGTGTTCGTCCCGAGGGTCCCTGCACCCAGCAGTGCCAGGACCTTGGAACAGCGCAGGGAGCCGGCAGAAAGCCTTTTCTTCACGGAGCTGGCCTACTTGGGGACCTAGGATGACTCTGCTCACGAGGAACGTGCTGGGTGGGGAAGGTGGGTGACGGAATTCAAGAGAAAACACAGGAAAGCGCTATTAGCAGATCAGAGCCACTGCTGTCAGGAAGGATTGGATGTGGAGGGTGCAGAGTGCTGTCGAGGAGGACCTGCAGGCTGGGCATAACTGGGCATGAGGCCATGAAGGGAAAATGCAGGCGGACAGGGTAACAAATGAAGATTGCCGTTTTGATCTGCTAATGAGTTCCTTCCTGTCTTATCTACTTATCTCTGGGATCTCTTCTTGGTGACCTGCTCCCGTGCCTTAGTATTTCCATAGACCGCCTCATGACGTACCTTTCAGGACATACCTCAGGTCATGCTGGGCCTCTGAGCACCTGCACTGCCTCGTGCCCTCCGACTTCACACTGCTGGGGAGACACCTCGGTGCCTGCTGCAGTGCTACCCTCCTTTTTCTACCTCAACCGAGTCTGTGAGCCTAGAGGTGCAGAGCAAGTCACAGCTCTGGAAAGTTCTGTGCCAATGAAGCCAACAGTCACCGGATAAATGCCTCACTCTCTTCTCCTGGGAAGGACTTTCTCCGTATTGAACTGAAATGATCTGGGCTGGGCCCCACCGCTGCAGGGGCCTGAGGTGGGCACCGGCTTGGGCGGGGCTCCGGCCTGGGAGCGCCAGAAGGCGGATGCACTTTCCACGGCTCCCATCCTCCCGTGGCGGGTCACTCAGCGTGTCTGTCACGTCCAGTCCTGAGACCGCTGAGAGGGCCCCTGCGGGGCTCGCCTCACACCCTGACGGGGCTGGACGGCTGGGGCTGGGGGAGGGCCAGGGTCCTGTGGGGGCGCCCTTACTGTGCTCAGAGCCACCGCAAACATAGCAATAAACGTCATTTTCCAAAGCTGGCTCCTGCTTGGCCGGTGTCGGGGGCGTTCGGGGGAGGAGAGGGGGTGGAGGTGGCCTCCCCGGCCGGAAGGGCTTCCTGGGGCAAGTGTTCGTCCCGAGGGTCCCTGCACCCAGCAGTGCCAGGACCTTGGAACAGCGCAGGGAGCCGGCAGAAAGCCTTTTCTTCACGGAGCTGGCCTACTTGGGGACCTAGGATGACTCTGCTCACGAGGAACGTGCTGGGTGGGGAAGGTGGGTGACGGAATTCAAGAGAAAACACAGGAAAGCGCTATTAGCAGATCAGAGCCACTGCTGTCAGGAAGGATTGGATGTGGAGGGTGCAGAGTGCTGTCGAGGAGGACCTGCAGGCTGGGCATAACTGGGCATGAGGCCATGAAGGGAAAATGCAGGCGGACAGGGTAACAAATGAAGATTGCCGTTTTGATCTGCTAATGAGTTCCTTCCTGTCTTATCTACTTATCTCTGGGATCTCTTCTTGGTGACCTGCTCCCGTGCCTTAGTATTTCCATAGACCGCCTCATGACGTACCTTTCAGGACATACCTCAGGTCATGCTGGGCCTCTGAGCACCTGCACTGCCTCGTGCCCTCCGACTTCACACTGCTGGGGAGACACCTCGGTGCCTGCTGCAGTGCTACCCTCCTTTTTCTACCTCAACCGAGTCTGTGAGCCTAGAGGTGCAGAGCAAGTCACAGCTCTGGAAAGTTCTGTGCCAATGAAGCCAACAGTCACCGGATAAATGCCTCACTCTCTTCTCCCTGGGAAGGACTGTTCTGAGGCACAAGTGAGTGGTGAAAAACTGAAATGATCTAGGAGCAGGTAAATGAGCACAGACATATTAAGCTGTTGTTACATTTCTCAGTGAACCACTAGAATGGAGGGGATTTTATGAAGGAAAACATCCACATTTATGCTACGTATCTGTATATTATATGAATTGTTTGTAACAAGAAAGTGTTTATGTGTTTTATACACACAATAAAATTAAAATGAAAATACTAGAAGAAAATTTAGATGAAATTTGATTTTTGCTAAGGAAAAGACTTTTCTAAGCTGACTAACAGTGGAGTAATAATAAGCAATCACATTTATTCAGTGATTATCATGTTCTAGTCATTGCACTAACAAACACAAAAGAGGTCATTTCATCCTAAAATCTACTGCCATCATGGTTATCTTTAGTACTGAGATGATTTTTCTTTTATATCTGTTTACATTTTCTCTGTTTCTGACAGTAACTGTGGGTTACATTTATAATCCAAAAAAACTAAGAAACTTATTTAGATAGTGTTTAGAAAAGCTTTTAATTAGTTCCCAAATGAACTGTTTCGCCAGTTTTAGTTATCCTGTTTAAATCACTGGAGGCTGTTGTTTCCTTTAAAAGTGCTGCTAATTGGCACCTTTCCTTGATGCAATTACAAGCAACATCATGCCTCTCAGTTCCCTGAGCCTGGCTAGCCACTGGGGGCCAGGGTGGCACAGCCCTGCCTGCCTTTGTGACTTTGAGCTGCTTCCAAAAAGCACCCCTTTCTAAGTTGCACCAATAATGCGCGTTGCACCTGGACAGCTGCTCCTCCCGAGGGCAAGAGAACCTTTGCTTTGGCAGCATTTCACCACTGTCACAAGAGGCAATGTTGTGCTCATCTACCTTTTCCAAGTATGCATGTTTACATGCACGTATGCATGTCAACACAGACAGCACACACCTGCAGCCAGCTAGGTGCTCATGTGGCCCAGCACATCACAGCCCTCACTGACACAGACACTTCTGCTGCTTATAAGTTAGGGCCTGCACATTTCTGAATCAGAGAAGCCTTTCTGGAAGAGAGTAAATATATTTAAAACAGATTAGGCATAATCTTTTATGACTAAGGCTAAGAGGTAACAGGGCCCAGGCATAGAATTTTAAGGGAGTTGATGGTTAAATCAACGAGGATCTCTTTGCCAGATACTGAACGTCTTTCTTGAATTCCTGAGCTTCGAGTCAGTGAAACCCACCTAAAGCCAGATGTCCCACAGGACCTGGCCCCAGCCAGCCTCAGCTGATCTCACTGTTTCCCCTCTTTCCAATGCTTCCCTCTTCTACCTTTACTGTGTTGATGACAGGCTTTTCCATAGCCTCCTGCTCTCCCCTCTGCCACTCACCTAATTGTGCTCAGTTGCTGAGTCGTGTCTGACTCTTGGCAACCCTGGACTGTAGCCCGTCAGGCTCCTCTTGTCCATGGAATTCTCCAGGGAAGAATACTGGAGATGTTCCCAACCCAAGGATCAAATCCGCGTTTCCAGATTATACATATCTATAAACAAGAAAACTCTGTAAAAGCAAAAAGTAAAATTAAAAAAAAAAAAAATCCACGTTTCCTGCATCTTCTGCATTGGCAGTGGATTCTTTACTACTGAGCCACCTGGTAAGCCCATCCATCTACTCGATACCCCTAAATATCCCTAGCCACTCACCCTAGGCTGCCTTAGGCCAGGGTGTCATCATCTCTTACCTAGTAGGTTTCTGTGCCCCTGCCCTCTGAGAGCCCCTCCTCTGATGGGAAGGTCAGTGGGCTGTCATCATGTCATCTATAATCACCCCCAACCCCCACAGATCCACACCCTGTCACACCCCACCCAAGAGAGGGTCTCCCTCCTCCCTGGGACTCCTGTGCCACCAGATCCCCATCTCATTGTCTGAAAGTGGTGGGACCCCTATCTTTGCATCCCCTGCCCATCCAAGGCCGCGTGTGTGTGTGTGTGTGTGCACAGGAACACCTGGGTTTCTGTTCTCACGCCTTTCCTGCACACACACCAAGGCCATGGTGGTTGACAACCCAAGGCTGTCCACCCGTCAGAGATGTTGCATTGCCTTCCGTGCGAACTGGACTGAGATGGTCATTAAAAAGGGAACCCGGACTAAGAGGCATCTGAGCTTCTCCTGAAGAAGGCAGCCCTTCTAAAGTGAAGGGAAGATGAATGACAAGGGTGGCAGAGGCTTTCTCAGCAAGGGGACTGCTTGGGCAAAGGAGACCAGTCGGTACCTTAACTTCTCTACAGCCTTTATTATGGGCTTTTCCCACCTACACACAAGAGGAGAGGACACTGTTTTTAAAAATCCAGCTGCCTTCTCCCAGCTTCAATACTTGTCAGCATTTCATCGGTTAATTTTGAAAATAGGGAAGGATTTAGGGGTGAAAGGAGTGAGAAATAAACTGTCTTTAAAATATAAGAGGCCCTACTCTAACTTTGACCAAATAAAGGGACATCGCATGGCCCTGAAGCACAGGATCTGAGTGCAGCTGCAACGCGATGCTGCGGACAACAAGCAGCTACTGGTTTTGTTTTTTTTTTTTTTTTTTTGGTCGCTGTCTCTCTCCCTTTCACTTTGGTTCTCTGTGCACAAAGATCGAAATCAGTGATTACCTCACGTTCCCTTTGATCAATATAGCATCATCATCTGCATTCCGTCCATGGGTCTCAGAATGGTACCCCGTCCTGCCCCTCCAGGCTCTGGCCTTTTCCAGGTCTGATAGCACAGAAGGAAGCACAGCTCCTAGTAGGCAGGGCAGTATGAGAGGCCTAGTGTCACACCAGGCTGTGGTAGTTCTTGGCACTACTGATTTGGTGTCCTGCTTGCCAGGCCCACCTGCCTGTGTTGTCCCATGCCATCCTTGTCATGGTCCCGGGAGGTGTGGAGCAGCATCACCCCAGTTGGTAACAACATGGGCGTGTCTCTCTGCAGAGCATCAGCAGCACTGGGCTGTCGCTTGTGTGTAAGCTCCTTTGGAAGAGTCTCTAGTAGATTCTACTCTCTTGCTGCCATCTTCTCTCAGTGACTTGCGGTGGTCTTTTCACAGGCTACAAAGCAAGTAGGGTTAGACACGAGGAAAAATTCCACTAAGTGCCCTCCGGTGGCTCTGAAGGCCCCTTTGGGGCAGGAGATCGGGTTGTCACCTAGGAATGGTCAGGGAGGTGATAAGAGCCGTGAACTGGGGAGGGCAGGCAAGACTGCCAATAATGGATGCTCATGGAGGCGCTGGAGGGCTCGGTGAGGAATGCTTTGGGGAAGTGTTAAACCATCAGCAAGTATATTGTTGACTGAACTTGAAGGCTACAGACAGGTGATCGTGGTGGTGGTTGAGTTGTCCAATGAAGGGTCATCAGGGACCCAGATCCTTTCCTTCCTCACCCTTCTAACAGCACATGGGGGTTCCTAGGCTTGGTGACGGGATGAATCACTCTTTCCCATGAAGTAATAGTTTGTAACCATGGTATTAAAATAATTTGTTTTACTTTAGTCTTTAGGCCAGACAAACGTTCACTAACACCCCAGAGCCACCCCATCAGGAAAGCATTAGGGTTTGTTCCATCTCTGACTGAAGGAAAGGGCACAGTAAGGTCCAGGTACCTGCAGAACCTCGGAGCAGTGCTCAGGAGGAGGTGTGGAGCCACAAGGAGTGCAACGAGATGACTGCCTGGGCTCTTGCACGTGGAGCTCCCTTTCCCGTCCCCCTGCATGGGACCACCACCTGGTCTGGTCGTGGCTTTCCAGGAGTCTCTTGAAAGCACCCTTGACTTCCTTATTTCTCAGACTGTAGATCAAAGGGTAGAGCATGGGAGTGACATTGGTGTAGACTAAGGACACAATTTTGTCCTGTTCCGGGGAGTAGCATGACTTGGGGCGAATGTAGATGAATATTGCACAGCCATAGTGCAGAAGGGAGACCAGCAAGTGTCCAGCACAGGTGGAGAAGGCTTTGCTCCTGCCCTCAATAGAGTGCATTTTGAGGATGGTAGCGATGATGAACCCATAGGAGAGTAGGATCAGCAGGAAGGGAATCAACAGAATGAGCAGGCAGACGAGGAAGACTGCAACCTCATTGGCCTGTGTGTCCGAGCAGGCCAGAAATAGCACAGCAGGGATGTCACAGAAGAAATGATTGACCTCATGGGACTGACAGAAGGGCAGGAGGAATATCAGTGTGGTGAGGGTGAGCGAGAGCGCAAAACCACCGACACATGCCAAACCCAGCATCTGCAGACACAGGGCCCTGGTGATGACGAGTGTGTACTGCAGGGGCCTGCAGATGGCCACGAAGCGGTCGTAGGCCATCACAGCCAGGAGGAAACACTCTGCTCCACCTAGCCCGATGAAGAGACACATTTGAAGGGCACAGCCCAGGAAGGGCATCCGCTGGCTCCCGGACAAGAAATTGGCCAGCATATTGGGGACAATGACCAATATATAGCAGATTTCAATGGTGGACAGGTTGCGGAGGAAGAAATACATGGGGGTCTGGAGGCACGAGTCGAAGAGGGTGATGAGCACTATAGCTGTGTGCCCTGCTAGGGTGACAAGATGCATGATTAGAAAGAGTCCAAAGAAGAAGATCTGTAGTTCAGCCAGGTCCCCAAAGCCCAAGATAATAAACTCCGAGCTTGCGGTGAGGTTTCTCTGCAGCAGGGCCATCCTGCATTTTCCTCTACAGAACTCCTGGGCTGGAAAAGGCAGCTTTCTAGCAATCCACAAAGTCATGGGATCCCCTGGAGCCCTTTCCACAGATGGCTGTTGTCCTCATTCTATGCTCTTTCAGACTTCTGCCTTCCGTTCGCTGAGAGCAAAGGGGCCCTTGCTCTGACGGTGACATCACTTTACCTGTGACTGCAGAAATGAGCAGAGGTCAGTAAAGTCTCGATGTGAAGGTGCTTTTAATATACCCTGCTGAGAGTCCTCCTTCTGGCTATGTTTTGAAGGGTTGTCTCAGGGGAGGGGTTGGAAACTGAGCTTGATGTTACTTAAACTTAGGTTTAAACAAGACACTGGACTGGCAGGGTCCTTGATACTATAGGGAATTCCTGTGGAGTGTAAAGTCCAGCGAGTTGATCTTAAAGACACTTTGACTTTGCGATTGACTATGTTGTCCCTTCCTCCCCACCCGCTAAGCTCCCAGCAGGAGCCTCCTGTGGAACGGGACATCCAGAGAAGAAGGAGCAGGAGTTTCTACCTCTCCTGTTTAAACTGTGCCAGAAATAGCACAGCAGGGATGTCACAGAAGAAATGATTGACCTCATGGGACTGACAGAAGGGCAGGAGGAATATCAGTGTGGTGAGGGTGAGCGAGAGCGCAAAACCACCGACACATGCCAAACCCAGCATCTGCAGACACAGGGCCCTGGTGATGACGAGTGTGTACTGCAGGGCCTGCAGATGGCCACGAAGCGGTCGAGGCCATCACAGCCAGGAGGAAACACTCTGCTCCACCTAGCCCGATGAAGAGACACATTTGAAGGGCACAGCCCAGGAAGGGCATCCGCTGGCTCCCGGACAAGAAATTGGCCAGCATATTGGGGACAATGACCAATATATAGCAGATTTCAATGGTGGACAGGTTGCGGAGGAAGAAATACATGGGGGTCTGGAGGCACGAGTCGAAGAGGGTGATGAGCACTATAGCTGTGTGCCCTGCTAGGGTGACAAGATGCATGATTAGAAAGAGTCCAAAGAAGAAGATCTGTAGTTCAGCCAGGTCCCCAAAGCCCAAGATAATAAACTCCGAGCTTGCGGTGAGGTTTCTCTGCAGCAGGGCCATCCTGCATTTTCCTCTACAGAACTCCTGGGCTGGAAAAGGCAGCTTTCTAGCAATCCACAAAGTCATGGGATCCCCTGGAGCCCTTTCCACAGATGGCTGTTGTCCTCATTCTATGCTCTTTCAGACTTCTGCCTTCCGTTCGCTGAGAGCAAAGGGGCCCTTGCTCTGACGGTGACATCACTTTACCTGTGACTGCAGAAATGAGCAGAGGTCAGTAAAGTCTCGATGTGAAGGTGCTTTTAATATACCCTGCTGAGAGTCCTCCTTCTGGCTATGTTTTGAAGGGTTGTCTCAGGGGAGGGGTTGGAAACTGAGCTTGATGTTACTTAAACTTAGGTTTAAACAAGACACTGGACTGGCAGGGTCCTTGATACTATAGGGAATTCCTGTGGAGTGTAAAGTCCAGCGAGTTGATCTTAAAGACACTTTGACTTTGCGCATTGACTATGTTGTCCCTTCCTCCCCACCCGCTAAGCTCCCAGCAGGAGCCTCCTGTGGAACGGGACATCCAGAGAAGAAGGAGCAGGAGTTTCTACCTCTCCTGTTTAAACTGTGCACAGCCACAGGGTGACCCCAGCTTATGTGTCGCCCTTTCCTAAGCCCTGGGCTGGGATTCGTTGCTCCATTAGCTTCCCACGGTGCTCCCGGCTTCCTCAACTGTATTATTCACCACTGAGTCTTATAATTCTTGGATTCTTTCTCTGGTGAGCTTCATGATAACAAGAATGATGCCGCATTTAGCCTCACAAATGTTAGTATTATTGATAAAAATCTGTTGACTAAAAACCTATTGCTCATTCTGCATCCTCTATAGTTAGGACCAAGTCAGACATAAAGTGGATATCCAGTATATATGCTTTGAGCTCATGGTTAAAAGGAAGCAGGGAGTCTTTGACATATTGGGGATGTGGATCTCATGATCATCTGGAGAGGGTGTAGAGTGAGAAGAGCAGAAGGTAAAGAAGTGGGCCCGGTCACAGGGTGAGAAGTAACAAGACAGAACTAGGGATGAGAACTCTCACGAAACTTCAGGTTGAGTGCCCAGCAGAACAGTGGCTTTAGCTGGCTTGCGTCCTGAGTGTGGGGAGGACCAGGCACCTTCTGGGACTTTGAGGGACACGTTTGCTTCTTCCTCCCCCTGGTAGGACCCAAGTTACAACTAGGAACCCTTGTGTTTAGCCTTTGATTTCTTCCTGTGCATCCCTTTCTCACAGCAGAAGAGGGATGATTGCTAGACATTGTAGAGATCTGAAAGATCGAGAACTCACAGGAACTAAGGACCTCGTGGAAATGGGGTTGCCACCTCAAGGACAGGAGCTCACTTAGGTACCGTTTCAATTAGGGCTACTTTAGTAAGTTCACGGAAACTTGAAACGCCATCTTGCCAGTAGTTTTGCTTGACTATCGACAATGTTTGTGATTCTAGTTTTCCAGACACTTGCATGTTACACTGACTGTTCTTTGGGTTTTATTGACCAAATGGGCACCTAGAGTCTCTAGTCTGGACGGGTCTCTGAAGGGTTGTTTCCCCCTTGTCACGGTGGAGCAGAGGCTTATGCAGTGTTCCCTAGCCAACACCTTCCTTGTTGCCAGCCCCTCCACCAGCTCTGCCCAGAAGCCACACTAAGTCCCCTGCCTGAAGCAGTGCACAGCCCAGCCCAGCCCAGCTTCCCTGCTCTGCCACCAGTCTGAGTGAGGCCATGCTTCTGGATTCCCATTTCTCTTCCTTGCACTCAGACCCTTGGCTCTGGCTTTGCCATACCTGGTCACTTGCACTCTGTTTTCCCGTGACAGGGCTGCAGACCTGTGGGGATTACTTTGTTCTATTTGGAGCCTCAACCTTGGAAATACTGAAAACACACAAATGAAAGTCACAAATGCTTAACAAGTGAGAAATGAAAGTCAGTGTGAAAGTTTCTGCTCCTTTGAGCCTCACCCTATTCTCCAGAGTAAATTACTCTCGGCCTTGAGGCTCACTTCCTTCCGTGCTTTGTTCCGTGTGTGCAGACACAGATACCTCACACACGTATGAACACACGCACACGCACACCCTCCCACCCGTGTACACAGAACAAGCATACACACACCTTACAGACATAAACATAAACACAATCACATGTACATACATATAAATACACACATGTATAGACACACATAGTACACACATGCATGCACGTATTAACACACACACATGCAAGTATATATCCATATATTCATCACCCTCACACATTAACAAGCCGAAATGGGATGTTTTACAAACTTACTGCCCTCAGTGTTTTCACCTGTTAATGTGTCTGGAAGAAGTTTTCAGTCAGCGCATACTGGTCTACTTCATTCTTTTAACTGTTGCATTCTATAGTGTTGATGTGTTATAATGTAATTAATTATAATGAAATAATAATAAAAATCTATAAATACAAGGAAATAAAATATAATTAAAATAAATGAGACTTTAATCAGTCTTTCATTACTTCGGGGTTGAAGTGATTTCTATTTGTTTCCCACCACACACCACGGTCCCAAGCACAGCTCCCGCTCTCTTCCTGCATCCCTGGAGCAGCCCAGGAGGAGAGACCTGGTGTTACCTGGAAGGCACAGAGCAGCATGCGAAGTGGAAAATGAGGGGGAAGCCCAAGAAGGGAGAACAGCCTCTCTTCAGGGGAGCAGGACCGAGAGCTCTGCACCTGGTGGCACGGCTTCCACAGCTGGGCAGGTGGTTCTCTGTGTGTCTGGACCACCGGAGTGAGCCCTCGGTAGGCCTGCCGGCTGGCTGGAAGGAAGGGAGTGTCCTCAGAGGAGCCGCTCCTTTCTGTCATTTACATAGAGGCACCAGAGGCAGGACTCCAGAAGCCCTAGAGGAGGAGAGGTGGGGTGGGATGCCATCACCGCAGTCTACCTCATGGAGGGGTGTGTCTTCCCAAGTCACACAGCTGAAGCCAAACCCAATGAGTTACATTTTCTCTGCAATCTGGGAACATGCATATCTGTAAACAAGAAAACTCTGTTAAAGTTAAAAGTAAAATAAAGGTTAAAAAAAATACATTGGAAAAAAAATACAATCTAGATGTTGACAATGTGGTTTAAGGCAAATCTGCCAAAATTGCAGGGCTCACTGTGCTGGCACCAGCACGTGACTATGTCTCAGGCAGAAAACGTACAGGTGTCCCTGAGTTCAGATCAAGTCATCTGGCTTTGCTAGGGAGGAGTGCCGAGTGGGCAGTGGATTCTGACATTGGTAAGCTTTTAAGTCCCCAAATCCCCAAAGCTGAAATTCTACAAGGGAGTGGAATCAGGGCCACTGGGGTTTCCATTTTTAATCTGAAAAATCAGAGTTATCAAACTAGCAGGAACACGGTCACATCTGCTCCCGAAGCAGAGAATAAGAGCTATGGAAGCTTGAGAAAGCCACTACTCAGCTGGGCCCAGCTGCTGTCTGACACTGTCACCTCCCCCATTCTGGTCTAGGTGATCTGCATCTTCATTAAGCCTCCATTCAGAAAGCAGTCCTTACCCTGCAGCCACTCAGGGCTGCTGACGGCAGGCCTTCATTGTCTTCACTTTCACAGCCCACATCGGTGCTCAGAAAAGCCTCATTACCACAGCAGTCCTGATGGGGAATACCTGTCCCCAGGCCAAGGCCTCAGAGGGCTAGCTCAGTGCTGGGGTGCAGGCAGCAGCAGGAGCAGGCTGGCTCTCCAGCATGTTACCACACCTTGCAACCAGAAACAGGGCCCCCAAGAGCCCTTTCTGTGCTTAGAATTACACACAGTTCACCTTGAATTATACCAGTAGCTTTCACCTCTGATCCTGAGCCCAGGGGGACGACCGACAGTCCAGGATGGGCACTGTCCACCTTCCTCTTCCTCCTCCCTGGTCTGTTTCTCCTCTTAGCCACAGTTTCTGATGTAAAAGCTCTTCTGCCATCTAATGCAGACAAACACTATGAAACTGGCTCGGGAAGCACTTTGTTGAGGTGACCTTGTACTATACGCATTTGTAAAAAGAAAGAGAGGGACCTAGAAAATGAGCTCCCTGAGTCTTCCTGAACCTCATTGGAGAGATGTGGTGTAATAGTGGGTCTTAGTTGCAGCAGATGGGATCTTCAATTTTTGTTGCAGTATGCAGAATCTTTTTAGTTGTAGCACATGGCATCTTTACTTGCAGCATGTGGGATCTAGTTCCCTGACCAGGGATCGAACCTGGACCCCCTGCATTGGGAGTATGGAATCTTAGCTACCGGATCACCAAGAAAGTCCCTGTGAGAAGAACTTTGAACTTTATTGTCTTCCCAGGAAATTCATCATGGGTTTATTTCTGGGATATCTTATGCTTGTCATGTGATCTTCTGGCATAATCTCTGATGAGGTATATTGGGCACTGGTGGCTGAAAATAGTAGGAGGAGAAAATAGAATGACTGAGGAGCAAACATTTGCCCATGGGTCCACCACAGACTTAAGATATAAGCCCAGTGGGTTGCGAGGTACAAGTATCTGTGAAATGTTGGATATGTACACCTAGGGGGAACTCTTGGCTCCTCTGGTTTCATGGAAGAAAGAGATGCTACATAGAGACGCAGTGAAGCATACTATGCATGGGCAGCGTCCAGAGGTCCACATTTCCTCATCTGAGGGAATTTGTCACAGGTTCTCACTGTGGAGGTTTTTTTTTTAATTATATTTATTTATTTATTTTTGGCTATTCTGGGTTTTCACTGCTTCTGCAGGCTCTTCTCTAGTGGCAGGGAGTGAGGGCTGCTCTCTAGTTGAGGTGAGCAGGCTTCTTGTCACCATGACTTCTCTTGTCATGGAACTCGGGCTCCAGGGCACACAGGCTTCAGTAGTTGCGGCCCATGGGCTCCATAGGTGCGGCTCCGAGGCTCTAGAGCCCAGGCTCCATAGTTGCGGCTCACGGGTTTCGTTGCTCTGCAGCATGTGGGATCTTCCTGGATCAGGGATCGAAGCGAACTCTTCACCACTGGCTACCAGGGAAGCCGCACTGTGGAGTTTTGGGTCTTTTTCTCCTTCCCTTGCCACGTAGCTGAGTGGAAGGCAGTGGTGTGCAGAGTGCCCGCTCCACCTGACTCCAGTTTTCTAATGCAGACAAACACTATGCTAGCAGATGGGTTTTCCTAGAAAATGAGCTCCCTGAGTCTTCCTGAACCTCATTGGAGAGATGTGGTGTAATAGTGGGTCTTAGTTGCAGCAGATGGGATCTTCAATTTTTGTTGCAGTATGCAGAATCTTTTTAGTTGTAGCACATGGCATCTTTACTTGCAGCATGTGGGATCTAGTTCCCTGACCAGGGATCGAACCTGGACCCCCTGCATTGGGAGTATGGAATCTTAGCTACCGGATCACCAAGAAAGTCCCTGTGAGAAGAACTTTGAACTTTATTGTCTTCCCAGGAAATTCATCATGGGTTTATTTCTGGGATATCTTATGCTTGTCATGTGATCTTCTGGCATAATCTCTGATGAGGTATATTGGGCACTGGTGGCTGAAAATAGTAGGAGGAGAAAATAGAATGACTGAGGAGCAAACATTTGCCCATGGGTCCACCACAGACTTAAGATATAAGCCCAGTGGGTTGCGAGGTACAAGTATCTGTGAAATGTTGGATATGTACACCTAGGGGGAACTCTTGGCTCCTCTGGTTTCATGGAAGAAAGAGATGCTACATAGAGACGCAGTGAAGCATACTATGCATGGGCAGCGTCCAGAGGTCCACATTTCCTCATCTGAGGGAATTTGTCACAGGTTCTCACTGTGGAGGTTTTTTTTTAATTATATTTATTTATTTATTTTTGGCTATTCTGGGTTTTCACTGCTTCTGCAGGCTCTTCTCTAGTGGCAGGGAGTGAGGGCTGCTCTCTAGTTGAGGTGAGCAGGCTTCTTGTCACCATGACTTCTCTTGTCATGGAACTCGGGCTCCAGGGCACACAGGCTTCAGTAGTTGCGGCCCATGGGCTCCATAGGTGCGGCTCCGAGGCTCTAGAGCCCAGGCTCCATAGTTGCGGCTCACGGGTTTCGTTGCTCTGCAGCATGTGGGATCTTCCTGGATCAGGGATCGAAGCGAACTCTTCACCACTGGCTACCAGGGAAGCCGCACTGTGGAGTTTTGGGTCTTTTTCTCCTTCCCTTGCCACGTAGCTGAGTGGAAGGCAGTGGTGTGCAGATGTGACCCTGCTCCACAAACCCTGAATTTTCCTCCAGTGCATTTTCTGAAGTTTGACAATGTGTGAATGTAGGGAATTAACTGTATTCACAAAGCTGTCTTTACCAGTGTAGATGTTTTGCTTCCTCATCTGGCAGGGAAGAGGAATACTTTTTATTGGCCGTTCTTCACTCTCCCAAATTCTCAACTTCAGTACTAATATTTGTATTCAAACTTCTTTGAAATTATGCTGCCAAGTATGCAGGCATTCAGTCTTGATTTGGAAGGCCTCAGAATTCCCTTGGTTTCTTCAGGAGCGCTCCTGGTCCCTGGAGGGAATTCTACTCCCACTTCCTTGCCATATGGGTAGGGACTCTAGGCCTCTTCATGGAACCATGTGCTTGTAGGCGGTTAGGATATGATAAAGCGGGGCTTCCCTGGTAGTCCAGTGGATAAAAAGTCCACCTTGCAGTGCCGGGGGCACTGGTTCGATCCCTGGCCTGGGAAGATCCCACATGCCACAGAGTGGCTGGACCAGTGTGTCCAATTACGAGCCACAGTTCAGTGCTCTGGAGCACATGTGCCCAGAGCTGGCACTCTGCAACAAGGATATGATAAAGCAAGCTGATTGATTGTTTTTCCCCCAACAGTCTCTTCATAGTGGTTTTATTTATTGAGGCATAGTTGATGTACAGTATTATATAAGTTATAGGTATGCAACATAGTGACTCAGTGTTTAAAGGTTATGCTCTATAGTTATTATAAAATATTGTCTATATTCCCTGAGCTGTACAATATATCTTTGTAGCTGATTTATTTTGTACATAGTAGTTTGTGCCTCTTAATCCTCTTAGTGACAGATTGATGGGTTCTCTTTATTTTCCTGCCTTCTATTTGGGCGGCCACAAAGAATTCCATAGTTGGAACTACCTGTGGGTGGGTAAGTATTGGAGTTCTAGGACGACCAGGCACCCACGCCCTTGATTTCCTTCCATCTGCTTCCTTGTCTCAGATGATGAGGATTCACAGACCTTTGAGCTGGGATAGGTGGGTCTCAATCAAGCCAGATTTGGGGGTTGCTGTGGATGCCTTGTCACTTGGCTTTGCGGCGGCTGCTGCCCTGGTGGTGGGTTCACTCTTCTTTTGGTCTCTCTCTCTCTCCAGGGCTGAGAGTGCGGGTGAAGATGGTGACAATTCAAAAATGATGCTCGCCACCTCTGCTGGTAACTTCCCAGAATTGACAACCTGTATTACTTCTGTGTCAGAATAGTTAATCAAGGTATGGTAATGTTGATACAATAGAACAAGAAGAATTACAAGTTCTGGGTAAATCGTGACTTGACATGGAGCTAAGCCCTCTGTCCAGATTTCTCCTAAAATGATAAATGATATACAAATGATGGGGGATTGAGGAGGGCAGCCTCCCTAGCGAACAGTAGGAAAGCAGAACTTCTTAGGGAATTGCACCCACCACCTGAGAAGGGCTAGGGCTGGAGGCATGGCAGCTGGAGGAAGGAGACGGGTCAAATCTGATTGTGTCAGAGAAAGAGCTGGGCACTGCCCTGGAGTGGCTCTGTTGGAATGGGGCCAAGCTATCCACTGGATGCCATACTAAGAGAGAAGGAACATCTGTGCTGCCTTTGTCTTAGGGTTCAGCCTCCCCAGGCTCACTATTATTTGCTCCGTGTCAAAAAGGAAACATCTAAAGCTGAGGAAGGTGACGTGTCTTGATTTACCCGCAGTCACCCAGCCTGGAAGGGTAGAGTCAAGTTTGGGCCTCAGGCGGCCTGTCTGGCCCCAGATCAAGTCCACTTCCCCATCAAGTGTGGCCTCAATTTCAGCAGGCAAATGTTCGACTCTTGTCTGCTTCAAGTATCTGTGTTTGCTGCTGCTTAGTCACTTCAGTCTTGTGTGATTCTGTGTGACTACAGCCGTCCAGGCTCCTCCATCCATGGAATTCTCCAGGCAAGAATGGGTTGCCATACCCTCCTCCAAGGGGATGTTCCCAACCCAGGGACGGAACCCGGGCCTCCTGCATTAAAGGCAGATTCCTCACCACTGAGCCACCAGGGAAGCCATATACATATATTTGAGATCCCATGGACTGTAGCTTGCCAGGCTTCTCTGTCCATGGAGTTTTTCAGGTAAGAATGCTGGAGGGGGCTGTCATTTCCTTTTCCATAGGTTCCCTTCTAGTCTGCAGAATTGGCCACAAGTGCTAGTATAGAGGAGGCATATAGCAAATAATGGCCATCACTCTATTCATTCTGGTGTGTGGACAAGAATCACTCACCCATGAAAGCAGTCTGAAATGAAGCTTTGAAGAAGGGAAACAGAAATCCCCCTTGTTGGGCTGTGAGAGTGTTGTTCATGCTTGCTATTTGTTGTAATTCTTTTTTGGTTTTTTTTGGCCTTTAAGTCATCATTTATTTTTCATCCATCTTTATTCTTTTGGCCTGTGTGGGCCTCCCATTGCAGTGGCCTCTCTCGTTGCAGAGCACCGGCTCTGGGCACATGCGCTCCAGAGCACTGGCTCGGAATTGGACACACTGGCCCAGCCGCTCCTCGGCATGTGGGATCTTCCCGGGCCAGGGATCCAACCAGTGTCCCCCACACTGGAAGGTGGACTCTTTACCCACCGGACCACCAGGAAAGCCCTTGTTGTAGTGTTTGACTCAAAGAGTAAATTCATTCACTTAACCAGGACCACATCTACAATTGTGGTTGATTACAACATCAACAGTGTGCTTGGCATACGCCTCTAATTGTTTCTCCTGAAGTTCTCTTGCCGGGATCCTTTTGTTTTTCCTAAAGCTCTCTCTGCTTAACAAGGGCTAGGAGAGGTGACTCCCAAGCAGAATTTCAGCAGTCACCCAGCCTGGAAGGGTAGAGTCAAGTTTGGGCCTCAGGCGGCCTGTCTGGCCCCAGATCAAGTCCACTTCCCCATCAAGTGTGGCCTCAATTTCAGCAGGCAAATGTTCGACTCTTGTCTGCTTCAAGTATCTGTGTTTGCTGCTGCTTAGTCACTTCAGTCTTGTGTGATTCTGTGTGACTACAGCCGTCCAGGCTCCTCCATCCATGGAATTCTCCAGGCAAGAATGGGTTGCCATACCCTCCTCCAAGGGGATGTTCCCAACCCAGGGACGGAACCCGGGCCTCCTGCATTAAAGGCAGATTCCTCACCACTGAGCCACCAGGGAAGCCATATACATATATTTGAGATCCCATGGACTGTAGCTTGCCAGGCTTCTCTGTCCATGGAGTTTTTCAGGTAAGAATGCTGGAGGGGGCTGTCATTTCCTTTTCCATAGGTTCCCTTCTAGTCTGCAGAATTGGCCACAAGTGCTAGTATAGAGGAGGCATATAGCAAATAATGGCCATCACTCTATTCATTCTGGTGTGTGGACAAGAATCACTCACCCATGAAAGCAGTCTGAAATGAAGCTTTGAAGAAGGGAAACAGAAATCCCCCTTGTTGGGCTGTGAGAGTGTTGTTCATGCTTGCTATTTGTTGTAATTCTTTTTTGTTTTTTTTTGGCCTTTAAGTCATCATTTATTTTTCATCCATCTTTATTCTTTTGGCCTGTGTGGGCCTCCCATTGCAGTGGCCTCTCTCGTTGCAGAGCACCGGCTCTGGGCACATGCGCTCCAGAGCACTGGCTCGGAATTGGACACACTGGCCCAGCCGCTCCTCGGCATGTGGGATCTTCCCGGGCCAGGGATCCAACCAGTGTCCCCCACACTGGAAGGTGGACTCTTTACCCACCGGACCACCAGGAAAGCCCTTGTTGTAGTGTTTGACTCAAAGAGTAAATTCATTCACTTAACCAGGACCACATCTACAATTGTGGTTGATTACAACATCAACAGTGTGCTTGGCATACGCCTCTAATTGTTTCTCCTGAAGTTCTCTTGCCGGGATCCTTTTGTTTTTCCTAAAGCTCTCTCTGCTTAACAAGGGCTAGGAGAGGTGACTCCCAAGCAGACTTCAGATCACAAAGTTAAGGTTCCTTTCCTGAGACATGTGATTCAGGGACGTGCCTCTGTCTTTCCCAGATGGTGAGTCAAACTGAAGACATGCCAGCTCTAGCTGTCCTTAGTGCGTCCCAAGCAAGAGAACAGGTCTCTCTTATGACCTATCCTGACGTCATAGCAGCCCTGAGCTGTGACCAGTGGGGAAGAAGCTGAAGGCCTACGGGGACTCAGATGCAGAAGATTTCAGAGTCCTTGGCAAGCCTGTGCCCAGAGGGATGTCCTTCAGAATCTGGGGACCAGCTAGTCAGGAAATAGTGATAGTTATAGAAAGAGTGAAAATTTAAACTGCACCTCTGGGAAAGGAGGACCCATGTGCTCATTCTCTCCACTGTCTGCTCCCCGAAGGCGCTGCCGTTGACTCCTGGTACGCACAGCTCTTAGCTCCTCAAGCCACTGACAATGGAGCCTGCCGGCCTGCAGCTAAAGGAACACACTCACTGGACGGAGCCTAGAACTCTGCCCACCTAGAAATCAAAACTTTAGGTAAGTGAAGACATCATTGTTGTCCAAAGTCCTGTTGAAATCAGGCAAACAGATTGTTATCTGACAACAGAGAGATGACAAAATCTCTTTGTGTTCATCCCAAAGTATGTTTAATCACAGTAAAACCAAGTTTGGTTCAAAGGGCAGAACAGGAAAGGGCAGTGTTTCTGATGTTCTTGACTCATCACTGAATGTCTAGGTTCCTTCAGTGAAGGAAGTCTGGGTAGCAAGCTGATTGCAGACAGTGGCCTGGGCCATGTCACAAATGCAGTATTCTCACAATTCCATCTCTTGCTGGGGACGGGTGGGCGGGGTGGGACGCTATCTATGGCATTCTCGGTGAAGAGCAGATTGGGGCCTTTTCCTTGAGGGTGATGCTGCCAGTATCTTAATGGTACAGGATACTTCTGTATGTAAAGAGCCAGCTCTCCTCAGCCCTCGAGGCAGCTCAGTCCACCCCCTGCATGAGGCCAGAGTCAGCCCTGATGGCAACTCAAAGCCACGGCTTTTTGGAAGAACTAACCCTTTCCACCCTGCAGGACACAGCTCCAGCCTCCTGACAGGAGCTTCCTGTGGAACAAGGCCCATCAGTGGGCACTCTTCAAACCTAGGTACACACCCCACTCAGGCTATGTGCAGCCTTCCCAAGGAATATACACGGAAGGGTGGTTTTAAATTATGAATATTCACAGTAAACAAGAAATCATATATTTGCAACTATTTAAACTTATTAAAAGTTTCCAGTGCCAGTTTAAAAATTGTGTCTGTGAGAGAGTTTCACAAAATTAGTTTAGAAGGAAGTTAGTAAAACTGTCTGCAGTCCAATGATGAGGTATGAATTCTCAGATCGAAAAACACTAGAGTAAAGAAGGAGGGATGGATATGACAAGTATGGGAAAGGAATGTTCTTTCCCATGCTTGCTCCACAGCAGGTGTCTCTAGTGCTTGTTCAGTGATGAGCACCTTCACAGAGCTTGTTGACTGACAGGTTAGGAAGGGAGACGTGGAGAAGGGGTCCAGCCTCTGCTGAGCCCCTAGCGTGTGCAAGGCACAGAGATGGCAAAGCTGAGAAGACTGACTTGTGGGAGTAGAGTAGACAAATGAGCTTGATGTCGATTGAATGGTTGTGAGGTAGTAACAAATGTACAGATAGAGATGCATACCTGGAGATTTACAGAGCATAAATCACAGCACCGGAGTTAGGAGCTTGGTCAAAAGCACACACATAGGAGAGAGATGAACACTGCTGGCCACATCGAGGCCTCCGGTCTCATCACTCCAGTCCAAGGGAGGCCAGATGGTAACTAACTGTCCCGTCATTTGGGGCAGAAGGGTGATGCTGTGGTCGTGCAGGAAAAAGCCCTCAGGACAATTCTGTTTTCCTCACTCAAGCTCACCACCATTGGTCAGGCCTCCTATGACTTGGAGGGGTGGCTCACGTGAGGCTCCTTGACCAGAAGACATAGTGAGTACTCTACTGTCTTCCTGAAATCTTGTGTTCACACAGGTCCTGGGCTCCTGATCCCTTTTGCTAGATGACTGCCTTTTTCTCTTCCCAGAAGAGGATTCAGGGGTGGGGCTGGGCAACTGAGGCTGTTGGTGGCTTAGAGGCTGGAAAATTCTGAGATGAGCTTGCATCCATTGCTGTTGTGCTTTAACCAACCTGATGGTAAAACCAACATGTTCCTTTTTGACAAAAAGTTGATTCCTCTGCTTTCTCTCCACCATAGCTGAAGATGTATGTGTTAGTTGCTCAGTCATGTCCGACTCTTTGCAACCCTTTAGACTGTACCTGCCAGGCTTCTCTGTCCATAGGATTCTCCAGGCCAAGAATACTTTTGTTCTGTCGCAGAGATTTTTTCAAACAAAATTAGTTTAGAAGGAAGTTAGTAAAACTGTCTGCAGTCCAATGATGAGGTATGAATTCTCAGATCGAAAAACACTAGAGTAAAGAAGGAGGGATGGATATGACAAGTATGGGAAAGGAATGTTCTTTCCCATGCTTGCTCCACAGCAGGTGTCTCTAGTGCTTGTTCAGTGATGAGCACCTTCACAGAGCTTGTTGACTGACAGGTTAGGAAGGGAGACGTGGAGAAGGGGTCCAGCCTCTGCTGAGCCCCTAGCGTGTGCAAGGCACAGAGATGGCAAAGCTGAGAAGACTGACTTGTGGGAGTAGAGTAGACAAATGAGCTTGATGTCGATTGAATGGTTGTGAGGTAGTAACAAATGTACAGATAGAGATGCATACCTGGAGATTTACAGAGCATAAATCACAGCACCGGAGTTAGGAGCTTGGTCAAAAGCACACACATAGGAGAGAGATGAACACTGCTGGCCACATCGAGGCCTCCGGTCTCATCACTCCAGTCCAAGGGAGGCCAGATGGTAACTAACTGTCCCGTCATTTGGGGCAGAAGGGTGATGCTGTGGTCGTGCAGGAAAAAGCCCTCAGGACAATTCTGTTTTCCTCACTCAAGCTCACCACCATTGGTCAGGCCTCCTATGACTTGGAGGGGTGGCTCACGTGAGGCTCCTTGACCAGAAGACATAGTGAGTACTCTACTGTCTTCCTGAAATCTTGTGTTCACACAGGTCCTGGGCTCCTGATCCCTTTTGCTAGATGACTGCCTTTTTCTCTTCCCAGAAGAGGATTCAGGGGTGGGGCTGGGCAACTGAGGCTGTTGGTGGCTTAGAGGCTGGAAAATTCTGAGATGAGCTTGCATCCATTGCTGTTGTGCTTTAACCAACCTGATGGTAAAACCAACATGTTCCTTTTTGACAAAAAGTTGATTCCTCTGCTTTCTCTCCACCATAGCTGAAGATGTATGTGTTAGTTGCTCAGTCATGTCCGACTCTTTGCAACCCTGTAGACTGTAGCCTGCCAGGCTTCTCTGTCCATAGGATTCTCCAGGCCAAGAATACTGGAGTGGGGGGCTTCCTTGATGGTCCAGGGGGTAAAGAGTCCGCCTTTCAGTGCCGGCAGCACCGGTTTGATCCCTGGCCTGGGAAGATCCCATGTGCTGTGTAGTGGCTGGACTGGTGTGTCCAATGACAAGCCAGCGCTGTGGAGCATGCACCCCGAGCTGGTGCTCTGCAATGAGAGAGGCCACTGCAATGAGAGGCCCACATAGGCTGAAGAATAAAGATGGATGAAAAATAAATGAATAGGGCTTCCCTGGTAGCTCAGTGGTAAAGAATCTGTCTGCCAATGCAAGAGACACGGGTTCGATCCCTGATCTGGGAAGATCCCACATGCTGCAGAGCAACTAAGCCCGTGAGCCACAACTATTGAGCCCATGTGCTACAACTACTGAAGCCCTTGTGCCCGAGAGTTCCAGAACAAAAGAAGTCACTGCAGCAAGAAGCCTGCTCACCTCAACTAGAGAGTAGCTCCCATGCCCTGCAACTAGAGAAGAGCCTGTGGCAGCAGTGAAAGCCCTGAATAGCCAACAATAAATAAATAAATAAATAAATAAAATGTAAAAAAAAATAAATGAGTTAAAAAAACAATAAAAAAGGCCAAACTTTAAAAAGAAAGAAAGAATACTGGAGTCAGTTGCCAATCCCTTCTCCAGGGGATCTTCCCAACCCAGGAACTGAAGCTGGGTCTCCTGCATTGCAGGCAGATTCTTTACCAACTGAGCCACCCAGGACGTTCATAACTGAGGATAGAGGAAATGAATTACCAGGAATTGGAAACCACACCAGAATGACCTAATTCCTTCTCATTGGACAGTCCAAGCACCCCGCCTCCCAGGCTGTTCTGTTCCAGGCACTGAGGTTTCTCCCTGTAAGAACCTTGGCAGGAAACAGCACGATTGTTCTCCTGGTGGGAGTCAGTTCTCAACTGCACAGCCCGGTGTACATCTTCCTCTGCAACCTGTCTTTCCCGGATCGCCTGTTTTCCAGCAGGGCTGTACCCCTGACCATGGCCAACTTTCTGCAGAGCTTCCCCACCATCTCCTACAGTTCCTGTTTTGCGCAACTCGCTTTCCGCGTCTTCTTGGCACTGACTCAGTGTTTCCCTCTTGCCATTATGACTTATGACTGATGTGTGGCTGTCTCAAACCCACTCAGGTACAACCTGGTGATGTCTTCTTGAGCCTGCGTTTTAATAGCTCTGCTTGCTTGGTTAACAGTTTTCCTGCTCACTGTTACACCTGTTCTGCTCTTTCCTATCAGTTTCTGTGGGCATAATGAAGTCACACACTTCTCCTGTGAGGTCCAAGCCATATTTAAACTGCTCTGTTGCGACACCATTTTTCTAGAGGTTACGATGATGATATGTGCTGTCATTTAAATGCTGCTCCCTTTAATTTTGATTCTTATTTCTTACCTTTGTGTCCTTAGGTTTGTCTTAAGAATCCACTCATCTGAGGCTGAGTTAAAGCCTTTTTTACATGTGGCTCTCACCTGCTTGTGGTCACCATCTACTTTGGGACCCTAATATGTATTTATGTGAAATCTCAGACCCAAAAACCTCAAGATGAAGACAAAATTGTCTTTATATTTTATGCAGCAGTGAATCCAATGCTTAATTCCCTCATCTACACCCTGAGAATAAGGATGTGAAAGCCGCTCTCAAGAGAGTCGCCTGTGGAGCCACGTCCCGATAACTTCACATCCGCAAGGGACACTTCTCAACGGGAAAGGACTTGCAAAGCATCTGATCAATGGAAGAAATGACATAAAAACAGAGGTCTGATGCCATAAAAAGAAGAAACTGCTAGATGTCACATGCATCCTAAATAAAAGCAAAATGCAAGCTACATACAAGGAACAGTAAAACAGTCAACAGTCTTTATACATAAAATCTCTTAAGAATCATTAAGACAGAAAATAAATACTCTAGTAAGAAATTGGTTGAATAACACAAACTCGATTCAGTAAAGAAAAAGTAAATGTTCACAGATATGCAACAACAAAATATCACTTTTCATTTATCATGTTGACAAAAATGAAAGACATTTATAATTTTATATGAATGAACATGGGCTGTACCCCTGACCATGGCCAACTTTCTGCAGAGCTTCCCCACCATCTCCTACAGTTCCTGTTTTGCGCAACTCGCTTTCCGCGTCTTCTTGGCACTGACTCAGTGTTTCCCTCTTGCCATTATGACTTATGACTGATGTGTGGCTGTCTCAAACCCACTCAGGTACAACCTGGTGATGTCTTCTTGAGCCTGCGTTTTAATAGCTCTGCTTGCTTGGTTAACAGTTTTCCTGCTCACTGTTACACCTGTTCTGCTCTTTCCTATCAGTTTCTGTGGGCATAATGAAGTCACACACTTCTCCTGTGAGGTCCAAGCCATATTTAAACTGCTCTGTTGCGACACCATTTTTCTAGAGGTTACGATGATGATATGTGCTGTCATTTAAATGCTGCTCCCTTTAATTTTGATTCTTATTTCTTACCTTTGTGTCCTTAGGTTTGTCTTAAGAATCCACTCATCTGAGGCTGAGTTAAAGCCTTTTTTACATGTGGCTCTCACCTGCTTGTGGTCACCATCTACTTTGGGACCCTAATATGTATTTATGTGAAATCTCAGACCCAAAAACCTCAAGATGAAGACAAAATTGTCTTTATATTTTATGCAGCAGTGAATCCAATGCTTAATTCCCTCATCTACACCCTGAGAATAAGGATGTGAAAGCCGCTCTCAAGAGAGTCGCCTGTGGAGCCACGTCCCGATAACTTCACATCCGCAAGGGACACTTCTCAACGGGAAAGGACTTGCAAAGCATCTGATCAATGGAAGAAATGACATAAAAACAGAGGTCTGATGCCATAAAAAGAAGAAACTGCTAGATGTCACATGCATCCTAAATAAAAGCAAAATGCAAGCTACATACAAGGAACAGTAAAACAGTCAACAGTCTTTATACATAAAATCTCTTAAGAATCATTAAGACAGAAAATAAATACTCTAGTAAGAAATTGGTTGAATAACACAAACTCGATTCAGTAAAGAAAAAGTAAATGTTCACAGATATGCAACAACAAAATATCACTTTTCATTTATCATGTTGACAAAAATGAAAGACATTTATAATATATATAGTATTGGGGAGAGCTGGAGAACATGCCACTAGAACCAAGTAAACTGGCACCGACTTTTGGAGGGCAATTTTGGTAGCTATAAAAAGCCAACATGTGAGTGACCCATTCGTTGGGGCAGGTGGCCCTCAGCTGGGGCAGCCTTGCCCTTTGCATACACGGCTCTGGGAGCCCCATAGCAGCTCTGAAAATAACAACAGTCTCTGCTTTCTGAAGACTCATGCAGACCGTACATGTGCAGTGCTCACCCCTGCACCCTGCCCAACATTCAGAAAAACTCAGGAAAGAGGAAAGTGCTTTACCCCCAAAGGCAACTCTTCTGCCTTTGAAATGGCGGTCTCTACAGGGAGGTGATTGGTCCTGAACGGCTGGTCTGCTTTATTTAGAATAAGAGGCATATGGAGAACCTTTCTTTCCCTGGCTATAGACTTTAAGCATCAATTACAGGAAAATAGAAAAGACCCATGGAATCAATGGAATGTTTGTGCTCCCCTAAACACTCATGTTGAAACCGGAACCTCCAGTGTGATATATTTGGAGATGGACCCTGTTCTGATGGCATTAATGCCATTGTAAGAAGAGGAGACGCCAGAGTGCCTTTGCGTCCTCTGTCCCTCCCCACCATGAACCACATGCGGATACAGTGAGATGGTAGCCATCCATAAGCCCAGAGGAAACTTTTCCTCAGAAATCAAACCAGCCAGTTCTTTGATCTTGAACTTCTAGGATCTTTTGTGATAACAGCCCAAACAGACTAAGACACTTGCCTTGGTGTCATGTCATTATGTCACCAAGATGCATCTATGTCATAAATATGATAGATTTATGTAGCATGTTTGTACAAGAATGCTTGTTCAAACACTGTTTGGACTTGTGAGGATTTTGAATAAAAGTCTTAAGTGTACATCAATAAAGTCATCTTTAAATCAATCACAGTGCATCCATTCTATGAGGTTTTGTGCAGCTGAGCATGGCCCTGCTCTCTTAAGTCTCTCACTTTTCTGGGACCAGAAGGTCCCCGGTCTATTGGGATCATTCTGTGCTTAATGCAAACTCGATTCTGAAAATCATTTTTTGTTGACAAAAATGAAAGACATTTATAATATATATAGTATTGGGGAGAGCTGGAGAACATGCCACTAGAACCAAGTAAACTGGCACCGACTTTTGGAGGGCAATTTTGGTAGCTATAAAAAGCCAACATGTGAGTGACCCATTCGTTGGGGCAGGTGGCCCTCAGCTGGGGCAGCCTTGCCCTTTGCATACACGGCTCTGGGAGCCCCATAGCAGCTCTGAAAATAACAACAGTCTCTGCTTTCTGAAGACTCATGCAGACCGTACATGTGCAGTGCTCACCCCTGCACCCTGCCCAACATTCAGAAAAACTCAGGAAAGAGGAAAGTGCTTTACCCCCAAAGGCAACTCTTCTGCCTTTGAAATGGCGGTCTCTACAGGGAGGTGATTGGTCCTGAACGGCTGGTCTGCTTTATTTAGAATAAGAGGCATATGGAGAACCTTTCTTTCCCTGGCTATAGACTTTAAGCATCAATTACAGGAAAATAGAAAAGACCCATGGAATCAATGGAATGTTTGTGCTCCCCTAAACACTCATGTTGAAACCGGAACCTCCAGTGTGATATATTTGGAGATGGACCCTGTTCTGATGGCATTAATGCCATTGTAAGAAGAGGAGACGCCAGAGTGCCTTTGCGTCCTCTGTCCCTCCCCACCATGAACCACATGCGGATACAGTGAGATGGTAGCCATCCATAAGCCCAGAGGAAACTTTTCCTCAGAAATCAAACCAGCCAGTTCTTTGATCTTGAACTTCTAGGATCTTTTGTGATAACAGCCCAAACAGACTAAGACACTTGCCTTGGTGTCATGTCATTATGTCACCAAGATGCATCTATGTCATAAATATGATAGATTTATGTAGCATGTTTGTACAAGAATGCTTGTTCAAACACTGTTTGGACTTGTGAGGATTTTGAATAAAAGTCTTAAGTGTACATCAATAAAGTCATCTTTAAATCAATCACAGTGCATCCATTCTATGAGGTTTTGTGCAGCTGAGCATGGCCCTGCTCTCTTAAGTCTCTCACTTTTCTGGGACCAGAAGGTCCCCGGTCTATTGGGATCATTCTGTGCATGATGATGGCAGAAGTGCAAGAGGGGTGCTCATGATATTTTATAAGGCCCAGGATCAAATCAAGCACGTTGTTACTGCTACCTACAAGAAACCATGAGTGAGACAACACATTTTGACCATGATAGAGAAATAACCAAAGATAAATGCAAAAAAGATAACCAGAATTTCTGTAAAGACTAACTTTCAATACAGAGAAAAAAAATGCATTTTGGCCCACTTACAGAGAAAGAGGTTGACTACATAAGCATTAAATACGCTTACATGACTGTTAGGAAGGCTGAAGAACAGAACCCCAGGTTGATTTTCCAGAAACATTGCCAATCAGAGTGGGGCTATCAAGGTGAGATGCTATCTGCAACGAGGCAGCTGTCAGCTCCACAATCAGCTGGTCTGTTGTGATCTTCACCAGCGAGATAGCCCACATCCTGAGTCACTCCCAGTTAACTCAGTCTCAAAACGCAATTGCTTTTCTTTTGTTTGGAACCCTCTGGCCCCAGACCTTAATTTGGTTTCCTTGCTTCATTGCTTTTTTCCTTCCTTCCTTCCTTCCTTCCTTCTTAATTTTTGTGTGTAAAATATTTCAAACATACCAAAAAAATTTAGAGAATAGTGAAACAAACACGTTTGCCACATACATTTAATAATCTTAACATTTTACTTTAGAACTTTCTGATAGCATTACTACTTTGAAATGAATAGTCACTTTTGTGCTAAGCTACTTCAGTCGTATCCGACTCTTTGCAATCCCATGGGCTCCAGTCCGCCAGGCTCCTCTGTCTATGGAATTCTCCAGGCAAGAAGACGAGTGGGTTGCCATGCTGTCATCCTGGGGACCTTCCCAACCCAGGGGTCCAACCCGTGTCTCTTTATGTCTCCTGCATTGGCAGGGGGGTTCTTTACCACTAGTGCCACCTGTGAAGCCCTAATAATCACTGTGCCTCTCCACTCCACCAAAAAAAAAATACCACAAACAAATGCAAATGTAAGATACAAACTTGAAGAATATGTTTAATGTACATCATACTGACAAATGCATCCATTCTATGAGGTTTTGTGCAGCTGAGCATGGCCCTGCTCTCTTAAGTCTCTCACTTTTCTGGGACCAGAAGGTCCCCGGTCTATTGGGATCATTCTGTGCATGATGATGGCAGAAGTGCAAGAGGGGTGCTCATGATATTTTATAAGGCCCAGGATCAAATCAAGCACGTTGTTACTGCTACCTACAAGAAACCATGAGTGAGACAACACATTTTGACCATGATAGAGAAATAACCAAAGATAAATGCAAAAAAGATAACCAGAATTTCTGTAAAGACTAACTTTCAATACAGAGAAAAAAAATGCATTTTGGCCCACTTACAGAGAAAGAGGTTGACTACATAAGCATTAAATACGCTTACATGACTGTTAGGAAGGCTGAAGAACAGAACCCCAGGTTGATTTTCCAGAAACATTGCCAATCAGAGTGGGGCTATCAAGGTGAGATGCTATCTGCAACGAGGCAGCTGTCAGCTCCACAATCAGCTGGTCTGTTGTGATCTTCACCAGCGAGATAGCCCACATCCTGAGTCACTCCCAGTTAACTCAGTCTCAAAACGCAATTGCTTTTCTTTTGTTTGGAACCCTCTGGCCCCAGACCTTAATTTGGTTTCCTTGCTTCATTGCTTTTTTCCTTCCTTCCTTCCTTCCTTCCTTCTTAATTTTTGTGTGTAAAATATTTCAAACATACCAAAAAAATTTAGAGAATAGTGAAACAAACACGTTTGCCACATACATTTAATAATCTTAACATTTTACTTTAGAACTTTCTGATAGCATTACTACTTTGAAATGAATAGTCACTGTGTGTGCTAAGCTACTTCAGTCGTATCCGACTCTTTGCAATCCCATGGGCTCCAGTCCGCCAGGCTCCTCTGTCTATGGAATTCTCCAGGCAAGAAGACGAGTGGGTTGCCATGCTGTCATCCTGGGGACCTTCCCAACCCAGGGGTCCAACCCGTGTCTCTTTATGTCTCCTGCATTGGCAGGGGGGTTCTTTACCACTAGTGCCACCTGTGAAGCCCTAATAATCACTGTGCCTCTCCACTCCACCAAAAAAAAAATACCACAAACAAATGCAAATGTAAGATACAAACTTGAAGAATATGTTTAATGTACATCATACTGACCAAACATTAGTAGCTATAGTATAGAAAATAAAGAACTCCTCTCATTCCAAAAGACTCCCTCCTAACAGGCTATGAACCAGAACTTAATCATATGACCGTTCCTAGTGACAAGATAGATCAGGAAATCTTATTTCCCTCCAGTCTGCTACGCACCAGATATGGAACAAGACGAGGAGAGAGACCGAATGACAGCTGGTGGTCTCTGGCACAATCTTGCTAATGTTTCCAAGTCACTTATTTGTCAAAAAACATATTTTTAAAGCCTTCCCTCTTGTGTCTCTGTTTTTTACTTCATTAATCTCTGCTCTTACCTTTATAGTTCCTTTTTAATGGCCATAAATCTGAGCAAACTCCGGGAGACAGTGAAGGACAGGGGAGGCTGGCATGCTGCAGTCCATGGGGTGGAAAAGAATCGGACATGACTTAGTGACCTAACAAAGATAACAACGTTTTCTTTACTTCATTCTGTACATGTTGGTGGTGCTAGTGGTAAAGAATCTGCCTGCCAACGTAGGAGACATAAGAGACACGGGTTCAATCACTGTGTTGGAAGGAACTCCTGGAGGGGGGCATGGCAACCCACTCCAGTATTCTTGACTGGAAAATCCTATGGACAGAGGAGCCTGGTGGGCTACAGTCCATGGGGTCCCAAAGAATCAGACACGACTGAAGCCACTTAGCATGCGTGCATGTCCTTAGTCTGATCTGTGATGGTTTCTTTGTTTTTCCTTGATACCTTTGAACGGTACTAGTCAGGCATTTTGCAGAATGTCCTTCGATTTGGATTCATGTGACATTTTTGTCATGATTGGACCAATTTGTGGAGTTTGGGAAGCGCCCTTCTCATAGCCTCCTATGGGGAGAACATGACGTCACTGTGATGCCTTATCAAAAGTTAACTGTGGCTTAGGTACCATGTGGCAGGTTGCCCCACTGTAAAGTTGCTATTTTCCCTTTCAGTAAGCTCTTCAATTTAGTTCAGTTCAGTCGCTCAGTCGTGTCCGAGTTTTCCCTTATCTTTTGTAAATATAAGAACTCCTCTCATTCCAAAAAAAAAACTTGAAGAATATGTTTAATGTACATCATACTGACCAAACATTAGTAGCTATAGTATAGAAAATAAAGAACTCCTCTCATTCCAAAAGACTCCCTCCTAACAGGCTATGAACCAGAACTTAATCATATGACCGTTCCTAGTGACAAGATAGATCAGGAAATCTTATTTCCCTCCAGTCTGCTACGCACCAGATATGGAACAAGACGAGGAGAGAGACCGAATGACAGCTGGTGGTCTCTGGCACAATCTTGCTAATGTTTCCAAGTCACTTATTTGTCAAAAAACATATTTTTAAAGCCTTCCCTCTTGTGTCTCTGTTTTTTACTTCATTAATCTCTGCTCTTACCTTTATAGTTCCTTTTTAATGGCCATAAATCTGAGCAAACTCCGGGAGACAGTGAAGGACAGGGGAGGCTGGCATGCTGCAGTCCATGGGGTGGAAAAGAATCGGACATGACTTAGTGACCTAACAAAGATAACAACGTTTTCTTTACTTCATTCTGTACATGTTGGTGGTGCTAGTGGTAAAGAATCTGCCTGCCAACGTAGGAGACATAAGAGACACGGGTTCAATCACTGTGTTGGAAGGAACTCCTGGAGGGGGGCATGGCAACCCACTCCAGTATTCTTGACTGGAAAATCCTATGGACAGAGGAGCCTGGTGGGCTACAGTCCATGGGGTCCCAAAGAATCAGACACGACTGAAGCCACTTAGCATGCGTGCATGTCCTTAGTCTGATCTGTGATGGTTTCTTTGTTTTTCCTTGATACCTTTGAACGGTACTAGTCAGGCATTTTGCAGAATGTCCTTCGATTTGGATTCATGTGACATTTTTGTCATGATTGGACCAATTTGTGGAGTTTGGGAAGCGCCCTTCTCATAGCCTCCTATGGGGAGAACATGACGTCACTGTGATGCCTTATCAAAAGTTAACTGTGGCTTAGGTACCATGTGGCAGGTTGCCCCACTGTAAAGTTGCTATTTTCCCTTTCAGTAAGCTCTTCAATTTAGTTCAGTTCAGTCGCTCAGTCGTGTCCGAGTCTTTGCAACCCCATGGACTGCAGCATGTCAGGCTTCTCTGCAATTCACCATCTCCCAGAGCCTGCTCAAACTCATGTCCATTGACTCAGTGATGCCATCCAACCATCTCATCCTCTGTCACCTCCTTCTCCTCCTGCCCTCAATCTTTCCCAGCATCAGGAGCTTTTCTAATGAGTCATCTCTTCACATCAGGTGGCCAAAATATTGGAGCTTCAGTTTCATCATCAGTCCTTCTAATGAATATTCAAGGTTGATTTCCTTTAGTATTGATTGGTTTGATCTCCTTGCAGTCCAAGGGACTCTCAAGAACCTTCTCCAACATCACAGTTTAAAGGCATCAATTCTTTGATTCTCAGTCTTCTTTATGGCCCAGTTCTCACATCCATACATGAGTACTGGAAAAACCATAGCTTTGACTCTACAGACTTTTGTTGGCAAAGTGATGTCTCTGCTTTTGAATATGTTGTTTAGGTATGTCATAGCTTTTCTTCCAAGAAGCAAGCATCTCTTAATTTCATGACTGCAGTCACCATCCACAGTGATGAATATCTTATTTTCAAGCTTTCCTTTTCAAGCGTTTTGGTTAGCCAATTGTTTTCCCAATGGTTGCCCACTGCCTCAGGTGGCCGCAACATGAAACAATTGCCTGTGACTGTTTCTGATAGCTCACCACGCTACCAAAGAAAGGCTGTTTGCACTGAATGAGCTCCAACTTGGGTCAAATAGGGACAGTTTTGGGGAGGTGTCTTCCAGGAAACCACCAGCTAAGTCATATAATGATGACTGTCTCAGAATGGGACTTTGAAGATTCTCCAACCGCATTCTACCCCCTTTGGTGTCTGCTAGGTTTCTAGTTTTCACCATGAAAGGTATAGGAAGTTGCTGGTTTTCAGTGCTACTGAAGAGCTGCTGAGACAGGGAGAGGAATGGGACAAGTTAAAATGCCACAAAAGTCACTGTTCTTACTGAGATTCAACTGATGATGCTGAAGGTGCTGGCCTGTGGACCACTTTGAGAACCAGTGGATGGAAATAAGGTATGCAAATGGGGAGTAGAATGAGGCTAATGGTCCTCCCATCACTTTGTAGCAAATAAAAGGGGGAAAGTGGGAGATGTGACAGATTTTATTTTCTTGGGTTGTAAAATCACTGCAAATTGTGACTGCAACCATGAAATTAAAATACCCTTGTTCCTTGGAAGGAAAGCTATGACAAACCTAGACTGCATATTAAAAGCAGAGACATCATTTCTCCAACAAAGGTTCATATAGTCATAGCTATGGCTTTCCCAGTAGTCACATGAAGATGTGAAAGTGGGACCATACTGAAGAATTGGCGCCTTGGGACACTGGGAATTAGCCCCTGGACGGCAAGGAATTTTTTTCCTTGCAGTCCAAGGGACTCTCAAGAACCTTCTCCAACATCACAGTTTAAAGGCATCAATTCTTTGATTCTCAGTCTTCTTTATGGCCCAGTTCTCACATCCATACATGAGTACTGGAAAAACCATAGCTTTGACTCTACAGACTTTTGTTGGCAAAGTGATGTCTCTGCTTTTGAATATGTTGTTTAGGTATGTCATAGCTTTTCTTCCAAGAAGCAAGCATCTCTTAATTTCATGACTGCAGTCACCATCCACAGTGATGAATATCTTATTTTCAAGCTTTCCTTTTCAAGCGTTTTGGTTAGCCAATTGTTTTCCCAATGGTTGCCCACTGCCTCAGGTGGCCGCAACATGAAACAATTGCCTGTGACTGTTTCTGATAGCTCACCACGCTACCAAAGAAAGGCTGTTTGCACTGAATGAGCTCCAACTTGGGTCAAATAGGGACAGTTTTGGGGAGGTGTCTTCCAGGAAACCACCAGCTAAGTCATATAATGATGACTGTCTCAGAATGGGACTTTGAAGATTCTCCAACCGCATTCTACCCCCTTTGGTGTCTGCTAGGTTTCTAGTTTTCACCATGAAAGGTATAGGAAGTTGCTGGTTTTCAGTGCTACTGAAGAGCTGCTGAGACAGGGAGAGGAATGGGACAAGTTAAAATGCCACAAAAGTCACTGTTCTTACTGAGATTCAACTGATGATGCTGAAGGTGCTGGCCTGTGGACCACTTTGAGAACCAGTGGATGGAAATAAGGTATGCAAATGGGGAGTAGAATGAGGCTAATGGTCCTCCCATCACTTTGTAGCAAATAAAAGGGGGAAAGTGGGAGATGTGACAGATTTTATTTTCTTGGGTTGTAAAATCACTGCAAATTGTGACTGCAACCATGAAATTAAAATACCCTTGTTCCTTGGAAGGAAAGCTATGACAAACCTAGACTGCATATTAAAAGCAGAGACATCATTTCTCCAACAAAGGTTCATATAGTCATAGCTATGGCTTTCCCAGTAGTCACATGAAGATGTGAAAGTGGGACCATACTGAAGAATTGGCGCCTTGGAACTGAGGCACTGGAGGAGACTCTTCAGAGCCCCTGGACGGCAAGGAGATGAAACCAGTCAATCCCAAAGGAAACCAACCCTGAATATTCACTGGAAGAACTGAGGCTGAAGCTCCAATAATTTGGCCACCTGATGTGAAGAGTCAACTCACTGGAGAAGAGTCTGATGCTGGGAAAGACTGAGGGCAGGAGGAGGAGGGGCAGACAGAGAATGAGGTGGTTGGATGGCAGCACTGACTCAATGGACATGGGTTTGAGTAAACTCTGGGAGAGGGTGAAGGACAGGGAAGCCAAGTGTGCTGCAGTCCATGAGGTCTCAAAGAGTCAGACACGACTTAGCGACTGAATAACAATAGCAATGGCCCTCTATGACATTAGCAACACACATCTGGCCTCCTTTTACTTCTTTGCTAAATTACAACCACTGAACCAACAGGTATATGAGAAGGAAGGATGTTTTCTGTTTTTGTTGGATGGTAAAGGATGGGCCTGTCCCAAGGGATCTCTTAGTCACAGTACTTACAGTGGAAAACATCTTTTTAAAATATAGTTTATTTTAAACCTTGCTTTCCCTGTGGGCCGGGAGGAACACACTGGAAGAAGAAAACATTTATCCTTCCCAAGCGCAATTACACCATTTGTCTCTAACAAGTACTTCTGAGAATTGCCTCCCAAGGTCCTAGGAGTCCCTGAAGATCCTTGGTTTTCATTCTTCCAGCAGCCCTCCCAAGTTAAAATGCCACAAAAGTCACTGTTCTTACTGAGCAACTGATGCTTGGGGAGAACCAGTGGATGGAAATAAGGTATGCAAATGGGGAGTAGAATGAGGCTAATGGTCCTCCCATCACTTTGTAGCAAATAAAAGGGGGAAAGTGGGAGATGTGACAGATTTTATTTTCTTGGGTTGTAAAATCACTGCAAATTGTGACTGCAACCATGAAATTAAAATACCCTTGTTCCTTGGAAGGAAAGCTATGACAAACCTAGACTGCATATTAAAAGCAGAGACATCATTTCTCCAACAAAGGTTCATATAGTCATAGCTATGGCTTTCCCAGTAGTCACATGAAGATGTGAAAGTGGGACCATACTGAAGAATTGGCGCCTTGGAACTGAGGCACTGGAGGAGACTCTTCAGAGCCCCTGGACGGCAAGGAGATGAAACCAGTCAATCCCAAAGGAAACCAACCCTGAATATTCACTGGAAGAACTGAGGCTGAAGCTCCAATAATTTGGCCACCTGATGTGAAGAGTCAACTCACTGGAGAAGAGTCTGATGCTGGGAAAGACTGAGGGCAGGAGGAGGAGGGGCAGACAGAGAATGAGGTGGTTGGATGGCAGCACTGACTCAATGGACATGGGTTTGAGTAAACTCTGGGAGAGGGTGAAGGACAGGGAAGCCAAGTGTGCTGCAGTCCATGAGGTCTCAAAGAGTCAGACACGACTTAGCGACTGAATAACAATAGCAATGGCCCTCTATGACATTAGCAACACACATCTGGCCTCCTTTTACTTCTTTGCTAAATTACAACCACTGAACCAACAGGTATATGAGAAGGAAGGATGTTTTCTGTTTTTGTTGGATGGTAAAGGATGGGCCTGTCCCAAGGGATCTCTTAGTCACAGTACTTACAGTGGAAAACATCTTTTTAAAATATAGTTTATTTTAAACCTTGCTTTCCCTGTGGGCCGGGAGGAACACACTGGAAGAAGAAAAACATTTATCCTTCCCAAGCGCAATTACACCATTTGTCTCTAACAAGTACTTCTGAGAATTGCCCTCCCAAGGTCCTAGGAGTCCCTGAAGATCCTTGGTTTTCATTCTTCCAGCAGCCCTCCCAACTTCTTCTTGCTAGCTTCACCTGGCCTCATGCCTACAGATTTTTCTCTCCTGCTTCCGTGGATCAAGGCTCCAGGGAGTTCCCTGGGTTCCTTCTCAGAAACTTCCTGGTGAGAGGTGGGTAAAAAAGACAGCTGCCTTCTGCCGGTAGCAGTGAGGTCAGGCAAGGATCTGGGTGCATATCTGGCTATGAGAATGAGTCTTGGCAGTTTGCCGGCCCTGGAATCAAAATAAATTCTATCCCCCTTTTCCTGGTAGGCTGATGAAATGGAAAAGACCTTGGAGTAGGAGAGCAACCACTTCCTGGCACACTGCAGGAGAGAGACTGATGGGTGTCATAAGGGCTCCAAGATCAGAAGACTCTGGGCGCAGTGATGAGGAACTTGGGAGGAAATAAAAGAAGGCTCCTGAGCAGGGGCTTTAAGTGGTATCAGGAATGCCAGCTGATGTTTCTTCAGGGGCTGGGGGCTGAGCAAAACCCCTTCCCTGACAGAGGAGCAGGGTGGGACTAGCACTGAGAACAGAAGCCCATGGCATCAGGGGCTGCTGAGCCAGCCCTGGTCACCCTGTGGCATGTTGGGGGACTTTGATTTCTCTTCTGGGATGTCATAACCATGAGCAGGAGTGGTCTTGTGCTCCTGTACATCCAGCCAAACTGGGCTTTCCAGATGACCTTAACCAGAGTATACCAAGTCTGAGCCTCCAAGTCTTCATCTCAGCAATAAATTGACATAACAATAGCAATGGCCCTCTATGACATTAGCAACACACATCTGGTCCTTTTTTTTTAATAAAAAAGAAGGAAAGGGAAATGTTTTCTGTTTTTGTTGGATGGTAAAGGATGGGCCTGTCCCATGGGTTCTCTTAGTCACAGTACTTACAGTGGAAATCATCTTTTTAAAATATAGTTTTTTTTATACCTTGCTTTCCCTGTGGGCCGGGAGGAACACACTGGAAGAAGAAAACATTTATCCTTCCCAAGCGCAATTACACCATTTGTCTCTAACAAGTACTTCTGAGAATTGCCCTCCCAAGGTCCTAGGAGTCCCTGAAGATCCTTGGTTTTCATTCTTCCAGCAGCCCTCCCAACTTCTTCTTGCTAGCTTCACCTGGCCTCATGCCTACAGATTTTTCTCTCCTGCTTCCGTGGATCAAGGCTCCAGGGAGTTCCCTGGGTTCCTTCTCAGAAACTTCCTGGTGAGAGGTGGGTAACGAAGACAGCTGCCTTCTGCCGGTAGCAGTGAGGTCAGGCAAGGATCTGGGTGCATATCTGGCTATGAGAATGAGTCTTGGCAGTTTGCCGGCCCTGGAATCAAAATAAATTCTATCCCCCTTTTCCTGGTAGGCTGATGAAATGGAAAAGACCTTGGAGTAGGAGAGCAACCACTTCCTGGCACACTGCAGGAGAGAGACTGATGGGTGTCATAAGGGCTCCAAGATCAGAAGACTCTGGGCGCAGTGATGAGGAACTTGGGAGGAAATAAAAGAAGGCTCCTGAGCAGGGGCTTTAAGTGGTATCAGGAATGCCAGCTGATGTTTCTTCAGGGGCTGGGGGCTGAGCAAAACCCCTTCCCTGACAGAGGAGCAGGGTGGGACTAGCACTGAGAACAGAAGCCCATGGCATCAGGGGCTGCTGAGCCAGCCCTGGTCACCCTGTGGCATGTTGGGGGACTTTGATTTCTCTTCTGGGATGTCATAACCATGAGCAGGAGTGGTCTTGTGCTCCCTGTACATCCAGCCAAACTGGGCTTTCCAGATGACCTTAACCAGAGTATACCAAGTCTGAGCCTCCAAGTCTTCATCTCAGCAATAAGGCCCTGAAGGCAGTCATGTGAAAAGTACAGGGTGGAATAAACGGAGTCTGAGGCAAAGCTGACCACGCAACCAGGCAGAGCCTCGACAGGGTGTCTGGGGCCCCCGGTCTTCCTGTATGCCAGGTTACGAGTTCAGCTATGTCTGCAACATCTGACAGGGTTAGTCAGGCTCTGAGCAGCTGACTCCCGTGACCAAATTCATGGACTGCATCATGCCAAGTCCAGGTGACACAGAAGACCTGTGGTTGAGTAGACTCAGCACTGGGAATTCAGCAGGTAGCTGCCAGTACAGACACCCAAGGGGCAGAGGTGGGTTCTGGCAAACCTTTCACCCTCTTGCTGTAGGATTCTGATAACTTTCAGACCTCCCATGCAAGAGACGTAGAGTGCACACCAGACCCCCAGGCATCAGGGGACCACTGGCTCAGCTGACTTTCATGCCCCAGGGACCTTCCCTTTCATCATCGTCCATGGAGGGAGCAGACCCTGAAACAGTTGTTTTTATCTCCACTGCAGCTATTCCAGCAGCCTTCTTTCCTTAGCTGAAGGAGCCTTATTCTGATGGTTTCCTACACCTGTTTGTGCTTCTACAGCTTTTCTACACAAACACACAGGAGGCAGGGTATGGGCAGCAGGCTGTATGATAATCCACAAATGTATATGCTGTAGCTATTTTAACTAGTCTTACATATATGCCCTCATGCTGTTTCTCATTTTTTAGTATCATAAAGAATGTCAAAATGAATATCCTGGGGTTGGGGGACGAAAAAAAAAAAAAAGAGTATCCTGCTACAGTTGTTTTTCTGTACTAGAATTTTTAGAAAAGAAATTGATGGGTCGAAGAGTAAGCCCTTCTTAAAGAGTTTGCTACATATTAACAAACAGTCCCCCCAAAAGTTGCATCCATTTCCACCTTAACCAATTGTGTATGAAAGTAATCATTTTCATAGATGCCACTGCAAACAGAATAAATTCAGTCTTTGCCCATGTAGTGACTCAAGTCACATCTCAATGCAAGTCCATTTTCCTTTGGATTTTAATGCAAGTAATTGAATAATACGTATGAAATTTGGCCAGTGGTAGCTCTTCTTTGAGAACTGCCCATTCATGTTGCTAATCAGTTTTCTATTTGGGACAGTTATATTTTTCACTCTGATGGGTAAGCGCTCTTTCATTTCAGTTCAGTCACTCAGTCATGTCTAACTCTTTGTGACCCCAAGGACTGCAGAATGCCAAGTTTCTCTGTCCTTCACCATCTCCCAGAGCTTGCTCAAACTCATGTCCATTGGCTCAGTGACGCCATCCAACCATCTTGTCCTCTGTCTCTCCTTCACCCTCTGCCTTCTATTTTTCCCAACATCAGGCTCTTTTCCAGTGAGTCACCTCTTTGCATCAGGTGGTCAAAGTATTGGAGCTACAGCTTCATCATCAGTCCTTCTAATGCATATTCAGGGTTGATTTCTTTAGTATTGATTGGTTTGATCTTGCAGTCCAAGGGACTCTCAAGAGCCTTCTCCAACATCACAGTTCAAAGGTATCAATTCTTTGGTGCTCAGCCTTCTTTATGGTCCAGCTCTCACATCCAATACATGACTACTGGGAAAACCATTGCTTTGACTATGTGGACTTTTGTTGGCAAAGTAATATCTCTGCTTTTGAATATGTTGTCTAGGCTTGTCATAGCTTTTCTTCCAAGAAACAGGTATCTTTTAATTTCATGGCTTCAGTCACCATCCACAGTGATTATGGAGTCCAAGAAAATAAAGTCTGTCACTCTTTCCATTGTTTGCCCATCCATTTGCTGTGAAGTGATGGGACCAGATGCCATGATCTTTGTTTTCTGAATGTTGAGTTTTAAGCCAACTTTTTCGCTCTCCTCTTTCACCTTCATCAAGAGGCTCTTTGCTTTCTTTGCTTCTTTGCTTTCTTCCATAAGCATGGTGTGATCTGCATACTTGAGATTATTGATATTTCTCCCAGCAATCTTGATTCTGGCTTGTGCTTCATCCAGACAAGCAGTTCACATGATGTACTCTGCATAGAAGTTAAATAAGCAGAGTGATAATATACAGCTTTAGCATATTTCTTTCCCAATTTGGAACTAGTCTGTTGTTCCATGTCCGGTAATAACTGTTGCTTCTTGTCCTGCATACTGGTTTCTCAGGAGGCAGGTAAGGTGGTCTGATATTTCCATCTCTTTCAGAATTTTCCAGTTTGTTGTGATCCACACACTCAAAAGCTTTAGTGTAGTCAATGAAGCAGAAGTATATGCTTTTCTGGAATTCCCTTGCTCTTTCTTTGATCCAACAGGTATTCGCAATTTGATCTCTGGTTCCTCTGCCTTTTCTAAATCTATCTTGTACATCTGGAAGTTCTCAGTCTGCGTACTGTTGAAGCCTAGCTTGGAGGATTTTGAACATTATTTTGCTAGCATGTGAAATGAATGCAATGGTGTGGTAGTTTGAACAATGGTGCAGTAATTTGAGATGTGAAAGGCAAATGTGAAAGGAAAGATATGCGCATCTAAATACAGAGTTCCAGAGAATAGCAAGGAGAGATGAGAGCCTTCTTAAGTGAACAATGCAAAGAAATAGAGGAAAACAATGAAATGGGAAAGACTAGAGATCTCTACAAGAAAATTAGAGATGCCAATGGAACATTTCATGCAAAAATGGGCACAATAAAGGGGCAGAAACGGTATGGACATAACAGAAACAGAAGCCATTAAAAAGAGATGGCAGGAACACACAGAAGAACTATACAAAAAACAACTTAACGAACCAGATGACCACGATGATGTGATCACTGGCAAGAGGTCTTAGAGGGTGAAGTCAAGTGGGTCCTAGAAAGCATTACTACAAACAAAGCTGGTGGAGGTGATGGAATTCCAGCTGAGCTATTTCAAATATTAAAAGATAATTCTCTTAAAGTGCTGCAATCGATGTGCCAGTGAATTTGAAAAATTCAGCAGTGGCCTCAGAACTGGAAAAAGTCAGTTTTCATTCCAATCCTTAAGTGCTCTTTACCTTTTGAAATATCGAATCTTCGTCATAATTGAAAGATACATTTCCTCCACATCCCTTCATTTTGCCTTTGTACATGGTCTTTTTCTATGAACAAGTTTAAGCATTTTAGATGTGTTTAAGTGATCTTTTTTTTTTCAATTATACTTTCTAGATTTTGCTTCCTGCAAAAGGCCCTGCTCATTATAAAATATGAAAACATTCATTCAAAACATCTCTTAGGACTTCATATTTTTAATCTATTGGAAATGTATTTGGTGAGAAATGATATTGGAATCTAGCATTGGTTTCTCTCCAAAGTGTTGATCAGGTGTCCCAACACCTTTGCTGAATAATCCATATCTCCTCACTGAAGTGAAATGTCATCTTCATGAAATTCTAAATGTCAATCTGAGTTTAGTCTCGCAAATTTGTTCAAACAGTTAATATAGATTGGGTGATTCCAAGAGGACCTCTCTGAGGAAAAAACGTGAAGAAAACTGTAGGGAAGGTAGGAGTTGGGGTTAGGAAACAAGAAAGACAGAGAGACAGACAGACAGACTTTTAGAAAAGAAATGTTTGGTAATACTGGGAGGAAAGCTTACAGAACTGTCAGGTGGATGACATTTTGAATGGATCTCTAGTTCTCCAGATCTTCCAAATAATCCCAGATCCACAATAACTGTGAGGAAACCACTCTGTTAACTGGTGCTCTTACATTTATGACAGACACACAGCTGGGTTGGAATCCAACTACAAAATTGTAATCTAGTGACTTTCTGAATCCTTTTACAAGTTGGGTTTTCTTGGCACCTTCACACCTTGGCTACATGCCCTAGGGTCGGAGAGAGGCTGGAAAGTTCCTTCTGAGTGGGGAGGAGATAAAGTCAAGATTGGAGTTATGGCTCCCAGGTTTGAGGTTACCTGAGGTCATGACAAGTGACTGTCTCTCCCGGAGTTACACTTAAAAATGGCTTCCTGGAAGCCTCTAGCCAAACCCCAGTTTTTTCCTGAGAACAAGCAGCTCCACATGCCCAGTGGTAACAGTTGGATTCTCTGCTCCCTTTCCCTGTAATGTTAAGGCAGTCGCTCCATCTTTCCCAACTTAACCAAGTAAGTAATTTCAAACCACCCCCAAACAGCTGGAATTCCTTGAGTCTGTTGCTTGAAACCCACCTGTGCTGGTCTGCATGAGTTGGAGCTCTTTGTTTATAAGTGACAAAACACAGGTGTGACTAAATGAGGGAGGCTCCCTGGAAGATCATGGAGGACCTCATAGTATTGAAGCTAGGGGTTAAATAACAAAGCACCAGGAAGTTGGAGTCCTATGCAATTCCTTATGAATTTTTTGAAGAACTTTTCCACTTCTGCAAAAAATGCTGTTGAGATTTTTTTTTTTCATTTTTTTGGCCTCTTTTATTGGTTTATTTATTTATTTATTTATTTTCATCCATCCTTATTCTTCAGCCTGTGTAGGCCTCCCACTGCAGTGGTCTCTATCAGTGCAGAGCAACGGCTTTGGGTGCATGCGCTCCAGAGTACCAGCTCGCAATTGGACAAACCTGTCCAGCTGCTCCATGCCACGTGGGATCTTCCTGGGCCAGAGATTGAATTGGTGCCCCTGGCACTGCAAGGCAGACTTTTTACCCACTGGACAACCAGGGAAGCCCTGTTGAGATTTTAATGAGGATTGCATTGTCTATAGATCACTTTTGTGAGTATTGTCATCTTGACAATATTAAGTCTTCCAATCCATGTACATGGAAAATCTTTTGATTTAGGTCCTCTTTGATTTCTTCAAGCAATGTATTGGAGTATTCAATGTACAACTCTTGTACTACCTTGGTTAAATTTATTCCTAAATATTTTCATCTTTTCATTGCTATTATAGATGGTAATATCTCAATTTCATTTTTTGAATTGTTAGTATGCAGAATAATGACTTTTTTCTGTGTGTTGATCTCATATCCTGCAACTCTGCTGAATTCAATAAACAGGCCTAACAAAGTCCTTTGTGTGGATTCTTTCAGATTTTATATATAAGAGCAAATCTGTAAATAGAGATGATCATACTTCTTACATTCCAATTTAGGTCTTTTTTCTTTCTTTTTCTTGCTTAATTGCTATGGCTACAAAATCTAGTCCAATGCTGAGCAGAAATGATGAAAGTTGGCATCCTTGCCTTGTTCCTGATCTTTCTTAAGGCCGGTGTTTACAACCATAAATTTCCCTCCGAGCATTGCTTTCATTGCATACCATAAGATTTTTCATCTTAATGTATTTTCTAATTTACCGTGCTGGTCTGCATGAGTTGGAGCTCTTTGTTTATAAGTGACAAAACACAGGTGTGACTAAATGAGGGAGGCTCCCTGGAAGATCATGGAGGACCTCATAGTATTGAAGCTAGGGGTTAAATAACAAAGCACCAGGAAGTTGGAGTCCTATGCAATTCCTTATGAATTTTTTGAAGAACTTTTCCACTTCTGCAAAAAATGCTGTTGAGATTTTTTTTTTTCATTTTTTTGGCCTCTTTTATTGGTTTATTTATTTATTTATTTATTTTCATCCATCCTTATTCTTCAGCCTGTGTAGGCCTCCCACTGCAGTGGTCTCTATCAGTGCAGAGCAACGGCTTTGGGTGCATGCGCTCCAGAGTACCAGCTCGCAATTGGACAAACCTGTCCAGCTGCTCCATGCCACGTGGGATCTTCCTGGGCCAGAGATTGAATTGGTGCCCCTGGCACTGCAAGGCAGACTTTTTACCCACTGGACAACCAGGGAAGCCCTGTTGAGATTTTAATGAGGATTGCATTGTCTATAGATCACTTTTGTGAGTATTGTCATCTTGACAATATTAAGTCTTCCAATCCATGTACATGGAAAATCTTTTGATTTAGGTCCTCTTTGATTTCTTCAAGCAATGTATTGGAGTATTCAATGTACAACTCTTGTACTACCTTGGTTAAATTTATTCCTAAATATTTTCATCTTTTCATTGCTATTATAGATGGTAATATCTCAATTTCATTTTTTGAATTGTTAGTATGCAGAATAATGACTTTTTTCTGTGTGTTGATCTCATATCCTGCAACTCTGCTGAATTCAATAAACAGGCCTAACAAAGTCCTTTGTGTGGATTCTTTCAGATTTTATATATAAGAGCAAATCTGTAAATAGAGATGATCATACTTCTTACATTCCAATTTAGGTCTTTTTTCTTTCTTTTTCTTGCTTAATTGCTATGGCTACAAAATCTAGTCCAATGCTGAGCAGAAATGATGAAAGTTGGCATCCTTGCCTTGTTCCTGATCTTTCTTAAGGCCGGTGTTTACAACCATAAATTTCCCTCCGAGCATTGCTTTCATTGCATACCATAAGTTTTTTGTGTTGTTTTTTCATTTTCATTCATCTTAATGTATTTTCTAATTTACCTGTAATTTCTTCTTAGATCCATTGTTTGTTTAAGGATATAATTTAATTTTCATGTATTTGTGAATTTTCCATTTTTCTATTACTGACTTGTAGTTTCCTTTCGTTGTGGTTACAGATCATATTATGCATGATTTCAATCTTTTAAGCTTTCCCAAGACTTCTTTGTGCCAAACATGTTGTCTATCTTGGAGAATGTTCCATAGATTCTGCTGTTGTTGGGTGGTAAATTCTGTGTGTATATGCTAGGTCTAGTCAGTTTTTATGTTGTTCAAGCCCTCTGTTTCTTTACTGACATTCTGTTTGGTTGTTCTATCCGTTATTAGAGGTAGAGTATTCAAACTACTTTTGTAGAACTGGCTGTCTCTACCTTCCATTCTGTCAATGTTTGCTACATAACATTTGGGATTTTGTTGTTAGGTGTAAACAATAGTTATATCTTATTATGAATTTATATTTTTTATCATTATATGATCTTTGTCTTTTATGATAAATTTTTACTTAAAGTCTATTTTTATAGATGTTATTATAGCCACCATAGATCTCTTTTGAGTATTATTTGTATGGAAAGTTCTTTCATCTCTTAACTTTCAACGTATTGTGCTTTAGGCTCTAAAGTGAGTCTCTTGTACACAATATGTAGTTGGTTCATACTTTTAGATCTAGTTTGCCAATCTGATTTTATTTGGAGCATATAATCTACTTACATTTAAAGCAGTTGTTGATAACAGCTTCCTTTCACCAGTTTTTTCCATGCATATGTATTATACCTTTTTTATCCCTCAATTCCTCCATTACTGACAAATTTGGGTTAGGTTGGTATTTTCTAGATACCTATCATCTTCAGTCCCTTCTCATTTATTTCTGCGTGTATTTTCCTAGTGGTTTCCCTGATGATTACAATGAATATCTTTTATCAATATTTACTACACTGTAGTTTGAATTAATGTCAACTGCGCCTGTAAAATGAATTACAATTGATTATCTACATAGAAATTTCCCTCCGAGCATTGCTTTCATTGCATACCATAAGTTTTTTGTGTTGTTTTTTCATTTTCATTCATCTTAATGTATTTTCTAATTTACCTGTAATTTCTTCTTAGATCCATTGTTTGTTTAAGGATATAATTTAATTTTCATGTATTTGTGAATTTTCCATTTTTCTATTACTGACTTGTAGTTTCCTTTCGTTGTGGTTACAGATCATATTATGCATGATTTCAATCTTTTAAGCTTTCCCAAGACTTCTTTGTGCCAAACATGTTGTCTATCTTGGAGAATGTTCCATAGATTCTGCTGTTGTTGGGTGGTAAATTCTGTGTGTATATGCTAGGTCTAGTCAGTTTTTATGTTGTTCAAGCCCTCTGTTTCTTTACTGACATTCTGTTTGGTTGTTCTATCCGTTATTAGAGGTAGAGTATTCAAACTACTTTTGTAGAACTGGCTGTCTCTACCTTCCATTCTGTCAATGTTTGCTACATAACATTTGGGATTTTGTTGTTAGGTGTAAACAATAGTTATATCTTATTATGAATTTATATTTTTTATCATTATATGATCTTTGTCTTTTATGATAAATTTTTACTTAAAGTCTATTTTTATAGATGTTATTATAGCCACCATAGATCTCTTTTGAGTATTATTTGTATGGAAAGTTCTTTCATCTCTTAACTTTCAACGTATTGTGCTTTAGGCTCTAAAGTGAGTCTCTTGTACACAATATGTAGTTGGTTCATACTTTTTAGATCTAGTTTGCCAATCTGATTTTATTTGGAGCATATAATCTACTTACATTTAAAGCAGTTGTTGATAACAGCTTCCTTTCACCAGTTTTTTCCATGCATATGTATTATACCTTTTTTATCCCTCAATTCCTCCATTACTGACAAATTTGGGTTAGGTTGGTATTTTCTAGATACCTATCATCTTCAGTCCCTTCTCATTTATTTCTGCGTGTATTTTCCTAGTGGTTTCCCTGATGATTACAATGAATATCTTTTATCAATATTTACTACACTGTAGTTTGAATTAATGTCAACTGCGCTTCAATAGTATACAAAAAGTCTGCTCCTCTACAACTTCACCTCTCCCCTTTATACTGTTGGTGTCACAATTTACATCTGTCTACATAGTGTGCCCATTGGCATTGTTTTATAATCATTGTTTTATGCTTTTTTTATATCTTTTTAAAAATTTTTTATTTTACTTTTTACTTTTACAGAGTTTTGTTGTTTATAGATATGTATGATCCCAGATTAGTCATACGTATATCCCCCCATCCCACACTTCTATGCTTTTGTTTTTAATCATATATATATATATATAAAGAAGTTAAAACCCAAAAATACACTAATATCAACTTTCATATTTACTTTTAGTGATATTCTTCACTTCTCAACACAACTTCAAGTTATTGTCTAGTGCCCTTGCATTTAAGCCTAAAAAATTTCCTTGAGCACTGCTTGTAGAGTTCATCTACTAGCAATGAATTATCTCAGATTTAATTTATCAAGGAATGTTTTAATTTACTGTTAATTTTTAGAGGAAAGTTTTACCAGGTATGGAGTTCTCAGGTAACAGTTTTTTTCTTTCAGAACTTGAAACACATTACCCCATAGCCTTTTTTTTTAAAAAAAAAAAAAAGGTCAGCTCTCCTTTGAGCCGACCTGCTGTTCTAGCAGCGTCTTCCATGCTGATTCTCCCTTAAACCGGCCCGCTGCACTGGCAGCGACTCTCCCTTCCCCTACTCTAATAAGCTTTACTTTCTCCTCACTCTGCCTCGTGTCTGGAAATTCTTTTCCAACCCTTGCACAGACCTCGACATTTCGGTGGCCCGTACGGGGAAGCTTGGGGTTTCTTTCCCCCACCTCCTCGCTTCTCTTTTCTCACAGGGGCCCTCTGCGAACAGGCCAGTGGCTGTGGAAGCAACTGAGGAACTCCGGCCAGGGTTACTCTCTGGTGTGTTCCAAAGGCCCCGCTGCTCTCTGTGTCCCAGTAGCTGTCGCCAGACAGGGTGAGGGTCTCTCCTTTTGACTTCTTTCTAACTGAGGACTAGGCCAAATAATATTGTGTGTCTCTCGCACCCTGTACATTGGCAGGTGGATTCTTTTTCTTTTTTTTGACCTAATTATTTTTATTTTGCTTCCTGCTTTTACAGAGTTTTGTTGTTTGCAGATATGTATAATCCCAGATTAATCATATGTATATCCCTGACCCCTCTTTGGCAGGTGGATTCTTTACCACTGTACCACCTGGGAAGCCCAAATAGAGTCATACTGGGTTAAATTCTCCAAATATGAATTTGGAAGGGTCAGGAGGTGGTGTGGGGCACAAATCTAAGTCTCAAACATCAAATAACTAATACATAAGAGTCATTACACTTGCTGGGCCAATGTAGGATGAACTAAATGTGAGACCTGGTGGTGTGAAGTCCTCTTCCTTGAAGACATGTGGGCAGAGAGTGAAAGCTGTTGGCTGTACATAAGTGGGAGAGTTCTTTGTGTCTCTGGAATCTCTCAGGAGATTACCTGTGATGTGCGTCTCCTTCTGGTGAACGCTGATTCAGTAATACACCTATTTTTCTTTTGCCTTTGTGGAAATTTGTTTTAATTTACTGTTAATTTTAGAGGAAAGTTTTACCAGGTATGGAGTTCTCAGGTAACAGTTTTCTTTCAGAACTTGAAACACATTACCCCATAGCCTTTTTTTTTAAAAAAAAAAAGGTCAGCTCTCCTTGAGCCGACCTGCTGTTCTAGCAGCGTCTTCCATGCTGATTCTCCCTTAAACCGGCCCGCTGCACTGGCAGCGACTCTCCCTTCCCCTACTCTAATAAGCTTTACTTTCTCCTCACTCTGCCTCGTGTCTGGAAATTCTTTTCCAACCCTTGCACAGACCTCGACATTTCGGTGGCCCGTACGGGGAAGCTTGGGGTTTCTTTCCCCCACCTCCTCGCTTCTCTTTTCTCACAGGGGCCCTCTGCGAACAGGCCAGTGGCTGTGGAAGCAACTGAGGAACTCCGGCCAGGGTTACTCTCTGGTGTGTTCCAAAGGCCCCGCTGCTCTCTGTGTCCCAGTAGCTGTCGCCAGACAGGGTGAGGGTCTCTCCTTTTGACTTCTTTCTAACTGAGGACTAGGCCAAATAATATTGTGTGTCTCTCGCACCCTGTACATTGGCAGGTGGATTCTTTTTCTTTTTTTTGACCTAATTATTTTTATTTTGCTTCCTGCTTTTACAGAGTTTTGTTGTTTGCAGATATGTATAATCCCAGATTAATCATATGTATATCCCTGACCCCTCTTTGGCAGGTGGATTCTTTACCACTGTACCACCTGGGAAGCCCAAATAGAGTCATACTGGGGTTAAATTCTCCAAATATGAATTTGGAAGGGTCAGGAGGTGGTGTGGGGCACAAATCTAAGTCTCAAACATCAAATAACTAATACATAAGAGTCATTACACTTGCTGGGCCAATGTAGGATGAACTAAATGTGAGACCTGGTGGTGTGAAGTCCTCTTCCTTGAAGACATGTGGGCAGAGAGTGAAAGCTGTTGGCTGTACATAAGTGGGAGAGTTCTTTGTGTCTCTGGAATCTCTCAGGAGATTACCTGTGATGTGCGTCTCCTTCTGGTGAACGCTGATTCAGTAATACACCTATTTTTCTTTTGCCTTTGTGGATATGTTTTCCAGGTTGGCACAAGATTGTGTTCTATCTTTTATTTCCTAGCAAATAAAGCACCTGAAACAAAGTGAGGAGAGAAGGCAGGGTGGCCGGGGGGCAGGTATCACCATTGTATGTCCACCTTAAAGTGGGTCAAACAAAGGTTTCAAGATACAAAAGCATTGGGAAGTACAAGGAAGTCAGTGGAAAGCCAGGACTGCACTTCTCATCAACCTCTCTTCTCAGTTTCCATCATCTACTGTTCCTGCACTGTCCAGTGTTGCATTTTTCATTATTCACACAGATGTTTCCTGGAACCTGAGCAGGAAAAGCACGGTCCCAGCCTTCTGCTGCAGTGGTACTGTGTCGAAGAAAAGTGCGAGCTTGAATCAAACGAACCTAGACCCAAACACAGCCTCAGCCAGTTCCTAGCTGACAGAACTAGAGAGAGTCACTGTGAATCAATTCCTCATGTACAAAGGGTAAAACAATATAGGAAACTCATCAGGTTGTTTGTTTGGTGTTGAGTGGTATAAGCTGCTTGCCTATTTTGGAGATTAACGCCCTCCTGAGTCTGCGTCCCCAGTCCTGCTCAGCGGCTCCACAGTCCAGCTAATGGCGACCTCCTGCAAGAGGACTTACGCCACAAGCCGTGCCTCCCAGGAGTGCTCGGCCGCTGCTGACCGTGCCTCCGCAGGAGACATGCAGACCCTCAGAGGCAGGGCTGGCTCAGTCTCTGGTGGAGGTCACCGCTCCCTTCCCTGGGTCTCGGCGCCCACAAAGTTTTGCTGGCGCCCTCCCAGGGTCTCTGGTGGGTATGCGGTTTGATTTTAAAAATGGGATTGCACCCCCTTTCTGCTGTGCTCAGGCTTCTCGTTTCTGGGTCTTCTCTTGTTGCGGAGCATGCACTCTAGATTGTGGTGAGCTCAGTAGTCGGGGGGCGTGGGCTCAGTTGCCCCGGGCGTGTGGGATCTGCTTGCACCAGGGTTTGAACCCACGTGCCCCGCATTGACGGGTGGATTCTTCACCGCTGGACCACCACGGAGGCCAAAACAAGGACTCCAGTACACTCTCAGAGTGGCAATAAATTTAAGTTTATTTACCTCTTAAAAGATCTGTTCTATATTTGGTTTTGGCTATGTGAATAAACTATTGCTTCATAATGACCCATAGTCCTGAATGTTCTAAACCTTTTTGGTATTTGTTGACAAAACTTCCTAAATTATTCTAACTTCTAGTTAACTTTGTGATGCTTCGGAGGGCCCCTGAAACATCTCAAAGAGAGTCATTATATTAAATTACATGGAACGTATTGTTAAATGAGTAATAAGTCTCTGGTTATATGATAAATGCTACTAATAATATAGATAACTTTAAAAAAAAAGATAAAGGTTTCTGAAATTCTGAGTATGTTTAGATAAAATGTTATCAGTCATAATTCCAGTTATGAATTAATAACGTGGGTCTTCTCAGCAAGCTCATGCCTTCTAGACTCGCACGGGCCCGGGGGACTCCACCCTCTAGCGGACAGGGACGGAAAACACACCAGAAAAGATCAGGAACACAAACAGGGCAACGGATTCAGGATGCAGGAAGTGATGTTTCAGTTTCGAGCTAAAAAATAGAAAGATTCGCCTGAAACTGCCACAATATTGTTAACCAGCTACATCCCAACAGAAAAGTAAAAGTTTAAATTTAAAGAGACAGATACCTAAAATAAATAAATAGAAAGAAACCAGTCACGCAAAGATTTGGGAAAAGGCATTCCACTGCAGGGGGCAGGAGCAGCAGGGGCAAAAGCCTGAAGACACTCAAGGAAGGGGAAGAGAGTGACATCGACTCTTGGCAGGAACACTCCATTCAGCCTCTGGCATTCAAGGAAGGCAAGCACTGTCTGGCTTATTGCAGCCTAAGGCCAACCCAGCTCCTTTTGGAGTTCCCATCTGAGGAAAGGAAACAGAGCTGACAAAAGAACAGAGCTGGCAGCACGCGCCCAAGCTCCCCCTCCTCTCCCTCAGAGCCTTTGCCTAAGAGGGCTCCCCGCACGTGAAAATCCCTCCTCTGTCCCTTTAAGATATCTGCATACCTCCTACAACCCAGATCCTTCTCAGGCACCTGAGAGCCATTCCTTGGAAATGGAATCCTCAGGAAGGACAGAGCCTCAGTCTCCCACCGCTGGGCTGCATGGAATCCTGACTCCCAAGAACTGACCCTTGGGACGGACGCTGACCGACCCCATGTGGGTTTCAGTTGAGACCCTGCTCGCTGCCCCCGCCGCTCTACTCCCTTCGCAGCACCGGCACCCGGTACCGATCAGAAGGGCGCTCGGCGCTTTTCCCTGCTGACGGTGGCTGCCAAACAGACCCCGTTCTCACCTAACGGCCAGCTCAGCCGCTGTTTGCCTGCATGTCCTGCACCGCTGACACGAGAGAGACGAGGACTGGGAGGGTGGAGACAAGGAGTTGGCGTCTGGTGGGGACAAAGCTTCCAATCGGGAAGATGAGAAAGTTCTGGAGACGGACGGTGGGGGTGGTTCCCCGACCATGTGATGTGCTTCATCCCAGCGAACTGTGCATTTAAGATGGTTAAAATGGTAAATCTTATGTGTGTTTTGCTAAAACTTTAAGGAAAAACACCAGAAAAGATCAGGAACACAAACAGGGCAACGGATTCAGGATGCAGGAAGTGATGTTTCAGTTTCGAGCTAAAAAATAGAAAGATTCGCCTGAAACTGCCACAATATTGTTAACCAGCTACATCCCAACAGAAAAGTAAAAGTTTAAATTTAAAGAGACAGATACCTAAAATAAATAAATAGAAAGAAACCAGTCACGCAAAGATTTGGGAAAAGGCATTCCACTGCAGGGGGCAGGAGCAGCAGGGGCAAAAGCCTGAAGACACTCAAGGAAGGGGAAGAGAGTGACATCGACTCTTGGCAGGAACACTCCATTCAGCCTCTGGCATTCAAGGAAGGCAAGCACTGTCTGGCTTATTGCAGCCTAAGGCCAACCCAGCTCCTTTTGGAGTTCCCATCTGAGGAAAGGAAACAGAGCTGACAAAAGAACAGAGCTGGCAGCACGCGCCCAAGCTCCCCCTCCTCTCCCTCAGAGCCTTTGCCTAAGAGGGCTCCCCGCACGTGAAAATCCCTCCTCTGTCCCTTTAAGATATCTGCATACCTCCTACAACCCAGATCCTTCTCAGGCACCTGAGAGCCATTCCTTGGAAATGGAATCCTCAGGAAGGACAGAGCCTCAGTCTCCCACCGCTGGGCTGCATGGAATCCTGACTCCCAAGAACTGACCCTTGGGACGGACGCTGACCGACCCCATGTGGGTTTCAGTTGAGACCCTGCTCGCTGCCCCCGCCGCTCTACTCCCTTCGCAGCACCGGCACCCGGTACCGATCAGAAGGGCGCTCGGCGCTTTTCCCTGCTGACGGTGGCTGCCAAACAGACCCCGTTCTCACCTAACGGCCAGCTCAGCCGCTGTTTGCCTGCATGTCCTGCACCGCTGACACGAGAGAGACGAGGACTGGGAGGGTGGAGACAAGGAGTTGGCGTCTGGTGGGGACAAAGCTTCCAATCGGGAAGATGAGAAAGTTCTGGAGACGGACGGTGGGGGTGGTTCCCCGACCATGTGATGTGCTTCATCCCAGCGAACTGTGCATTTAAGATGGTTAAAATGGTAAATCTTATGTGTGTTTTGCTAAAACTTTAAGGAAAAACACCTCCATCATTTGGAGAACACCTCTGAAAATAAACTTTTTAATATGATTTTGTTTATTTCTGGCTGTGCTGGGTCTTCACTGTGACGCAGGCATTTCTCTGGCTGTGGTGAGCAGGCTTCTCACGCTGCGGCTTCTCCTGTGGCGGACACTCGGGCGTCCGGAGCTGCAGCGTGGGGGGCTCCACAGTTTCGATTCCCAGGCTCTAGAGCACAGACTCAGCAGTTGCGGCACATGGAAGTACTTGCTCCTCAGCATGTGGGATCTTCCCGGACCAGGGCTCGAACCCGTGTCTCCTGCGTTGGCAGGCAGACTCTTTATCACTGTGCCACCAGGGAAGCCCTGAAAATTAACTTTTAAAATCATCTTTAAAAGAAATGATTTCTGTCTTGGAATGACATGCTTTACGTTTACAGAGTGAGTCACATTATCTTTGAAGTTGCAGGGAGTAAGTAACGAGCTAAGAGCAGTCAGCGTTCACGTGCGCAGATCTGGGTTTGGTCATGAGCACCCAGTGCAGCCCCTGGGGACGTGCTCAGAGGGGGCCAGCTGTTAGGACGTCAGCGCTCACCCATGACTGGCGACGCCCCACAAGCACAAAGGCGGGGGCTGGCCGCCCCCGGGGTCAGCAGAGCAGCTAATGCAGCCGCGGACGCCGGCCCCTCTGCCGTAGGACGCCGTGTTCGCGACGCTTGTGGCAGCCCCGGCGTGCCGCCAGACTCCAGTGAAACCACGTTTGCGTCCCGCCCTAGGTTCAGCTGGCTGCGCTCGACTGCTCTGAGAGTCAGCAGGGAAGGTACCAGCACAAGTCAGGGGCAGCTGTCTGTCTGAGCACGCGTCCTCATTCCATTTCTGAGTGTCTCCACAATGCCAACCCCAACGGGGCTGAAGACGTAAGAAATGCAGTGGAGGCTCACGACGGTGCTACAAGCGCAAGAGCTGCAGATGGACTGCAACAGCCTCCTCCTGGCCGCCGCAGGCCCGCCGGGCCCGCCACCTGGATGCGGCAGTAACACGCTCCCAACTCCACACGCCTGGACGTGGGGGACCGTCCCACAGGGCCGTGCGCAGTGTGACTGCGGGCGAGATATCTGCTTTAGAGGCTTGTGCTCTCTGCCTCAGCCAGAGCTCCAGCTGTGCCTTGGCCAAGGCTGTTCGAGAGCGCTTCTCGCCCATGGCTTCCCTGCCACTAAGGAACGAGACACTCCAGCCAGTCCAGGTGGAGGCCACAGAAACCACGAAGCGGCCCCAGGACCCCCTGCCCGCTCGCCAAGCGCGGCTGCCACCATCCTGTCTCGCTTCCTCCTCTCCGGACGCTGTGGGGACGGCACGCAAATGACAGCCTGCTCTCAGCAGCGACCCAGATGGAAGTCAAAACTTGGATGGTCCTGTTTTATGCATGAGGAGCCTGAGACTCCAAAAGACAAAGTCACCAGGCAACCATCAAACAGCAGACGGGCCTAGAGAGACACTGCCTGGCCCCCTCTCCTCCCCAAGGATCCACTGAGGCTCTCTGCACCTCAGCAAAGCCCGCACAGGGACACGTCAGCCTGTCCGCTCAGATGACGTCCGGCTGCGGCCCCGGGAGCCGCTCCACCGTCCCTCTCTAACCTGTCAGTGCGCAGCTGAAAATGAAGGCCTCCAATTCACAACACAGGCAGAGCAGCAGCTGTGTTTTCTAACAGAAAATAGCAAACCTCCATATACTGCCAGCTAACTGCTCTCTCAGGCCTCCTATGAAACAAGACCTGGGGACGTGCCTGGTGGCCCAGTGGTGAAGAAGCCGCCCGCCCATGCAGGGAACATGGGTTCAACCCCTGGTCCAGGAAGACCCCACATGCTGAGGAGCGGCTACTGAGCCTGGCCACCTAGAGCCTGCGCCCCACAAGAGAAGGCACTGCAACGAGAAGCCCGCACACCACAACCAGAGAAAAGCCCCGCTCAGCACAACTAGAGAAAGCCCTCGCAGCAACAAAGACCCAGCACAGCCGAGAACAAATACATCAAAATGTACACTGGTTTTTAAAAAAAAAAAAAAAACAGAGCTAGGCGCCTCACACATTATAGGCTGGAATGTGTCCCCTCCAGGACCAGACCCCGGGCCGTCCCCACCCACAGGCCGAGGAGGCCACCAGCATGGGAGACTGGGTCTTTCCAGGGGTGCTCGATCGAGTTAAAGGGACGCCGCGAGGGTGGCCCTAACCCAAGGCGACTGGTGCCTCACAAACGGGGGACACCGGGAGACAGACGCGCGCGGGGGAAAGGCGACGTGAAGACACAGGGCCCGGGAAACAGGCCGGGAGCACCCCCTGCCTCACGGCCCTCCGGAGGAACAGAGCCTGCCCACGCCTGGCCCTCCAGCTGCCGGCCCCACCACTGGCAGGGGACCCGTTCCTGCTGTCTGCGCCACCCAGTAAGCGCGCACGGCCAGAAGCGAGGAGTCTGCCCTCACACCGTGTGCGGCCAGCCCCCCGCAGGCAGCCCCCGGCTGCACCCACCCGGGGCCGACTGCACAGCAGCATCCCCTCTCTCTCACAGGGAAACACGCCAATAGGCAGCCACACCCATCCAAATGGCAGTAGGGCATGTACAGCAGCTGCTTCTCCTTTATTGGGTCACGCTGGACTGGCTTTTCCACACCAACGTGCTACAGAACGTGTTCCGGGTGAAGAGGCGTCCACGGGTCCAGAGGTGCCGCCCCTCGCTGCCCCGCAGCCTGCAGCCGCTGCAGCAGGTGCCCCGCCACTGCCGCGGTCTCCAGGTGAGGAGGCTGGCACGCTCCCTCTGTGCGTAGCCAGCCTGCCTGACCGGCCCCCGGGGAAGGGGGTCCCCACATCCTGTCAGCAGGGTAGCCGAAGTAGCACTCGTCGCTGTTTTGACATCACTGTTTGTCTCGTTCGAGTCTGTGTTGTTCTAGTCACTCGTGAAGGAGAAATGCTTTCATCGTTTCTCGAGTGCTCACCTGCATTGCCCTTACGCAGGTCATGGAGCAGTGCGTCTGGGAGCAGTGAGCAATGCCCACGGGGAAGTGCTTCTATCTGTCCTTCTCTACCTCCCAAAGCCAGTCACGAGGATCAAGGGGCTGCAGCTAATCTTGCAGGCGGGCTGCTTCCCCCACAGGAGGAAGCCAGCCACTTGTTCCAGAAGCCTGGTTTAAAATCCTGCCTCTCGTATCTTGCCCCAGGGCAGCGCAGGCCCTTGGAATGTGTCCCCTCCAGGACCAGACCCCGGGCCGTCCCCACCCACAGGCCGAGGAGGCCACCAGCATGGGAGACTGGGTCTTTCCAGGGGTGCTCGATCGAGTTAAAGGGACGCCGCGAGGGTGGCCCTAACCCAAGGCGACTGGTGCCTCACAAACGGGGGACACCGGGAGACAGACGCGCGCGGGGGAAAGGCGACGTGAAGACACAGGGCCCGGGAAACAGGCCGGGAGCACCCCCTGCCTCACGGCCCTCCGGAGGAACAGAGCCTGCCCACGCCTGGCCCTCCAGCTGCCGGCCCCACCACTGGCAGGGGACCCGTTCCTGCTGTCTGCGCCACCCAGTAAGCGCGCACGGCCAGAAGCGAGGAGTCTGCCCTCACACCGTGTGCGGCCAGCCCCCCGCAGGCAGCCCCCGGCTGCACCCACCCGGGGCCGACTGCACAGCAGCATCCCCTCTCTCTCACAGGGAAACACGCCAATAGGCAGCCACACCCATCCAAATGGCAGTAGGGCATGTACAGCAGCTGCTTCTCCTTTATTGGGTCACGCTGGACTGGCTTTTCCACACCAACGTGCTACAGAACGTGTTCCGGGTGAAGAGGCGTCCACGGGTCCAGAGGTGCCGCCCCTCGCTGCCCCGCAGCCTGCAGCCGCTGCAGCAGGTGCCCCGCCACTGCCGCGGTCTCCAGGTGAGGAGGCTGGCACGCTCCCTCTGTGCGTAGCCAGCCTGCCTGACCGGCCCCCGGGGAAGGGGGTCCCCACATCCTGTCAGCAGGGTAGCCGAAGTAGCACTCGTCGCTGTTTTGACATCACTGTTTGTCTCGTTCGAGTCTGTGTTGTTCTAGTCACTCGTGAAGGAGAAATGCTTTCATCGTTTCTCGAGTGCTCACCTGCATTGCCCTTACGCAGGTCATGGAGCAGTGCGTCTGGGAGCAGTGAGCAATGCCCACGGGGAAGTGCTTCTATCTGTCCTTCTCTACCTCCCAAAGCCAGTCACGAGGATCAAGGGGCTGCAGCTAATCTTGCAGGCGGGCTGCTTCCCCCACAGGAGGAAGCCAGCCACTTGTTCCAGAAGCCTGGTTTAAAATCCTGCCTCTCGTATCTTGCCAGCCCCACAGGAGGCAGGAGGCCAGGCGCACAGGCCCCCAGCCTGCAGGAAGAGAAGGTCCCGGAGAGCAGTGGGGTCCTCGCCAGTGCCCGTTCCTACCCCGCCTCGCAGCGCCCCTGCACAAGCACGCGTGAAGCTCCTGGTGCCCCCGCTCTGGCACGCAGGGGGGCCGCTGCCCGAGCCACAGCAGCACTCCCAGAGGGGAGAACATCCACCTTGGGCCACCCTGCAGTCTCCCCTCCTTTCAACCCCTTCAGAGGAGGGAGTGGGTCAGGGGCACTCCAGCGTGCCTGTCGCTGCCTCAGACGCGCGGAGCTAAGCCCTACGCAGCCAGCGGCCGCCTCCCAGGACCAAGGTGGTCCGGCAGCACCGCCCGCTCTTCCTGGCCACGTGTGGCAGCCCCAGCGGCTGTGTCCAGCTAGAGACGACAGGTCCTGAGGATCGATGGTCCCCAAACCTGCAAGGGCCCACCCCACCCTCAAGTCCAGCTTTCCCCACCAGAGCGTCAGACGCCTCTGAGCGCGGCGGTCACCATGACCCTGGGAACGAGCCCTCCGACAGAGCTTCCAGCCCCAGGGACGCCTGCCTTCAGGTGCGGTCGTCCTAACCTGGGGGCTCCAGGAGACACCGGGTGCCGGGCTGACCTGACGCCCACGGCTGATGACTGCGATCTTACTTGGATAAAGGGCCTCTGTGGATGCGATGAAATAAGAATCTGAAGATGAGGCCCTCCCGCATGACTCAACGTAGGCTCCAAATCCAGTGGCAAGTGTCCTTAAAAGAAAAGGTGCAGACAGAGTGGAGAAGACCACGCAGAGGCGGGAGAGCCATGTCTGCCTGCCGACGAACACTGAGGACGACCACCAGCCCCCGGGAGAGAGGCCTCCAGAAGGAACCCACGCCTGGATTTCAGACGACTTCAGCCCCCAGAACTGAGAAAGTACGTATTCCTGTTTGGAGTCACCTGCTCAAGGAGCAAGAAGAAACTAATACACTCCTCCAAAATGGAAAGTGCTCTTGTAGAAAAACTGCAGGATCAGGACTGAAATACAGCATCTAAGAGCAGAGAACCTATCTGTGCCTTCAACAGGTTCTGTGAGGACCATCTGCAACTGGGCACCTGGGCTTCAGGAAGTGGATCTGTCGCTTCCACCCCTGTAGATGCCAATAAAGCCCCCAGCCCAGGCTTGACACTCATGGCCTGATCCCAGTCTGCCCTGTCACTGCCAGACAGCAGAAAGTCCCACACAAAACCGAGGGACGGGCCTGTGACATCCCATTTCCAGCCAGGCAGCCCCCAGGGTGCAGAGGGAGACTGGGCACTGAGGAGTTGACGCCCATGGCTCATACATCCGTGGAAATTTCCAGAATCTTGCAAAACAACAAGGAAGGGTCCTCTGGTGCTGGTAATCTGCCAAAGATCGTGAAGCGGCCTCTGTTGGCCAGGGTGGCATCCGGGACTGGCATGGGGAACAGCATCCCAAGCTTCTGGAATATGATGACATAGGGAAGCCGCTGCTCACGCTGGGTGGCCGCACTCCTGGGGAGGACCAGAGCGCACTGCCGCATCAGACAAAGAAAGTGTGTGTGTGCAACACACACCTCGTCAGACCAAGAGGTGGTGACAACGCCAAGCCCAAAGTGGTGAAGGGACAGTGGATAAATGCAACCGCAGCAGAACAAGCTTGAGTCCAAACACACCGAGAAAGCAGACAAATACCTGCACTTCCCATCACCCACAGGAGCTGATCCTGGTCTTTCAGTTTTGTGGCTGCAGTCAGCATCCGCGGTGACTTTGGAGCCCACGAGAATCTGTCTCTGCTTCCATTTTTTCCCCTTCTGTTTGTCAAGAAGCGATGGGACTGGATGCCACGTTCTTAGGTTTTGAATGCTGTGTTTCAAGTGAATCTGTTTGCTCTCTTCTGTCACCCTGGTCAAGAGGCTCTTGAGGGTCTCCTCGCTTCTGCCATCAGAGTGGTACCATCTGCACATCTGAGGTTGGTGATCTTTCTCTCAGGAACTTTGATTCCGGTAGAAATTTCTGGCTTAGTGACCTTATGTTCTGTCTGCAAAGAAAAGTGCTGGGACTGTTGGTTGCCTGTTTGGGGTGAGGTGATTGGCTTCCTTTTAAACACCTTGTTAAACAGTATCTGTACCCGGCGACCTCGCTAACCTCACTCACTGACTGCAGGAGCTACTTTATAGAACCCGTTGGACTCGCTGCATACCCCACCCTTTGGTCTGTCAGTAAACACCCGTCTGTTTCTTCCTTGTCGATCACGCCACTTTGACTGATTTCCGTCGTAACGGGTTCGATTTCCCTGCTTCTTTGCGTGCCTGGCGGTTTTGCATTGGATGCCACGTATTACAAAGTGTCGTCTGCATGCCGCCTTTTTCCTATCCTTAAACTTATTCTTGAGCTTTATTCTGGAATACTATCAAGTTACTTGGAAACAGTGGTTCTTTGGGGGTGCACCTTTTAAGCGTTGCTCTGTGGGTCCAGAGCAGCTCTCGGTGTAGGGTGAGCTGAATTAACTGAAACCTTCCATGTCAGAGACGGCTTACAGCTGGCAAGAAGGGCACCTTTCAGCACGTTCACTTATTAAGATTCCTTCTTTCTTTGTGGTTGTGCTTTTGCCGTGGTTCTCAGCGCGGCCGATGGAAATTAAAGACACAGACACGTTAGCTTCCACAAAACACAGGACAGGGGGCCAGCAGTCTCTAGGACTGAAGGCAGCTCCCCTAATTCGCGTGTCCTTTTTATTGAAATTTAGAAAGAATGTAGGGAGTTGGGGGGTCAGTGATTGACTGTGGAAAAGCTGCAGTTGTGCACGCACAAGTCTGATACGATCAAAACCACCTCATCAGTTATCTTTACAGCAATGCCCCGTTTCTTGGGGGAGGGCATTTCTCAGGAGGGAGATGACTGGCACAGACAGCTAGTGCATATATCAGCGTTCTGACCTATGCCCGACCTGGTGCTCCTAAGTCCCTGCTGAGAAGTTCCAGATCACATGCGCTATTCTGAGATGGCTACTCCAAGCCCCCGGTCACGGCTCAGAACTTGAGGAACTGTAAACAAGTGCTCCTGCTTTTCTACCAAGCGCTTCCTTGTGGCCTTGTTTTTCTAACAGGCCTTTCTTTACGACCTCAGCATGATCCGATTCCCACGGCCTGCAGCATGTGCCCGCGCTTGATCGTGTCCGACACTTCATGACCCATGGACTGCCGCCCGCCAGGGCCCTCTGTCCATGGAATTTCCCAGGCAAGAATACTGGAGCGGGCTTGGTTTCCTTCTCCCAGAGATCTTCCCAAACTGGGGACCAAACCTGTGTCTCCTGAGTCCCTTGCGCTGGCAGGCTGGGTTTTTGGTTTGGGTTTGGGTTTTTCCTTTTTCACCAGTAGCACCACCTGGAAAGCCCTGAAGAAAGCATGTGGCTTTCCAGATTGGACCACCCGAGTCACTTCCTTGGCACGGAGTTCACTGACACCATCCACTCACGCCTGCTGTGTGTCCTTTCCCACGCCTTTCTGATTGGTCTAGCTCAACACCTGCAGTCTTTGACACATACCCCTTGGCATGCGCTTCAACAAAAATAGCAGCTTTCTCACCGGTGAAACAGACTGGGAAGAACGTGGCTTGGGCCGGAGAGCCAGGTCAATCTGCTGACGTCCCCCATCCGGCCGAGACCTGGGGGCGGCCGCCCTGAAGGAAACCTGGGCTCCGAGGCCTGACCCCCGTGCCCAGGCTGCTGCCTTCCCCCGGCCACGTTCATTTCTGGTCACACTCCGACATGCGTGGCAGCCCTGTTGTCCTTCCCACAGGTCGTCTCTCAGGTTTGCTTTGTCACACTCGGTCAGATGATCGGCCGCGTGCATGCTTTCTGGAGTCCCCCCGTGTCCCTCTGCAGTGCCTTTCCCATCACTCAGTCTCTCCCAGCCTCCCGCTCTTGGCCTAGTCTCCGAGACTCTGTGTGGTGCGCGCACTCACTCCGTCATGGCTGCTGCATCTAGGTCTCTTCCCTTCCCCCTCAGTCCTTTTAAGTCCCTGTGCCAACCACGAACTCACTCTGTCTCACACGCGCGCAAACGCTTTCACCTGCTGCCGTGTTAAGCTCTCCGTGAGCCTCCTTCTATTGTGCACGCTCTTGCCCCCTCCACCCCCCGTCGCCATTTCCGCCCCTCTCTGTGCCACACAGTCTCCGTCATCGTCACTACCATTTTCCTTTGCAGATCTCACCATTCGGACCCAACGCAAACCCAGTGCCTGACCAACAGGCCCACTGCGGTCATCACAGGTTTGAGAAATTCGGAAACCAAAGTGGACAAGACTTTGAGCTGCCAGTGCTGGGGGGAGAGGGGGTGGGTGTGATGTGTTTGGAGGAGAGCCCCGTCACGGGGGCCCGGGGGCGGACGTCAGCAATGCTGTCTGACAGCACACGTGACGGACGAGGACGTGGAAAGCCCCCGAAACAGCGCGCAGGGGCCGAAGCCAGGGGAGCTATCACGATGGCCGAAGAGCGCAGGTGCAGGTGGGGCGGAGGCGGAGGGAGGACGCTGGCGGGTCGCGTGGCCGGGCCCTCCGCCGCCTGCGCCCGCCTTCGTCTAGGGAGGCCCCGTCTGCTGCACACGCTGGCGAACGCAGAGGTGCCTTTTGGAATTCGCGCGAGGCCGTGGCTGGGGCGTGCCGTCCTTCGTGTCGGTGGCATCTCCGTGGGACGCGCCGTCCACGCCCCAGGGCCCTTGCCCGCGCCGGAGAGGCGGGCCCGCGAGCGGAGTCTCGGGAGCCTCGCCTCGCGCGGCCTCCTGGGCGGGCCCGGCGGAGCGGTCGGCGACCAATCGCAGGCAAGGAGGCGCGCCGAGGGGCGTGCGCGCAGGCGCACTGGGCGTGCTCGGCAGAAGGGGCCGGGCGTCGCGGCCGCTCGCGCTTTCCGCCTTGGGTGTTGGCCACTGAGGGAGCCGCGCGGCAGCCATGCAGGCGTCGGGCGGTGGCGCCGGTGGCGCCGCGGGCCAAGATGGCCGGCAGAGCCCCAGAAGGCCTCCTAGCTGGGGTGGCTTGGGCAGCCCTGCAGGTGAGGGTGGCCGCGGGGCCCCAGAAGCCGGCGGTGGGCCTGTCCGAGGAAGACCGATGGCCGAAGCCGCTGTAGCGGGTCCCCGGGGTGAGCGGGCACCCCGTGCCCCAGGAGTGGCCGAGGACGGAGCCCCCGCGGCGGTGCCGAGGCGTGGGCCATTCCTGATGTATCCTTCCCACCGAGCCTCCGGGGGAGGGCAGGCCTGCTGGCGGCGGGAGACGGGGCGGCAGCCCGGGGAGGACGTCGAGGGGCTCCTGGGAGCGATCAGGGGCAGCAGGAGCGGGCGGCCTAGCAGGGCGGGGGCTCGCCGGGGCCCGCGGGGCCTGGACGGTGGGGAAGACGGGCGGGAAGGGCAGGGAGGCAGCTCGGGGTGTTCCCAGGCCGGGGCCCGGAGCGTGGGCGGCGGGCTGGGGTAAAGACGGCCCCCGAGGCGTGAGGAGACCCGGGACACAAGCAGATCCAGCCATGGCTGCTGCCTTAACCACGTCTCTCCCAGCCAGTTCATGGTGCCTTTCCAGTCCCGCCCGGAGGCAGACATGGCCTACAGGTCTCTGGCCTCCCAGGCCCAGCACCACGGCGGAGCGATTCGGCAGGAACTGAGAGTGACCGGCAGCAACCTGACAATGTCCGTCGAAGGAGCGTTTGCCCCGGCGTGGCGCGGGGCGGGCGGGGCTGAGCTCCGTCTAAGAGAGCTGGGGAGGCGGCCCAGATGGCGGGGGGGAAGGCGTGGCGGGTGGTGCCCTGGCCGTAGGGGAGCGCGCTCCCCATGAGCCTGCTTTTCCTTTACCCTCGCGTTTAGTACAAGGACCGCTGAAGACTTTGCTGTCCTCCAGAGTTCCGTCATCCCGTTCGTCCATCAGCTTTTCCTGGTGATTCAGAGCATTCGGCGCCGTAGGCTCCCAACCGCCCCAAAGTCTCGGCTGAGGAAGTGGGCCTAACCTCGTGTCCCTTACTGGGCGAGGCATGGGGACTCTCAAACCTCGGGTAATCGCCGCTTTGTTATTTGCGTCTGCTCTTTGCCTGTACTGGCCTTCGGTCTCTCTTGGTTCACTTGCTTGCTTTCCCTGCTGCTTGAGCAGTGGGGTGCTTCAGTGTTTATTACAGCCCCAAATAAAACTCACTCACTATGCTGTGTCTCAGTTTCTTTTCAGCTAATGCACTTGTGGATTTTCAGGGGTTTTTTCTTCTTCTTCTTCTTTTTTTTTTTAAATCTTTGTTCTCGCGTTACGGATATCCCAGTAGGACAGGGATATCCCAGTAGGACAGGGCGGTTGAAGACAACGGAGGAAAACGAACATCCGGCGGCCCTATGTTCAGCACTAAGTACTCTAAGACGTACTCCACTCCTTTGCCCCCTCTCCTCCCAGGCCCCGCAGAGCTCAGTTAGGGGCGCCGACCCTCAGGAGGGTCTGCAGACCCGAGCCGGGTGCCTTTCGTGGGTCCTCAGCGGCACCCCAGGCTGAGTCCAGGAGCTGAGCAGGAGGTCAGCCCTGGGCACCCAGGGTCTCACCCACGGCGGCCTCCTCCTGGGAAAGGATCCCACCGAGCTCATCCCTCATCTGAGTGCGGACTTCAGGAAGTCCCTTTCTCCCCAGCTCAGCTCTGCCTAGTTCCTGCCGCCTGCACAGCCAGGCTGGGCTTTGCAGCCCGGTCCCCCAGCTCCCGAGGCCTCCAGGCCTCCCCAAGCTGAGGGCTCAGGGCACGAGGTTCACCGGTGGCTGGGAAGCCCCCACGGCCCCTGCTCTTCTGGGGGATGGGCCACGGCTCGCTTGCTTCCAGGCAGCTTGAGTCCCGAACCATGCCCTGGTTGTATAACAACTTACGAGGTAGTTAATAAAGGGGAGATTTTGTTGGTAATATATATATGTGTGTGTGTGTGTGTGCATATCTATATATATATATAGATATATATATATATACATACACACATATGTATACACACATAATTTTTTGTTGTACTTAGGTGTACTTTCACATTAAATGTGGAACAACATGTAAGGTAGAAGCTATTAAGTTTAGCGTTGGAAGATTTTCTGTTTTTTTTTTCTCACTCAGTATACTAGCTTTTTTACTTTCTAAAAAGTCTTCAAACGTGTTATGGCATAGATGTAAGATGCATCCTAATGTAACGACTGGGGACTTCGCAGGCCGTCCAGTGGTTCAGACGGCACACTTTCAGGGCAGTGGCTGCAGATTCAAACCCTGGCAGAGGAGCCAAGATCCCACATGCCAGGTGTCATGGCCCAAAACCAAAACTTACATCGCTCCATAAAAACAACAACAGTAATCATGGAATTACTGAGCATTTGAATTGTTTTCAGTTGTTTTCATTCCTATGGTTAAGGATTCAGTGGAATTCATGTATATAATTCTTTCCACAAGTGGTTCTTTCCCTAAAGTATTAGCATAGTGCAAAAGGTAGAACTATTGACCTGAATGTATATGTCTCTTTGTCTTTGTGACAACTCTTGATCGCAAGGAATTCCCTGGCAGGCCAGTGGTTAGGGCTCCCACTCATCCACTGCAGGAGACGTGCCTTTGATTCCTTGTTCTGGAACTAAACTGCAAGCTGTGAGGTGCAGCAAAACGAAAACCAAAGAGAGGAGAGGCAAGAGACTCTAACAAAAAAGAAAGAGGCAGACTCTGGATCACAACTTCTCTTCAGACAATATGCTTGCTACCAGAGTTCCGGTTTCCCAACATCCTTGTCAACAATCGGCTTGGGTTCCGACTAAAATTTAAAAAAAGAAAAAGAAAAGGAAAGAAACTTTGTGTGAGGAAAGAAGAACCTAGACACAGGAAAGTGTAATAATTGCGTGGCTGACTGGACTTGTCTCACATCAGTGAAGAGAAGTGCTGGGACAATTAGTTGCATGATGGGGTGGGGCGGGGGCGGGAGTGAGCGCTCTCTTAATGGATCTTTTATCTTGCAATCTCGCTAAATTGCACGGATTAGCTCTAGTCAATATTTGGTCGACTCCATTGGATTTTCTGCAGAGATGATCATGTTGTCTGCAGTTTGGTTTCCTTTTTCCTTTCTGATCGGGATGCCTTTTATGGAGTGCTCTGTTTCCGCATAAGGGTTTGGCTGTTTCTGATCCTTGGCATACTCTTCTCCTCGCGTGGCGGGTATCTTTTTCCCTAGAGAAAGTCCGTGACTTTTAAAAGTCAATTGTTGGAACTTACCTAGAAACGCTTTGATCCTTTTGAGTCTTGCCTTGAGATTTGATCGGTGGGAGTAGAGCAGCTTTTAATGTAGGAGTCAATATTTTCCACACTATTGAGACAGGATGCCTCTGAGTACTGTGCATGGTGTCACCTGAATTCAGTTTCTACTATGGCACTAGTGGACTCCCTGCCCGTGTGGATGGCTCGCTTCCTCTTCTGCCCACCTGTGTCGGGTCCCCCGCCTGCCCGTTCCAGTTCCCGCTGCTCTGTGATCCACCCCCAACACCAGGGGGCCGGATGGGCATGGTCTGGAGTCTGTGGAGACAGCAAGCAAGCTGGGGCAGCTGCACAGCTCGCCTTTTCTGGACCTCAGCTAGATACTTGCCGATTCTCCCTGGCCTGATGCCCAGTTTCTTCACAGCCTGTGTTTCATATATTTTGGTCAGTTTTAGGGGTTCTTGGAAGCCAGTGGTGGGGCAGAGCCAGTCCCTGTTCCTCCACATCTGTGAACAGAGCATGTCGTGACTGACAGAAGCTGGAGAGCTCCGCCGCCGTGGGCTGGAGGGAGGTGCTGGTGCTGGGGGTGGTGGCAGTGGTCCCGGGGATGATGGGCATCTCACCTGCCAGCACCCAGCAGCTCTCGTGGCTAGTGATCTTTCCTTTCAAAATATAAGTCAGATTCGAGACGTCTCCTCTGTTCAATTCCCTTTACTGGCTCCATTGTCACTCAGAATACAAGGCACAGGTCCTTATACTGACCAGCGAGGCCCCACAATCCCCCCTAGGAACCCACCATGGTTTCTCTACCTCCTTTGCTGTGCTTACCGCATGCCAGCCATCCTGTCCTCTGGGCTGTGCCCTCAACGTTCCAGGTTTTCTGCTGAATTGGTGCTTTTGCACGGTCTGTTCTCTCCTTGTAGGGCTGACCCGTCTCTAGAGTGGGGGCCGTGTGGGGATTGTCAGGAAAACCATCCATGTTACCAGACTCTTGCTTGACCAGAGAAAGGAAGTTCACATGGCTTCTCCTCCTCTCAGCACCAGAATTTCCCTTTGCTGCAGGGTCTCTGCCTTTGGCCTGGTGTCAAACCTGGGCCCCAGCTACCCTGGTTGCCTCTGCCTTGCATCATGGCCTAGAGATGCTGCTGACCCAGCAGCACCCAGGGAAGCTGACGGTACCAGCCATGGGGAGAAGAGGTAGCGGCACGAGAGACCCATGTTGGGGAGAGAGGCGGGCTGGGCAGTGCTGCCTTTAAATGTCAGAAATGAAGGTCATGTTATCCGTGGAATCTGGCAGGGCCGATGATACTACTGTCAATTATCGAAGCTGGTTTCTTACCCATAAAAAGATGTGGTTTGGCTGACCAGAGGCAGTACTTATTACAGCCACCTGCTGGACTATTTGCAGCAAAGTCACATGGATGGCGGTCATTCCATGTGAGTCAGGTTAGGTCTGTCGTACTTGAAAACAGCAGTAAAGTCTATTTTCACATACTCAGCTTTGAAAACATATTCCAAGCTTTTAATAGATGTCATTACTTAAAACAAATAAGAGGGCACTTAGGTCATGAGTCTTCCTGATAACTTTTATTAATGCCAGAAATGAAATAGTAAAAACACAATGAATTTTTAAAATTCTGCATGGTGATGAATACAAAGGTGGTCTGAATGTGGGCTGAGGTGGCCTTGAGAGGAGAAAGCCAGGCCTGAAGGGAGCCTTCAGTCTCCACTGGGACCTAAGGGCCATGCTTAAGATGCTGCGGGTAGTGGCCTGGACACTCAGATCCAAGGGTCCTGCCATCCCCTCGCAGCTGGGCTGTGCACTGGGTCTCAGGGCTCCCCCTTCCCACTGGAAAGCTTAACTCTGCATGTTCCTGGGCCTGTGGACTTAGAGACTTGCAGGCTTAAAACCCTTCAGTTCCCCTTCCTGCATGCCACAGTCCCCGACCTGGAGGTACTTCCTAATGAAATGACACGGAAGGAAATGAAGCAAAAAGAAACTATAGAAACAATATGGGGTGAAGCACTGCCTTATCCTCATTCTGCTGGTGCCCGAATCTTCTAGAAAGGTGTACTCTGCACAGTGTACAGACATGCCATGTGCACTTGACTGGACTCGTGCCTGAGATTATTTGTTTAAAAAATAATCCAGTAACCCTCAGAGTCTGTCAGAATCACAGCTCTCTATTCCATGCGGATCATCTCTGCCAGAAAATAGGATCTGGCGGCAATCGTAAATTATGCTGCCTTTCTCAGGAGCGTCTGCTGCTGTCAACTGAAAAACTACCTGTATTTTGGGTCCCTGAGTTGTTAACGCTTTTCTGCAGCTATTCATGAGCAGTTTTAACAAAACAAGACATAAACGCATACACCCTGGAACTGAGGATGAAGTCATATTTGTAAACACGCCCCCCATCACTTCCAAACAAGCCACACCACCCAAGTGTTTATTGCCTAGTGCAGTGAACATGTCCCTGGAAATTTCTGTACAAAAAGATTTCTTTTTTGGTCAACTGGATCACATTTCATTGCTGACATAATTTCAGCTGCATTGATGTTTTCAATCTTTCTTTGATCTGGTGATGTTCTTGATGCTTGGATGTGCAGTTTTCCTGCACTGGCTTTTGTCAGGCCACCAGTAATCTAAACACTGGTGGCCCACACGTGAGGAAGTCACCATCTATGGGCACTGGCTGGCTGTAGCCCTGGATTCTTGCCTGAGGCTCTGTGGCTCTTTGCAAGTCACACAGGAAGAAGGCAGCTCCTTACAGGCTCTGGCCACGGAGCAGGCCGCAGGGTCGGGAGCCTTCTTGTGGCTCCGTCCAGACACACTAAGGACTCAGCTTAGGGAAGCACGGGGCAGTTTTCCCCCATCTTGCTCCAGGAAGAAAATGTCAGGAGATCCTGTTACTTTGAACCTCTAAATTGCTTCTTCTATGGTCTGGAAAAACCAAGATTTTTGCCCTTACCTTTGGAGAAGGTTGACACCCCTTAGCAAAATCTACAACTGCTTTGACCAACCCTGTCATAGCCCTGCCTGCCTGCTCCATCCCCCCTCCTATGCCAGGCACAGCTGCAGAACAGCGGAACAGGATACCAGTACTTACTACCCAGCTCGGATTTGTTTTCTGGCTGCAGGTCCTCAGACTGGTCAAAAAGAGGCATTAAGTAAACCTCTGTGCCCAACTGAGCCTTATTTTCTAGGCCCCTGGAACCCCAGTGCCTCATAAAGAAAGGGGAGACAAGGTGCCTTGATCGCATGGGAGGAATGTCTGCACTCTCAGGACCTAGTCAGCACTAAAGCAGGAGGGAAAAGTTAGCCAAGACGCCTGAGACTCGAACTGGCTGGGTCTGGGTTTGGTGTTTTTGGATCATAAGTATCACCTGAAAGCTTGAGTCCAGCACAGGATGGCCAGGGGCAGTCTTCCCTGAGATGGCTCACGGGAAACGCACTGGAAGGGGACCACGTGAACCAAGAATGGACGTCACATTGGTTTGGGGGAGGTATCTCTGATGGTACCTGCTGGTTATGTTAGAGTGCCCTGTTTGAACACCACACAAAGAACTCTGACTTGACACGATACCTTTCAAGTATTAAAGCACCTGCTCAAAATCCTAGGAAAGGGAGAGGAGCTGATGACTCATTCTGTGTCTGTGCATGTTTTCCACCAGTCTCCGAAGGGACCCTCACTGACTGTGGCAGTGAGACAGCAGGAGGAGCCTGATGGCTGCCCCTCGTCGTGAGTCATCTTGGGCAAAGTGCTCCTCCTCCAGTTCTTAGAATCTCTTCTCTCAAAGTTGGAGCAATGATCTCCGCCAAGCCTAGCTTCTGAGATCTTTTAGGGGAAGAGATGAGACGGTGCGTGTGAAAGCATGCTGCAAAGAGGCCCGCAGCTGCAGGACACCCCGCCGTAGGTGGCTGCTGAAGCACGATACTCTTAGAGCCACCAGTGCCATCTGCTCTGCTCCTCACAGAGCCCAGGACTCAACGCCTCTGTCATTTGCATGGTTTTTCTTTGGGGGATAGAAATATTTGTCTGCTGGAGCCTTTGGAGTAAGGAGTACAGATTCTGCCACCATCTCTAGGCTTGGTCTCACACTGTGTCTTCAGGGTTGGGGGCAAGAGGGTGTCCGGTGCGTGTCCCCCAAGGATAATTTGATTCCAGTGGAAGCAGAGGAAAGAGATCAAAATTTCAAGTGTTGGAGGCAAATGATGTTATCCTGTGGGCAGCAATACTGGCTCTACTGTGCACTTCAAACTCTCCATTGGAGATTTTTTGGGGGGGGCCACTTCTATTGGTCTTTCATTTCTCTATTTTCATCCATCCTTGTTCTCTGGCCCGTGTGGGCCTCCCACCGCAGTGGCCTCTCTCGCTGCAGAGCACCGGCTCTGGGCGCATGCGCTCCAGAGCTCCGGCTCGGCAACTGGACACATCGGTCCAGCCACTCCGCGGCACGTGGGATCTTCCCAGGCCAGGGATCCAACCGGCGCCCCTTGCACTGCAAGGCGGTGTCCTTACCCACTGGACCACCAGGGGAAGCCCTCCATTGGAGATTTATTTTAATGCAACTTTTGTTTCAATTCTTCCTACCCTGCGCAAATGGAGTCTTCTGCATCCCAGTCTGTGGCTGTGGAATTCTCCCTCTGTGACGCTTGTGGCTGTGGAGCCAACGCCACACTGGTCTGAGGCTCAGCAGGGATGAGTGTGGCTGGAAAAGGAAACGCTGTGACTGGTGGGGGGTCAGGGCCGGGGCTGGCCTCCCTGAGAGCCCCTCCCTGTTCAATGGGTACAGATGGGTCCTCTCACCCAAAGGGTCAAAGCCACGTGCTCGCTGGGTCTTGACCTGTGTTGATCATGGGTGGCATGAAAGTGGAAAAACGCAAACAGAGGCCCTCTGTCCCACCTGCAGCCCGGCCTTGTCACGCTTTGGACTGCCTCTCATCCGTCCACTCCTGCATTGTGCTCTGCAGAGCTTGCGTCTTCTGCTCATCCACTTGGACATAGTCCACTCTTTGCTCCTCTGAAAGGACAAGTTTCTGAAGGGGGAGAACCAAAAGGTTTTGGTTACACCAAACTGAAACATTTAGCACAATGTCTCTGGTGGATATTGCGTCAAGCGTTTGCTGCCCCTTCTGCCTGGGCTGTCACCTGCAGAAGTGTGCTGCTCTGTGTCTGTGTGTGTGTGTGTGTGTGTTTACGTCTCTCCTCAGCTCTACTCCCTTCATCTTGACCTCACCATCTGGCTTGCCTTGACCAGTGTACTGTGATCGGAGGCGCCACCCTGCAATCCTGCTGTCTCTCTTGCTCCTCTGCCAGGACAGCGGCCTGCCTCAGGCAGGGGCCACCCCCCAACTCAGGCCCTGCACTGACGATGCCCTGAGGCATCAAGGCCCTGGCCTGCAATGGTCTCTCCCATAGACACCACCTGAGAAGGCTTGGTGGGTGAAAGCCACGCACATCTGGGGATTGTCTTCCTCGTTTGAATTTATTGGTCTCATCCTGCTGACCAGTTTTTCTCAAGTATTTAGGTTTTCTCAAGTATTTTAGGTTTTTGGAATGAAATTAAAGGTAAATGAGAAGTCCCTTCAGCAAAAGGGAAGGGAATTCACCCTACTTTTTTCTCCACACAGACAAAATGAAATCATACTGTATATCCTGTTCAGCAAGTTGTCCTTCTTCTGAAATAAAACATTTGTTAGCGCAGTTTAGATGATGACCATCTCTTGCTCAAAAATATTTAGCTCTTGTCCACTGCTTACCAGTCATTCATTCCACGGCTTACCCTGTGCAGTGAGTGACAACAGTCAACGACCAGAGTCTGTTACCTGTGTCAACTCATTTAAGCTTCACAACAGGCTTCAATGTAGGTGTTATTCCTGATCCCCACATTACATGCAAGAATACTATGCAGAGGAGTCAAAACTGCCCAACTTGCCAGTTAAGGCCTTTTCTGGAAGGCTTCCGATCCCAACTGAGAGCCCCTGTCCCCAGTGCCTAGAGTCGAGCCAAATGAGGCTATCCTACTTCCTTCGACAGGCCTTTCCTACGCCTGGACTACCCCTATATTCTATGCTCAACTCTGCCAGATATTTCTCAATAAGCTCTATGGTTCACATTTTGAGGCGCATTAATACTACATACAGGGCTTCCCTGGTAGCTCAGTGGTAAAGAGCTTGCCTGCCAATGCAGGAGACATGGGTTCAATCCCTGATCTGGGAAGATCCCACATGTTGCAGAGCAACTGAGCCTGTGAGCCACAACTATTGAGCCTGGGCTCTAGAGCCGCGGAGCTGCAACTATGGAGCCCATGGGCCGCAACCGCTGAAGCCCGTGTGCCCTAGAGCCCGAGTTGCACAACAAGAGAAGTCACCGCAACAAGAAGCCTGCTCACCCCAATTAGAGAGTAGCCTCCACTCCCTGCAACTAGAGCAGAGCCTCTGGCAGCAGTGAAAACCCAGAATAGTCTAAATAAATAAATGAAATTGGGATTAAAAAAAATACTACATACACTTATACATAGACATTCAAGAACACACTCCAGAGGGAAACACACTAGGATTTCTGGGAGGCAGAATTAAGGCTGATCTTGAGATTCCTGACTGTATGTATCTGTATGTTTAAGACTACGCAAGGAGAACATGCATGGGGGAATCATCGGAACAAAACCCAAACAGAAATGGAATCTCCTGGGAATTCTCAGACACCGAGTACTGCCTACCTGCTGTACAGAGGCTGGTGACACTGAGTTAAAGTCCAGGGCTAAATAATCCAGGCTGAATTTCCTCGTAAACGTCACAGTTCCACCGCTCAAGGAGTTGGCTGCTCTGTGCTTCTCCTAGAAACGAACGTCCAAGGATTTGGGTTAACAATTTCTGGCTGGACTGCACAAGGGAAGGAGGCTGAGCATGCCTCCTCTTGAGCAGCTGCCTGCAGAAGGTGGATGAGTCTTGTGCAGCTTGGCCTGCACATCACAAGGAGAGCTGACTCTGAAATATGATACAGTCAGTTTGGTCCACATGAAGCTCTGCATGGATTCGCCATGGAAATATTTGGCCAAAATTGCCCCTAAGAAGAATAATTTAGGGCTTCCCTGGTGGTCCAGTGGGTAAGGACACCGCCTTGCAGTACAAGGGGCACCGGTTTGATCCCTGGCCTGGGAAGATCCCACGTGCCGCGGAGCGGCTGGACCCATGTGTCCAATCACCGAGCCGGAGCTCTGGAGCGCATGTGCCCAGAGCCGGTGCTCTGCAGCGACAGACGCCACCGTGATGGGAGGCCCACAGGAGCCAAAGAACAAAGATGGATGAAAATAGAGAAATGAAAGACCCACCTGCTCCCCGCCCTCCCCAAAATAAATAAATAAATAAATAAATAAATCTTAAAAAAAAAAAAGAAGAAGAAGAATTTATTTGATGTATCTGACAGGCTCATGATACCTTAGAGATTAAATCCTGGAAAGATCAATCACACTTATGAGAGCTCTAGCGAAGGCATCCCCTAGCATTTGAAGATACTTTCTTTTTTCTTTTTTAAAGATTATTTATTTTGGGTGGGGGTCGGGTTGGGGAGGAAGGGAGGTCCTTCATTTGTCTATTTGCATCCATCTTTGTTCTTTGGCCCGTGTGGGCCTCCCATCGCAGGGGCGTCTGTTGTCGCAGAGCACCGGCTCTGGGCGCATGCGCTCCAGAGCTCTCCGGCTCGGTGATTGGACACATCGGTCCAGCCGCTCCGCGGCACGTGGGATCTTCCCAGGCCAGGGATGGAACCGGCGCCCCTTGCACTGCAAGGTGGTGCCCTTACCCACTGGACCACCAGGGGAAGCCCTGAAGATACTTTTTTACACAATACAGCAATAACATGTGTGCAACACACAGCTACGGCCCTAGCAGCCGGCTTCGGAGGTGGAATATGCCACTGCTACCTGACACACGATACACACGGAGGAAGACCTGCCTCCTTCTACTGCAGCCTTCTCACCTGCAAGTGGATGAACGCAATCTTGAGCTTGGTGTTTATCACTTTTTTTTTCTTTTTAAATATGGTTTTATGAGTGTGTGAGTGTCCTTGAGTGACATACAGCTTTGTTTTGCATATTTTGAACTTTTGTCAACAGAACCATATTGTGTGAATTTTTGGTGACCTCAGTTTTCATGCCGTCTATACATACTCCACATCCACCCGTGTCAATGTGCTAGCCCTACCACTAACATCTGACACAATGAACTGCTTGTGAGTTTTTGGACTGAGGATTGTCAGAAACTGCTATCATGCCTTTACAAATTGATTCTCTATTTTCTCCCTGTCATCTCCATCTGCAACTTGGACTGTTTTTATCTCCTTGACTTGACTTGACTTGGTAGGAACTTCACAACTATCTTCCAGTTCAGCAAACTACTCTTTTGGGTTTAGACTGTTTACATCACCCATTGGATTTTTACTTTCATGAGTATTTTTATGTCTAGCAGTTCTAAATGGTGTTTTCTAATATGCCTGGTCATTTTAAAATAGTCTCGTTACTTAGTCCAGATTGTAACCCTTCATCTTAGTTTTTAAATATATAAAGCATTATTTTATATTTTAGTACAGTTGAGTTGCTCAGTTGTGTCCAACTCTGCGACCGCATGGGCTGCAGCACACCAGGCTTCCCTGTCCTTTACCATCTCTTGGAGCTGACTCAAACCTGTGTCATCAAACACTGTGACTCAAACACTGATGCCATCCAACCATCTCATCCTCTGTCGTCCCCTTCTCCTTTGGCCTTCTGTTTTCCCCAACATCAGGCTCTTTTCCAATGAGTCAGCTCTTCACATCAAGTGGCCAAGGTATTGGAGCTTCAGCTTCAGCATCAGCCTTTCTAATAAAAGATTTGGGGTTGATTTTCTCTAGGATTGACCGGTTTGATCTCCTTGCAGTCCAAGGACTTTCAAGAGTCTTCCCCAGTTCGAAGGCATCAATTCTTCAGTGCTCAGCCTTCTTTATGGTCCAACTCTCATTTCCATACATGACTGATGCAAAAACCATAGCTTTGACTGTACTGACTTTTGCTGGCAAAGCGATGTCTTTGCTTTTTAAAACGCTATCTAAGTTTATCATAGCTTTTCTTCCAAGGAACAAGCGTCTTTTAATTCCATGGATGCAGTCATCATCCGCAGTGATTTTGGAGCCCAAGAAAATAAAATATGTCACTGTTCCTGACGTCTGCCCATCTATTTGCCATGAAGTGGTGGGACCAGATGCCGTGATCTTCTTTTTTGGAATGTTTTGTTTTAGGCCAACTTTTTCACTCTCCTCTTTCCTCTCATCAAGAGGCTCTTTAGTTCCTCTGTGCTTTTTGCCATAAGGGTGGTGTCATCTGCATATCTGAGATTACTGATATTTCTCATGGCAACCTTGATTCCAGGCTGTGCTTCACCCAGACTGGTGTTTTGCATGATGTACTCTGCATATAAGTTAAATAAGAAGGGTGACAAAGCCTTGACATACTCCTTTCCCAATCTGGAACCAGTCTGCTGCTCCTTCTGCTGCTGCTTCTTGTCCTGCATACAGGTTTCCTAGTGAAGGGGGTTAATAGGCAGACTTGGTAAGAAGACCAGCGGTTTCCAAGGAGGAGGAGCAGGAGGGGGAACAAACATTTTTAGCCAAGGTGCCTTCGCCTTGATCGTCACGCCTATGACAACAATCTATTTTGCCTAAGACTTTCCTTAAGCCCAGAGCTAATGTTAATTCCCTGTCCTTTACCATCTCTTGGAGCTGACTCAAACCTGTGTCATCAAACACTGTGACTCAAACACTGATGCCATCCAACCATCTCATCCTCTGTCGTCCCCTTCTCCTTTGGCCTTCTGTTTTCCCCAACATCAGGCTCTTTTCCAATGAGTCAGCTCTTCACATCAAGTGGCCAAGGTATTGGAGCTTCAGCTTCAGCATCAGCCTTTCTAATAAAAGATTTGGGGTTGATTTTCTCTAGGATTGACCGGTTTGATCTCCTTGCAGTCCAAGGACTTTCAAGAGTCTTCCCCAGTTCGAAGGCATCAATTCTTCAGTGCTCAGCCTTCTTTATGGTCCAACTCTCATTTCCATACATGACTGATGCAAAAACCATAGCTTTGACTGTACTGACTTTTGCTGGCAAAGCGATGTCTTTGCTTTTTAAAACGCTATCTAAGTTTATCATAGCTTTTCTTCCAAGGAACAAGCGTCTTTTAATTCCATGGATGCAGTCATCATCCGCAGTGATTTTGGAGCCCAAGAAAATAAAATATGTCACTGTTCCTGACGTCTGCCCATCTATTTGCCATGAAGTGGTGGGACCAGATGCCGTGATCTTCTTTTTTGGAATGTTTTGTTTTAGGCCAACTTTTTCACTCTCCTCTTTCCTCTCATCAAGAGGCTCTTTAGTTCCTCTGTGCTTTTTGCCATAAGGGTGGTGTCATCTGCATATCTGAGATTACTGATATTTCTCATGGCAACCTTGATTCCAGGCTGTGCTTCACCCAGACTGGTGTTTTGCATGATGTACTCTGCATATAAGTTAAATAAGAAGGGTGACAAAGCCTTGACATACTCCTTTCCCAATCTGGAACCAGTCTGCTGCTCCTTCTGCTGCTGCTTCTTGTCCTGCATACAGGTTTCCTAGTGAAGGGGGTTAATAGGCAGACTTGGTAAGAAGACCAGCGGTTTCCAAGGAGGAGGAGCAGGAGGGGGAACAAACATTTTTAGCCAAGGTGCCTTCGCCTTGATCGTCACGCCTATGACAACAATCTATTTTGCCTAAGACTTTCCTTAAGCCCAGAGCTAATGTTAATAACATCAATCTATCTTGCTGGAGGACATGTTTCTTCTTCTTAGTTTGGATGTTATCTAAAGATGTATGTTGTGGGTGTTGGTCTGGTAAGACCTTTATCACCTTAAAATATTCTTTTGACCTATTGTTAATAACCAACTGGAAAAGTACAAAATTCCTCGCCTAAACTAGCTTCTGGGTGGGTGGTGGTGGGGGGTAGTCTTCTATCCCCTTTCCCGTTCTGTTAGTTGGAAGCTTTCTCTACCCCTTTTTTCTTTAATAAAACTTTTCCTGCATGAAGTTCTGAGTGCCCAAAGTCAAGTCTTTTTGATCCCAATGTGAAATCTCCTTTGGAGATAAAGAATCGGACACTATTCACAGTAAGCTATCTCCTCCTTCTATCAGCAGGAGGCAGGTAAAGTGGCCTGATATTCCCATTTGTTTAACAATTTTCCAGTCTATTGAGATCCACACAGTCAAAGGCTTTAGCACAGTCAATGAAGCAGAAGTAGATGTCTTTATGGAATTCCCGTGCTCTTTAAGTAGCTCAGCTGGAATTCTATCACCTCCACTAGCTTTGTTTGTAGTGGTGCTTCCTAAGGTTCACTTGACTGCACACTCCAGGATGCCTGGCTGTATGTGAGTGATCACACTATTGTGGTTATCTGGGTCATTTAGATCTTTTGTGTGTAGTCCTTCTATGTACTCTTGCCACCTTGCCTCTTCTTAATATCTTCTGCTTCTGTTAGTTCCATACAGCTTTTGTCCTTTATTGTGCCCATCTTTGCATGAAATGTTGCTTTGGTAGCTCTATTTTTTTTTATTATTAATTTTATTAAAAATTTTTTTTTTCCTTTTTTTTTTTTAAATTCCTTATTCTAAAGGTTTTACAGAGTTTTGTTGTTCACAGACATGTATGTTCCCAGATCAGTCATATGCATGTCCCTGGCAGCCTCCCCACTCCTAGTCCCCCCCCATCCCACCCCTCCTGGCCATCGCACTCCGCCCCTGCACAATCTCTTATTCCCGCGGGGCAATGACAATAGCTATCTTTTTCACATATGATAGTATAGGTTTCCATGTTACTCCCTCTATACCTCCCACCTGCTCTAATTTTATTGAAGCTATCTCTAGTCTTTCTCATTCTACTGTTTTCCCCTATGTCTTTGAATTGTTCACTTAGGAATGCTTTAAGATCTACTATTTTCAATACTGACTTACTTCTATATTTGATTTAACTGCTTTTAATTCCTATAGATTCTTGGGATTTGAAATTTCCCAATATATTTAGCTCAAGATATACCCTTTGCTTTCTTTGCAGTTCAGTTTTGGATTTAAAAAATACATTTAGAAGAACTTCCCAGGTGGTCCAATGGCTATGACTCTGCATTTCCAATGTAGTGGAAGCTTGGGTTCGATCTATGGTCAGTGAACTAGATCCCACATATCACACCCAAGAGTCTGCATGCAGCGACTACAGATCCTGTACGCGGCAACTATGACTCAGTAGAACCAGATAAAATATATTCTCCACCACTGTCAGACTATTTCATACGGTAGTAATGTAGTTTTCATGGTACCCTGCCCACTGAATTGTTTCATTAAATTAAAGAATAATAAAACAAATGTAGTGCCACTTCTAGTAATGTTAAAAAATTTGACCACCTTCCTGAAGGGATTTTTTCCCCATTTTCGGTAGATTTTGACTAATTTTTCTAAAATTTGTATAGGGATACAAAGAAACACAAAATAACCAAGGAAGTCTTGAGGAGGATAAAGAAAGCAGGAGGACTTGCTTTCCTAGATAATTAGACTTGAGCAAAGTGTGGTATTGCCCAACATTAGTCATGTAGACCAATAAAACAGAATCAGGAGTCCATAAAAAAAAATACATACATGGATAATTGACTTGTATCAAAGGAGACACTGCAGAATGGTGGTAAATGATAATCACCTTAAATAATTAAAATTATTAGATTAGAAAAACGTGGGAGAGAAATGAAATTTGATTTTAGCTCAAATCACACACAAGAGTTAGTACCTGGTAATTGTTATCTAAATGTGAAAAATAAATTTATAAAACTTCTAGCAAACTTATCCCAAAAACTTCTACCAAAATGATTCCAAGACTACAAACTCATGTCCATAGTCCTCCAAGTAGTAAAGAAATTGAATTCATCCAAATGGTTTCACTGGCGAATTATATCAAAAAACTTAAAGAATAAATAACACTAATTTTACTCAATCTGTTCCAGAAAGTAGAACACTTCCAGAGGGGCCAAGTCAATGACATTACAAAACACTCACAGACCCACAGCTAACGCGAACACAGATACAGAATCCTCAACAAAACGTTAGTGAATCAAATCCAGCAATACATAAAAATTATAATACACCATGACTAAATGAGGTTTACTCAGTGAATATGAGGTTGGTTCAATATTCAAAAATCAGTATAATCCACACTATAATAGCCTAAAGAAAAAACTAATCAGATCAATGAGTGGAGAAAAGCATTTGATAAAGTTCATCATCCATTCACAGTTTTTTTTTTAAAAAAAAACTATCAGGAAACTAGGAATTTTTGTTGTTGTTTAGTCACCAAGTTATATTCAGTTCTATGACCCCATGGGCTGTAGCCTGCCAGGTTCCTCTGTCTGTGGTATTTTCCAGGCAAGAACACTGAAGTGGGCAGCAATGCCCTCCTCCAGGGAATCTTTCCAGTCCCGAGATCAAACATGCGTCTCCTGCATTCCAGGTAGATTCTTTGCTGTCTGAGCCACTAGAGAAGCCCTTAAAACTAGAAATAGAAGGAGCTTCCTTAATGTGATAAAGCATATCTATAAAATACCTTCAGCTAACATCATATTTAATAGTGAAGGACTCAATGCTTTCCGCCTAAGATGGAGACAGAGATTCATCTTACCACATCTATTCAACATTGTACTGAAGCATTAACTTGATGATAACGTAAGCAAAAGAATGTAAGAACGTACAGACTGGAAAGGAAATAAAGCACTGTATTCACAAATGAGATGATCATGTACACTGAAAGCCCCAAAGAAAAGAAGAAAATTTAAAATGCCTATAATAAGTGAATTTAGCAAGGATACAAGGCCAACACACAAAACAAAAAAATCAATCATATTTCTATACACCACCAATGGAAGCTGAAATTATAAAAATGCCATCTAGGACACTCCTGGTAGTACCGTGGATAAGAATCTGCCTGCCAATGGAGGAGACATGGGTCTGATCCCTGGTTTGAAAAGATTCCACATGCCACAGAGCTACTAAAGCCCATGAGCCACAGCTACTGACTGTGTGCTCTAGAGCCTAGGAACTGCAACTACTGAGTCCTTGTGCTGCAACTGCTGAGGCTCATGCACCTGCAGCGCATGCTCCACAACAAGAGAAGCCACTGGAATGAGCAACTTGCACACCACAACTACAGAAAGCCCATGTGCAGCAATGAAGACCTAGTAGAGCCAAAATATGAATGAATTAATTAATTTAAAAAAAGTAAAAAAGCCATTTACAATGGTTCCAAAGAAGAAAACACTTAGGTAAAGGCGTAATAAAATACATATTGGATCTATATGTTACAAATCACAAAATTCTGAGGAAAAAAATAAATCTGAATAAATGGAAAAATGTATTATATTCACAAACTGAAAGATTCATCATAGTGAAGATGTTGATTCTCCTCAAATTTATTCATTGATCTAGCACAATTTCAATCAAAATCTTAGCGGGATATATTTTTCTTTTGTCTTTTTTTTTTTTAAGCGGGATATTTTTGTAGGTAAAGAAAAGCTTATTCAAAAAATGTATATATGGAAGTATATACAGGAAGTAAAATAGCAAACTTCAAAAAAAGAAAAAGTGGTTGGAGGAGATATACTTCCCACTAGCAAACTGACTTCAACAATACATTAAAAAGGTCATACATAATGGTCAAGTGAGATTTATCCCAGGAACACACGGTTCGATATCTGATATATCACATTAACTGAGGAATAAAAGTTATATGATCATCTTAATAGATGCAGAAAAAGCATTTGACAAAATTCAACTCATTTATGCTACAAACTCTTAATAAAGTGAGTACAGAGTGAACATAACTCAACATAATGAGTACCACGTATAACAAGCCCAAAGCTAACATCGTACTCAACAGTGAAAAGCTGAAAACTTCCACTAAGATTAGGAACAAGACAAGGACGCCTACTCTTGCCACTTTTACTTAACATATATTGGAAGTCTTAGTCACAGCAATCAGACCAAAATATATATATAAACAAAAGGAATTGAAACTGGAAAGGAAAGAGCAAAACTGTCACTGTTTGCTGAAGACATAATACCACACACAGAAAATCCTAAACATACTCCCCTTCCTCCCCCAAAAACTATTAGAACTCAATGAATTTAGTCAAGTTGCAAGATACAAAATTAATATACAGATCTAATGCATTTCTTATACTAACAAGAAACTATTTTAAAAGAAATTAAGAAAGCAATCCCATTTACAATTTCATCAAAAAGAATAAGATATCTAGGAATAAATCTAACTAAAGAGAAAAGAAACTTGTATTCAGAAAACTATAAGATACTGATAAAAGACATTGAAGATTAGATCAAATACTGTAAAAATGTCCACACTCCTCAAGGCATTCTATATATTCAATGCAAGCCCTATGAAAATACCAACAGAATTTTTCATGGAACTAGAACAAAAATACTAAAATTTGTATGGAACCAAAACAGACCTAGAATACCCAAAAAAATATCTTAGAAAGAAAAACAAGAACAAAGCTGGAAGAATCACACTCTCTGATTTTAAACTATATTATATATTATAGACTCATAATAATCAAAGCAGTATAGTATTGGCACACACACACAGACACACACACAGACACATAATCAGTGGAACAGAATAAAGAGAAATAAATCCATACTTATATGGTCGATTAATCTATGCAAAGGAGGCAAAATATACTATGGGGGAAAAAACAGCTTCTTCAATAAGTGATGTTTTGAAAACTGGACAGCTGCATGCAAAAGAATCAAACTGGAATACTTTCTCATGCCATATACAAAAATGAAGGCAAAATGCAAAAAAGACAAATGTAAGACCTCAAACCATAAAATTCCCAGAAGAAAACACACAGAGTAAACTCTTTAACATGGGTCTTAACGATATTTTTTGATTATGTTTCCTCAGGCAAGGGAAACACACACACACACACACAAAACAAAAGGAACTACGTCAAACTAAAAAGGTTTTCCACAGCAAAGGAAACTATGAATTAAACAAAAAGGCAGCCTCCTGAATGGAAGAAGATATTTTCAAATGATACATCTAATAAGAGGTTCATATCCAAAATATACAAATAACACATACAACTTAGCATCAAAAAAACAAAACAAAACAAAAAAAACCTGATTAAAAACAAAGGATGTGGGGCTTCCCTGGTGGTCCAGTGGGTAAGGACACCGCCTTGCAGTGCAAAGGGCGCCTGTTGGATCCCTGGCCTGGGAATATCTCACATGCCGCGGAGTGGCTGGATGGATGTGTCCAACTACCGAGCCGGAGCTCTGGAGCGCATGCGCCCAGAGCAGGTGCTCTGCAACGACAGAGGCCACTGCGATGGGAGGCCCACATGAGTCAAAGAACAAAGATACATGAAAATAGATAAATGAAAGACCAATAGCAGTGACCAAAAAAAAGGATGCGAATAGACATTTTCTCAAAACCATATAGGTTTCTAAATGATGCTCAACACCACTAATCATCAAGGAAATGCAAATCAAACCCACAATCAAACATTACCTCAGACATGTTAGAATGGCTATCATCAAAAAGAACAGAAGTAACAAATGCTGGTGAGGATGTGGAGATAAGAGAACCCTTGTACACTGTTGGTGGGAATGTAAATTGGTGCATCCACTGTGGAAAACAAGATGAAGGTTCCTCAAAAATTAAAAATATGATTTGGCAGTTTCACACAGACACATAATCAGTGGAACAGAATAAAGAGAAATAAATCCATACTTATATGGTCGATTAATCTATGCAAAGGAGGCAAAATATACTATGGGGGAAAAAACAGCTTCTTCAATAAGTGATGTTTTGAAAACTGGACAGCTGCATGCAAAAGAATCAAACTGGAATACTTTCTCATGCCATATACAAAAATGAAGGCAAAATGCAAAAAAGACAAATGTAAGACCTCAAACCATAAAATTCCCAGAAGAAAACACACAGAGTAAACTCTTTAACATGGGTCTTAACGATATTTTTTGATTATGTTTCCTCAGGCAAGGGAAACACACACACACACACACAAAACAAAAGGAACTACGTCAAACTAAAAAGGTTTTCCACAGCAAAGGAAACTATGAATTAAACAAAAAGGCAGCCTCCTGAATGGAAGAAGATATTTTCAAATGATACATCTAATAAGAGGTTCATATCCAAAATATACAAATAACACATACAACTTAGCATCAAAAAAACAAAACAAAACAAAAAAAACCTGATTAAAAACAAAGGATGTGGGGCTTCCCTGGTGGTCCAGTGGGTAAGGACACCGCCTTGCAGTGCAAAGGGCGCCTGTTGGATCCCTGGCCTGGGAATATCTCACATGCCGCGGAGTGGCTGGATGGATGTGTCCAACTACCGAGCTGGAGCTCTGGAGCGCATGCGCCCAGAGCAGGTGCTCTGCAACGACAGAGGCCACTGCGATGGGAGGCCCACATGAGTCAAAGAACAAAGATACATGAAAATAGATAAATGAAAGACCAATAGCAGTGACCAAAAAAAAGGATGCGAATAGACATTTTCTCAAAACCATATAGGTTTCTAAATGATGCTCAACACCACTAATCATCAAGGAAATGCAAATCAAACCCACAATCAAACATTACCTCAGACATGTTAGAATGGCTATCATCAAAAAGAACAGAAGTAACAAATGCTGGTGAGGATGTGGAGATAAGAGAACCCTTGTACACTGTTGGTGGGAATGTAAATTGGTGCATCCACTGTGGAAAACAAGATGAAGGTTCCTCAAAAATTAAAAATATGATTTGGCAGTTTCACTTCTGAGCATTCGCCTCCCAACACAAAATCACTAATTCAAAAAGATACATGCACTCCCATGTACAATGCAGCACTATTTACAATAGCCAAGATATGGAAGCAACCTCAGTGTCCAGCAATAGATGAATGAAGAAAGATGTGGTGTGTGTGTATATATACACATACATGCACACACATATACATATATACATGCACAATGGAATATACTATCCAGCCAAAAAAAAATCTTGCCATTATGACCGCATGGGTGGATCTAGAGGGCGTTAGGCTAAATGAAGTAAGTCAGACAGAGAAAGACAAATACCAGGTGACTTTACTCATATGTGGAATCAAAACAAAAATGAAAACAGACTCATAGATACAGAGAACAAATGGGTGGTTGACAGAAGAGAGGTGGATGAGGGGTAGGCAGAATAGGTGAAGGGCATTTAGAGGTACACACCTCCATTATACAGTAAGTAATCCATGGGAATGTAATCTAAAGCACAAGGAGAGGATCAGTAATATTGTAGTGACTCATAGAGGAACAGATGGTTACTAGACTTATCCTGGTGATCACTTCATTCATGTATGCAAATGTCAGTCATTACGCAGTACACCCAAGAATAACATAATGTTGTGCATCAACTACATTTCATTAGAAAATAAAGTAACTAAAAAGGAATACATGATTTTAATAAAACAGAACTTTTTTAGACCCTATTTCTAAATTTTTACATTCAGGTAAGAACTTGTCCTCAAAGAGGAGAAAATTATTCATGATTATGTGCAAAATTAAATTTGAATTATATTAGTTCTATCTACCCAATGGGTTGTTTTGTGGAACAAGTGAAATAATGTAAATAAACGGCATTTGAAAATACTGCAAAACACACAGTTGAAAAACATGGAATAGGCTTTAAACACATTTCTGAGGTGCGTCCCTCAGAGCTACCTTCCTTCAAGCCAGTTTTCTGGGCTCTTCAGCTACTGAGTTGTATTGGCTAGTCATGTACAGAGACGGTCATCAACCAATGATTATAAACAGGCAAGACACCAATCCATCTTTCTCACAGCCTCAAAGATTAGAAATAACTGCTAGTGTCTGGAATGACTCGGCATTTGATTCTATGAGGTTTTAGATTCACTTCCTTTTCTGTTCTCTGGAGACAAAGCACTGAGACTTTTATAAGAGTGTTTTCTTTCGAGGTCATTCTGGGAGCAATGGCAACCTCAGTGTCCAGCAATGAATGAAGAAAGATGTGGTGTGTGTATAAACACACAAACATGCACACACATATACATATATACATGCACAATGGAATATACTATCCAGCCAAAAAAAAATCTTGCCATTATGACCGCATGGGTGGATCTAGAGGGCGTTAGGCTAAATGAAGTAAGTCAGACAGAGAAAGACAAATACCAGGTGACTTTACTCATATGTGGAATCAAAACAAAAATGAAAACAGACTCATAGATACAGAGAACAAATGGGTGGTTGACAGAAGAGAGGTGGATGAGGGGTAGGCAGAATAGGTGAAGGGCATTTAGAGGTACACACCTCCATTATACAGTAAGTAATCCATGGGAATGTAATCTAAAGCACAAGGAGAGGATCAGTAATATTGTAGTGACTCATAGAGGAACAGATGGTTACTAGACTTATCCTGGTGATCACTTCATTCATGTATGCAAATGTCAGTCATTACGCAGTACACCCAAGAATAACATAATGTTGTGCATCAACTACATTTCATTAGAAAATAAAGTAACTAAAAAGGAATACATGATTTTAATAAAACAGAACTTTTTTAGACCCTATTTCTAAATTTTTACATTCAGGTAAGAACTTGTCCTCAAAGAGGAGAAAATTATTCATGATTATGTGCAAAATTAAATTTGAATTATATTAGTTCTATCTACCCAATGGGTTGTTTTGTGGAACAAGTGAAATAATGTAAATAAACGGCATTTGAAAATACTGCAAAACACACAGTTGAAAAACATGGAATAGGCTTTAAACACATTTCTGAGGTGCGTCCCTCAGAGCTACCTTCCTTCAAGCCAGTTTTCTGGGCTCTTCAGCTACTGAGTTGTATTGGCTAGTCATGTACAGAGACGGTCATCAACCAATGATTATAAACAGGCAAGACACCAATCCATCTTTCTCACAGCCTCAAAGATTAGAAATAACTGCTAGTGTCTGGAATGACTCGGCATTTGATTCTATGAGGTTTTAGATTCACTTCCCTTTTCTGTTCTCTGGAGACAAAGCACAGCTGGTCAGTATCTTTTATAAGAGTGTTTTCTTCTAGAAGTTTCCCGAGGGTCATTACTAAGTGTGCAAAACATTGGGAATATCACAGAGGACTGGATATGAGTCACTTTCCACCTGCATATGATTAAGGGGACTCATAGCATAGTCCATCGAATAGAGAGGCACAGCGAAGCACTTAACTGCTGCGTCACTGGACATGCCTGTTCTGAGAACTTTAAGTGCCTGTTACTGTCATGGGCAGGAAGGCAGACTTGTCTTCTCAAAAGCATATAGTCACAGTGCCTTGAACATTGTCTAAGATCTCTTTTCAAAATTTCACAGTTCAAAAAGAAATTCTCCCCAGAGTTCCCTGCATTTTAAAATAAAAGAGTAGTCAGAATTCTGACTAAAGGGCCTGATACTTGCCAGAGGTGCTAAAATGCCCTCTTGGTCTTCAGTAACCCACTGGCAATAGAATCCAAGGAGAGAAAATGGAAGGGAAACAGAGAGCAGGAAGGAGATGCCAGGACTCTTGAACCATAGATGGTTAATCAGAGGATAGACATGCTGGGTCTCTGTGCACTCAGGTTTACAGAAAGACTCCCCCAGAAGTCTCCAGAAACTAATACCCACCCATGAGCTTGGAAATGAGGTCACCCTCCCAAAAGGACCCTAAATGATGCATCTTTGGTAAAGGTGCAGGGGCAGTCAGAATAGGGCCATCTGGAGGTCTGGTGGAAGGGAGCATCCAATGTCAAGAGTTTTCACAGATAAATGGTACAAGGAGCTGAAAACTGCAGGAAAGAAAACCAACTTCACATCAATTTGCTCCCAGCCTGGAAAACATGGTAACCTGGTATTACAATGAAGTAATTGTTTTAAGATTTCATGGGACTTTCCGAGTCATATGTTTCCTTTACAGTGAACCCATAAAAATATAGATAGGGATAAATAATAAGAAAAGTGAAAAACAGAGGATTACCATTTGGAAGTAGCTTTCTTCCTCTTCTCTGGAAACAGAATTGGCAAAAAATCTTGCACAATTAATACCATTTCTTTCTGGAGATAGAAAGCTGGTTTGATTGCTAGGAACAAAAATATAGATGAAGTCAAAGCAATGTCTTACAGCTGCTCTGAAAGCCAGCCAAGAACTGACATGGTCCCCGTGGAGTTTCACCCTCCCCTTCCAGATGCAACTTCCTTCCGGCCAAAGCAATTTCTGAAGTGACAGAGATGACCCTGCAGCTCCTGTCCCACTATGGAGCAGATGTCTCTCAGTTCTCAAAGGTGATTCTTTTTCCAGGCCCTCCATGTGACACAGCTCATGAGCTTTCTAGAAAGATGCCAAGGCATCATATCATGGAGAGAAAAACAAACCAGAAACACTCCTTTGAGGCTCTCGCTTCATTCGTCTGATAGGATGAAACCAAGACCGTGAATCCAGTTTCATCCTGTTCCTGAGTCAGAAGTGCAAGCCGAGGCTCTGCAGTCCTGTCTGGAATGAGGCTCCCTACAGAGCCACTGCGTGCTGCCACTGTGGCACTCAGGGTGAACGAGCAGTAAAGAACCTGCCTGTGCTGCAGGAGCCGCGGGAGATGTGGGTTCAGTTCCCGCGTCAGGAAGATCCCCTGGAGGAGGAACTGGCACGCACTCCAGTATTCTTGCCTGGGAAATCCCATCAATAGGGGAGCCTGGCGGGCTACAGTTTATCGGGGCTGCAAAGAGTAGGACACAACTGAGCGGCTAAGCCAGCAAGAAACTACCAGGCCAGGCACAGGACTCTGCAACTCCAGCTTCTACAAGGTGAGATGGGTGTCTGTCTACTGAGAGAACCCTCTTCACAGAGTTGAGCTTCTGGAAGCTATGTTGGCAGTGGCCACCCTGCTCAGCAGGCCAGAGCTGTGTCCACTCTGTTTGGGACGGAGAGACACTCAGTACAATTCCCTCTCCCCACAAATGTAAATTGAGGTTGAAGAAGAACCTCTCTCTGTTGGTACTAGAATTGTAGCAGGTAAGCAAGAGTCTATATGATGGCTACCTGAAGCCATGAGGACTGCGCGACAGAAAAAGAAAGGGCTCTTGAAAGAAAGAGGAGTGAACACATGTGAAGAGAGAAGCATGCATGAGAGACAGTTTCCAACAGAACTCTCATTCCCGATTCCATTATGCTGGGAGATTCAGTTACGGTCCTTCCTTTGTGATCTACAAAACACTTCCAGGTCAGGATAATAAATCTCATCCCTCCCTCGGCTTAAGCTCCCTTTCACCCCAGAGGCCTGAGTAAGGCTGAGAGTGCACTGGACAAGGCCCCTGGAAGCAATCAAAGACTCACCAAGGCACAGTGCGTGTCCTGGCTAGACACGTGTGTTCCCGGATGGTGGAGAGGCTCTTCAGGTCCAGAGGGGGTGGCCGTGCTACAAGATAACACAGAACGCCTAACATAAATTCTCAGACTGTAAAATTATGACAATTCCACTTACGGAGCACATCAAGTCCACATTTACTCACAGGCAGCGCTGATGATGAGGGTCTATGCCACTGTGCTACTCTTTCCTGACTCAGCAGAAGTAGCGGGGACAACTACTGAGCCAGTGGCCACAGCAGCAACTGGCGTTACATCCCGTCACTACACGTTTATTGACGACTCATGGCAAGCCAGGCCCGGTTCGGGGTGTCGGGGGCACCACGTGAACAAAGCAGGTGAAAGTCTCTGATGTCATGATATCCTGACGTCTGTGTCACCAGTGACCTGGCTCATCACAGAGGGGGTCACCCAAGGTCTAATCATCCTCACCTCCGGGTCACTATCTACTTGATGGTCCCGTGTAGAACGTTCTTCCCCATCTCTGCCTGATTATGGTCATCTCCAGATCTCAGCTCAGCATCCCCTGCTCGGGCAGGCCTTCATGGGCTCTCCCGAGTTCATGTGCTCACTGTTCAGAGCGCCCTCCCACTCTGCGAGGAGACATTCCCGCATCGGGTCTGGACTGACCGCGCTCCGGGAGGTGGGGGCTTCTCCTGGTTTGTTCACTGCAGTAGCCTTTGCATCTAAGGAAGCACCTGGAGCCCGACCCTCACTCCGCCTCCGTGGCCCACCTTGCCGAGTTGGTCGTGCACATATTCCTCTATCACGGCCTTGCCCAGCTTGCTTTTCTCTTTCCTTCACACATCCACCCGAACTCTCTGCGCCTCCCTCCACCACCAAGTCTTACAGAGTGGCAAGGTCCACTAAGGTAGCCTCTAGCCACAGGTCAACGTCCAATATGGTAGCTACTAGCCACATGTGACGCTTGAAATTTAAGTACATTCATTAATGTGACTACATTTAAGTGGTGCTTAAACAAAGCGAGGCCAAGTGGCTTCCATTCCCACCCACCCTCACGCGTTTCTGGGACTTTGTTACAGAAGCAGCCAACGATGAGTCCGCTGGAGTGGATCTGGCGGTGGAGACTGCATTTGCAGTGACTGCAAGTCCTCCGGCTCCTCTTATCCTGATGATCAGAGCAACTGGGCTCCACAGCCCTTCCCACTGGACCCCAACCACTCCTCCCTGCCCAGGCCCCTGGGGTGGCTGGTTTCTCTAGCGCTTCTGTCGCAGAGAGGCTCAGAAGGGAAGCTTTTGCACATGGCCATCAGACCTTTCCCTCCCGTCCCGCAGAGAAGTGGCTTACTTTTCCTCTGAGGTTTGAGATCTCTGTTCACAGGGGGAGGCTCCAGGTCCATGGGGAGCTCGGGCAATGGACTCGAGATGGTTCCTGAGCTCATTGGGACATAATCATCAGAGCTGTGCTGGGGTCCAAGAGGACAGGTGGCGGTCTGGGGTCCCATGGGCACGTAGCCGTCCTCAACGCTGCTGGAAGCCGGGGGGGACATCGGGAAGAACCTGCATGGCTGCAAGGAAATGAGCACCAGTTGGGAAGCTCAGAACAGCATGGAAACTGCTTCTGACGGGTGGGCTTGGCTGAACGTGGCCAGTTACAAATTATCCAAGAATAGCTCTGAGCTTCCTTAGGAAAGTCAGATAAGCTTCCAACTCAAGCTCTGTCTCTAGACTTATTCTGGGAGGTAGGTGATGACTCGCCTAGGACTCATGCTGGAGGACAGAGGTTAATGAAATTTATGCACAGTATCATGTGATGACTTCACTCATGCTGGAACGACAATTAGACCTGGCATATACAGAGTCCAGCCTCCGTGGCCCACCTTGCCGAGTTGGTCGTGCACATATTCCTCTATCACGGCCTTGCCCAGCTTGCTTTTCTCTTTCCTTCACACATCCACCCGAACTCTCTCGCCTCCCTCCACCACCAAGTCTTACAGAGTGGCAAGGTCCACTAAGGTAGCCTCTAGCCACAGGTCAACGTCCAATATGGTAGCTACTAGCCACATGTGACGCTTGAAATTTAAGTACATTCATTAATGTGACTACATTTAAGTGGTGCTTAAACAAAGCGAGGCCAAGTGGCTTCCATTCCCACCCACCCTCACGCGTTTCTGGGACTTTGTTACAGAAGCAGCCAACGATGAGTCCGCTGGAGTGGATCTGGCGGTGGAGACTGCATTTGCAGTGACTGCAAGTCCTCCGGCTCCTCTTATCCTGATGATCAGAGCAACTGGGCTCCACAGCCCTTCCCACTGGACCCCAACCACTCCTCCCTGCCCAGGCCCCTGGGGTGGCTGGTTTCTCTAGCGCTTCTGTCGCAGAGAGGCTCAGAAGGGAAGCTTTTGCACATGGCCATCAGACCTTTCCCTCCCGTCCCGCAGAGAAGTGGCTTACTTTTCCTCTGAGGTTTGAGATCTCTGTTCACAGGGGGAGGCTCCAGGTCCATGGGGAGCTCGGGCAATGGACTCGAGATGGTTCCTGAGCTCATTGGGACATAATCATCAGAGCTGTGCTGGGGTCCAAGAGGACAGGTGGCGGTCTGGGGTCCCATGGGCACGTAGCCGTCCTCAACGCTGCTGGAAGCCGGGGGGGACATCGGGAAGAACCTGCATGGCTGCAAGGAAATGAGCACCAGTTGGGAAGCTCAGAACAGCATGGAAACTGCTTCTGACGGGTGGGCTTGGCTGAACGTGGCCAGTTACAAATTATCCAAGAATAGCTCTGAGCTTCCTTAGGAAAGTCAGATAAGCTTCCAACTCAAGCTCTGTCTCTAGACTTATTCTGGGAGGTAGGTGATGACTCGCCTAGGACTCATGCTGGAAGACAGAGGTTAATGAAATTTATGCACAGTATCATGTGATGACTTCACTAGCTACCTCAAGTCTGGGATATGTCTGGACAATTAGACCTGGCATATACAGAGTGGGTTATGTTTTGGTAAAATCTGAGGCTTAAAGAAACTCAAGTACAAAACTTACCAAATTTAAACTTAGCCGCTTGTCCCGGTGTCTTAAAGATTGGCTTTTGACATCAGCTGCAAGAAACAAGCCAGGGTGGTGAAAAACGCAGGACAGCAATTGAGACTAAGCTGCAAGTCCCTAAGCACCTCAGGGCCCTGTGTTCAGCACCAGAGGGAGAGAGGCTTCTACCGAGCCTAGCTGCCCAGCCAGAACATTCCCGGGCAGGTGGAAAGCTGGCCAGATTTTGAAGAGGTTTCTGTATGATGCTTCAGTTCTGTGAACTGGGGGAGTTAGAGGAAGTAATTAAGAAATGTTTGCTGCATTTCTCACATGAATTTTCTGCACTTAGAAATGGCAGAAATGGAGCTGGAGGTTTGAGGAGAGGAGAGGAAGTGTTAAATAGCCCTTACAAAGAACAGGAGAACGGGGTGAGCAAAGGAGTGATAGCCTTGCAGAGCAGCAACATGAACCGGAGACCGTGAACATCTATAGCCAGAGTTAGCTCTTCAGTACAAATCTGGAGAGAAAAGAGAACTGGATGAATCCAAGATCACAATTTTCAAGACAGATGTGACACATACAGAGTGTGATGTATAAATTCAGGATAATTGTTGAATTGGAATAGATGTCCAGAAGGTAGCAAGATATATGGGTGTAGGGTCATATGAGACTTTCTTAGAGATGGAGTCAAAACCTAAGAGTGGAGGAGAAAATCTAGGTTGTAAATGTTGAGAAAAGTTTAAGTATAAAATCCTAGAGACTCTAAATATTCAAAGAGCAGGAAGACGAGCACTGGCTCACATTGAGAGAGAACAATCAGAGAGGAAGGAAGATAGTCAAGGGTCGGAACACGAGAGCCCAAAGGAGGAGACGGTGGTGAATTGCAGTGAGTATCACTGGGAAGGGTCCTCAGCATGAGGGACTGGAGCAGAGTTTCTCTGTAGAACCTGGAGATGCGAAAAGTCATGCTGCCTCTGAGAAATAAACGGAAGAATCAATATCATCTTCAAGCGAGAGAGTAACTCCCAGCTCAGAAGGATTAGACAGAGGGCTTCCCTGGTGGTCCAGTGGGTAAGGACACCGCCTTGCAGTGCAAGGGGCGCGGGTTCGAGCCCTGGCCTGGGAAGATCCCACGTGCCACAGAGCGGCTGGACCGATGTGTCCAGTTACCAAGCGGGAGCTCTACAGCGCATGTGCCCAGAGTCGGCGCTCTGCAACAACAGAGGCCACCGCGATGGGAGGCCCACAGGAGCCAAAGAACACAGATAAACAAATGAAAGACCAGTAGAAGTGGCCAAAAGGGAAAAAAAAAAAGATGTGACAGAGATTGATGGAGTTAAGAATGTCTTTTATATATACACAGGTATGTGTGTCTATATATGTTTATATTTCTTGAAGGTTGAAGAAATGATTAAAAGATGCTCTGGAGGGCTTCTCCTGGTGGTCCAGTGGGTAAGGACACCGCCTTGCAGTGCAAGGGGCGCGGGTTCGAGCCCTGGCCTGGGAAGATCCCACGTGCCACAGAGCGGCTGGACCGATGTGTCCAGTTACCAAGCGGGAGCTCTACAGCGCATGTGCCCAGAGTCGGCGCTCTGCAACAACAGAGGCCACCGCGATGGGAGGCCCACAGGAGCCAAAGAACACAGATAAACAAATGAAAGACCAGTAGAAGTGGCCAAAAGGGAAAAAAAAAAAGATGTGACAGAGATTGATGGAGTTAAGAATGTCTTTTATATATACACAGGTATGTGTGTCTATATATGTTTATATTTCTTGAAGGTTGAAGAAATGATTAAAAGATGCTCTGGAGGGCTTCTCCTGGTGGTCCAGTGGGTAAGGACACCGCCTTGCAGTGCAAGGGGCGCCAGTTCGAGCCCTGGCCTGGGAAGATCCCACGTGCTGCGGAGTGGCTGGACTGATGTGTCCAATCACCGAGCCGGAGCTCTGGAGCGCATGTGCCCAGAGCCGGTGCTCTGCGACAACAGAGGCCACCGCGATGGGAGGCCCACAGGAGCCAAAGAACAAAGACGGATGAACAGAGAGAAACGAAAGACCAATAGAAGTGGCCCGCCCACTCCCCTCCGCCCCACCCGACCCCCGCCCAAAAGTAAATAAATAAATAAACCTTTAAAAAAAAAAAAAAGATGCTCTGGAGTCATACTGTCTAGTTTTAAATCCATAATCTGCAACTTATTTAGCTCTGTGACACTGGACAAGTTACTTACCTTCTGTGTCTCAGTTTCCTAACCCATAAAGTGAGGCCAATAATAGAACCTATTTCATGGGACTGCTGGCTGGAAAGGTTAGATGTGTCAGTGCATCCAGAGGACTTAGAACAGTGCCTGGAATGTGAAGTACTTAATAAATTCTAACAATTAATATGGACATTGTAAAGAACGTGGTGGTCCAGTGGTTAAGGCTCTGTGCTCCTACTGCAGGGGGCATGGCTTTGGTCCCTGATCAGGGAACTAGATCCCACATGCCACAGGAGTGGCCAAAAAATAAAGAATATGGGACTTGCATATGTGTGCAAAGTCCCCTAACTTCCTCTCTATTAGCAAATCTCTACTGAAATCACTAAATAATAAAATTACAGCGAAACCCCGGCTTAAAGAAAGACAGGATGCAAAAGTGAATGTACAACGGCCTGAAGGGCTGGGATGGGGGGGATATACGTATGACTAATCTGGGATCATACATATCTGTAAACAACAAAACTCTGTAAAAGTAAAAAAAAAAATTAAAAAAAAGAAAAAAAGTGAACGCACATCCATGTTCCTACAAACAGACACCAGAATGTGACAGTCTCTGCCAAAACCACTTCACTTGTTTCCGTTTTCTTTTGCTGGCTCCTCTTCTCTGCAATCTCTAAATGCCATAGGGCTCCAGGCTAAGTAACCGCTGGTGTTATTTTCTTCTTTATGTTAGCTCTCTTGGTGATCTCATCTGGTCACTTGGATTTAACAACTCTATGCTGACAACTCCCCAGTTCATGGCTCCAGCCCTGGCCACTCATCGACCTTCAGACTCATACTTCTGACAACTTACTTGACATTTCCTCTAGGATATCTAGCAGACATCTCAAACTCAACATATCCACAACAACTTCGTAACTTACCCCCCATTTTTTACCTTGTTTCTTGCTCCTCATCTCAGTTGCTCTGGCCAAAAAACATGACATCATCATTGACTCGATTCTTCCCCTACCATCCATCTGATGAGTGATGTTCCATCTTCAAGATATATCAAGCATCCAAACATCTTAAATAAATTCAAGAGCTACTATCCTAGTCTCAGTTACATTCACAGCTTGCCTGGATTACTATACTTTTTCTAAGTGGTTTTCCTGTTCAACACGTTCTTACCTTCAGTCTGTTCTCAACACAGCAGTGATCCTGTTAAAACGTAAGTTGTATCATGTCCCTCTCCTGCTCAATATTCTAACAATTAATATGGACATTGTAAAGAACGTGGTGGTCCAGTGGTTAAGGCTCTGTGCTCCTACTGCAGGGGGCATGGCTTTGGTCCCTGATCAGGGAACTAGATCCCACATGCCACAGGAGTGGCCAAAAAATAAAGAATATGGGACTTGCATATGTGTGCAAAGTCCCCTAACTTCCTCTCTATTAGCAAATCTCTACTGAAATCACTAAATAATAAAATTACAGCGAAACCCCGGCTTAAAGAAAGACAGGATGCAAAAGTGAATGTACAACGGCCTGAAGGGCTGGGATGGGGGGGATATACGTATGACTAATCTGGGATCATACATATCTGTAAACAACAAAACTCTGTAAAAGTAAAAAAAAAAATTAAAAAAAAGAAAAAAAGTGAACGCACATCCATGTTCCTACAAACAGACACCAGAATGTGACAGTCTCTGCCAAAACCACTTCACTTGTTTCCGTTTTCTTTTGCTGGCTCCTCTTCTCTGCAATCTCTAAATGCCATAGGGCTCCAGGCTAAGTAACCGCTGGTGTTATTTTCTTCTTTATGTTAGCTCTCTTGGTGATCTCATCTGGTCACTTGGATTTAACAACTCTATGCTGACAACTCCCCAGTTCATGGCTCCAGCCCTGGCCACTCATCGACCTTCAGACTCATACTTCTGACAACTTACTTGACATTTCCTCTAGGATATCTAGCAGACATCTCAAACTCAACATATCCACAACAACTTCGTAACTTACCCCCCATTTTTTACCTTGTTTCTTGCTCCTCATCTCAGTTGCTCTGGCCAAAAAACATGACATCATCATTGACTCGATTCTTCCCCTACCATCCATCTGATGAGTGATGTTCCATCTTCAAGATATATCAAGCATCCAAACATCTTAAATAAATTCAAGAGCTACTATCCTAGTCTCAGTTACATTCACAGCTTGCCTGGATTACTATACTTTTTCTAAGTGGTTTTCCTGTTCAACACGTTCTTACCTTCAGTCTGTTCTCAACACAGCAGTGATCCTGTTAAAACGTAAGTTGTATCATGTCCCTCTCCTGCTCAATATTCTGCAACAACTCCCTCTCAGTCAGAGTCAGTGCTCAAGTCCTTGCAACAGTCTGTAAGGACCCACATGATCTGTCTTTTGCAGCCTATTTATTCTCCATTCCAGAACCAGAGTAGCAGTGACACCTTGCCCTACTCAATATCCTGGAATGGTCCCATCTCACTCAGTGTTAGAAGCTCAGCTCCTCAGACTGGTCTATAAGGACCAACATTATGTTCCCCTGTCCTGCCTCTCTGTTTTCATCTCCTACAATTCTTCTCTTTACTCTCCTCATTGCAATCATATTGGCCTTATTTTCAGTTCAGTTCAGTCACTCAGTTGTGTCCGACGCTTTGCAACTCCATGGACAGTGGCATCCAGGCTTCCCTGTCCTTCACCATCTCCCGGAGCTGGCCCAAATTCATGTCCATCGACTCAGTGACTCCATCCAACCTCTCGTCCTCTGTCATCTCCTTCTCCTTTTGCCTTCTAATTTTCCCAACATCAGAATCTTTTCCAATGAGTCATTCCTTCACATCGGGTGGCCCAAGTATTGGAGCTTCAGCTTCAGACTCAGTTCTTTCAATGAACATCCAGGCTTGATTTCCTTTAGGATGGACTGATTTGGTCTCCTCACAAGGGACTCTCCAGAGTCTCCTCCAGCACCACCGTTCCAAGGCACCAATTCTTCAGCGCTGGGCCTTCTTTGTGGTCCAGCTCTCACATCCAGTACATGACGGCTGGGAAACCCACAGCTTAACTAGGTGGTTTTGTTGGCAAAGCGATGTCTGTGCTTTTCAATACGCTGTCTAGGTTTGTCATAGCTTCTCTTCCAAGGAGCGAGCGTCTTTTAATTTCATGGTTGCAGTCACCATCCACAGTGATTCTGGAGCCCAAGAGAATACAGTCTTGTCACTTTTTCCATTGTTTGCCCATCTATTTGCCATGAAGTGATGGGACTGCATGCTATGATCTTCATTTTTGGAATGTTGAGTTTTAGGTTGGCTTTTTCACTCTCATTTTTCACCTTCATCAAGAGGCTCTTTAGTTCCTCTTTGCTTTCTGCCATAAGGATGGTGTCAACTGCATACCTGAGGTTACTGATATTTCTCACGGCAATCTTGATTCCAGCTTGTGCTTCATCCAGACAAGTATTTCACATGACGTACTCTGCATATAAATTAAATAGGCAGAGTGACAATATACAGCTTTGATGTACTCCTTTCCCAATTTGGAACCAGTCTGTTGTTCCATGTCTGGTAATGACTGTTGCTTCTTGTCCTGCACACAGGCTTCTCAGGAGGCAGCTAAGGTGGTCTGGTATTCCCATCTCTTTTAGAATTTCCCAGTTTGTTGTGATCCACACAGTCAAAGGCTTTAGTGTAACTAATGAAGCAGAAGTATATGTTTTTCTGGAATTCCCTTGCTCTTTCTATGGTTCAATGGATGCTGGCTATTTGATCTCTGGTTCCTCTGCCTTTCTAAATCCAGCTTGTACATCTGGAATTTCTCTGTTCATGTATTCTTGAAGTCTAATGTTGTCCAAAAACTTCAAGCTTTTCCCACATAGGGGCTTTTGCTTTATTTTCTCCTCTGCCTGTCAGCATGACTTGTTCCCACACTCCTTTCAAGTGCTTCTTCAAAACTTTTCTCTCAACTAAAACTACCCTAATCACCCTTTTTCATAGTACTCCTTTGCCCCTACCTGCTCTACTAATCTCCTTGACCATGCTCTACTTTTTCTCTTGCCAAAATACTATCACCTTCTAACACAGCAAATAGATTTGTTTCACCCAGCTTTATGGAGGACATGACATATAACACTGTGTAAATTCAAGGTGTACAACGTATTGATTTGTTACACATACATTGCAAAATGATTACCACCACAGCATTAGCTAACACCTCCATACCATCACATAACTACCCTTTCTTTTTTTCTGCCAGTTTCATTCAGATGCAATTGACACACAGCACTGTGTAAGTTTTGGGCTTCCTGGGTGGCTCAGTGGTAAAGGATCCACCTGCCAATGCAGGAGACATGGGTTCAATCCCTGGGTCAGGAAGATCCCCCAGAGAAGGAAAGGGCAACTCACTCCTATATTCTTCTTTGGATATCACATGGACAGAGGAGTCTGGCAGTCTACAATTATAGAGTTGCAAAAGAGTCAGACATGAACTTAGCAACTAAACAGTAACTGTGTAAGTTCAATGTGTACAGCATTATTTGACTTACATACATCATGAAATGATGACCACAGTAAGTTTAGTAAATATCCATCATGTCACATAGGTACAACATTAAAAAAACAGAAAAATATTTTCCTTGTGATGAGAACTCTTGGGATTTATTCATGTAACTTTCCTATATAAAATACAGATGTATTAATTCTATTTATTATATTATATGACTGAGTGACTGAATAACAACAGCATTTCTAGTACCTATTTAGTTTATAACTGAAAGTTTGTAGCTTTTCACTATCTTCATTCAATTCTCCCTCCAGTAGCCCTCAGCCTCTGGTAACCACAACTTTGATTTTTTTTCCAATGAATTTGTTTTTGAAGTATAATTGATGGACTAACCTTGTGTTGTGGATCAATGATAGTTCAAAAACAAAGAAAAAGAGATCAGAGCTGTGGTCACCATTTCTTTTTTGTTGTGAAAATATTTAATATCTATTCTCTTAAAAGCTTTCAGGGATTTCAATAGTGTTAACTATAAAAGCAGTGTTGTGCATTGGATTCTCACAACTTATTCATCTCCTAACTGGAAGCTTATACCCTTTGACAAATATTTCCCATTTCCCCTACCCCACCAGTCCCTGGTAACCACCATTCTACTCTCTGTTTATGAAACTTAGCTTTTTAAGATCCAGACATAAATGATATATTATATATTGTATAGAGAAGCTTTTATTGAAAAAAAATACTGGGTATCAGATAAAAACAGTGACAATCAATAGAATTTTTAGCTTGGGATGCTCCCATTCCCCTCACCAGCTCACTCAGCAGTAGTTCTACCAGGCCAACTCATGAAGACCAACAGTTTTTTTTTGCCAAAAGGCCCTAATTTGATTCGAATTAAAACATATAAAAAAACCCACTCCATTCCTCTATGTACTATCAAAAGGATACCAACATTCAGTTTCTAGGGGGTTCCAGAAGGAGAAAAGAGAGAGAAAAGAATCAAAAATGTATTTGCAGAACTTATGGTTGAAAACCTTCCAAATGCAAAGAAGGAAACAGATATCCAGGTACAGGAAACACAGAATGTCCCCCAAAAGATGAACCCAAACAGACTTACAACAAGACCTATCATAGTTAAAATGGCAAAAATTAAAGAGAATTCTAAAAGCAGCAAGAGGTAAAATGAGTCTATTAGAAGGAAATCCTCATAGGGCTATCAGCTGGTATCTCTGAAGAAACTTTTCAGACCAGAAGAGGATGGTAGGATAGATTCAAAGTCCTGAAAGGGAAAAACCTGAAACCTAGGATAATTTGCCCTAAAAGATTATCATTTAGAATCAAAGGAAAGATAGAGATTCTCAGACAAGCAAAAATTATGAGTTCATCAATACTATACCTACCCTAAAGGAAATGTTAGAAGGTCTTCTCTAAGCAGAAAAGGAAAAATCTCTAAGAAAACGAAATCCAATAGGAAAGGCAAATATATAGTAATGACCAAGTGGTTTAAAAACCACTTAAATAAGCCAGTATAAAGATTAAAATACAAAAAATTATAAAATCAACTATAACTACAATAAAGAGTTAAAGGAACAGTGAGTGCAGAGGCGTAAAGGAAGTAACATGAAGGCCTGTACTATTATATGTGAAGAAAATAGCTATAGTCATTGCTCTGTGAGAAAAGGAATCCTGCAGGGTGCTGTGTGACGGTCTGGAGGGGTGGGATGGGGGATATACATATGACTAATCTGGCAACATAAATGATAAATTTATTGTATAGAGAAGCTTTTATTGAAAAAAAATACTGGGTATCAGATAAAAACAGTGACAATCAATAGAATTTTTAGCTTGGGATGCTCCCATTCCCCTCACCAGCTCACTCAGCAGTAGTTCTACCAGGCCAACTCATGAAGACCAACAGTTTTTTTTTGCCAAAAGGCCCTAATTTGATTCGAATTAAAACATATAAAAAAACCCACTCCATTCCTCTATGTACTATCAAAAGGATACCAACATTCAGTTTCTAGGGGGTTCCAGAAGGAGAAAAGAGAGAGAAAAGAATCAAAAATGTATTTGCAGAACTTATGGTTGAAAACCTTCCAAATGCAAAGAAGGAAACAGATATCCAGGTACAGGAAACACAGAATGTCCCCCAAAAGATGAACCCAAACAGACTTACAACAAGACCTATCATAGTTAAAATGGCAAAAATTAAAGAGAATTCTAAAAGCAGCAAGAGGTAAAATGAGTCTATTAGAAGGAAATCCTCATAGGGCTATCAGCTGGTATCTCTGAAGAAACTTTTCAGACCAGAAGAGGATGGTAGGATAGATTCAAAGTCCTGAAAGGGAAAAACCTGAAACCTAGGATAATTTGCCCTAAAAGATTATCATTTAGAATCAAAGGAAAGATAGAGATTCTCAGACAAGCAAAAATTATGAGTTCATCAATACTATACCTACCCTAAAGGAAATGTTAGAAGGTCTTCTCTAAGCAGAAAAGGAAAAATCTCTAAGAAAACGAAATCCAATAGGAAAGGCAAATATATAGTAATGACCAAGTGGTTTAAAAACCACTTAAATAAGCCAGTATAAAGATTAAAATACAAAAAATTATAAAATCAACTATAACTACAATAAAGAGTTAAAGGAACAGTGGGTGGGAGGCGTAAAGGAAGTAACATGAAGGCCTGTACTATTATATGTGAAGAAAATAGCTATAGTCATTGCTCTGTGAGAAAAGGGAATCCTGCAGGGGTGCTGTGTGACGGTCTGGAGGGGTGGGATGGGGGGAATATACATATGACTAATCTGGCAACATACATATCTGTAAACAACAAAACTCTGTAAAAGTTAAAAGTAAAATAAAAGTTTAAAAAAAAAGAGTTAAGGGACAGACATGAAGATGTACAATATGACATCAAAAACACAAAATGTGAGGGAGGAGAGTAAAAAATGTAGACCTGGGCTTCCCCTGGTGGTCCAGTGGGTAAGGACACCGCCTTGCAGTGCAAGGGGCGCCGGTTTGATCCCTGGCCTGGGAGGATCCCACGTGCCGCGGAGCGGCTGGACCGATGTGTCCAATTACCGAGCCGGAGCTCTGGGGCGCATGCGCCCAGAACCAGTGCTCTGCGACGACGGATGCCACCGCGATGGGAGGCCCACAGGAGCCAAGGAACGAAGACGAATGAAAATAGAGAAATGAAAGACCAATAGAAGTGGCCCGCCCACTCCCCTCCCTCCCCAATCCGACCTCCGCCCAAAGTAAATAAATAAATAAATCTTTAAAAAAAAAAAATGTAGACCTTTTAGAGTTCGTTTGAACTTAAATGGCTCAGTTTAAAACAAGTAGATACAGTTACAAATCAACATATATGAACCCAATGGTAGCCACAAACCAAAAACCTTGATCCACAAAGACTAAAAAGAAACACAAACATAACACTAAAGAAAATCATCAAGTCACAAGGAAAGACACAAAAAATAGAAATGAACAGAGAATAATAATAAACATTATTAAAATGAAGATAAGGACATATCTATCAAGAATTACTTTAAATGTCAATGGGCTAAATGCTCCAATCAAAAGATAGAGGCTGGCTGATTAGATTAAAAATAAGATTCTTTAATATACTGCCTACAAGATACTCACTTCAGGGATAGAAACACACAGAAACTGAAAGTGAAGAGGTGGAAAAAATACTTCATGCAAACAGAAATGACAAAAACCTGGGAGTTGCAATACTCATATCAGACAAAATAGACTTTAAAACAAAGCTATAACAAAAGATAAGGAAGGACACTATATAATGATAAAGAGATTAATATAAGAAGATATTACACTCATTAAAAAATATGCACCCAATACAGGAGTAACTAAATATATGAAACAAATACTAACAAACATAAAGGAAGAAATTGATAATAACACAATAATAGTAGGGGACTTTTAACACCCACTGACATCAATGGACAGATTATCCAGACCAGAAGATCAGTAAGGCAAGTGGTCTTAAATGACACAATAGACTGGTTGGACTTAACAGATATCCACAGGACATTCAATCAAAAACAGAATACATTCTTTTCAAGTTCAAATGGAATACTCTTCAGAATAAATTACATGCTAGGCCACATAACAAGTCTCAACAAATTTAAGAGGATAGAAATTATATCGAGTATTTTTCCAACCATGACAGGATGCAACTACAATAGAAAGAAAAATAGGAAAACCATAACTGTGTGGGGATTAGCCAATATGCTAATAAAAAATCAGTAGGTCAAATAATAAGTCAAAGAGCAAATCAGAAAATAACTTGAGACAGATTTAAAATAGAGACAAAACACTCCAAAATCTATGGGATAGAGCAAGAGCAGTTCTATGAGGGAAGCTTACAGTAATACATGTATTCCTCAAGAAGCAAGAAAAATCTCAAACAAACAACCCAACCTACCACCTAAAACTTTTGAAAGGCTGCCCACTCTCGATGCTTTAACACAGTGTTGGCAGTCCTAGCCACAATAATCAGACAAGAAAAAGAAATCAAAAGCAACTAAACTGGAAAGGAAGAAGTAAAATTGTCAGTATTTGCTCACGACAAACTTTATACAGAAAACCTTAAAATGTCCACAAAAAACTATTAGAACCAATAAATGAATTCAGCAAAGTTGCAGGATACAAGAATTATAGACAGAAATCTGTCATAGTTCTATACAGCAGTAATGAACTCTTAGAAAGTGAAAACAAGAAAATGATCCTGTTTAAAACTACAAAAAACAATAAAATTTTAAAAAACAATAAAATATCCAAGAATAAATGTAACCAAGGAGCTAAAAGACCTATACTCTGAAAACAACACTGATGAGGAAAACTGAAGATGATACAAACTAATGAAAAGATATTTTGTGCTCTTGGAGTAGAAAAATTAATATTGTTAAAGTGTCCATATGAACCAAAGAAATCTACACATTTAATGCAGTCTCCATCAAAATATCCATAGAAGAATGACAAATAATCATAAAATTAATATGGAACCAAAAAAGATTCTGAATTGCCAATGCAATCTCGAGGAGAAACAAAAACAAAGCTAGAGGTAAAGCCAATCCAAACCTCAAACTATACTCAGTAAGGCAAGTGGTCTTAAATGACACAATAGACTGGTTGGACTTAACAGATATCCACAGGACATTCAATCAAAAACAGAATACATTCTTTTCAAGTTCAAATGGAATACTCTTCAGAATAAATTACATGCTAGGCCACATAACAAGTCTCAACAAATTTAAGAGGATAGAAATTATATCGAGTATTTTTCCAACCATGACAGGATGCAACTACAATAGAAAGAAAAATAGGAAAACCATAACTGTGTGGGGATTAGCCAATATGCTAATAAAAAATCAGTAGGTCAAATAATAAGTCAAAGAGCAAATCAGAAAATAACTTGAGACAGATTTAAAATAGAGACAAAACACTCCAAAATCTATGGGATAGAGCAAGAGCAGTTCTATGAGGGAAGCTTACAGTAATACATGTATTCCTCAAGAAGCAAGAAAAATCTCAAACAAACAACCCAACCTACCACCTAAAACTTTTGAAAGGCTGCCCACTCTCGATGCTTTAACACAGTGTTGGCAGTCCTAGCCACAATAATCAGACAAGAAAAAGAAATCAAAAGCAACTAAACTGGAAAGGAAGAAGTAAAATTGTCAGTATTTGCTCACGACAAACTTTATACAGAAAACCTTAAAATGTCCACAAAAAACTATTAGAACCAATAAATGAATTCAGCAAAGTTGCAGGATACAAGAATTATAGACAGAAATCTGTCATAGTTCTATACAGCAGTAATGAACTCTTAGAAAGTGAAAACAAGAAAATGATCCTGTTTAAAACTACAAAAAACAATAAAATTTTAAAAAACAATAAAATATCCAAGAATAAATGTAACCAAGGAGCTAAAAGACCTATACTCTGAAAACAACACTGATGAGGAAAACTGAAGATGATACAAACTAATGAAAAGATATTTTGTGCTCTTGGAGTAGAAAAATTAATATTGTTAAAGTGTCCATATGAACCAAAGAAATCTACACATTTAATGCAGTCTCCATCAAAATATCCATAGAAGAATGACAAATAATCATAAAATTAATATGGAACCAAAAAAGATTCTGAATTGCCAATGCAATCTCGAGGAGAAACAAAAACAAAGCTAGAGGTAAAGCCAATCCAAACCTCAAACTATACTGCAAAACCACAGTAATCAAAACATCATGGTACTGGCGCAAAAACAGATGCATAAATCAATGGGAAAGAATACAGAGCCCACACACCTATGGTCAATAGTCTATGACAAAGGAGGCAAGAATATACAATGGAGAAAAGTCAGTCTCTTCAACAGGTGGTGCTCAGAAACTTGGACAGCTATATATAAAAGAACGAAACTAAAACACCTCCTAACACCATATACAAAAATAAACTCAAAATGGATTAAAGATCTAACTACAAGATATGAAACTATAAAAGCCCTAGAAGACAACATAGGTAGAACACGCTTAATATAATCGTAGCATATTTTTTTGGATCTATCTCCACTTTATGGCAAACAGAAGGGGGAAAGGGGGAAACAGTGACAGATTTTATTGTCTTTGGCTCCAAAATCACGGCAGATGGTGACTGCAGCCACAAAATTACAAGACACTTGCTCCTTGAAAGAAAAGCTATGACAAACCTAGACAGCATATTAAAAAGCAGAGACATCGGGCTTCCCTGGTAGTCTGGTGGGTAAAGAGTCCGCCTTGCACTGCAGGGGACACCGGTTCAATCCCTGGCTCGGAGAGATCCCACATGCCGCGGAACGGCTGGACCAGTGTGTCCAATTGCGAGCCAGTGCTCTGGAGTGCGTGCGCCCAGAGACAGTGCTATGCAGCGAGAGAGGCCACTGGAATGGGAGGCCCACACATCCCAAAGAGTAAAGACAGATGAAAATAATAAATTTTCAAAAATTGGCTATATTACAAAAAAAAAACCAATCAGTTTAAAACAAACAACAACAAAAAGCAGAGACACCACTTTGATGACAAAGGTCCGTATAGTTAAAGCTATGTCTATTTCAGTAGCCATGTACGGATGTGAGAGTTGGATCATAATGAAGGCTGAGCACCAAAAATTGATGCTTTCGAATTGTGGTGTTGGAGAAGGGTCTTGAGAGTCCCTTGGACTGGAGGAAGATCAAACCAGTCCATCCTAAAGGAAATCAAGCCTGAATATTCATTCAAAGACGGATGCTGAAACTGAAGCTCCAATACTGTGGCCACCTGATGGGAAGAGAAGACTCACTGGGAAAGACTAATGCTGGGAAAGACTGAGGGCAGGAGGACAGGAAGGAGGCATAAGATGAGATGTTGGATGACATCACGATAAGCTGGCGCAAAAACAGATGAAATCAATGGGAAAGAATACAGAGCCCACACACATATGGTCCATTAGTCTATGACAAAGGAGGCAAGAATATACAATAGATAAAAGACAGTCTCTTCAACAGGTGGTGCTCAGAAACTTGGACAGCTATATATAAAAGAACGAAACTAAAACACCTCCTAACACCATATACAAAAATAAACTCAAAATGGATTAAAGATCTAACTACAAGATATGAAACTATAAAAGCCCTAGAAGACAACATAGGTAGAACACGCTTAATATAATCGTAGCATATTTTTTTGGATCTATCTCCACTTTATGGCAAACAGAAGGGGGAAAGGGGGAAACAGTGACAGATTTTATTGTCTTTGGCTCCAAAATCACGGCAGATGGTGACTGCAGCCACAAAATTACAAGACACTTGCTCCTTGAAAGAAAAGCTATGACAAACCTAGACAGCATATTAAAAAGCAGAGACATCGGGCTTCCCTGGTAGTCTGGTGGGTAAAGAGTCCGCCTTGCACTGCAGGGGACACCGGTTCAATCCTGGCTCGGAGAGATCCCACATGCAGCGGAACGGCTGGACCAGTGTGTCCAATTGCGAGCCAGTGCTCTGGAGTCGTGCGCCCAGAGACAGTGCTATGCAGCGAGAGAGGCCACTGGAATGGGAGGCCCACACATCCCAAAGAGTAAAGACAGATGAAAATAATAAATTTTCAAAAATTGGCTATATTACAAAAAAAAAACCAATCAGTTTAAAACAAACAACAACAAAAAGCAGAGACACCACTTTGATGACAAAGGTCCGTATAGTTAAAGCTATGTCTATTTCAGTAGCCATGTACGGATGTGAGAGTTGGATCATAATGAAGGCTGAGCACCAAAAATTGATGCTTTCGAATTGTGGTGTTGGAGAAGGGTCTTGAGAGTCCCTTGGACTGGAGGAAGATCAAACCAGTCCATCCTAAAGGAAATCAAGCCTGAATATTCATTCAAAGACGGATGCTGAAACTGAAGCTCCAATACTGTGGCCACCTGATGGGAAGAGAAGACTCACTGGGAAAGACTAATGCTGGGAAAGACTGAGGGCAGGAGGACAGGAAGGAGGCATAAGATGAGATGTTGGATGACATCACTGACTCAATGAACACAAATTTAAGCAAACCCCAGGAGACAGTGCTGCAGTTCATGGAGTCACAAAGAGTCAGAAATCACTTAGTAACAGAACAACAACCACCACCAAACAAAAGAAATAAAAGCAAAATAAGCAAATGGGACCTAATTAAACTTAAAAGTTTTTGTACAGCAAAGAAAACCTCCAACAAGACAAAAAACAACCTATGGAATGAGAGAGAACATTTGCAAATGATATGACCAACAAGATTTTAATATTCAAAATATACAAACAGCTCATAAAACTCAGCATCAAGAAACTCCCAAAGAGCATGATTTAAAAATGAGCAGAAGAACAGACATTTTTCCAAACAAGACATAAGATAGCCAGCAGGCACACGAAAAGATGTTCGACATCGCTAATTATTGCACGTGTGCTAAGTCACTTCAGCCGTGTCTGACTCTTCCGGAACCCATGGACTTTTACCCCACCAGGCTCCTCTGTCCATGGGATTCTCCAGGCAAGAAGACTGGAGTGGCTGTCATGCCTTCCTCCAGGGGATCTTCCCAACCTAGGGATCCAACCCCCGTCTCTTATGTCTCCTGCATTCGTAGGCAGGTTCTTTACCTATAATGCCACCTGGGAAGCCCAAGATAGCCAATAGGCACATGAAAAGATGTTCAACATTACTAATTACTAGAGAAATGCAAATCAAAACCACAATGAGATATCACCTCACACCTGTCACAATGGCTATCATCAAAAAGACAGCATATAATAAGTGTTGGTGAGGATGTGGAGAAAAGAGAACCCTTGTACAAATGCTAGTGGGAATGTAAATTGGTGTAGTCGCTATGGAAAATAGTATGAAGGTTCCTCAAAAAACTAAAAATAGAGCTACCATATGATCCAGCAATCCCACTCCTGAGCATTCTAATTCAAAAAGACATGCACTCTAATGTTCATAGTAGCATTATGCACAATAGCCAAGACAGGGAAGCAACTCACGTGTCTGTCCACAGATGAATGGATAAACATGATTTGATACATCCCTACAAGGAAGTGATACATACATACAAGGAAGTATTATTGTTGTTTAGTCGCTAAGTCATGTCCACGTCTTTTCACTCAGTTCGTAGTTTAAAATACAAAAGATACTGCATCACTCAAGAAGAGAAAAATGTGTACACAAGCTATGGTGTAAAATACAAAAGATACTATGGTAAAGAGCCAGACACAACTGAGCAACTAAACAACAACAATCTGTAAAAATACTGAAACACTATGTTATACTCTTGAAATTATTATATTGTAAATCAACTATACTTCAAAATATCAGCCTGTTAAGTTCTTCACATTAACGGGATAAAAGAGAAAAATCACGTAATAAAAAAATGCTTCAATAAACCCAATACCACTTCATGATTTAAAAAATAACATTTCGCAAAGTAGGAATATCAGAGAATGTACTTAATCTAATGAATGGTATCTACAAAAGTCGTCTGCAAACCACAATAGTGAAACAGAAGTTCTCCAGGTGAGACCAGGAATAAGACAAAGATCCCTGTTATTAACAGAACTATTCAAGGATGTCCTGGCCTTCCCAGTCCAAGTGATAACATGAGAAAAAGAAAATGAAAGACATAGACATTAGAAAAAAACAAAGTTATTGGATTATATATGGATCATAGTTATATGATTGTATACAAAAATGCAAATAAATGTACATTTAGAAAAGATAGGGGGTTTGGGTGTAAAAAAAAAAAGAAAGAAAAGATAGGGGACATTCCTGGTGGCCTGGGAGAAGGAAATGGCAACCCACTCCAGTATTGTTTGTTGCCTGGAAAATTCCATGGATGGAGAAGCCTGGCGAGCTACAGTCCATGGGGTCTCAAATTCATTTTTATGCAACAGCAAAAACATTAAAAATACCATTGACAATAGCATAAAAAATAACAAATACATGGAAATACATTAATGAGATATGCAAGACTTCACTAAAAACTATAAAAAATTACAGACAGAAGCAATATAAGGAGAATTCCCTGGCAGTTCAGTGGTTAAGACTTTGTGATTTCACTGCTCAGGATGCAGGTTGAATACCTGGTCAGGTGCCTAAGATCCTGCAAGCCTGTGAGGGGCAACCAAAAAAAAAAAAAAGTAGTAGTTGAAAGTGCGATAAAGGGGGAAGAGGAATTGAATGAAGGTGGTCAAGAAGTACAAACTTCCAGTCAGAAGATAAAGAAGTATTTCAGATGCAATGCATGACAAGATAAATAGAAATAACACACACACATACAAAAGAAATAACAGTGCTGCGTGTTATCAATGATGGTTGTTACAAGAGTAAATCCTGAGAGTTCTCATCAGAAGGAAAGAGCTTTTTTCTGTTTTTGTAATATTATACCTCTATGAGATAACAGATGGTCATGAAACTTATTGTGGTCCTCATTTCATGATCTGTATAAGTCCAATCACGCTGTGTTCCTTAAACTTATACAGTGCTGCGTGTCAACTACATCTCAATAAAAGCTAAAGAAAAGTAAAAGATAAAGGATGCAGGCAAAACAGATCACAGTGGGCCTTGCACACTACGATAAGAAATTTAGATTTTATTCCGAGTGCAAAGAGAAGTCTTTAGATTAGTTTTTACCAAGGAACTGACTATCTGATTTACATTTTTTAAGAGATCACTTGACTGTAGGTGTGGAAAACCAGATTAGAGGCAGGCAAGAACAGTGGCGGCATGATCTCAGGATAATGAGTTGCATTACAGTAAATATATTCAGATTTCATTTACACTTTAAAAAGAAGATATAGTATGTACTTCTGTATTGGTTAACTGTTTCCAGTAAGAATTCATGCACTCCTTCTACAATAAAAGTTTAACACAGAAATTTAAACTGAGGAATGTGTTTTGTTAAAGATGTTTTTGATTAATCACTTGAAATTGAAAACCTTAATGAACAGAAACACTATAGACATGTAATTTTATACTTAGACAGCTAACTAAGTCAGAAAAGAGAAGTTAATAATTGTTAAACCTGGGGAATGGGTACATGGGAACTCATCATACCATCTCCCACTTTTATAAATGTGTGAAATTTCCAATAATAACGTTGTACCTTAAATCTTTTTAAGGGATTAAGCTTGGAGAAATTAAGAGAGTTAAAGACAGATTATCTTTATTTTTAAAAGATAGTTTCTAATATAAACTCTATAGACATAAACATTTATATGTCCTAGTGTGAAATATAAAAGATAGTGCATCACTCAAGTAAAGAAAAGTATGTACAGGAATCTATGGTAAAATACTAGAGAGTGAACTAGGACCCAAATAAACATGGAGATAAAGTGGTGTGTACAAGCTCTGGGAACAACCTGGCCTACTCCAGGAGGCAGAATTTGTTACAGGCGTGTATTGACAGGTATGTCTGTGTTCTCCACACATGAGGGAGGGGCGTAGTCTTCAAAACCACGTAAAGATTTGACACAATTCCCTATTACATTTTCTCAAAGGGAAGATCAGATCAGTGTACTAAATAGTGTTGATGGTATAGTGGTGAGCTTAGCTGCATTCCAATGTAGTGAATATAGGATTCCACATTACTTGAGGAAGAAATTTGGGTTGAGATAAACCATTAATCATAATGCTTTCCTTAGGAAAAAGAAAATAATGCTTTCCTTATAAGTCATGAAAATATTTAACAGGAAAAATGTAACACAGAAGGAAATTAAATACCTATATATGCGGGAACCAACTCTATGCTGGATTTCTATTTCAATTGATTTTCAAAACAAACCTCACAGTTGGCCAGACACTCTTCACAGAGAGCCCTGGCAGCTTCCTGTTTCACACTGAGAAGAATCAACAAGGGTGCCTAGGATAATGAGTTGCATTACAGTAAATATATTCAGATTTCATTTACACTTTAAAAAGAAGATATAGTATGTACTTCTGTATTGGTTAACTGTTTCCAGTAAGAATTCATGCACTCCTTCTACAATAAAAGTTTAACACAGAAATTTAAACTGAGGAATGTGTTTTGTTAAAGATGTTTTTGATTAATCACTTGAAATTGAAAACCTTAATGAACAGAAACACTATAGACATGTAATTTTATACTTAGACAGCTAACTAAGTCAGAAAAGAGAAGTTAATAATTGTTAAACCTGGGGAATGGGTACATGGGAACTCATCATACCATCTCCCACTTTTATAAATGTGTGAAATTTCCAATAATAACGTTGTACCTTAAATCTTTTTAAGGGATTAAGCTTGGAGAAATTAAGAGAGTTAAAGACAGATTATCTTTATTTTTAAAAGATAGTTTCTAATATAAACTCTATAGACATAAACATTTATATGTCCTAGTGTGAAATATAAAAGATAGTGCATCACTCAAGTAAAGAAAAGTATGTACAGGAATCTATGGTAAAATACTAGAGAGTGAACTAGGACCCAAATAAACATGGAGATAAAGTGGTGTGTACAAGCTCTGGGAACAACCTGGCCTACTCCAGGAGGCAGAATTTGTTACAGGCGTGTATTGACAGGTATGTCTGTGTTCTCCACACATGAGGGAGGGGCGTAGTCTTCAAAACCACGTAAAGATTTGACACAATTCCCTATTACATTTTCTCAAAGGGAAGATCAGATCAGTGTACTAAATAGTGTTGATGGTATAGTGGTGAGCTTAGCTGCATTCCAATGTAGTGAATATAGGATTCCACATTACTTGAGGAAGAAATTTGGGTTGAGATAAACCATTAATCATAATGCTTTCCTTAGGAAAAAGAAAATAATGCTTTCCTTATAAGTCATGAAAATATTTAACAGGAAAAATGTAACACAGAAGGAAATTAAATACCTATATATGCGGGAACCAACTCTATGCTGGATTTCTATTTCAATTGATTTTCAAAACAAACCTCACAGTTGGCCAGACACTCTTCACAGAGAGCCCTGGCAGCTTCCTGTTTCACACTGAGAAGAATCAACAAGGTGCCTGAATCCTGAAATGCTCATTAAATTAAGAAATTAAACCATGGGCTTCCCTGGTGGTCCACTGTGCAAAGAGTCTGCCTTGCAGTGCAAGGGGTACTGGTTTGATCCCTGGCCCGGGAAGATCCCACATGCCATGGAGAAGCTGGACCAGTGTCCAATGACAAGCCAGTGCTCTGGAGTGCATGCAGCCAGAGCCAGTGCTCTGCAACGAGAGAGGCCACTGCAATGGGAAGCCCACACAGGCCAAAGAATAAAGATGGATGAAAATAAATAAACCAATAAAAGAGGCCAAATTAAAAAAAAAAAAAAACCATGACGACTTAGACAGCAAGAGGCCAAATGCAGTTGACTGTGTGTTGCAGCTGGAAAAAAGGGTGCGTCAGTCCCCACGGTGCTGACTGAGCATTGAGCACAGTGCTCCTGCGCGCGCGACCTCATGGAGACTCATCACCAGAACAAGGGAGGAGACCCATCAACACACTGGGTGGCCACGCCCCCCGCTTGCAGAAGATCGGGCCCCCGAATCTGGCATGCCCGTCTCTCTTTGACAAACACACCCTGGAACACAGTGACAGTGAAAACCAGCCTCAGGAGGTGGCTTTACTGGCCACTGAAGCAAGGACGCTGTGGTCGTCTTGACCTTTTCTGTAAGTTATAGCAAAACACCCACTTAAGTTCTTTCATTTCCAGTATTCCTTCCAATAAACTAATTTGGTAGCCCCTCTCCTAAAAACAGTGGCATTGATGCAGGCGGGAGCAGAGGGCCCGACGGGAGAGAGCAGAGCTGAGACACGGGCCCCTCCCCCAGGCGCGCCTCACTGCCGCGGAGGGGCACTGGATGGCCTCGGGGACAGGACGGCCTTTCCAGTCAAGGCTGCCGGTCGCTGGAGCTCCAGGGAGCCCGTCAGAACCTGACCCCAGGGATACGCATACGACTGAGCTGGGAAGATACATGTATGTGAACAACAAAACTCTGTAAAAATATTTTTTAAAAAATAAAAAATTAAAGAGAAAAAAGAAAAAAAAGAAGAACCTGACCCCACTCTGGTCTTCCTGGGGGGCCTCCATGGGGAAGGCAGGGCAATCCGTGAGCTGTGTCCCCTCTGCCTTATCAAAGCCATTTGGCTTCTGTTCAGCACTGTTGTTTTCATGGTCAAAGCCTCCTATTTTAATGAGTTTTCACACAACATTTAGATGGGAGACGGGGGTGGCGAGAAGGAGAGAGCGAGCGGGAGTGCGCAGGGGGGTGCGCCAATGGACCAAGGTGATATGGATAGGCCAGCATCACCTTGACGGCAATAACTTGGCAAAAAGCGCATAAGCCCAGTCAGGGAGTATTTGAAAAAAACATGTCAGGTGGGATGAAGGATGAGGCCAACGGGATTGTCGAAAACTAGAAGACAAGAGCTCCGCTCTCACACCTCAGCTGAAGCAAAAGACAACACCTTGTATACCAAGTGGGTCCCCAAGTGGCTCCAAACAAACACCAGGAGCCTGGTCTCAGGAGGGAAGCCCATCACGTGGGCAGGGGCGTGACTAGGTGACCAGGAGACTTCTTGCAGCATCTTCTTGCAGGGACCAAGTATACCTCCCAGTGGCCAGCCCTGGATGAGCAGTGGGAGCCTGGGACCAGGGCTGTGGGCATCCTGGGGCTGTGCTTGCTCCCAGAGCCTGACCCTGCGAGGACACCGGAGTGGCCTGAGCAAAGGATGCTGGATAACGCCCTTATGTGGACACAAGGAGGAAAGAGAAGCCAGGCGTCTGTCAGTACCTGAAGTTGAGCATCCAACACTTACCTCTCCAGGCTCTCATGCTGTCTAAACCAGAAAGGGAAATTCTTCTCGGTGCCACAGTGCCTTCTGGCTTCTTGATGCTGCTGGGCCCTCTGCACAGGATCTGCTCCTCGTGCCACCATTCAGAGACACGGCTTGGTTTAGGAGGGCGCGGAGGGGGAGTGTTGGACATAACTTCTAGTTCTTTTACCCCATAGGGCAAGGAAGCTTGGTTTTGATCTACCTGGATGGTGGAATTTAAGGACATTTCTACCAATGGTAAAGAAAAGTGGTCCCTGGACGGGCCATTGACATGTCTCATCCAGATCAGGGAAGCCTGGGGCCTCATGGAGGAGGCCTCCTGAGACCCGTTCCCAGGTTGTGAAGGGCAGGCCAGGTTCCCGGAGGATGTGAGTTGTGGGCAGTCCACAAAGACGTCATCAGAGGAAGCCTGCTCCATTAAGGGCTCTGAGTTTGACCAGCTATCACATCTGGTGGGGAGACTGAGAGAAGAAAAGCACACACGGCTGACTGTAAGGTCACAAGTCCCCACCACGGCTGTTGGTACTGCTGCACCCGTGGCAGAAAAGCACCCACCGCAAAGCTCATGCTGCCATCCGCCTCCACCCCTTCCTCCTAGGCTGCCTTTTTAAAAAAAAACTTCTATAGAGACATTCCCTCTACAACCCTGGGTGACACCAACAACCTCTTGATACAGGAAAAAAATGGCTTATTGATCATTTTTCATCCTCTAAGTGTAAGATACATACGAAAACGCAACATTGAAATGCATGAATCATTCTGTTTGGCAGACGACATGCTCTGGCCTCGATAGTGGCTGACAGGGCTCTGTCCCTGGCCTAGCTGCAGCAGGAAGCGAGGAGAGCGCAGATCCGCCCACTAGAAGATGCGACAGCCAAGCGGCCTGATTCACAGCAAGGACGTGCCAGCCGCAGAGCCCGCAGGAGGAAGCAGCGCAGGTTCTGCCAACAGAGGGTGCGCTAGGAGGCCGGGCACAGAGGCATACCTGGCATGGTGTAGTCTTCCCGTCTCGCAGTTGGATAGAATCAGATAATCAGGAAGGAAGAGAAACTCTGACTCACTTCTGGTTTCCTCAGTGGCTACAGTACTAGAGCTCAGGTCATCTCTCGGCAGGGAGCAGACAGTAGAGTTGGCGTGGAGGGAGCTGGCGGGAGCGGGCTGCACGGAGGAGGAGGCGCGAGAGCCACTCTCCATGGAATCTGTGGGACAAATCATTTCCCAGCTGAATGTTTAAGAATGGCTAGAACACAGTTTCTCAAACAGCATCTAAAAAATGAACACAGCTGGTGTTTGTTCTGATGGAGAAGGACATTTCTACCAATGGTAAAGAAAAGTGGTCCCTGGACGGGCCATTGACATGTCTCATCCAGATCAGGGAAGCCTGGGGCCTCATGGAGGAGGCCTCCTGAGACCCGTTCCCAGGTTGTGAAGGGCAGGCCAGGTTCCCGGAGGATGTGAGTTGTGGGCAGTCCACAAAGACGTCATCAGAGGAAGCCTGCTCCATTAAGGGCTCTGAGTTTGACCAGCTATCACATCTGGTGGGGAGACTGAGAGAAGAAAAGCACACACGGCTGACTGTAAGGTCACAAGTCCCCACCACGGCTGTTGGTACTGCTGCACCCGTGGCAGAAAAGCACCCACCGCAAAGCTCATGCTGCCATCCGCCTCCACCCCTTCCTCCTAGGCTGCCTTTTTAAAAAAAAACTTCTATAGAGACATTCCCTCTACAACCCTGGGTGACACCAACAACCTCTTGATACAGGAAAAAAATGGCTTATTGATCATTTTTCATCCTCTAAGTGTAAGATACATACGAAAACGCAACATTGAAATGCATGAATCATTCTGTTTGGCAGACGACATGCTCTGGCCTCGATAGTGGCTGACAGGGCTCTGTCCCTGGCCTAGCTGCAGCAGGAAGCGAGGAGAGCGCAGATCCGCCCACTAGAAGATGCGACAGCCAAGCGGCCTGATTCACAGCAAGGACGTGCCAGCCGCAGAGCCCGCAGGAGGAAGCAGCGCAGGTTCTGCCAACAGAGGGTGCGCTAGGAGGCCGGGCACAGAGGCATACCTGGCATGGTGTAGTCTTCCCGTCTCGCAGTTGGATAGAATCAGATAATCAGGAAGGAAGAGAAACTCTGACTCACTTCTGGTTTCCTCAGTGGCTACAGTACTAGAGCTCAGGTCATCTCTCGGCAGGGAGCAGACAGTAGAGTTGGCGTGGAGGGAGCTGGAGGGGGAGGGCTGCACGGAGGAGGAGGCGCGAGAGCCACTCTCCATGGAATCTGTGGGACAAATCATTTCCCAGCTGAATGTTTAAGAATGGCTAGAACACAGTTTCTCAAACAGCATCTAAGAGGCCAAACAGAAGATGCAAATCACAGCTGGTGTTTGTTCTGATGGAGAAGACCATTTCCCCAAGCTATAAACAACGTCTGGGGAAGAAAGCCAATGTTTCAAGAGTGAAGTGTTGAATCAATTAAGAGCAAAGAAAAGCAAGCATTCTTGACCTAAAAATCTGCAGTTAGATAGTCTACACACAGCTTCTTCATGGCCCTCAGCCACAGCTCTGCATGCATCACTGTTTATTCACTCAGCAAATATACATACATTATATATATATATATATATATGTACACATCTATGCATAACAAATATATATACATATACTTACATATGCATTTGGGCACATAGGCAGGCAGGCAGATGCATATATAAATGTCTATATTGATATCTACTCTTGCTCCTACTAAGTGGCCAGAACTGTTCTAACTTTGCCCATGGAGACAAAGACGCTGCTCTCACTGATATTGCAGCCCACCAGAGGAGGGAGACAAGTGCCATCTAAGGAAAATGAATGAAAGGAATAAAGTCTTGTGATGCCTGGTAAAGCTCTCAAACAGAAACTCTCAATGAAAAGCCGGCTTTTAATTCCCTTTTGAACCAAGTTAAAAGGAATTTTGGATTCCTGAGTGCAAGTGGCCCAGAACTGCCTGGGTTCAAGTCCAGACTCTATCTATCTGTCATGACCCTGGGCAAGTTACCTGCTCAGTCCAAGTTTTCTTCTCTGTAAAGTGGTTGTGCTCAGAGTGCATCTGTCACACAATCGGTCTGAGGATGAGATGAGCTAATACACAAAAGCATTTAATGGAGCTTTTGGTCAGGATACACATGATGTGCCGCCTACCTATGGTCACCAGAGACAGAACCAAACAGTCTATGTGAGAAGCCACAATACAGCCTTTCAGGCTTGGTTCTCAGATTAAGAGGAATCAACCCCTATCATCCTTAAAACTATGGGGGCTACAGGGGAATTTTCCACCCTCCAACTTTAGGCCAGAGCTTTCGGTTTTCTGTCTGGTGCCTTACTCATTTCTGTTCGCCCTGGGCATATTGGGAAACATGTTACGTATCTGTATTTTAGCATGCCTGCTGTATGAGGAAGCAAATAGGACACATACAACATGAAGCACAAATATTTATCTAATTTGCACTGAAGGTAGAGACTAGGCATAAAGACTGAGCAGCAAGGCTCTGCTGGGTTGCACAGTGTCGGACATTCATTGCAACTTTGCAAGGAAACTCTGCTGTAGCAAGGGTAACACAATGCCATAATTTTGTTTCCTCTTATTTACGCGTTCTCAAAGCTCAGCGGTGTCACCGAGTAGCTTTACCTAGTAAGCTTCCTGGCGTCGTGAAAAGAAAAGGACTTTGTTAGCAGGAAGCACACAGTCTCTCGGCTGTCTAGACACGCAACTCTGACTCCTCGGCGCCACCTAGCGTTAGACTGTTGCTATTTCCGTGGAAGAGAATAAAAGAATCCGCCTGCAATGCAGAACCTGTTTGATTTCTGGGTCGGAAAGATCACCTAGAGAAGGGATAGGCTACCCACTCCAGTATTCCTACCTGGAGAATTCCAATGCTCGTTCATGGGTCGCAAAGGGTTGGACACGACTGAGCGACTTGACTTTGATTTTTCTTTCTTTGTAAGAAGGGAAATGTTGAAGCAACTGTAAGCCATCGGGTTTAGGGCTCAGCCCTGCCTGCTAGACTAAGAGGCTGAAACAAATCAGATTCGAAGGCTGCAGTTCGAGGATCAAGGCGTGGCACCAGGGGCTCAACAACAACATCCGTGAGGAAGAGTTAATTGTAGCCTTAAGTGCGTTATAACCAGCATACTACATAGAAACGACTCTGTGTGTGTGTGTGTGTGTGTGTGTGTGTGTGTGTGTGTGTGTGTGTGTGTGTGTGTAAAACAGAAAGCAAAAGTGACAAAAAGAGCCACATGGGTCATGGCTCCCACTACGCAGAAATGGTTCACAGCAAACTTAAGAGCTCCGTTTCAATGCAGAGACCCTCAAGCCACTTGGAGATAAGCGGAAACCTTCCCTGACAAACAGCCTACTTCTGTCTTTCTGAAATCTAGTACTGAACAGCACAATAAGCAACAGAAAACCTATTCTAGGAGTTCCTATAATTTTTTAAAGACAGCGGTATTCAGTATTTCCAGAAAAACCAGCAGCAACAGTGTGGGGAAAAATCAGAGCTCTACAGAATGTCCACCCCTAGGTCTTGCTTTCCCTGCACGCATGCCCTGTAGCTGATGATAGCAAAGCCACCGGGTGGCTCTGAAGCCACCAAAGTGGCTCCTCATGCTCCGCTGGCACCGCACGTGGCTCGGCGGCCCGGCCTCGTCCAGAGCTCCAGGCGCATGCGCAGCCGCCCCAGCCCCAGGCCCACCGCAGGCGCCCCCGTCCGCTCTTACCTGTGCTGTCCTCCAGGTGGCCCAGATTGCAGACCTGACTGATGCTGTGCACCCACACCTGCATTTCCTCCTCCGTCTTGGCCACCAGATAGAACGTGCGAGACGTCGTCTTGACAATGAACACGAAATGGTTCTGGAATTCCTTGCGAACGAAGCCTGGGCCTGCATGCTTCCAGACGGCGCACTCGCTGAGGTCGATGGCGCGGATGGGCTTGCTGGCGCGCTGGCTGCGGTAGTACTCCAGCACGTCGCGGTCGCCGCTCAGCCGGCCCCGCCGCAGCACGAACCAGCGCCGGCGCCAGGCCTGTGGAGAGGCAAGAGGACGTCGGCCTCTGTGACAGTAAGAGGCGGAGCCCACCTAGCGCGCGATGAAAGGGCCTGCACAGCCTCATGAACTCGGCTTCCATCAGTGATTTCCTCTTGTATCGGGGTAGAGCCAATGAACCGTGCTGTGACAGTCTCGGGGGGGCAGTGACGGCGCTCCGCCGTGCAGATACATGCGTCCATTCTCCCCCAGCCCGCTCCCACCAGGCTGGCACATACTGTTGAGCAGAGCTCCACGTGCGGTACAATAGATTTCTGTTGGCTATCCATTTCAGACATGGCAGTGTGTACATGACTTTCCCAAAGTCCCCAACCATCCTTCCCCTGCAACCACGAGTCCGTTTTCTAAGTGTGAATCTGTTTCTGTTTGGTAAGTAACTTCATTTGTATCCTTTTAGAACCCACATAAAAGGGATCTTTCTGAAATCTAGTACTGAACAGCACAATAAGCAACAGCTATTCTAGGAGTTCCTATAATTTTTTAAAGACAGCGGTATTCAGTATTTCCAGAAAAACCAGCAGCAACAGTGTGGGGAAAAATCAGAGCTCTACAGAATGTCCACCCCTAGGTCTTGCTTTCCCTGCACGCATGCCCTGTAGCTGATGATAGCAAAGCCACCGGGTGGCTCTGAAGCCACCAAAGTGGCTCCTCATGCTCCGCTGGCACCGCACGTGGCTCGGCGGCCCGGCCTCGCCCAGAGCTCCAGGCGCATGCGCAGCCGCCCCAGCCCCAGGCCCACCGCAGGCGCCCCCGTCCGCTCTTACCTGTGCTGTCCTCCAGGTGGCCCAGATTGCAGACCTGACTGATGCTGTGCACCCACACCTGCATTTCCTCCTCCGTCTTGGCCACCAGATAGAACGTGCGAGACGTCGTCTTGACAATGAACACGAAATGGTTCTGGAATTCCTTGCGAACGAAGCCTGGGCCTGCATGCTTCCAGACGGCGCACTCGCTGAGGTCGATGGCGCGGATGGGCTTGCTGGCGCGCTGGCTGCGGTAGTACTCCAGCACGTCGCGGTCGCCGCTCAGCCGGCCCCGCCGCAGCACGAACCAGCGCCGGCGCCAGGCCTGTGGAGAGGCAAGAGGACGTCGGCCTCTGTGACAGTAAGAGGCGGAGCCCACCTAGCGCGCGATGAAAGGGCCTGCACAGCCTCATGAACTCGGCTTCCATCAGTGATTTCCTCTTGTATCGGGGTAGAGCCAATGAACCGTGCTGTGACAGTCTCGGGGGGGCAGTGACGGCGCTCCGCCGTGCAGATACATGCGTCCATTCTCCCCCAGCCCGCTCCCACCAGGCTGGCACATACTGTTGAGCAGAGCTCCACGTGCGGTACAATAGATTTCTGTTGGCTATCCATTTCAGACATGGCAGTGTGTACATGACTTTCCCAAAGTCCCCAACCATCCTTCCCCTGCAACCACGAGTCCGTTTTCTAAGTGTGAATCTGTTTCTGTTTGGTAAGTAACTTCATTTGTATCCTTTTTAGAACCCACATAAAAGGGATGTCGTATGATATCTCTCCTTCTCTATCTGACTGACTTCACTCAGTACCATCAGTGCTTTTTACAACTGGTCATCGATGAAGAGGGTAGGATGGGAGTCACTCCCCCCAAGTCGATAAGAATTATACACTCATCACAAAGGCATGCAATACAAACTACACGCACCCATGCTTAAAAAAACTCAATAGTGAAGAGCAGGAAAGAAGCTTTCTTACCATTATGTACCTCAATCCAGTGCAACCTAACGTGGTTATTGAACTTGCAGGGGATTGCTCAACAAGAAAGGGGAAAAAATCACACATGTTGGAGGGGAGAGAGGATTATCATTAAGTTAATATGATTGTCTAAGCTGTAGGAATGGAGTTGAACTCAAGTGAAGTAAAAAAACAAACAAGGGCTTCCCTGGTGGTCCAGTGGGTAAGGACACCGCCTTGCAGTGCAAGGGGCGCTGGTTCGATCCCTGGCCTGGGAAGATCCCACGTGCTGCGGAGCGGTTGGACCCATGTGTCCAACCACTGAGCCAGAACTCTGGAGCACATGCGCCCAGAGCCGGCGCTCTGCGACAACAGAGCCACCGTGACGGGAGGCCCACACGGGCCAAAGAACAAAGAAGGATGAAACTGAATAAATGAAAAGACCAATAGAAGTGGCCTGCCCGCCCCCACCCTGCCCAACCCGTTCCCCCCGCCCCAAATATTAAAAAACAAAACAAAACAAAACAAAACCCAAAACAGAGCGATTGGTAGTGCAGGCAGCTCTTTACAGATGTCTTACTGTTAAACAGGAGAGCTCTGGGGTCCGGGGGTATTTTTTAAAGGTGGAAGATACTTCAGCAACCACCCCCTAGAAAAACATTCCTCTGTCAAGGAACTGAGATGCCCTGGAGGGCATCTGCAGGTAGCCCTGGGCTGCCAGTCAAGAAGGCTGCGGAAGGGCTCATGGTCTGGCCTAAACCTTTCCTCTGTGCCATCTTGAGAAACACCATAATAGGAAGGAACTTCCCTTAGTGCTATAGGACTATGGGAAAGAGCCAAATCTTGAGGTCAGATGATTAGGCAAACCTTAATCCAGGCTCAAAAAAGAAAAGAGCGTAACGTTTGGAAGAAACCAGTACTGAGATGGGGTGGGCTCGTTGACACGTCCCTGCAGCATCATCTGTGGCTGACACAATTATAGGCCCACCAGCTTTTTTGTTTGTTTGTTTGTTTATTTATTTATTTTTTGCGGGGTAGGGTCGAGAGGGAGGGGGGGACAGGTGGGCCGCTTCTGTTGGTATTCATTTGTCTATTTTCATCCATCTTTGTTCTTTGGCCCGTGTGGGCCTCCCATCGCGGTGGCCTCTGCCGTCGCAGAGCACCAGCTCTGGGCGCATGCGCCCCAGGGCTCCGGCCCGGCAATTGGACACATTGGTCCAGCCGCTCCACTGCACGTGGGATCTTCCCAGGCCAGGGATCGAACCGGCACCCCTTGCACTGCAAGGCGGTGTCCTCACCCACTGGACCACCAGGGAAGCCCGGCCCACCAGCTTTGACCCTGGGTGGCGGGGGCCCCGTGTGGAGTGTTCTCAGCGCCCTCTCTGCCCAAGGGCTGGTAGATCTGAGGTAACAGAAAACCTGATGAGGCACCAAATGGCAAATGCGACCTGCAGTCAGGACCCAGCCCCTCAGAGGCTGTGGCAAGAGGCAGCATCAGAAGGGGAGCAGTCACCCCACGTGAGGTTGGGACAGGGAAGAGGGAACAGCACCCGACAGGTAAGGCCTGGCTTGGGTCTGGCTTTAGTGATAATGTAAAGCTCTCAGGCGAGATCTGGCAGCTTGGAAGAGGGATAAAGCAGTGTAATTAAGTCCTTAAGACAAGAGAAATAAAGGAATTTTTGTAGGCTTATGGGAGTGATCAAAGACAGAGAGAAACAATGATTCAATAAATTTCTGTCACAAAAACACGATACTGACAAAGAAACTTACACTATCATATGTAATAGAGATTACCACGGAGATTAAGCTGTAAGACTAAAGGAACCTACATGGGGACTAAGCATCAACCTGGGGGGGAAGGGGGAAAAGGGAAGGAGGGCTCAGGGGAGAGGGGTCAGGGATATACTATGACTGTTTGGGGATTACGCACACCTGTAAACAAGAAAACTGGATAAAAAATATGACAATAACTTCGCTGTACACCTGAAGCTAATGCAACACTGTAAAACAAATATACCCCAATTATAAAAAAAAAACAAAAAAAACCCTGATACTGGATGGGGTGGAGTCCCTCAACATGAGAGGGAGTGCCAGTGCCACTGTCAGGATGAGAGAATGCCCTGGGGCATCCGGGGTACCCCAAACTTTCCAAAGGCCACTCTGGTAGGGAAATGTGAAGAGGAACTTTGGTGTACTTCCCAAAAATGATTCTAAAAGAGGAAGTCAAATTTGAGGCTGAAACAAGTTTCAAGTTAACTGCTCTTTGTTTTACAGAAACCCATTTCTTATCCTTTAATAACAGTGCCGGTGCGCTGAGGCTGGTGACATGGTTATAGCTAACCGTGTAACTGGGGAGCCAAATGGATAGATTCCAGCCCGCGAAGAAGCACTCTGGTGTAAGAGTGACAAAGATATTTGTTCAGCACTGGTCTCTTGACATCCTAGCGTGCCGGCCAACAGGCAGACGTGGGAGGAACGGAGATGAACCAGCCACGGCATAGGCCCTGCCACTCAGTCCAATGGACAGCAGAGGAAATGGGTACCTATATAGGCAATTGCTGCCCTCGAGACCAGCGCTGAGATAAAGGAGAGCTAAGACGCCCTGGGCACACACAAGAGACCTCCTCCAGGAGGAGGTGGTGGCCAAGCTGGGAACCAAGAAGGGCCAGGGATGCAGCGGCGTCCAGCGCGGTCTGCAGACGAAACTCCCGGGCTGGTAATCTCTGCCTAAGGCTTGTGATAATGCGAAAGCTGAAACAGCGTCTTCTTGGAGCACTTCACTAAGTAGGTGGGACCAGGCTTCTGGGTTTCTAGAAGTGAGAGACACATGATGAAGACCCTTGAAAGCAATCATCACCCAGCACTGAAGGGAAGCTCTTCACAGGGCCACCAGTCTCTAAAGAGCTTATCAAGAGGACTCAGGGGCTGACCTGAAGACACTCCCACTGGTCAAAGATGAACAATTTGAGCTTTAATAAATGTTGATAATTGCAGAGACTTGAAATCCATCAAATATATTTAAATCTGAGAATTCATCATGATATTAAAAAAGAAAAAAAGAGTTTTTTATCCTCAGAGGATGTGAAGAAACCACTTCATTATCTTTTCACAACGTATGCTGACTAATAAAGGAAAACCAATGAAACACTTAGAATCTCACCGTTCTGCCTGCCACAGTGGATGCGCAGGCAGCGGTGCTCACCCTCAACAGCCTCCCTCACAAAGAGCAGCAGGCAGATGTGAAAGTTCCACCCACAGAGCTAGACAGTGGGAAATTCTCTGGTCAAAGGCCGAGGTTCGTCAAAAGATACATGACAAGGAAAAAGAAGGACAGAGATGATTCTTTTCCATTATAGGTTATCACTAATATAAGAATATAGTTCTCTATGCTACATAGTAGGCCCTTGTTTATTGTATATAGTAGTCTGTATCTGCTAATTTCAAACTAATTTATCCCTCCCCTGCCCTATCCCCTTTGATAACCATAAACTTGTTCTCTATGTCTGTGAGTCTGTTTCTTCTGTGAGTCTGTTTCTGTTTTGTAAATAACTTCATTTGTATCATTTGTTTAGATTCCACATATAAGTGATGTCATATTATATTTGTCTTTCTTTTCCTGACTTACTTCACTTAATTATGATAATCACTAGGTCCATTCATGCTGCTCCAAATAGCATTGTGGCGCTCTTTTTTTTTTTTTAAACATTTATTTATTTTTGGGGGGTCGGGTTGACCATCCTACCAGTATCATATCCACAACAAAAACCTGAACCAGCCTCTAATCTTGTGGAAAAGTGTTTGTGTTTATTTCATGAAGACCAATCTCCTCTAGGAAGGTGTGTGGAGATCGCAGGTTTGTTGATTTGCATGGAATTGCGTGAGGAATACCTGAGTCTAATCCTTCAGAGAGTGAAAGCTATGTGTTGTCTTAAACCATCTTAACCAACCCAACCTGCTGATTCTGTGTTTACAAACACCTCCTGGTGGAACAAAGGCATGAGGCAGGCGCTGTGCAATGGCAGGCAGGCTTGGTATCCAGGGAAGAGGGACTGAGACTTGAATCTGAATTTCCCTGTTATGGACTGAAGTGTCCTGCCTCAAAATTCCTATGTTGAATTCCTAATGCTCAACACCTCAGAAGGCAACCTTATTTGGAGACAGGGTCTTAACAGAGGTAATCCAGTTAAAATAGGTCCTTAGTGTGGCTCTACCCCAATGCGACTGGTGTCCTTATAAACGGGGGACACCGGGAGACAGACACGCGCGGAGGAAAGGTGACGTGAAGACACAGGGCCCGGGAAACAGGCCGGGAGCACCCCCTGCCTCATGGCCCTCAGGAGGAACAGACCCTGCCCACGCCTGGACCTCCAGCTGCCGGCCCCCACCACTGGGAGACGACCCGTTTCTGTGGCGTAAAACTACCTGGTCTGGGGTACTCTGTAACAGTCACCCCCACAAACTCATATACTCCCCTGCCTTTATTCTGCATCTGAATCACCTGGTTGAACTTCCACTTCCATCCACATTGGTGTACTTGGCCCTGACTTACCCCACCCATAAAATCGACTAGAAAACTAGACCAAACATAAGAAACCAGTGACTTCAGACATTGAACAACAGCTGTGGCCTGCAGGAGAAGAGGGCAACATGGATGAGCCTCAGGACCTAGGATCCTAGGACACAGTCTGTAAGCCTGTTTCTAGATGATGGTACAGGGAGGGGCTCCCAACAGAGCACAGCGACCTGGCCGAGTTGAGAACGCAGCTCAGCACTCCGAAGGGTTGAGGTGTCTGGGAATCTGCAGGGAAGGGCATCAAAGAGGAGGATGCTGAAGAAAGAAAGAGCTCTCGAAGTCCACATGGGAATTCCCTTATGGGGCTCTGGGTAAATACGAACACCCCATGAGGTGAGTTCAAAAACAACTTCTGAAAAAAAAAAAAAGAAAAACAAACTACTGGACACTCACAAACTGATTAACTACCAGAGCTCACACAGGACTGGGAGATGTCTGGACCAGCTAGGATGGCGAAACCTGAGACAGTAGAGACCCTAGCAAGGCTACACCTTAGTCTGTTTACAAACACCTCCGGGTTTTGGAACAAAGGCATGAGGCAGGCGCTGTGCAATGGCAGGCAGGCTTGGTATCCAGGAAGAGGGACTGAGACTTGAATCTGAATTTCCCTGTTATGGACTGAAGTGTCCTGCCTCAAAATTCCTATGTTGAATTCCTAATGCTCAACACCTCAGAAGGCAACCTTATTTGGAGACAGGGTCTTAACAGAGGTAATCCAGTTAAAATAGGTCCTTAGTGTGGCTCTACCCCAATGCGACTGGTGTCCTTATAAACGGGGGACACCGGGAGACAGACACGCGCGGAGGAAAGGTGACGTGAAGACACAGGGCCCGGGAAACAGGCCGGGAGCACCCCCTGCCTCATGGCCCTCAGGAGGAACAGACCCTGCCCACGCCTGGACCTCCAGCTGCCGGCCCCCACCACTGGGAGACGACCCGTTTCTGTGGCGTAAAACTACCTGGTCTGGGGTACTCTGTAACAGTCACCCCCACAAACTCATATACTCCCCTGCCTTTATTCTGCATCTGAATCACCTGGTTGAACTTCCACTTCCATCCACATTGGTGTACTTGGCCCTGACTTACCCCACCCATAAAATCGACTAGAAAACTAGACCAAACATAAGAAACCAGTGACTTCAGACATTGAACAACAGCTGTGGCCTGCAGGAGAAGAGGGCAACATGGATGAGCCTCAGGACCTAGGATCCTAGGACACAGTCTGTAAGCCTGTTTCTAGATGATGGTACAGGGAGGGGCTCCCAACAGAGCACAGCGACCTGGCCGAGTTGAGAACGCAGCTCAGCACTCCGAAGGGTTGAGGTGTCTGGGAATCTGCAGGGAAGGGCATCAAAGAGGAGGATGCTGAAGAAAGAAAGAGCTCTCGAAGTCCACATGGGAATTCCCTTATGGGGCTCTGGGTAAATACGAACACCCCATGAGGTGAGTTCAAAAACAACTTCTGAAAAAAAAAAAAAGAAAAACAAACTACTGGACACTCACAAACTGATTAACTACCAGAGCTCACACAGGACTGGGAGATGTCTGGACCAGCTAGGATGGCGAAACCTGAGACAGTAGAGACCCTAGCAAGGCTACACCTTAGAGTCAGGCTTCAGTATAAGTTTCTCTCAACCTGCCCTGAGAAAGCTTAAGAAGAAGTCTTGGAGTAGTCAAGCCTGCCAAACAAAACTCACCACTTTTTAAAGGAAGACAACAAAACCCAGACACTCAACAATGCAATATTTTTGATGTTGTAAAAGCATCCTCCGGAGTAACATGGAAGCCTATACTGTCCTGTGTGGAAAAGATAGCTATTGTCATTGTGCTAGGGGAATAGGAGTACCTACAACCACTTGGGGCGATGGTCTGGAGGGATGGGAGGGGGGGAACTGGGTGGGGGGAGGGTCCAGGGATATGCATATGAATGATCTGGGAACATACATGTAAAAAATAAAAATAATAAAAAAAAGCATCCTCCGAATTACTAGAAATGCAAAGAAGCTGGAAACTGTGGCTCATAATCAGGGGGAAATCAGTCAATAGACAGAGACAATGGAATAAGCAGACACTATTTTGAAAACAGCTCTTACAGTGTTTGACATTTAAAGGAAAATAAAAGGAGACAGAATTAAAGAAGGGAGATAGAAGATATAGACAGAACAAAATGGAACTTGTGGAGGTAAAAACATAATATCTGAAATGAAAAGTGCACTGGATGTGCTGAATGAAACCTTAGACCTCAGAGCAGTGCTCGGTGAATCCGGAGCACAGCTGTAGCACTTCCCGGGAAGAAATGAACAGATTCCTGAGGGGTCTCCTAAAAACACACATTCCTGGATCTCACACCCAGGGTGGCTAGGAGTTCAAGGTAGTTTCATGAAACACCTTGAAGCCCTGGGCTTCTACCTCAAAGGATGCATATTACCCACCAAACAGGATACACCCATCTCTGAACCGCAGTCTCAAGACGCACTGTTTCGACACTGAATTCCTGTCCTTTTATCCGTTGTGAACCCCTTAGAGAACACGATGAAATTCATGGACCTTCTCTCATCAGAAACATGCATACGTGCATTCGTGCACACACACGCGCGCATGCGTGCACCGTTCTGGGGGGCCTCCCCTCACTGAACTGCACACGCTCTCCCTCGCTGGCCTCATGGAGGGTCATTTCTTGGAGTGACCCTTGCTTCACTTGCCACAGCCAAATTGTGTGCATGGTCTGCTGAAAGTACTCACTCGTCTCTGTGTTGCCCTGCTACAGCCGCCCTGGTCCCAGGCGTCCCGGAAATTCAAAAACCATCCAGCAGCTCACGCTGCTCTCTCATTTAGCCCTTTCCAAAGGCCCTCCAAAGCCTGGAGCGGCCCCACCCCGGAGCTGGCCCTGCGCTCCTCGCCCGCTTCTGCTCTGCCGCTCTCTGGTTCTTTCACCCTGTTCCTCCTGCTGTTCCTGGACAGGTAAAACCTTATTTCCATCTCAGGGCCTTTGCCCTACTTGTTCCTTCTTCTCAGTATGGTCTTTCACCAGATTATCTGCGTGGCATTCACATCCCAGCTTCTTGTTGCTGAGACCATAACTTGTCACCTTCCCAGAGCAATCTTCTCTGATCATTCAAGTCCAAGTGGCTGCACATCATTTTCCGCCTGCGTTCTGTTCATGCTACTTCACTCCTACTATTTCTCTTTCTTGTCTGTTTGAGGACTAGTGCCTGGCCCCACGCCGACCTCCATCTCCACAGAGGCCTTGTCTGTCGTGATGACTGCTTTATTCTCTGCTACGTGGCACAAAAGAGTTGTTCATACTTGTTGAGTGAATAAAATTTCATACGTGATTTCATGGTGCCCCAGAAGTAGGTTTAACACACTAGTCTTAAGAAACACGACTAGCTTTGCAGGTTCATAACAAACCTCACCAACAGGATGTACTCATCGCATATTTACACGCGAGGAACTGGAAATGTGATGGGGAACCAGACAGACAAGGTCTCAGGCAGTCAGGCAAGGCATGCTCAGAGCCTTTCAACTCAACACAGAAAACGCTCCATCCACACATGGCAGCGCGTTGTTCAAGAGGAAACTGGGGTGTCAGCTACACATGCCTAAGATGAGCTTTTCTCAGTTAATAAAATGAGCTCTCGAGACTGGGATTACCACAGACAAAAGTTCGAACTCTGAGCACTTCATTCCTGCACTCAATTCTATTTGCACAATAAAAGAAACCTGGCTTGGTTACAGCAAGCTTCATTTCTTGGGCTCCAGAATTCACTCCAAAAAAATTGAAGTGGCCTCTCTGGATTGTATCCATCATCAGAAGACACTGAAATGAACTGAGAAACAGCCTGCATGTCTCTGAGGCTGTAAAGAGACACCTCTGATTTAAGCTGCTTTTCTGGCCAGAGTGATTACTGTCCCTTTGTTTCAGCGGAATTGGCCCCCTGCCCCCTCTGCAGCGGTGAAATCCCAAAGCTATGAAATCATTTCCTCTGCATGTGCACAGAACCGGTCAGCAAGCTGCCTGTATCGCCTGGCTTTCCAACCCGGGCCAAGGGGATGAAACCTCCCTCGGGCTGTAATTGGCTCCTTCACTATCACCATCATCGGAGCGAGCTGCACTAGGAGCTGCTTGGGCTTCTTCCCCTTTGGAGCCCTGGACAGGCTCTGAGCTGCCCTGGCCCTGAGTGTCCAGGGCCCCCGGATCTGGGACTCAGACTCCAAAATGAATCTGTTCTGATTACTTACACATGTTGGGCTTCTGAGCTGCTCTCACAGGGGCCTTATCTGTCAGGCTTCAGGAGGGCCTTGATTAGAGGGTGACAAAGAGAAAAGATGTTGCCAAGGATATATGGGTGGCAAGGCCCAACTCTGGCATGCAAAGGGTTGCAATTTCTCACAGTTAAATATAAAGAGAGGTACATAGTTGGAAGGGGAACTCATCTGAGGAGCATGAGAAATTATGTGCAAAAGAAGGGAACTCTAGGAACCAAGACCTGGCCGATGGCCTTCAGCTGGTCTCCAACTCACTCTGGAATTCTGTCTAGCCTGGGCCCACCTAGCCAATGGGCTCTGACAGCAGGAGCCTCCTCTGTCTCAGTTCCTAACGTTCTTCCCTAAAGTACTAATAGTCTTGGCCTACAACCCACCCTCGGAGCCTGGTGGTGGACCAGGTGATGGACTTGGGGGACAGCTGGCTAGAAAAGCTTAACAGGGGGACTCCTTGTGCTGGAACAGACCTTTGTATTGATTGTAGGAATCTATATGTAAAATGAAACTTCGGTGAAACATACACACGCACACACACAACAGGTGAACCCTACTGCAAAAAAAAAAAAAAAAAAAACCAAAAAACCAAACAACCTGTTTCTTTACAACCTCCTGGAGATGGAAGTTTCTAAGTATGTTTACAAAAAGATGTTCAACGCAAAAGTCAAGAAATTACAGAAAAACAACCCTACAAGAAATGGAGCACATCAAAAGCACAAAGTAAGGCATTGGATTTCAATCATTACATTGAGTGGAAATGCACTCAATGGTATAGTGAAAAGACATTTATGAAAGGGGCCGTGAGGAGGGGAGGCAGAGATGAGCGAGTGCTCAGAGTCCTCTGAGTGGAACAAGGGCAAATGAGCTCTTGAGGATGGTCTTTCCTTCTCCAAGTTTATTACTTGCATTTATAATCTTGTGAAGTGGGCAAGGCAGCTAATTTTCCAGAAAAAGAAGCTGTCCTCAAAGAGATGGAGTGTCTTGTTCACAGCTCCGCCTCCTTCGACGTTCAAGGACACTGCTCTATGTAACTGAAGAAACTAAATTCAAATTAGCTGAAATTAAAGAAGAGAAAAAAAAATAGAGCCACGACTGGAGGAGGGTACATGCCTACTTGCCTTGGCTGGTGACCCCGTAAGGCAGCTTAACCCTTCACCAACTGCTCCTGTCAGAGCTGCTTCCTTTGATCTAGCTCCAGAGTGGCATCTTCTCTGGAGTCCAGAATACACAGAAGGAGAAGAGGAAAGAGGACTGAGATTTGCTCTTGACTGACTTTTCATTTCCTTTTTCATCTTTCTTCATCCCTGTTCTTCTGACTAGAACACGCTCCTCTTTTCATTGTGTTACTATTGACAGACACTCAATAAATGTGAGTGAGTGTTTTAAAAACCTAACAACTGGGCTGCCCTGGTAACTCAGTGGTAAAGAGTTTGCCTGCCAATGCAGGAGACATGAGCTCAATCCCTGATCCGGGAAGATCCCACATGCTGAGGAGCAACTGAGCCGGTGAGCCACGGCTATGGAGCCTGTGCTCTAGAGCCTTGGAGCCGCAACTACGGAGCCCGAGTTCCACCACAAGAGAAGTCAGCGCAAAAAGCCTTCTCACCTCCACTAGAGAGGAGCCCCCACTCCCTGCAACTAGAGAAGAGCCCGGCAGCACCAGTGAAAACCCAGAATAGCCATAAATAATTAAATAACACCTAACAACTGCATCACTGACTGCCATGTGTAAGGCCCCTGGGAATCTTGGACATGGCCCCAGACTACAAGATGAAAGAAAGCTTTTGGTAACAACTTGGAGGCTTTCAATAGCTTCCCAAGACCTGCTCCTTTAAGCCCAGCTCCCAGTTTCTTCCCAGTGGTTTCACCTTGAAAATATTCAGGAAGCTTGGGGTGCGGTTATATGCTGCAAAAGGTGAACATGATTGAAGAAACAAAGTCCTGGTTAATGTTCTATTTTCTGCTCAAGGGGGCACCAGTCTCCGCCTTCTACTTCCTCGCCAGGGGGGCCCACAAAAGCCAGGGGACCCGAGGGTGGGGGTGTCGGGAATTTCCAGGAGCAGGTTAAGGCTCCTCTCAGTCCTGGCTCACTGCCACCAGCCCAGGGATTGCTGGTGACCCTACAGCCTGATGGCCCGTAACCTTCTGCTTGCCACCACACAGAGCCGGGACTTGTCGCAGGCGTGGAATAACTTCCTGTGATTGTCCTGGAGATGGTCTGGCCACGGGATCTGCTTCCAGGCCTTGTCAACAGAGACAGAGAAGTCCTGGATCTGTGCTGTGTGGAAGGAGAGACCTATGCATTTCAGGAGGAAGAAAGGGAAACTCTCTTGCTAGACTGTGAGCTCCTGAAGTCCATGGATTTGGAAAGCATTTGGAAAGCCTGGTGTCTTGTGCTATTAGCTGTAAGACAGCTGAGGTCTAATGCTGAGGAAAGTCTTTCTAAAATGTGCCTCCTGGTTCCTGATGCCGAGACTGAGCTCAGTTGACTTGCTGAATAAGTTAATGAATCTCTAGCTCATCCCACCTATAATCAAAATAAATTCTGCCTGAACTAAACATTCATATTTAAACAAGAAAATCACAGGGCTGAAAAAAATAAAAGGTAGCCATTGACCTAACACTGGCCTCTGAAAACTGGCTTTCTGAAAACATGACACAACAGCCTGAGACTATGAAGAAAAACCATGCCAAACATTCATTCCTCAAAAGTCGAGATGTCGATGCTGTGAACACGCATGCTACCTATGACTCAGCTGCCAGAGGGCAGGCGGCGACAGAAAGAGAAGACTGCGGGCAGGAGACAGGGCCCCGCTAGCAGCTCGCAGCTCAGAGGGGTGGCTACAGGGCGACTCATCAGCGCGAAACACTGTTCTGGCTGCAGGAAGTTGTCAAAACCACCTCCCAGCCTCTGGCCGGCACAAAACTGCAGCTCAAAAAAAGCTGCTCTGCACAGGAGCCCACAGGATGCCAGTGTTGACTTCAGCTCCTGTCTCGGCCTGGGAGGAGCTAGGCTCACAGACAGCACCCGCTTGCAGGCTCGTCCCAGGGGCCTAGAGAGTAAAGGAATGGCTTGGCTTTCAACTTGGTTCAGGACTTGCTGAGCTTAAAAGGACATACACCTATAGAAGGAGCAACTCTTCATTGTTTATAGTTCAAGGCCAATTCCCTGGGCCTCCTCCCTGCGGGACCCCAGTGTTATTTCTGCATTCTGGGAACACACGTGCCCATCGGGATGCAGTAATGTCTGTTGGATGAGGCGATGAGCTAGCACCTCAAGCTGTAATCCTGCTTCCCTCACGCTCGTCTCTGCTCCTGACATCTGAAAGTCCAGGTACAGCCCATGCCACTGTTAAGGATTTTTCACCGGCATGCTTCAGGAATCTTTCTCCTATTTTGTCAAAACTGTACTTTTCTGGAGGTAGATGAGATGTCCAACGGATCTAAGGCTTTCCCATGAGTTGGTTAGATTTTCCTGCTCTAGTCTGGACTCTTAAAAAAAGTAAACCTTTTTATTTTGCACTGGGGTAGAGCCGATTACCAACGCTGTAACAGCTTCAGGGGAACGGCAAAGGGCCTCCGCCCTCCGCAGACGCGCCTCTGCTCTCCCCAGACCTCCCCGTGCTCTCCAGGAGGGCCTTGGTTATCCATTTTAGCAGCGTGTACACAGATTTTGGACTCTGCTGAGTTTCTCAGAGGGGAATCATATAAACATGCATTCAGAAACCTCTCTGAATGCCCTGGCAGTGACACTGGTCAAAGCAAGAACAGCAGCTGTGGTTTAAACATGCATTTGTTTGGCGTCTCCTGAGGTTTCATGCTATTTCTTATGTGTCCAGTCCTCTGTAGGCATTTTTCTTTGCCCATTTTTCCGCTGCTATGCTGATCTTTCCCTAATGATTAACAAGGATTATTCATAGAAGTAAAAGATATAAACTCATTTGCCTTGTAAGTTTTTATTGTTTTGAACTGTCAGTGCTTAAAATCATGCTTGGCATACAGGAGATGCGTACTAAATATCTGCTGAAGGGCTAAAGCAATGAATCAATGAATGAAGAGAAGTGTTTTATTCTCATACAGCAAACATCCGTCTTTTTCTTTACAGTTTTTCTAACATGTTTAGAAAGGTTTTCCTCACCTCAAGTCAGACTGAGATCCCAGAACATTCTCTTATAGAAACTGTATTTCATTGTCTTCCACTTAAATTCAACACATCTGGAATTTGTTTGCCATGTCTCTACGAAGTGAGATTTATCCATAGTTTTGTGAATCTGGTATCAAGGTTATGAAGAAGTTTGTATCTTTTCTGTGCCTGAATAGTTTAAAGACTATGAGAGTGATTTGTTCCTTGAAGTTTCGAAGACCTCCAATATAAAACATTTTAAGGGGGTTTCCCCGGTAGCTCAGTGGTAAAGAGTTCGCCTGCCACTGCCGGAGCCCTGGGTTCGCCCCGTGATCCAGCAAACTCCCCCATGCCGCGGAGCGAGTAAGCCTGGGAGCCGCACCTATGGAGCCTGTGCTCTGGAGCCTCGGCCACACCTGTGGAGCCCATGGGCCGCAGCTACAGAAGCCCGCTCTAGTCTGGACTCTTAAAAAAAGTAAACCTTTTTATTTTGCACTGGGGTAGAGCCGATTACCAACGCTGTAACAGCTTCAGGGGAACGGCAAAGGGCCTCCGCCCTCCGCAGACGCGCCTCTGCTCTCCCCAGACCTCCCCGTGCTCTCCAGGAGGGCCTTGGTTATCCATTTTAGCAGCGTGTACACAGATTTTGGACTCTGCTGAGTTTCTCAGAGGGGAATCATATAAACATGCATTCAGAAACCTCTCTGAATGCCCTGGCAGTGACACTGGTCAAAGCAAGAACAGCAGCTGTGGTTTAAACATGCATTTGTTTGGCGTCTCCTGAGGTTTCATGCTATTTCTTATGTGTCCAGTCCTCTGTAGGCATTTTTCTTTGCCCATTTTTCCGCTGCTATGCTGATCTTTCCCTAATGATTAACAAGGATTATTCATAGAAGTAAAAGATATAAACTCATTTGCCTTGTAAGTTTTTATTGTTTTGAACTGTCAGTGCTTAAAATCATGCTTGGCATACAGGAGATGCGTACTAAATATCTGCTGAAGGGCTAAAGCAATGAATCAATGAATGAAGAGAAGTGTTTTATTCTCATACAGCAAACATCCGTCTTTTCTTTACAGTTTTTCTAACATGTTTAGAAAGGTTTTCCTCACCTCAAGTCAGACTGAGATCCCAGAACATTCTCTTATAGAAACTGTATTTCATTGTCTTCCACTTAAATTCAACACATCTGGAATTTGTTTGCCATGTCTCTACGAAGTGAGATTTATCCATAGTTTTGTGAATCTGGTATCAAGGTTATGAAGAAGTTTGTATCTTTTCTGTGCCTGAATAGTTTAAAGACTATGAGAGTGATTTGTTCCTTGAAGTTTCGAAGACCTCCAATATAAAACATTTTAAGGGGGTTTCCCCGGTAGCTCAGTGGTAAAGAGTTCGCCTGCCAATGCGGGAGACATGGGTTCGATCCGTGATCCAGAAAAATCCCACATGCTGCGGAGCGAGTAAGCCTGGGAGCCGCACCTATGGAGCCTGTGCTCTGGAGCCTCGGCCACAACTGTGGAGCCCATGGGCCGCAGCTACAGAAGCCCGTGTGCCCTAGAGCCCGAGTTCCACCACAAGAGAAGTTACCAGAACAAGAAGCCTGCCCGCCTCCACTAGAGAGTAGCCCCCACTCCCTGCAACTAGAGAAGAGCCTGCAGCAGCAGTGAAAACCCAGAATAGTCAAAAATAAAGAAAGAAAGAAAGTTAAAAAAAAAACATTTTAAGTCAAGCATCTGTCTCAGAGGTAAGATGATACATCTCATCTCTTTCATATATACTTTATACTATTAACTAGAATAACATTTTAGGGTGTAACACTCTAAAGAATGTGCTTCTTTCTGGCAAGGCTGTGTGAGAGTTCTCCTTTGGTGGGAAAATGTGGGTGGAGTTCAATTACAGTTTAAACTTCAGTTTAATTTCTAGTTACACCATGCTCAGGGCCAAAGACCCCAAACCATGGATTTCTTGTCAGCACTAAAACCACAATGTAACAGACTTGCTTCCTGTGAAATAGGAACTGGTGGCGATGAACTGAAACAACCACCGAAAAGGAGGCCTGGGAAGGGACAACCAAGCAGCCCACGGGGGGACCTCGCTGGGGTGCTGCTATAAAACAGGCCTGGTTCTGATGTGCACACAAGGCGGAGGAAGTGGCCTTGCCAGCGCAGCGGGATACATTGTGAGGCTTGGAGGGAGACAGACAAGAAAGCACGGAGCTCCGTGACTGCAGGAACCTGACTTTGATCCCTGACAGGAGGTAGCAGATTTTTAAAAAGTATTTTCCTGCATTTTCTTTTAGTCTTTTATGCTGAATTGTTACATGAATATAACTGCAAGATGTCAAACAAGTTAGCATCATCTGCCTCTGCTCTGTCCCTACAGTCAACTGTCAACCAGCTGCCAGACTGACCCCGTTACAGTACATGTCAAGTCACATCGCTCCTATGCTCGGAACCTTCTCATGTCTTCCTTCCTCACTGAAAGGAAAAGTCCAAGGCCTCTTCTTAGCGCCTCTAAAACCTTACACGAGCCCACCACTTTCTCCTATCACCTCCCTGACCCCAATTGCTCTTTCCTCACTCCCTGGGCTCCAGTCAAGCTCATTGCTCCTGGAATATTCCATGTGTAGTCTCTGCGTTGCTTCCTTCGTCTCCTGTCTAAGGGGCAGGGCATTTGAATTCCCAGGCACTTGTGGACACCTAAAGTTCAAGCCAAACGGCGTCTAGTGGCCAAGAGCAATCCTTCGAACAGGAACTGTAAGCATTAAGTCACACAAAGGCAAGCAGGTATGATTTTCTTCCATATGGAAGTAGATGAATTCTGCCTCTGAAGGCCAGGGACTCTGTTGAGATCTGTGGCGGATTCATTACATGAGTCTCTCAGAAAACACAAACATGTGAGTGTTGACTGTTACAATCCAGAGGCAGGTGCTCCATAGACAGAGGCGGGGGTAGCAATTGCCAGCTCCAATAAGAAAAAAACAGAAACAAAATGCAGCAATAGCCTTATTTCCCCATTCTCGCTCTAGGTTCTGAGTACATGGGAACTTGCATCCTGATAAGCACCAGTGCAGAGGGTATTAGTCGACTTTTCCTTTTAAGGCATTCAAGCAGCTCAACAGCGATGAGTGAAACTCCTCGAAAGTCACGCTCGGGGCCCACACTTTGGGACAGGAGCTTGCTCTGATATTGTTTCGCCACCTGGCCATATCTCCTTCTCTGTAGGGCCCAGGTCTGGAGATGGGTGTCACTTGATTCTTGCAAATCAGTAAAATGCTTCCCTCTTCGTTGCCTTCAGCTACCAGGTTCTCCATTTCTTCCTTAACTGCTGACATGGGGACTCAGCTGCACCAGCAAGATCAGGAGGCCTGCTCTGGCCTCAGCCCAGAGGCTGCCGCCCCCGCAGCTGGTCCAGTGACGGGACATCTGCTCTGCATCATCCACAGTGCCTCAGGCTGCTCCGCCACGCTGTCCTCTTCCCTCTCAGCTGCCCTGACACTTTCCCTGTGACTCTGTGACTCAAGGTGTTCGTACTCAGTTGCTCAATCGTGTCTGACTCTTTGTGACCCTGTGAACTGTAGCCTGCTATGCTCCTCTGTCCACGGGAATTCCCAGGCAAGCATACTGGAGTGGGCTGCCATTTCCTTTTCCAGAGGACCTTCCCAACCCGGGGATTGAACCCACGTCTTCTCCACTGGCAGGTGGTTCTTTACCACCGAGTCACCCGGGAAGCCCTCAAACTCAAGGATCAGCCCCCAAACTAAGGTCTCTGGTATGCTACTCCGTCCCCCAGCCCCTCCGTGGTGTAATCAGGGGCCCAAAGATCTTGACAGATTGGCCTGATGGCCCAACTGCAATCGAAAAGGGGAAATTTACCAGCAAGAAATGAAAGGTCCAGTCCCCAGGCCTTGACAAAGCAAAACATCAAGAGCATAAGCAGAGGCTAGAAGCGAGAGCACTCAGGAAAAGCACAAAGGAAAATGTGGTTCCCTCAACAGGAAGCCACCGTGAGTCAGCAGTGGGTGGCTGCCAGCTCCAAGCCAGGGGGACCTCCCGCCAGGGAGGGGGCAGCTGGCTCCTCCCAGCCTGGTGCTCTGATCTCAGGAGCACAGACCATCCTGGGAGCAACTTGGAAGAGGTAGGTCCATGGCCGGAGAATATGGAAGGAACGGCAGCATCCACTGGCCACACTCACACGGATGCCTACAGGGAAGCCAGACGAGTGAGAGCAAGTGTGTGTTCCACGTCATCTCAACAGGTAACAACAGTGGGCGGACTCTCCAATTGGAGCTGTCACACGACTCTTTGGGAAGAGTGTTATGTAATCAGTTTCCTGTCACTGAAGTGTCCAAATAACAAGTGATTGCTCAAAACCATGGCCAGTATGTCATGAGATCAGCACTGACACACTTTCCAATCATAGAAGTTTACAGAGCAGGCCAGCTACCCTGCTCACAACCCATGTCTCTTAGTTGTTTTAATTATGCAGTCGACAATTGCCATTGGTTACTTCTCTAAAATCATTCTCATATTCTTACTTTCCACTGCACTCCTCTTAATACCTTTTCTGTTTCAGTCTCCCTCACAGCTGGTCTCCCCTGCCAGTTCAGCGTCAATATCACTTCCGCCCACCCCAATACAGCCTGCTAGCCACCTAATTAAGTCCTCAGTGTGCCCAGTATTCCAACATAGGCATTTGCTTCTCAGTGTGCAAAAGGATGACAAGCTTCAAGACTTAAATCCTTGGTTGAAGCAGGTCTGGGAAACTAGACTTTTAGCTAACGTGCCCAGACTGAGATCCCCCAGAACAAACCTGAGTTTAACACTGAAAGGTACCGAATTATTTCGCCAGGTCCTTTATGTGAAACCAAGAGCACGCTTACGAAATACTGGACCCAGTGTTGGAATGGGACACTTGACGGCACTGAGTTGCTTCTGAGCGCCCCGGCTCCCAAGTGCCGCTGGAGGACCACCAAGGAGTCAAGAGGCCTCAGGAAAGAAGGTTTCAGTCACCTCACCAGGCACAGAACTTTGAGGCATGGTCTTCCGCCTTTCTTGTCCCTACTATTCTCTGTAGGATGTGCCAGTGGTGACAGCAGATTTCTCACCCAAACTAGTTCTGAGCTGTGGTTTGGGGTGTTTTTTCCTGGCTGTTTAACCTCAAAATTGGTTCTCCAGCCCTCTTACCATTTCTGTCAGAGACCCAATGTCATTCTGATAAGCTCTTTTTCTGCTTAAATCTGTCGGGATCAGCTTCTGTCACTTGCAAATTAAAACCCTGATGATACCACATCTACAAGGAGTATGTGGGTCAGTCCAGTTTCCTATCTCCAAAACACACTGACATTGAATGAAGGAATAATATACAGAAAAGGAGAAATTAAAGAGTTAGAAAAAATTTTTAAGTAGAATGAATAATCAAAAGGCAGGTTCACAGTCAAAATAGAAATCATTAAAATAGAAAATAGCGATTAGCCTAACTAACAGGGAAAAAGGAATAGAGCACAAATTCACAATGACAAGAAAGCAATACCTCTGGGAAGAGCAAGATCAAATTTTTAAAAATTATATGCAATGAATTTGATGGCCAGAATGAAACAGATCTTTTTCCAGGAAAAGTATAATTTACAAACTGACACAGGGAAAAGATAGACTAAACAAATCAATTTCCATAAAAGAAATAGAGTTGACAAAGATCTAAACACAAAAAAGGACCAGATATACTTTAAAGGGGAATTCTGCCAAAATTTTAAAGGGCTGTTAATTCTAACTCTACTTAAAATATTCTAGCATATATGGCATACTTCCAAATTTCTGTATGAGTCAAGTATAACACTTTTGCCAAAATCTGCTAAAGACTGTACAGAAATAAAGCCAAATTTAAAGCCAAAGACCAATCTCACTTTATGAATATTGATGCAAGTATACGATATAAAATTTGGGGTTGGCCAAAAAGTTCGTTCGGGTTTCAAATCCTGCGTGACCTTTTTGGCCAACCCAACATTAATAAGAATAATCTAACAGCGCAATTAAATCATACCTTGTTCAGCTGGTACTTTTCCCAGAAATATAAAGGTGGTTTAATAGTAAATGATATATTAATAGAATTCACTACTTTGCTATATTTAACCAAAAAGTCATGTGACCATCACTAAGAAAACTGAAAACCTTCTTAATAAAATCCAACAATGACTTTTTTTTTTTTAAAGATTTATTTATTTATTTATATTGGGGGGGGGGCGGGGTGGGGAGGGAGGGGAGCGGGCGGGCCACTTCTATTGGTTTTCCATTTCTCTATTTTTCATCCATCTTTGTTCTTTGGCCCCAGTGGGCCTCCCATCGCGGTGGCCTCTGTTGTCGCAGAGCGCCGGCTCTGGGCGCATGCGCTCCAGAGCCCCGGCTCAGTAATGGGACACATGGGTCCAGCTGCTCTGCGGCACGTGGGGTCTTCCCAGGCCAGGGATCGAACTGGCGCCCCTTGCACTGCAAGGCGGTGTCCGTATCCACTGGACCACCAGGGGAAGCCCCAACAATGACTTTTGATTTAAAAAAAAACAACTCAGTAGCGGCTTCCCTGGTAGCTCAGTGGTGAAGAGTTTGCCTGCCAATGTAGGAGACACAGGTTCGATCCCTGATCCGGGAGGATGCCACCTGCTGAGGAGCAACTGTACCCGTGAGCCACAACTACGGAGCCTGTGCTCTAGAGCCTTGGAGCTGCAACTATGGAGCCCATGGCTGCAACTACTGAAGCCCGTGTGCCCGAGAGCCCCAGTTCCACAACGAGAGAAGTCACCGCACAAGAAGATCCCAAATGCTGCAGAACAACGAAGCCCATGAACCACAACTTTTGAACAAGAGAAGTCACAGCAACAAGAGGCCTGCTCACCTCAAACAAAAAGGCAGATATACTTTAAAGGGAATTCTGCCAAAATTTTAAAGGGCTGTTAATTCTAACTCTACTTAAAATATTCTAGCATATATACTTCCAAATTTCTGTATGAGTCAAGTATAACACTTTTGCCAAAATCTGCTAAAGACTGTACAGAAATAAAGCCAAATTTAAAGCCAAAGACCAATCTCACTTTATGAATATTGATGCAAGTATACGATATAAAATTTGGGGTTGGCCAAAAAGTTCGTTCGGGTTTCAAATCCTGCGTGACCTTTTTGGCCAACCCAACATTAATAAGAATAATCTAACAGCGCAATTAAATCATACCTTGTTCAGCTGGTACTTTTCCCAGAAATATAAAGGTGGTTTAATAGTAAATGATATATTAATAGAATTCACTACTTTCCTATATTTAACCAAAAAGTCATGTGACCATCACTAAGAAAACTGAAAACCTTCTTAATAAAATCCAACAATGACTTTTTTTTTTTTAAAGATTTATTTATTTATTTATTTTGGGCGGGGGTCGGGTTGGGGAGGGAGGGGAGCGGGCGGGCCACTTCTATTGGTCTTTCATTTCTCTGTTTTCATCCGTCTTTGTTCTTTGGCTCCTGTGGGCCTCCCATCGCGGTGGCGTCCGTTGTCGCAGAGCGCCGGCTCTGGGCGCATGCGCTCCAGAGCCCAGGCTCGGTAATGGGACACATCGGTCCAGCTGCTCTGCGGCACGTGGGGTCTTCCCAGGCCAGGGATCGAACTGGCGCCCCCTGCACTGCAAGGCGGTGTCCGTATCCACTGGACCACCAGGGGAAGCCCCAACAATGACTTTTGATTTAAAAAAAAACAACTCAGTAGCGGCTTCCCTGGTAGCTCAGTGGTGAAGAGTTTGCCTGCCAATGTAGGAGACACAGGTTCGATCCCTGATCCGGGAGGATGCCACCTGCTGAGGAGCAACTGTACCCGTGAGCCACAACTACGGAGCCTGTGCTCTAGAGCCTTGGAGCTGCAACTATGGAGCCCATGGGCTGCAACTACTGAAGCCCGTGTGCCCGAGAGCCCCAGTTCCACAACGAGAGAAGTCACCGCACAAGAAGATCCCAAATGCTGCAGAACAACGAAGCCCATGAACCACAACTTTTGAACAAGAGAAGTCACAGCAACAAGAGGCCTGCTCACCTCAACTAGAGAGGAGCCCCCACTCCCCACAACTAGAGAAGAGCCTGTGGCAGCAGGGAAAACCCAGAATAGCCAAAAATAAATAAATACATCACTCAGTAATACAGGAATCGTGGAATATTTCACTAACATGAAGAAAATAAATTCTCCTAGCTCAAAAGTCAATATAATTCTTTTTAACAAACAGCTTTATTGAAGTATAATTGACACCCAGAGAACTGCACATAACTAATGTGCACAATCTGTGGAGTCTGACAAATGCAGACACCTGCAGAACCATCACCACAAAGTAATAGAAAGATCCATCACCTCCCAAAGTTTCTGTTTTCCCCTGTGTGTGCACGAACGTGTGTGCAGTAAGAGCACATACGTGAGCTCTACCCTTCTCACAGCCTTTAAACGCATAACACAGCACTGTTTGTTATAACCATTGTGCTATACAGCTGATTTCTAGAAATAATTTACCTTGTATAATTGAAACGTTATACTCTGGTGGCTCAGATGGTAAAGAAACCACCTGCCACGTGGGAGACCTGGGTTCAATCCCTGCGTCAGGAAGATCCCCTGGAGAAGAGAACGGCAACCCACTCTAGTGTTTTTGCTTGGAGAATTCCATGGACAGAAGAGCCTGGTGGGCTACAGTCTGTGGGGTCTCAAAGAGTCAGATGCGACCAGCACTTTATACCAAAAGGGGCCAGCAATTCCACTTCTGGATATATGCTCAGAAGAACTGCATTCGGGATCTCAAAGAGAGATCTGTGCTTCCATGTTTACCACAACATTGTTTACAACAGCCAAGACATGGAAACAATCTAAGTACATTCACTGATGGATGAATAGCTAAACAAAATGTGTATGTCCATACAAAGGAATATTACTCAGCCTTTAAAAAGAAGGGAACCTTGCCATTTGTGACAACATGGATAAACCAGGAGGACATTATGCTGAGTCAGATAAGTCAAGCACAGAAAGACAAATACTGCATAATTCCACTTTTAAGAGGTCCCTAAAATGGTCAAACTCATAGATACAGAGAGTATGATGGTGGTCTCAGGGAACAGGGGTAGAAAGAAAGGGCAATTTGTTGTTCAATTGATTCAAAATCCCAATATCTTTCTTAATAGAAAAACACTGATCTTTACATTTTAATTATTTTTTTGGCTGCACTGCAGATTAAAATAAGCTTGCCATTGTCAATACTACTTTTCCACACTGGGGTGTTAACCAACACATTTGGACAAGAGGAAAAAAACGAGATACACGAGAATTGAAAATAGAAGTGATAAAATTCTATTTTGGATGGCTGACTGTATACACAGAACATCCACAAAGAAAAATAAACTGAAAATCTACTACAAAAAAATAAGAGAAATCAAAGGTGAGAGGATAGAATATTAATGTTGGAATTATATTCAACCAGATTTTGTGCATTTCTAACTAAACTTGGTCCCACCTGGCTCCAGGCCCAGCTGCTTGCCTAGTGGGGAGCTGTGGCCTCCGCTGCGAGTCCCTCTTACCCCGCCCAGGTCTGACCCAATGAACCCTCAAATACTTCAGTGCCTACCACAACTTCTGGACTGAGATTAGAACCAGGCCACAAAACACTGGTTTTCCCAGTGGCTGCCCAGAAAGACACTGAGACACAGGGGCCATAACAGAAATGGCAGATACATTCATCTCCCTTCTTTGCTGCAGAAAGACTGTCTCAAAGGTGGGTGTGTTTTCTCATGAAACTGCAGCCAACTCAGTAACACATCATTTTGTATTTTCTTTCCTTCCTTCCCTTTTTCCATCACTCTGACCACACTGAGATTACAGTCCCAACAGAGCCTTAGCGAATAAGCTTCGGCTCAAAAGGAATGGAGGTGAAGGCAGAAACCAACACCCCTATGGATACAAACAACAGTAAGTAGAAATAATGGCAAGAAAGCCCCATTCACCGTAACAACAACCACACACACACAAACCCCAAATAGGCATAAGACTAATAAGAACTGTGCAAACACCAATGTGAGAAAAACCTGGAAATACTTTTATAAGACATTAAAGTCGACTTGAACAACAGGATCGACATATTTTGGTTTTGGATAGAAAGGCTCAACACCATGTCAGTTCTAAGTTAATTTGAAAATCTAAAGTAACTCTCCTCCCCAATAATAACAGATTTACTTTTGAAAGTAAGCAAGCCAATTTTCAAGTTCATGTGAGAAAATAAAAACTAGCCAAACTAAACTAAAAACTCTGTAACTGTAAAGACTCCAAAAAAAGAATAAAGGGGGACTAGCCATATCAGTATTCAAGTCAATTGTAAAACCTCTGTAATGAAAAGAGCATAATAATAGCACATGATTTGATAGAGATACAATGGAAGAAAATCCAGATAATGAACCAGGATTAAATATGGGAATTTCATATATGATAAGGAAGGAGAGTATCTGACATCAGTGGGGATACAGACAAACTTTTTAATAAGTAGTGTTGGCAAAACTGTGCAGCCATTTGGAAAACAGTAAAATCGGATCCATTCTTTACATCTGCACCAAGATAAACTCCAAACGGATCCCAAATCAAAATGTAAAAAATAAAACACAGTCTGGGGCTCCTGTCTGCTCCTGCTCAGCAGCCTAGACCGGCACGGAAGTGCTCCAAACACCGAGCACGTCACATTCCTGGAGCAGAAGGGCTGTGGCCTTGCCTGAAGGGGGAGAAATGTGCAAAGCTGCTTCCCCAGCCCAGGCCACACTCAGCACAGAGGCAACCACCCCTGCTGGGCAAGCAAGCCGAAGCCCCAGGCTTTACTTTCAAGTCAATCCAGGTTATGGAGAATCCAGGTTATGGAGAGCTCACCCCAGGCCACCTGCTGGGATCACTATTCCCCCAAACTAATGCTTGGCCCGACCCGCAGGCACCCGGCCCCCGCCGCCACAGACCACCATGCCTCAATAAACCCTAACACTCAGGGAAAATATGATAAAACAAAATAAAATGAGATAAAAACAAAATCAACAAGCACTAAAAGCAGAGTCAAAATACAAGTGACAAACAGGGGAATATTACACACACATCTCTTCTCACAAAGGACTAATCATCCCCCAGAAATTGCAACTAAAAAGACCAACATGGAGAAAGAGCGTACATGTCAAGAAATGTTTAACCTCCCTCAAAATAAAGAAACTGCAAATTAAAATGACACAGAAATACCATTTCCCACCTATCAGATGGCAAAAATCCCCAAATTTAATAACACATGCAGCTGCCAAAGCAGTATTTACATTGCTGAAAGGGATGCAAGATGGAGCATTGGTTAATATCTACAAAATTTCTAGATTCACAGATCCAGCAAGCCCAGCTCTGGAAATGATCCAGATACACCTGAACAGGTAGGAAACTGCCACTTGCACAATGTTACTAGTTGCAGCAATGGGTTAAAATCAAGAATGGAAACAACTCAGGTATCCAAAATAGGGAACTGGTTGAATAAACATGATAGAGCCACACATCAGGACGTTACACAGCTGTCCAAAATAATGAAGCTCTCTGGCCACTGGCATGGACAGAATTCTAGAGTACATGTTTTTCGAGAATTTTCAAGATCTACTCTCTTACCAACTTTCAAATATACATTTCAGTATTACTTGCTACAGTCACCACGACGTATAGTATATCCTCAGAACTATTTATTTTATAACCACAAGTCTGTATCTTTGGACTACCTTCACCCATTTCACCCACCCACTCACCGAAACCCCATCCCCTGCCTCTGGCAACCACCAAGTTGTTCTCCATATCTTTGAGTTCAGTGTTCAGGTTTTAAGAGTTTATAAATAGTTGAGACCACGTGGTATTTGTCAGACTTACTTCATTTAGCACGATGCCAAATTCCATCCAAGTTGTGCAAATGGCAAGACGTCGTGCTTTGTATGGCTGAATAATACCCCATTGTAGGTATATGCATAGACCTTATCTTTGTCTATTCATATGCTGATGGGCACTTAGGCTGCCACCAAATCTTGCCTTTTGTAAATAAGCCTGCAGTGGATCTTGGGGTGCAGGTATCTTTTTGAGTTGGTGACTTTGTCTCCTTTAATACCCAGAAATGGAGTTGATAGATCATATGGTAGCTCCATTTTTATTTTCTGAAGGACTTCCATACTGTATTTCCTAGTGTCTGTGCCAATTTACACTCCCACCGACAGTGTAGGAGGGTCCCCTTTTCTCCATATCTTTGCCACAGTCGTAAACTCTTATCTTTCTTATAACAGCCATTCTGATGGGTGAGAGAGGTTAGCTCACCGTAGTTTTGGTTTGTATTTCCCTGACAATTAGTGGTTGCGCATATTTTCACATGCCTCTTGGGCATCCATATGTCTTCTTAAATGAATAGAGGTAACATGTAGAATGAAATGTCGAGTAAGCTACCTTTTGTGTAAAAAAGAGGGAAGTAAGGAGCTATGTACCTATGTCCTTGGAAATATAAAAGGAAATATTGGAAAAGTGAAGGTACAAACTAAGAAAAAATGGTTTACTTGCGGGCTAAGGGCAATCAAGATGGATGAAGACAGAAGTGAGACATTTCTTCATGTATCTTTTAAGTGCATTTTTTTTGAAACATATAGATGTTACACCTGTTCAGACACAGAAAAGAAGCTTATGGTTACCGAAGGGGAAAGGGGAGGATAAATTAAGAGTTTGGAATGAGAAGATATACATTAAAATGTACAAAACAGATAAACAACAAGGTCCTACTGTATAGCATAGGGAATTATATTCAAGATCTTGTAATAACCTATCAAGGAAAAACTGTATACCTGACAATAACACAATACTGTAAATCAACTATAGTTAAATTTAAAATTTTAAAGAGCAGCGATAAAATGAACTTTGTGATTGCCTTGGCTCATAGATTCAAGAGGATGAAACACCAGGTTAGCCTGTACTGCAAGACCTACCTGAGAACAGCCTCAACTTCTGTTTACCATTTAAGAAGCATTAACAGGACTACTTGGCCTGGCAGCACAAGAACTGAGCTACGGCCTTGCTTGTGTTAGTGGTTTGCTTTGTTTATCACTGTGTTGCAAATGTTGTAGTGTGGAATTCTTGCGGACAGGGATCAACTCTTTCTTCCTTGATGACACAGGGCCTAGTTCAGAGTTGGTGCTCAACTAAAAGGAAGAAGGAATAAAGCTCCACAGGCTCTGAACGAAAAGCGGCTGTGCAGGATAGTGCCCTCGTTGCCTCGTGGCCCTGACGCATGATCGCCACCTAGTGGCAACAGGGATTCCTTGCAGAGCTTAGAGGGAAATTTTCCTTGCCACAGTCGTAATTTTTTCCCAGCCATTCTGATGGGTGAGAGAGGTTAGCTCACCGTAGTTTTGGTTTGTATTTCCCTGACAATTAGTGGTTGCGCATATTTTCACATGCCTCTTGGGCATCCATATGTCTTCTTAAATGAATAGAGGTAACATGTAGAATGAAATGTCGAGTAAGCTACCTTTTGTGTAAAAAAGAGGGAAGTAAGGAGCTATGTACCTATGTCCTTGGAAATATAAAAGGAAATATTGGAAAAGTGAAGGTACAAACTAAGAAAAAATGGTTTACTTGCGGGCTAAGGGCAATCAAGATGGATGAAGACAGAAGTGAGACATTTCTTCATGTATCTTTTAAGTGCATTTTTTTTGAAACATATAGATGTTACACCTGTTCAGACACAGAAAAGAAGCTTATGGTTACCGAAGGGGAAAGGGGAGGATAAATTAAGAGTTTGGGGATGAGAAGATATACATTAAAATGTACAAAACAGATAAACAACAAGGTCCTACTGTATAGCATAGGGAATTATATTCAAGATCTTGTAATAACCTATCAAGGAAAAACTGTATACCTGACAATAACACAATACTGTAAATCAACTATAGTTAAATTTAAAATTTTAAAGAGCAGCGATAAAATGAACTTTGTGATTGCCTTGGCTCATAGATTCAAGAGGATGAAACACCAGGTTAGCCTGTACTGCAAGACCTACCTGAGAACAGCCTCAACTTCTGTTTACCATTTAAGAAGCATTAACAGGACTACTTGGCCTGGCAGCACAAGAACTGAGCTACGGCCTTGCTTGTGTTAGTGGTTTGCTTTGTTTATCACTGTGTTGCAAATGTTGTAGTGTGGAATTCTTGCGGACAGGGATCAACTCTTTCTTCCTTGATGACACAGGGCCTAGTTCAGAGTTGGTGCTCAACTAAAAGGAAGAAGGAATAAAGCTCCACAGGCTCTGAACGAAAAGCGGCTGTGCAGGATAGTGCCCTCGTTGCCTCGTGGCCCTGACGCATGATCGCCACCTAGTGGCAACAGGGATTCCTTGCAGAGCTTAGAGGTGAGAGAAAATTTGGCGTGTGTTGCAGACGCATTTCACCAAACTGCATCAACTGTCTAAACGACTATGTCCCTCATTAGAAAAAGTTCCCCTTTTTTGTATTAGAGTGTTGGTAAGATGATATCTAGTCTTGTGTCCGAGCTCTCCTCCATCAACACCCCATGACACACCTTACACGCCTATAAACTGTGCAACAAAATTCATACCTGCCACACCTCCAATGCACCTCAAGAGTTTAAGAAAGCACATGTGATAACAGGGGTAGACTTCCATGCCTTCCCAAAGTGGATGAACTGCTAAGAAACTTTCCCAAGCCAGTCCGGTCAGGACAAGATACATGAAACAATACTGGAAAACAATCTGCCACGAACTTTGGTCTCCAGGTTCGCCAGCTTCTTGCATCATCCGACAGTATTCAGTAAAGCTTTCAAATGTCTCACATTCCCAAGGGCAACCAGGAAACCTACTTCCCGCTGGATCTGCAGGCCCTGGTCTGTGACAGACCGTCATCCTAACCCCTTTGAACATCAGTGAGTCTTCAAAGCAGCTGCACCCTTAGCGAAACTGCTGAGTGAGTTAGACTGAGAAATACTGGACCTCGTGTTTATGGACTTGTGGGCTCAAAAAGAACGATGAAGGTAAACTCTGGCAGTTAATCAAAAAAAAAAAAAATCTAGTCTAGATCTATGACATGTACAGGTTAATTAGAAAATGCCTCTAAAAGACCGACGCTAGTCTAGTCCTGGGTCAGTGGAGTAAGTGTACATTGTAAGCAAGTGTACATTGTAAAGACCGTATCCTGACGATGCGGCTGGAGATAATGAATTTCGAGCTCGTGAGTTGTATATTTAAAATGGTGATGGGATGTGTATGAACGTGTACTCTCCTGAGTGCCCCATGTCTCATTCTAGCAAAAGTCCGCGGTTCCCAGAGGTACTAGAAAAGAGGGGTGTCCGAATCAAGGAAAAGCTAAAAAGGAACACCCTGAGGAAGACTGCGGGCGGCAGTGTGGGTGCTCGCGGCCCAGGAGAAAAGCAGAGCCTCCCCGCCCGCCGCGGCCCAGGGACAGGGACGCTCTTTTGGGAGGTCCCCCCAGCCGCTCCCGCACCGAAACTGGTGTCTGCGCTCGCTCCACCCGCCTCCCTCCGCTCGGCTCCCGGCGCGCTCTTGCTCGACGTGCGATCTCGCTTCCCGTCCGCCGGCCTCGCCCGCAGCCCGAGATCAGGGCTCCCGGGGCTCCCGGACCACCCCGAGGGAGGGCACCGGGGCTCCAAGGCCGCGCAGCGATGCCCGTACTCACGTAGCGCTGCAGCTTCCTCTCGGGGGGCGACTTGACCAGCCAGCCGGTGCAGACGGCGTCGCCCGCGCTCATCGTGCCGCGCTTCCTCCGGCTCCGCCAGCGCTCGCGGCGGGAGGAAGTCGGTGGGGATGCCGGCGGGGCGGGCCCAGCGCCTCCCTCCGGGTCGCCCGCCCAGCGCCGCCCCCGCGGCCCTGCGACCCCCGCCTGGAGGGGGCGGGCGCCACCCCCGGCTTCGGGCAGGAAAGCCCAGCGGGCTAGAGCAAGTCCCCCGCCGCCCTCGTCTCTGCTCCCGCTCGGCCGCGTCAATAGGGCCGGTCCTCGGGCTTCCGAGCAGGGAGAGCCAAAATCTACACCCCGCACCTGCGGCGTCAAAGGCTCAGGGACAAAGAAAAGCCTAACTGCCCCTTGGCTTCTCGGTTCCATTTGTTTGCAAATTTCTGAGTCTTTTTTACCCCTCCCCCAAAGATCAGAGTCTCCAGTCTTGAGCTCTGCTGCAAAACTCAACCCAAGTTCTGCATAATGAAACGGTTCAAAAAATGGAAATGCTGCTTGCAGTCTCTTTGCCCCAAGACTTTAAAAGATGGATCCAAGGATGATGATGCAGGCGTGTGCCGAGCCCGGTAAATAACGGCCACCCACACAACACTTGCCAAGTCCTGCAGGGCCTGGTGACTATGCCAAGCACAGAACAGGCAGTAGCTCCCCAGATCCACACTCCCTATCATCAAGTAGGCCTTATCATGCTCTCAATTGTGCAGGCCAGTAAACTGAGAAACAGGAAGACATCACCTGCCAAAGTCACACAACTAGGAACTGAGCTGAGAGGCACACTCTACCCTTTGTGAACACATTCCTAATCAGCGTGATGCCTCTCCCTTGAAAGTGACACTTGGAAGAATCAAATGCCACATCATTTCTCTGAATTACAAAAACACTTCTCGGCCTCCTATTATATGTCTTTCCAGAGAGCAGACTCTTGTACAGTGAGGTTCGTGTGTTCTGTAATCAGTCAGGATTCAATGCCAGGAGCAGAGTTTGCTCTAGGTATTTCAAGAAGAAAGGGATTTAATTTAGGGAGAATGGTGTTTACAAAATAATCGGAAGTGCTGTAGTATCAGGAGTCACTGGCGGCAGACAGAAAAACCTAGTATCCACTGGACTAAAAGCCCCTCATCCATATGCACCCCCTAGCAACAATTAGTTCCTGTCAAATTTAGTGCTGTGGGATTTCTCCTAAAACTAAAAAGCACTCCTTGAAACAGGAGACCAAAATGTCCATCAGTCACTCTACAGATTTACCCATCTCTAGGGGACAGCGATTTGTCTTCTGATTCACACACCATCTCACCTCAGTAGCCTCAAACTTAAAGGAAAATATAAAAGTAACATATATCAGTCTTTATTTGATGTACATAAAATCAGTAGAGCAGGAAAATTGGAAAAGTTTACATGTCCCCCCTCCACACAAAGCTACTACAATTCTCCTTTCTGTAACTGAGTTTAAGACTATTCTTGGTCTTTATAACTTCCTTCTTCACTACCCTCCCTGTCTTCCTTTTGTCTCAGCTGGTCAGTATCCTTTACCTGTTAAGTGACTCAAACCTTTATTCCCACTGAGCCTGATCCTTAGTGGTCTGCCTGGATGTGCCAGTAGTCAGAGGTACCCCAGAAATTCCCTTGGATTAAAGACGTAATCCTTCTCAATCCCATGGTATAAAGTGACCCTATTTCCAGTTCACAATGTCCTGAGAAACCTGTATGCATGACAAGAAGCAACAGTTACAACCCCACATGGAACAAAGGACTGGTTCAAAATTGGGAAAGGAATACATCAAAGCTGTATGTTGTCACCCTGCTTATTTAACTTCTATGCAGAATACATAATGCGAAATGCCAGTCTGAATGAAGCACAAGCTGGAATCAAGATTGCTGGGAGAAACAGCAATAACCTCAGATATGCATGTTATACCACCCTAATGGTAGAAAGTGAAGAGGAACTAAACCGCCGCTTGATGTAGGTGAAAGAGCGTCCTGCGTCAGCGCAGACCTAGGATTCCTCAATGCAGGCCCTAAAGAGGGGGAGCGGGAATTGAGAGGACAACAGACACCAAAAATGGAAACAAGACAGGAGTAAGATCAAGTCCCATTTTATTACGGAAACAAGGAGGTATTTATACTACACAGAAACAGGAAGGAGCTACTCATAAGCCAATCATGTAAAAGGTCAGACGCGCACGCGCTCCTGACACCATAGGAATGCAAGGGAAGCATGCACTGATCACGAGCACGGAAACTAGGAACAACCTATCACAGCAATATGCACACGCCTTACACCACACCTCCCTACATCCACCTGGCGCCATCTTTGTGAAAACATGACGATGCTCTTACGCTGGAGGCTGTAAAGTGCGGCCAGGACTCATGCGTGGGAGGCCCCGCTAGGCGCCATCTTAAGTGGCGCATTGCAGCATTCATGCTGAGAGGCTACAGAGTACGGCCGGTCCGCGGTCCCGGACAAAAGAGGAGCGTGAAGAAGCTGGTTTAAAACTCGACATTCAAAAAACGAAGATCGGGGCTTCCCTGGTGGTCCAGTGGGTAAGGACACCGCCTTGCAGTGCAAGGGTACCGGTTCGATCCCTGGCCTGGGAAGATCCCACGTGCAGCGGAGCGGCTGGACCGATATGTCCAATTACCGAGCCGGAGCTCTGGAGCGCACGCGTCCAGAGCCGGCACTCAGCAAAGACAGACGCCACCGCGATGGGAGGCCCACAGGAGTCAAAGAACAAAGACGGATGAAAATGGAGAAATGAAAGACCAACAGAAGTGGCCCGCCCGCCCCCCCCCCCCCCCAACCCCACCCCCTCCCAAAATAAAAAAATAAATAAATCTTTAACCAAAAAAAATTGGGAAAGGAATACTTCAAAAGTTGTATGTTGTCACCCTGCTTATTTAACTTGTATGCATAATACATAATGCGAAATGCCAGTCTGAATGAAGCACAAGCTGGAATCAAGATTGCTGGGAGAAACAGCAATAACCTCAGATATGCATGTTATACCACCCTAATGGTAGAAAGTGAAGAGGAACTAAACCGCCGCTTGATGTAGGTGAAAGAGCGTCCTGCGTCAGCGCAGACCTAGGATTCCTCAATGCAGGCCCTAAAGAGGGGGAGCGGGAATTGAGAGGACAACAGACACCAAAAATGGAAACAAGACAGGAGTAAGATCAAGTCCCATTTTATTACGGAAACAAGGAGGTATTTATACTACACAGAAACAGGAAGGAGCTACTCATAAGCCAATCATGTAAAAGGTCAGACGCGCACGCGCTCCTGACACCATAGGAATGCAAGGGAAGCATGCACTGATCACGAGCACGGAAACTAGGAACAACCTATCACAGCAATATGCACACGCCTTACACCACACCTCCCTACATCCACCTGGCGCCATCTTTGTGAAAACATGACGATGCTCTTACGCTGGAGGCTGTAAAGTGCGGCCAGGACTCATGCGTGGGAGGCCCCGCTAGGCGCCATCTTAAGTGGCGCATTGCAGCATTCATGCTGAGAGGCTACAGAGTACGGCCGGTCCGCGGTCCCGGACAAAAGAGGAGCGTGAAGAAGCTGGTTTAAAACTCGACATTCAAAAAACGAAGATCGGGGCTTCCCTGGTGGTCCAGTGGGTAAGGACACCGCCTTGCAGTGCAAGGGGTACCGGTTCGATCCCTGGCCTGGGAAGATCCCACGTGCAGCGGAGCGGCTGGACCGATATGTCCAATTACCGAGCCGGAGCTCTGGAGCGCACGCGTCCAGAGCCGGCACTCAGCAAAGACAGACGCCACCGCGATGGGAGGCCCACAGGAGTCAAAGAACAAAGACGGATGAAAATGGAGAAATGAAAGACCAACAGAAGTGGCCCGCCCGCTCCCCTCCCTCCCCAACCCGACCCCCGCCCAAAATAAATAAATAAATAAATCTTTAAAAAAAAAAAAAAAAAACGAAGATCATGGCATCTGATCCCATCACTTCATAGCAAATAGATGGGGAAAAAGTGGAATCAGTGACAGATTTTATTTTCTTGGGCTCAAAAATCACTGGATGGTGACTGCAGCCATGAAATTAAAAGACACTTGCTCCTTGGAAGAAAAACTATCACAAACCTAGACAGCATATTAAAAAGCAGGGACATCACTTTGCCAACAAAGGTCAGAATAGTCAAAGCTGTGGTTTTCCCAGTAGTCATGTACCGATGGGAGAGCTGGACCATAAAGAGGGCTGAGTGCTGGAGAACTGGCGCCTTTGAAGTGTGGTGCTGGAGAAGGCTCTGAAGAGTCCCTTCGACTGCAAGGAGATCACACCAGTTAGTCCTAAAGGAAATCAACTCTGAATATTCATTGGAAGGACTGATGCTGAAGCTAAAGTTCTAATACTTTGGCCACCTGATGCAAGGACATGACTCCCCGGAAAAGACCTTAATGCTGGGAAAGATTGAGGGCAAGACGAGAAGGGAGTGACAGAGAATGAAATGGTTAGAAAGCATCACCAACTCAATAGACATGAGTTTGAGCAAACTCCAGGAGACAGCCTGGCGTGCTGCAGTTCGTGGAGTTACAGAAAGTCAGACACAACTTAGCAACTGAGCAACAGCAACGGCAACCATTCAAGCCTACTCAATAGGTTTGCCTATTGGTTCAGTAGCCTAACCCTATATGGCCAGATGACAATCTCAACTTGCAGTACGATGGAGCCAACATTTGGGTCCTGGTTGAAGCATTCCTTCCTTGGGAACCAACAGAGCTCTGAGCTGCGGGGGAGGGGAAAAACACCCTGAGAGTAGATGATTAGGAGTGATAGTTAGAGGACTCCTTCCCACTTCTTCACCCACAATCATGGATTCCAGCAAAGGAGAAACAGCGCCACACAGTGGCCACCAGCTCAAAGTCTAGACTTCTGTGAAACAGCACCCCCTCTTCAGTCTTTTCACCAACTAGACAGCTTGTTTGGAGGTTTTAGGGGTAGCACAGCTGTATACCCTTGACCGAAGACCCGTCTTCCTCTATTGGGGACAGTTGTCCTCTTCAACGGAGTGCACAGCTTCGGGAGGGACGCAAATAAGAGAGGTGAGGGAGGAAGGGGACACCTGCCTAGCCAGCCAGATCAGCTGAATCAACTTTGGTGATCAGTGGGGTGACAGATGTCACAACCAGATTGCCCTCACATCAGGAACTGAGCCTCTACTAGACAACCCCCCAACCCTGTCAGCAGGGTCTTCAGGGCAGTCCTTCAGTATGAGCACAGGGCACGTGTCTTATGTCTTACAGGGATTGACTTGGTCGGAAGCAGTGTTACGTGAAATATTGTTAAAGTGAATGGAAGACTGTAAGTCTACGGGCGGCCAAGTCAGCAGAAAAGTGGCTTAGGATAAGTACCTATTGAAGCAAGGACAAATTGTGGCCCCTCCCACCACAGGAATGTGGGCTAATGTCATCAATGGCCAGCGGCTGGCGGACTCCTCCCCCAAGGAAGTCTACTCTCAGTTCAGTTCAGTTGAGTCACTCAGTTCTGTCTGACTCTTTGTGACCCCATGGACAACAGCACACCAGGCTGCCCTGTCCTTCACCCTCTCCCGGAGCCTGCTCAAACTCATGTCCATTGAGCAACCATCTCGTCCTCTGTCGTCCCCTTTTCCTTTTGTCTTCCATTTTTTCCAACATCACGCTCTTTTCCAATGAGTCGCTTTTGCATCAGGTGGCCAAAGTATTGGAGTTTCAGCCGTAGCATCAGTCGTTCTAATGAATATTCAGGATTGATGCCTAACCCTATATTGGCCAAAGATGACAATCTCAACTTGCAGTACGATGGAGCCAACATTTGGGTCCTGGTTGAAGCATTCCTTCCTTGGGAACCAACAGAGCTCTGAGCTGCGGGAGGGAAAAACACCCTGAGAGTAGATGATTAGGAGTGATAGTTAGAGGACTCCTTCCCACTTCTTCACCCACAATCATGGATTCCAGCAAAGGAGAAACAGCGCCACACAGTGGCCACCAGCTCAAAGTCTAGACTTCTGTGAAACAGCACCCCCTCTTCAGTCTTTTCACCAACTAGACAGCTTGTTTGGAGGTTTTAGGGGTAGCACAGCTGTATACCCTTGACCGAAGACCCGTCTTCCTCTATTGGGGACAGTTGTCCTCTTCAACGGAGTGCACAGCTTCGGGAGGGACGCAAATAAGAGAGGTGAGGGAGGAAGGGGACACCTGCCTAGCCAGCCAGATCAGCTGAATCAACTTTGGTGATCAGTGGGGTGACAGATGTCACAACCAGATTGCCCTCACATCAGGAACTGAGCCTCTACTAGACAACCCCCCAACCCTGTCAGCAGGGTCTTCAGGGCAGTCCTTCAGTATGAGCACAGGGCACGTGTCTTATGTCTTACAGGGATTGACTTGGTCGGAAGCAGTGTTACGTGAAATATTGTTAAAGTGAATGGAAGACTGTAAGTCTACGGGCGGCCAAGTCAGCAGAAAAGTGGCTTAGGATAAGTACCTATTGAAGCAAGGACAAATTGTGGCCCCTCCCACCACAGGAATGTGGGCTAATGTCATCAATGGCCAGCGGCTGGCGGACTCCTCCCCCAAGGAAGTCTACTCTCAGTTCAGTTCAGTTGAGTCACTCAGTTCTGTCTGACTCTTTGTGACCCCATGGACAACAGCACACCAGGCTGCCCTGTCCTTCACCCTCTCCCGGAGCCTGCTCAAACTCATGTCCATTGAGCAACCATCTCGTCCTCTGTCGTCCCCTTTTCCTTTTGTCTTCCATTTTTTCCAACATCACGCTCTTTTCCAATGAGTCGTCTTTTTGCATCAGGTGGCCAAAGTATTGGAGTTTCAGCCGTAGCATCAGTCGTTCTAATGAATATTCAGGATTGATTTCATTTAGGATTGACTGGTTTGATCTCCTTGCAGTCCATGGGACTCTCAAGAGCCTTCTCCAGCACCACACTTCAAAGGCATCAGTTCTTCAGCGCTCAGCCTTCTTTATGGTCCAGCTCTCATATCCATAAATGACTACTGGGAAAACCACAGCTTTGACTATACAGACTTTTGTCAGCAAAGTGATGTCTCTGCTTTTGAATACACTGTCTAGGTTTGTGACAGCTTTTCTTCCAAGGAGCAGGCATCTTTTCATTTCATGACTGCAGTCACTACCATCTGCAGTGATTTTGGAGCCCAAGAGAATAAAGTCTGTCACTGTTTCCATTATTTGCCATGAGGTGATGGGACTGGATGCCATGATCTTCATTTTTTGAATGTTGAGTTTTAAGCCAGCTTCTTCACTGTCCTCTTTCACCCTCATCAAGAGGCTTTTTAGTTCCTCTTCTCTGTCTGCCATAAGGGTGATGTCATCTGCATATGTGAAGTTATTGCTGTTTCTCCCAGCAATCTTGATTCCAGCTTGTGCTTCATCCAGACTGGCATTTTGCATGATGTATTCTACATAGAAGTTAAATAAGCAGGGTGATAATACACAACCTTGATGTACTCCTTTCCCAATTTGGAGCCAGTCCATTGTTCCTTGTTCAGTTCTAACTGTTATTTCTTGGCCTGTATACAAGTTTATCAGGGGCAGGTAAGGTGGTCTGGTATTCCCATCTGTTTCAAAGTTTTTCAGTTTGTTGTGATCCACACAGTCAAAGGCTTTAGTGTACTTAATAAAGCAGAAGTATATGTTTTTCTGGAATTCCCTTGCTCTTTCTATGATTCAACAGATGTTGGCAATTTGATTTCTGGTTCCTCTGTCTTTTCTAAATCCGGTTTGTACATCTGGAAGTTCTCAGTCCACGTCGTATTGAAGCCTAGCTTGGAGGATTTTGAGCATTACCTTGCTAGCATGTGAAATGAGTGCAACGGTGCTGTAGTTTGAGCATTCTTTGGCATTGTTCTTCTTTGGAGTTGGAATGAAAACTGACCTTTTCCAGTCCTGAGGCCACTACTGAGCTTTCCAAATGTGCTGGCATTTTGACTGTAACACTTTAACAGCATCATCTTTTAGGACTTGAACTAGCTCAGCTGGAATTCCATGAACTCCACTAGCTTTGTTTGTATTAATGCTTCCTAGGGCTCATTTGACTTCACACTCTTAAGATGTCTGGCTCTAGGTGAGTGATCATATCATTGTGGTCATCTGGCTCATTAAGATCATTCTTGTATAGTTCTTCTGTGTATTCTTTCCACCTCTTCTTAATATATTATGTTTCTGATATGTCCATACTGTTTCTGTCCTTCATTGTGCCTACCTTTGCATGAAGTGTTCCCTTGGTATCTCTAATTCTTGAAGAGTTCTCTAGTCTTTCCCATTCTGTTGTTTTCCTCTATTTCTTTGCGTTGTTCACTTAAGAAAGCCTTCTTATCTCTCCTTTCTATTCTTTGGAACTCTGCATTCAGATGGGTGTATCTGTTCTTTTCTCCTTCTTTACTTGGGGTTGAATGTGGGTCCCTGCTGTGGACAGGCTGAGTACATAGCAGTGGCAGTGGCCATGACCATGTCAACTGATGGCAGTCCCTGGGAGGGGAGCCTCATCCCTTGCTGTTGATTCCTTTGGTGGTTTAGTTGCTCAGTCGTGTCTGATTCTTGTGACCCCATGGACTATAGCCCACCAGACTCCTCTGTCCATGGAATGAATTCTTCAGGCAAGAATACTGGAATGGGTTTCCAGTTCCTTCTCTAGGGGGTCTTCCCAACCCAGGAATTGAACCAGGGCCTTCTGCATTTCAAGCAGATTCTTTACCTGATTCCTTTAACTTCTGTTAATAAAAAAAATCTCCCCATTAGACTCTTCTTGCTTCAACCCGTGGAGCTTCCCATTTGCTTCCTTTGAAGGTCTTGACCAATATGCCTAGGAGCTGACCTGTGGGAGTCAAGGGATAGGGTCATCCACAGCAGGGGTCAAGGAGCTGTATACCACTTGCTTGAACAACTGTCCTGTAACTTCCAGACCTATGTGAGTCTGGTCTCAAATATATTATATTTATTATGTTGATTACATTAGATTAATTATATAATATTAATTATATTCCCCTTCTAGTGGATGATTAGATGGCCAGGGATTCAGACTTTCCCACAGTTCAGAGTAAGCAAAAAACTGTTGATCAAAAGGAAGATGCGTGTGTAGTAGAGGACACGATTTCCTTCAAAATTCCAGGACTCCACAGTATGCTTCTCTTTTCAGGACAAGACGCAGGCTTCTTGTAGCCTTGCAGTGTGTCACATGGCCTGTACCTGCTACAGAGACTTTCCCTGCCCTGAGTCCCACTGAAGACATGCCACCTTATAGATTACTTGATGAAACATTCATGGCATAATTTCACGTAGTTTATGTTGCCTATGGAAACTGAAGAGCCTCACCAAATGTGATACACCTTTCTGAGTGGTAGGTGGTATGAGGCACACCAACTTACTGAATATCTAGCATGGTCCAGACCATCTCAAAATATCACTAAGGGTCATTCTCTTGGGTTTTCATGGGGTTTATCTCCCACTCTCTGGCATACATGTGTCTTTTTCTTCTGAATATTTTGGGGAATCAGGGGGTTTCCTGGTTACCATGGTATAATACTATGTGTGTGCACGTGCGCTGAGCCACTAAGTTGTGTCTGACTCTTTGAGACCCTGTGGTCTGTAGCTCGTGAGGTTCTTCTTTCTATGGAATTTCCCAGACAACGATACTGGAGTGAGTTGCCACTTCCTCCTCCAGACATGTGTCTTAGTGAAGTATCTCTGCTATTTCTTGACCACCAGGTTCAGTAAGCATGTTTTCAATGTAATGGCCCAGCGTGAAGTTCACCATAATTGTCAAAACAATCAAGATCCATTTATCTTAGATGATGGCAGAGAGTCAGAGGGTAGCTGGTTTCCACTCCAGCCTGGAGAGAGTAGATAATTTTTAAAATTATGTATTTATTTGGTTGTGCTGGGTCTTAGTTGTGGCATGTGGGGTCTAGTTCCTTGTCCAAGGATGCAGCCCCTGCATTGGGAGCACAGAAGTCAAGGGATAGGGTCATCCACAGCAGGGGTCAAGGAGCTGTGTACCACTTGCTTGAACAACTGTCCTGTAACTTCCAGACCTATGTGAGTCTGGTCTCAAATATATTATATTTATTATGTTGATTACATTAGATTAATTATATAATATTAATTATATTCCCCTTCTAGTGGATGATTAGATGGCCAGGGATTCAGACTTTCCCACAGTTCAGAGTAAGCAAAAAACTGTTGATCAAAAGGAAGATGCGTGTGTAGGAGAGGACACGATTTCCTTCAAAATTCCAGGACTCCACAGTATGCTTCTCTTTTCAGGACAAGACGCAGGCTTCTTGTAGCCTTGCAGTGTGTCACATGGCCTGTACCTGCTACAGAGACTTTCCCTGCCCTGAGTCCCACTGAAGACATGCCACCTTATAGATTACTTGATGAAACATTCATGGCATAATTTCACGTAGTTTATGTTGCCTATGGAAACTGAAGAGCCCCACCAAATGTGATACACCTTTCTGAGTGGTAGGTGGTATGAGGCACACCAACTTACTGAATATCTAGCATGGTCCAGACCATCTCAAAATATCACTAAGGGTCATTCTCTTGGGTTTTCATGGGGTTTATCTCCCACTCTCTGGCATACATGTGTCTTTTTCTTCTGAATATTTTGGGGAATCAGGGGGTTTCCTGGTTACCATGGTATAATACTATGTGTGTGCACGTGCGCTGAGCCACTAAGTTGTGTCTGACTCTTTGAGACCCTGTGGTCTGTAGCTCGTGAGGTTCTTCTTTCTATGGAATTTCCCAGACAACGATACTGGAGTGAGTTGCCACTTCCTCCTCCAGACATGTGTCTTAGTGAAGTATCTCTGCTATTTCTTGACCACCAGGTTCAGTAAGCATGTTTTCAATGTAATGGCCCAGCGTGAAGTTCACCATAATTGTCAAAACAATCAAGATCCATTTATCTTAGATGATGGCAGAGAGTCAGAGGGTAGCTGGTTTCCACTCCAGCCTGGAGAGAGTAGATAATTTTTAAAATTATGTATTTATTTGGTTGTGCTGGGTCTTAGTTGTGGCATGTGGGGTCTAGTTCCTTGTCCAAGGATCGAACCTGAGCCCCCTGCATTGGGAGCACAGGCTTAACCACTGGATCATCATGGAAGTTCCAGGAGATAATTTGAATAGCAAGTGTTTTTCTACCTCAGTTCCCTAGGTTAGTCTGAAATAGATAACAAAGTCCTGCTGGACAGCAGAGGGAGCTTTATTCAATATCCTGTAATAACCTATAATGGAAAAGAATCTGAAAAAGAATATATAGATATATGTATAACTGATTCACTATGCTGTACATCTGAAACTAACACGGTATTGTAAATCAACTATACTTAAATAAATAAATAACAATTAAAGATAAAAAAGAGGAAGGTTCCCCCACTGAAAAAATAGGTTTAGTTTGTCAATTCTTTAACTACTGTACATCTTGTAAACAGAAGGACTTGTGCAAATAAATGTCCACCATTAAGGACGAATTTCTATTTTAATGATGTTATATGGGGCAAAGTGGCCATGCATCTAACTTATTCTCTGTGAAAAGAGAGAAAATTTGAAAAGAAAATTCTTCTCCCGTTTCTGGATGATGAACAGACATGAGCAGATAGTTATACATGTGTGCAAAAGGCCAATAATGCAAAATTCACGAGTAAAATCCATAAACACATAAAAAGTATACACCACGACCAGGTAGGGATTATCCCAGAAATAAAAGGCTAATTCAATACATGAAAAATCAATTAATGATATCTACCATATTGACAAGCAAAAGAAGTCACATACTTGTATAGTTAATGCAGTACAAACATTTGACAAGCCCAAAGTCAATTCAAGACCAAAACTCTCATAAAATTAAGAATACAGGGGGAATTCCCTCAACTTGTTAAATAACACCTATGGAAGACATGACTAACATGCTTAAATTGTGAAAAACTGGGCACGTTCTCCTATGATTGGAAACAAGGCAAGGCAATCTGCTCTCACTCGGCTTATTCAACAATACTGTTGGAAGTTCTAGCTAGTGCAATAAGGGGGAAAACAAAAAGTGCACAGATTTAGAAGAAGAAATAAAATTGTTTTGATTTGCAGATAATATCATTGTCTTCATAGAAAATCCAAAGCATCTACAGGAAAAACTCCCATAACTAAATGAGTTTTACAGGGTTGTAGGATATGAGACCAACGCATTTCGAGGATCATTATGTAACTACGGTGATCAAGCTTGTGTAGTATCAGTAGAGGAGCAGACACATAGATAAATGAAACAGAACAGAGAAACCAGAAATAGAGTCACATAAATTTCCCCACCTGTTTTTTTTTTTTTTTTATTTGGCTGTGCTGGGTCTTAGTTGTGGCATATGGGACCTAGTTCCCTGACCAGGGATCAAACCTGGGCCCCCGACATTGGGAACACAGAGTTTTAGCCACTCGACCACCAGGGAATCCCTCTCCAGCTGGTTTTTGACAAAGATGTAAAACCATCCTAGTGGGGTGTCCTACCCCCAGCAAGGGGCCCACCAAGTGTCATGCTTCTTTCTTTATGAGAGTGAATCCAAGGTACAGAGCTTTTTCTTTTTGGGGGAACTGTCCCTGTCAATATGCCTCAGTCCACTGGCGCCCAGAAACTTCAGAAAGTTAATTTTCATGGGCTTATCTTTTGCTCTATGGTGAAATATTTGCTGCTTCCTGTGCGTCAGGTCCAGTTGGCATAATATCGTTAATATAGCAAGCCAGCATGATAGATTGGGGGAGAATGAGATGATCAAGTCAGTCTTGGGGACTTCTTTATGATGAAGTGCCAGGTAATTGAAGGGACAGTGCTTGGGGCTTCCTTGTGACCATTTTTTCCATAATTGTCCTCAGTGCTTTCCTCAGGAAGCCCAGTAGAAATTCCTCCAGCTACCAATTGTGTTTGTTCCAATTACGCAATCAGGCACTGGGGAAAGAGCCACCGGGTGTCCTCAGGTAGAGACCCAGACTAAGACTCCATTTTCGACCAGTGGACCACAGTGGCATCTATGGTCCTAGGGGAAAGTCAGAGGAAGGTTTCTGAGTACACACTTGTGGTATTCTCTGAACCTGGCCTTACCCTTGCTTGAGGGCTGAGTCTATGAATTAACTGGGTCTGGGAATTAGATGAGAGGCCATGATTTTCCATGGTGATGATGCAAGGCAGGCTGCTATTCACCAGAGCCAGTGTTTTTGTTGGTGGTGGTCTACTACAGGTGGCCTCTTGCCAGGACAGCATGATCATTCACCCCAAAGATCCCGGGGATGAACCATTCTAGTTCCAGCTGCCAGCCCTGCTGTGTACCCATCCTGTTTTTATGAGATTTAGTGCCACTGCTTAGACTCCGCTTCTCTAGGATCCCAACCTTCCCACTGAGAGTGCAAGCCTGTTTCCATGGCAACACCTCCCACCTCCTTTCCCAGACTACTTCTGATTTCCAAAATGTCTCAATTTGTTCTTTCACGGATGCACAGAGGATTCAACTGGGCCCCCGACATTGGGAACACAGAGTTTTAGCCACTCGACCACCAGGGAATCCCTCTCCAGCTGGTTTTTGACAAAGATGTAAAACCATCCTAGTGGGGTGTCCTACCCCCAGCAAGGGGCCCACCAAGTGTCATGCTTCTTTCTTTATGAGAGTGAATCCAAGGTACAGAGCTTTTTCTTTTTGGGGGAACTGTCCCTGTCAATATGCCTCAGTCCACTGGCGCCCAGAAACTTCAGAAAGTTAATTTTCATGGGCTTATCTTTTGCTCTATGGTGAAATATTTGCTGCTTCCTGTGCGTCAGGTCCAGTTGGCATAATATCGTTAATATAGCAAGCCAGCATGATAGATTGGGGGAGAATGAGATGATCAAGTCAGTCTTGGGGACTTCTTTATGATGAAGTGCCAGGTAATTGAAGGGACAGTGCTTGGGGCTTCCTTGTGACCATTTTTTCCATAACTGTCCTCAGTGCTTTCCTCAGGAAGCCCAGTAGAAATTCCTCCAGCTACCAATTGTGTTTGTTCCAATTACGCAATCAGGCACTGGGGAAAGAGCCACCGGGTGTCCTCAGGTAGAGACCCAGACTAAGACTCCATTTTCGACCAGTGGACCACAGTGGCATCTATGGTCCTAGGGGAAAGTCAGAGGAAGGTTTCTGAGTACACACTTGTGGTATTCTCTGAACCTGGCCTTACCCTTGCTTGAGGGCTGAGTCTATGAATTAACTGGGTCTGGGAATTAGATGAGAGGCCATGATTTTCCATGGTGATGATGCAAGGCAGGCTGCTATTCACCAGAGCCAGTGTTTTTGTTGGTGGTGGTCTACTACAGGTGGCCTCTTGCCAGGACAGCATGATCATTCACCCCAAAGATCCCGGGGATGAACCATTCTAGTTCCAGCTGCCAGCCCTGCTGTGTACCCATCCTGTTTTTATGAGATTTAGTGCCACTGCTTAGACTCCGCTTCTCTAGGATCCCAACCTTCCCACTGAGAGTGCAAGCCTGTTTCCATGGCAACACCTCCCACCTCCTTTCCCAGACTACTTCTCCAGAATGTTCACCAAAGTATGTCTCAATGTTTTGGTGAAAGGATTGTCATCTGAAGGAATGTAGTTAAGGGACAAGCCAGTAGGATGCACAGGACAATTCATTCCAACATCCACCGACCCATCCCCTTCCTTGATGACTGACTAGGTGATGTCACTGTAAGATCGCCAAGGCAGGCAGATTCATCTCATCAGATAGGGGAGGAGGAACTGCCGTTGCTGGTAGGGGAGAATCTGCAGGATGTAGAAGTTACACATTCATTCAACATATACTTACGGAACATTTTCTAGGAGTTGCATGTGTAGCAGCGGACAAAATAGGCCAGAGTTTCCCAGCTTCATAAGGCTCTTCCAGTGAAGAGACAGACAATAAACAAAGCCCATTGAAGGCAGAGGGAAGAGCATGCATAAAAGCCCCAAGAGGAGAGCGTGGGGCCAGAGGGGTGTGAATGGAAGTGGGTGGGCTCAGGAGAAGCGGTGGCAAGCACTGGCAGCTATCACCAGTGCTCTGGCTTTTACTCCTAGAGAGATGGGTTATCAGGTATCACTTTGGGCTGCCACAACAAATTACTCCAGAATGGGTGGCTTTATTGTCTAACTAATTAATTTTTAATTTTTAAAAGATTGACTTTTGGGGCATAGTTTGCTTTACAATATTGTGGCTGGTTTCTGCTGTACAACAGCATGATTCAGTTATACATATACACATCTCCACTCTTTTAAATTTTGGCCTCTTTTGTTGGTTTTCCATTCATTTATTTTCATCCATCTTTATTCTTTGGCCTGTGTAGGCCTCCCATTGCAGTAGACTCTCTTACTGCAGAGCACCAGCTCTGGGCACATGCGCTTCAGGGAGCTGGCTCCTAACTGGACACACCAGTCCAGCCACTCCGTGGCACATGAGATCTTCCCAGGCTAGGGATTGGACCGGTGTCCCTTGCACTATAAGGCAGACTCTTTATCCATTGGACCACCAGGGAAGCCCATATCGCCACTCTTTTTTTTTTTAAACTTCGTAGCCCAATTCGTTCCATTTTTAAAAAAATTATTTATTTGGCTGCGCTGGGTCTTAGTTGTGGCATGTGGGATCCAGTTCCCTGACCAGGGATTGAACCCAGGCCCCCTGCATAGGGAACACAGAGTCTTAACCACTGGACCACCAGGGAAGTCCCGTCTGCATTCTTTTTAAGAATCTTTTCCCATATAGGCCATTACAGAGTATTGAGTTCCCTGTACTATACAACAGGTGTGTATTCGTTATCTATTTTATATATAGTAGTGTGTATATGTCAGTCCCTATCTCCCAATTCATCCCTACCCCTCCTTATCCCCTGGTTTGTTTTCTACATCGGTGACTCTATTTCTGTTTTGTAAATAGGTTCATTTGTACCAGGTGGCTTTAAACATTTATTCCCTTACTGATTTAGAGGCTGAAGTCTAAAATCACTCTAATCCCCACCTCTATCTTAACATGGTCTTCTCTTCTGTCTGCGTCCTTTCTTCTCTTCTAAAGACACTTGTCAGTGGGGCCCGCCTGAGTCATCCAGGATGACCTCATCTGTAGATGCTTAATTTCTGTATCTCTGCAAACACCCTTTTTTCAAATAAGTTCATATTCATAGGGTCCAGGGGTTAGGACATATCCCATGGGAGGCAGTCTTTATCCCACTGTAGATGTGAAGCCATTGAAGGGTTTTGAGCAGAGGAAGGACATGGCCTGACTAAAAGTTTCATGGTGTGTTTCCAGGGGCTGTATCGAGAAGACAATATATTGGAAAAAGCAGGAGGGGGAACTACAGGGGCCCAGAGGAAAAAATCTAGGAGAGCTATTCATTATCATCCATCTTTAATTTCTTTGGCCTTTTTTTTTTTGTGTAGGCCTCCCATTGCAGTAGACTCTCTTACTGCAGAGCACCAGCTCTGGGCACATGCGCTTCAGGAGCTGGCTCCTAACTGGACACACCAGTCCAGCCACTCCGTGGCACATGAGATCTTCCCAGGCTAGGGATTGGACCGGTGTCCCTTGCACTATAAGGCAGACTCTTTATCCATTGGACCACCAGGGAAGCCCATATCGCCACTCTTTTTTTTTTTAAACTTCGTAGCCCAATTCGTTCCATTTTTAAAAAAATTATTTATTTGGCTGCGCTGGGTCTTAGTTGTGGCATGTGGGATCCAGTTCCCTGACCAGGGATTGAACCCAGGCCCCCTGCATAGGGAACACAGAGTCTTAACCACTGGACCACCAGGGAAGTCCCGTCTGCATTCTTTTTAAGAATCTTTTCCCATATAGGCCATTACAGAGTATTGAGTTCCCTGTACTATACAACAGGTGTGTATTCGTTATCTATTTTATATATAGTAGTGTGTATATGTCAGTCCCTATCTCCCAATTCATCCCTACCCCTCCTTATCCCCTGGTTTGTTTTCTACATCGGTGACTCTATTTCTGTTTTGTAAATAGGTTCATTTGTACCAGGTGGCTTTAAACATTTATTCCCTTACTGATTTAGAGGCTGAAGTCTAAAATCACTCTAATCCCCACCTCTATCTTAACATGGTCTTCTCTTCTGTCTGCGTCCTTTCTTCTCTTCTAAAGACACTTGTCAGTGGGGCCCGCCTGAGTCATCCAGGATGACCTCATCTGTAGATGCTTAATTTCTGTATCTCTGCAAACACCCTTTTTTCAAATAAGTTCATATTCATAGGGTCCAGGGGTTAGGACATATCCCATGGGAGGCAGTCTTTATCCCACTGTAGATGTGAAGCCATTGAAGGGTTTTGAGCAGAGGAAGGACATGGCCTGACTAAAAGTTTCATGGTGTGTTTCCAGGGGCTGTATCGAGAAGACAATATATTGGAAAAAGCAGGAGGGGGAACTACAGGGGCCCAGAGGAAAAAATCTAGGAGAGCTATAAGGGTGGCATGAACTTCAGTAACAGCATTGAGGGTGGTGAAAGACCATCTGATTCTGGATCTCTTGAAAGCAAAGCTGACAGGTTTTGCTAACAGATCAGATGAGGAGTGTTGGAGAACCATTAGTGAGTGAGTACCCGAAATTTAGCCAAATATGTATCGACGAAGCGGTATAAAATAATGGAGTGTGTGTAATGAACTGCTCGTGGATTAGTTGATACTGAAGACTTTGGTTATGTATAAAAAGTTAAGTTACGGCATTATTATTATTATTACTTCTGTATACACCAAAATAAATTGTAGACAGAATAAAAGCTAAATGAAGAAAAACCAATTACATATGTGTGTAAATACATATATATATATATATTTAAGCCACAATAAAATGAACAATTTTCTAATCTTTGGATGGCAGAGGAGGAAATGGAAGAAAAGCAATAGTTATCCTCTTTTGTCAGCAGCAACTTGTTAGAAAAGATGATGATAAAAATCACATTGACGGGGATTTCCCTGGTGGTCCAGTGGTTAAGACTCTGTGTTCCCAATGCAGGGGGCCAGGGTTCGAACCCTGGTCAGGGACCTAGATCTCAAATGCCGCAACTAAGACGCAGCGGAGCCAAATAAATACATGATTAAAAAAAAAAATCACATCGACGATAGCAATAAAGAATAAACTCCAAATCAATCAAGTCTATGGGGGGTAGGTGCAAGAATCACTCTAATCCCCACCTCTATCTTAACATGGTCTTCTCTTCTGTCTGCGTCCTTTCTTCTCTTCTAAAGACACTTGTCAGTGGGGCCCGCCTGAGTCATCCAGGATGACCTCATCTGTAGATGCTTAATTTCTGTATCTCTGCAAACACCCTTTTTTCAAATAAGTTCATATTCATAGGGTCCAGGGGTTAGGACATATCCCATGGGAGGCAGTCTTTATCCCACTGTAGATGTGAAGCCATTGAAGGGTTTTGAGCAGAGGAAGGACATGGCCTGACTAAAAGTTTCATGGTGTGTTTCCAGGGGCTGTATCGAGAAGACAATATATTGGAAAAAGCAGGAGGGGGAACTACAGGGGCCCAGAGGAAAAAATCTAGGAGAGCTATAAGGGTGGCATGAACTTCAGTAACAGCATTGAGGGTGGTGAAAGACCATCTGATTCTGGATCTCTTGAAAGCAAAGCTGACAGGTTTTGCTAACAGATCAGATGAGGAGTGTTGGAGAACCATTAGTGAGTGAGTACCCGAAATTTAGCCAAATATGTATCGAGGCGGTATAAAATAATGGAGTGTGTGTAATGAACTGCTCGTGGATTAGTTGATACTGAAGACTTTGGTTATGTATAAAAAGTTAAGTTACGGCATTATTATTATTATTACTTCTGTATACACCAAAATAAATTGTAGACAGAATAAAAGCTAAATGAAGAAAAACCAATTACATATGTGTGTAAATACATATATATATATATATTTAAGCCACAATAAAATGAACAATTTTCTAATCTTTGGATGGCAGAGGAGGAAATGGAAGAAAAGCAATAGTTATCCTCTTTTGTCAGCAGCAACTTGTTAGAAAAGATGATGATAAAAATCACATTGACGGGGATTTCCCTGGTGGTCCAGTGGTTAAGACTCTGTGTTCCCAATGCAGGGGGCCAGGGTTCGAACCCTGGTCAGGGACCTAGATCTCAAATGCCGCAACTAAGACGCAGCGGAGCCAAATAAATACATGATTAAAAAAAAAAATCACATCGACGATAGCAATAAAGAATAAACTCCAAATCAATCAAGTCTATGGGGGTTAGGTGCAAGAATCCCCACTTGAGAGTGAGAAGAGAACCAAAGGAGTAGGAAAAGAGAGCTGGAACCTGGAGCCACTAGTTGCCTTGTCGTGCAGTGCCGCAGCCACGAGCGAGCTGCATTTATCACACTTGACCTGAAGCCCCGTCGTAGAGCTGAAATCGAGCTGTGCTGTAACCGGAAAGCATACACCAGTAACACTTGGTACAGGAAAAAAAAAAGAGCGTAAAATATGCCATTCATAATGTGTATTTCTTATATGTTGAAAGGATAATATTGTCGGTCGCTGAGTTAAATACAGTCTGTTACTAAAACCGATTTAACTTTCACTTTTCACCTTTTTCTTCCCCAAGCGGATGCTAGAAAAATTAAAAGTCCACAAGTGACTCGCACTGTTTCTTGGCTGGTGCCGCTCTAGCAGGATGGAAACTACAAGCGGCAAAGGACTTTGAAGCTCTATAATGCCTCAACGTCTACATTTCGCAATCGACACTGATCCGACAGCCACCTTCAAGTGTTGGCAAGGAAGCAAAGAACGCTGAAGCCTGTCCCTATATGCCCACGTTCGCGTAAAAACCTGCGTAGAAAACGAAACCTTCGCCGGGCCACGCCCACAGCTAAGAGCCGCCCAGGCGAGCTGCGCAGGCGCTCCCACACCCGCCCGCTGAAGGCGGGACGAAGGCCAACGCGCACGCGCGGACGCGTCATGAGCCGCCGCCGCCGCCAATGAGATTGTGCGGCCGTCCCGCGCGCGCTGGGGGCTCCGCCCCGGGAGCTGGGCCGCCGCCTCGCCCCGCCTCACTGCACGACGCGCACGGGGCGGCGCACAAGGGGGCGGGCCCTCGCGGCGCAGCCTGACGACGGCGGCGGGAGACGGCAGGCGCTTCCTCGGAGGTGGCCCACGCGGTCCGCTCGCTCCGCGGGGCATCATGGCGGACGCGGAAGGTGAGGTGGGCCTCTGGTGGATGGCTGGGCAGGCTCCCGCGGGCCGGGGCCATGGCCTCCGACTTGGGGGCCCCGGGAGCGGGGAGAGAACGTCGAGGCCCGAGCTCTCCGCTGCCTCCAGCCGCCGGGCCTCCTGTCGACCTGGTCGTGCGGCCTTGGCGCGGCGGCTGAGCGCGAGGGCTTGCAAAGCCCCCGAGGTGACGGGAGCCCCCAGGCCCGCGTCTCCCGCCGACGGCGCCCTCCCTCGAGGGCCCGGGCCGCCGCGGCCGGGGCTGCCGCCGTGCCGCCGCCGCGCGGCGAGCGGGAGCCGCGGGCCGGGGGCTCGGGCGGGCGCGGAGCTCTCAGTCGAGAGGGAGGTGCGGGCGCCCCGAGCCCTCGAGGCCCGTCGGACGGGCGCCTGCGCAGCGGCCCGCGCCAGGGCCGGGCGCCGGGGGCTCTTGCGCCCCGCGCGGCCACGTGGGGAGCCGGGGGGCGGCCGCGGTCTGGCTGCCTGGATGCGTCGTCAGGTTTAAGCTTTGCTGCCTTTATGTTCGTGGAAAACTGCAAATTCTTGTGTGTGTGTGTGTTTAAGTAATTATTTTACCGAAGAAACATAAGAAGAAAAAGGAGCGGAAGTCGTTGGCAGAAGAAGATGTCGCGGTGAGTGGGATTCCGTTTCACTAGCTCTGCCTGGGTTTCTTACGCTATGGATTACAGAAAACAACTGGTCTAAAAAGATGTCCCATTCGCGTAAAACCTGCGTAGAAAACGAAACCTTCGCCGGGCCACGCCCACAGCTAAGAGCCGCCCAGGCGAGCTGCGCAGGCGCTCCCACACCCGCCCGCTGAAGGCGGGACGAAGGCCAACGCGCACGCGCGGACGCGTCATGAGCCGCCGCCGCCGCCAATGAGATTGTGCGGCCGTCCCGCGCGCGCTGGGGGCTCCGCCCCGGGAGCTGGGCCGCCGCCTCGCCCCGCCTCACTGCACGACGCGCACGGGGCGGCGCACAAGGGGGCGGGCCCTCGCGGCGCAGCCTGACGACGGCGGCGGGAGACGGCAGGCGCTTCCTCGGAGGTGGCCCACGCGGTCCGCTCGCTCCGGGGGGCATCATGGCGGACGCGGAAGGTGAGGTGGGCCTCTGGTGGATGGCTGGGCAGGCTCCCGCGGGCCGGGGCCATGGCCTCCGACTTGGGGGCCCCGGGAGCGGGGAGAGAACGTCGAGGCCCGAGCTCTCCGCTGCCTCCAGCCGCCGGGCCTCCTGTCGACCTGGTCGTGCGGCCTTGGCGCGGCGGCTGAGCGCGAGGGCTTGCAAAGCCCCCGAGGTGACGGGAGCCCCCAGGCCCGCGTCTCCCGCCGACGGCGCCCTCCCTCGAGGGCCCGGGCCGCCGCGGCCGGGGCTGCCGCCGTGCCGCCGCCGCGCGGCGAGCGGGAGCCGCGGGCCGGGGGCTCGGGCGGGCGCGGAGCTCTCAGTCGAGAGGGAGGTGCGGGCGCCCCGAGCCCTCGAGGCCCGTCGGACGGGCGCCTGCGCAGCGGCCCGCGCCAGGGCCGGGCGCCGGGGGCTCTTGCGCCCCGCGCGGCCACGTGGGGAGCCGGGGGGCGGCCGCGGTCTGGCTGCCTGGATGCGTCGTCAGGTTTAAGCTTTGCTGCCTTTATGTTCGTGGAAAACTGCAAATTCTTGTGTGTGTGTGTGTTTAAGTAATTATTTTACCGAAGAAACATAAGAAGAAAAAGGAGCGGAAGTCGTTGGCAGAAGAAGATGTCGCGGTGAGTGGGATTCCGTTTCACTAGCTCTGCCTGGGTTTCTTACGCTATGGATTACAGAAAACAACTGGTCTAAAAAGATGATAAAGGAATGGGCTGTCGGTGGGGGGGGTCATTGTGTAGAAACTACAAAGCCGCAACCAAGCTGGGCCTCTGCTGCCGGGCAGTCTGCTAATGGCGTTGCCATGCCGGCTGCTTTCCCTGAAACTCTTTCTCATCAGACCCACTGTCCGTCTTTCTCTTAAATTTGCTGTGCCCATCTTGGTGGCGCTTCACCTCTCCGTTCATTTCTTCTTTTTGCTTTGGAGACCCAGGGAAAAGGTATAGGCAGTCTTGTTTTATATGGCAAAGGCATAGACTTCTGTGGTTTTAATGGAACCGTTCAAATGCAAGTGGAAAGTCTAACGGGTTCTGTTTCGGTCCTCTGGAAGGAAATACAACATGCGGAAGACTTTCTCATCAAACCTGAATCCAAAGTGGCTCAGTTGGACACGTCTCAGTGGCCCTTGTTGCTGAAGGTATGTGTTCCACATCAAGTCAGTGCCTGGCTTTTACATTGTTTTGGAGTACTACACAGTTGGTATGAGAGTGCATCACAACAGTGTTAGACTGCTATCAAATTTTATAAAAAATTTTCAGTTTCTGTACTTAGCTGTACCGTACATACCTTTACGGATCTGTGAGGTAGTACTTGCTTTAGAGCATAGCCTTTGATGCTAGACCCTTTTGGGTCAGGCACTGTGTGATCTTAGGCTAGTTTTAACTTCTCTGAGGCTCTTGGCAAAGCATACTTTCTCTTTCAGAAGGCCCGCTGAGGAGGAGATCAATGAAATGTGCTAAAGTGCCTCGCATGTCATATGTACTCTAGAAGTTACTGACTATTGTGTTGGGTTTGTGTGTGTGTGTGTGTGTGTGTTGGGTTTTTAATAGAATAGTTCAGTAACAAGTTGAATTAACAAAATTTTATATACGGTATAATGGGTGCCAGCCATGAGATTAGGAGATAAGTTTACTCGAAGAGCCCTTGACAAACTGAGTAAACTGCTAAATAGATGTAAAAGATGAGATTATTCAGTTGGATTTCTGCTTGACTAGATGTGTCTGCCATTTGGATAGCATCTGGTTCTCTGTTTTTACCTGCTAGTAAACCATGTTGGCAATGTTCCTACCATCATGGAACTTAAAATCTAGAGGTGGGAGATACAGGCAGTTAAAATAATAATTGGTGCTTGGGGGAAATACAAAGATGAAGTTAATGAACTTCTACTGAAGGGAGTGCTTTCATACTGGTGGCGTAACCTTGGAAAAGAGTGAGGAGAAGCAGATGTGGGGAAAGTGGGATGGGAGCATCGGTGCCATGAGGGAGCATAAGCCTATGCAGTGAGGCCTGGTTTGTTCTGTAGCACTCCAGGTGGTCTTTTCAGGAGAGATCGCATTTGTCTTATTCTTACTCAGGTAATTTTTCCAGCATGTAGTGGGGCTTAGCAGTCTGTCACAGCAGATAATGGAAATACGTGAGCAAGGTCCAAAACAGGAACCTGAAGGGTCACCTTACCATGGTTCATAGTGGTCCTGACTTGTTTTTCACATGTTGATGATTTATTGTCTATTTTGTGTTGTATTGTTGTTTTCTAGAATTTTGATAAGCTAAATGTAAGGACAACACATTATACACCTCTTCCTTGTGGTTCAAATCCTCTGAAGAGGGAGATAGGGGACTATATCAGGTAAGTGTGTTGGGAGCGAGCCCTATTTACATTTCTGTTCTTTTCACAATGACTCTTTCACATGAGTAATTCAGGGTGGTGGTGGCATGCCCTAAATATGATAACCTGTACTTGTGGTGAACACTTTGTTTTTACTCAAGTTTATCGGAGGACCAGAGTCGATGACAGTGATTTCTTTCTCATCCTAGGACAGGTTTCATTAATCTTGACAAACCCTCCAACCCTTCTTCACATGAGGTGGTGGCCTGGATCCGGCGAATACTTCGGGTGGAGAAGACAGGACACAGTGGTACCCTGGATCCCAAAGTGACTGGTTGCTTAATAGTGTGCATCGAACGAGCTACTCGCTTGGTGAAATCGCAGCAGAGTGCAGGTATGTGGGAGAGGGAGGAAGGATGGGGCCACTTTGAGATGGGAAGGCTTTCTTTTTTTTTTTTTCCTTTATTTTAAAGATTTTACAGAGTTTTGTTGTTCACCAACATGTATGTTCCCAGATCATTCATATGCATATCCCTGGACCCTCCCCCCACCCAGTTCCCCCCCTCCCATCCCTCCAGACCATCTCGATGGGAAGGCTTTCTGTTTCCTTGTCCTTCTACAGGTGGTGGCTCTCAGAGGTGATTTCTTAGTAAAATAAAATCAAAAACCATAAGCAAGGGATACTCTTGGTTTGTACATGCCTTCTATCCTCTGCCAGATCGTGATGGGGCTGCCTTATTGGGAGTTCTCAGTGCTTTTTACATGCACGTTGAGCCAAGTAGATCAGCTTCTAGCCCTGAGGCAGAGTTGAGTCCAAGCCTGGCCCCACACCTATCATTTCACACTCCTCTAACCACCCTGCAGCTTCTGCCTAAAATGCTTCTTCCTCGTCATTGGGGAAGATTCTACTTGGCTTTGCAAGGTGCTCTCTGGGCAGGCTCTCCACGGGTGCTCTTGCCCCTCAACATGTTGAGAGTTGAACTTGTGAAAATAGTGTCTTTGTTTTTTTCCTACATCTATACCCTGAAGTCTGTTTTAATGCAAATTTTATAGAAATTTGCTTTCCCTGGCTACACAAATGGGAGTGATGTAAGCATATAGAAAATACAGAAAACTCAGTGGCCACACCTGACTACTCTTTTGTCATTTTACAGGCAAAGAGTATGTGGGCATTGTCCGGCTGCACAACGCTATTGAAGGGGGCACTCAGCTTTCTAGGGTAAGTCTCATTGTAGGGAAGACACCTTAGCCAGTGGGCCAACTTGGGCAGGTGACTGCAGATGGCAGAGACACTTTTAGTCACGTCCCTTCTGAGGAGAGGTTTCTGATCAGCATTGAGCCATCCCTCCCTGTGTAGTTGAAGAAAGAATAAAAAATTGAAAGGCCCTTTTAAATCTTAAGTGATTGAAAAAGACCTTTTGTGCTGCAGTTGTACCCTTGAATCCCCCAGATCTGCCCTTTGGTCTTATTTGAGAGTCCATGCAATGAGAGTATTTTCATTTGTGTTTATTCTCAGGCACTGGAAACCCTGACGGGTGCCTTATTCCAGCGACCCCCACTCATTGCTGCGGTAAAGAGGCAACTCCGAGTACGGACTATCTACGAGAGCAAAATGATCGAATATGACCCTGAAAGGCGATTAGGTGGGTCCTTAGGCCTGTGGGACACCGAACTGACACAGAGTACATTTGTGTAGGAATGAATTCCCAAGAATTAGAGTTTGTTAAAAGTAGATGCCTTTAGTGTATGGTGTAGTCATGGCCTGTGTTGTCTTTACTTTTGCTGCTGCAGGTAGAGAATAACTCTGGATTTCTAGAGAATAACTCTGGATTTCTCACCTGGTGATGTGTTTACTTAGGAAAATATGTACTACTATTTTGTGTGTGTGTGTCTTAGGAATCTTCTGGGTGAGTTGTGAGGCCGGCACTTATATTCGGACGCTGTGCGTACACCTTGGTTTGTTGTTGGGAGTTGGCGGTCAGATGCAGGAACTCCGAAGGGTTCGTTCTGGAGTCATGAGTGAAAAGGTATGGTGGGAGGTTTTTTGTTTTGTTTTGTTTTGTTTTAAAAGCTGGTCGATACTTAGATCTTCCAGCTCTTGGTTGAACTCCACCTGCTTCACATCCCTGAAAAGGCAGTTTCCAAAGTGTTGAGTTCAGTCCAGGGCAGCTTCCCTGTTCTGTTAATTAAACTTTGGTACATTAAAACAGGCTGGGTGTATGTGTGGATGGAAAACATTACTCTGTTCATTTACCTCCCGGCCTACAGACGTGCCTGCTTAGATTTTAATAGACCAACAGTTAAGAGGTGACTCCGAGCAGACCAAAGACTAATGAACTTGGACAAGCAGACAAAACTAAATTGATTCAGTGTTTGGAAGTGTGAGACCCATTTGCTTATTGGGAGTACAATGGCGCATGAGTAATTTTCATACTTGGCTACTTTCCAGGACCACATGGTGACAATGCACGATGTGCTTGATGCCCAGTGGCTGTATGACAACCACAAGGATGAGGGTTACCTGCGGCGGGTCATTTACCCTTTGGAAAAACTGTTGACGTCTCATAAACGGCTGGTCATGAAAGACAGTGCAGTAAGTTCTGTTTGCACAAAATGTGACCTCAAGAGATGAGATGTGTTTCATGTCCTGAAAGCTTCATTCTATTTAAAAACATAAAATAGGTCTTTGTGAACTTGTAATCACTATTTTCCTTTGGGTTTATTTTCTTTTTTCTGTCTTATATTGAACACTGGATTCATTTGGTTTTGTTAATGGAAGCATTTATGATTAACTTTTTCTTAAGTGAAAATCAAATAATAAAGTAAAAGTTTAATAATAGGCATAATTCCATCAAACATTTGGTTTAAAAGTAACTTGGTATAAGAAATAGACTATTAGTGGTACGTAAAATTTTCCTTACTGTAAACTGGTAGTTCTGAATGTGCCCAAGACACCTTGTTTTTCTAAAAACTATTGCTGGAAAAGGTTGTTTTGATGGGAATGAAAGATTGAGATGAGTTTGCTAGTTCTTTAGGAATCTCCATTAAAAGCTTTGTTTTATTTAAATCCCAATTTGAGGCCATAAACCCTAAACATCACAGAGATTATCAGGCCTTTTTTCTTAGTATGGTTACTAAATAATCTTATTGAAAGTAATCCTTTATTTATATTTAATAATTTGAGCTTGCGCATTCATATTCAGATCTTAAATTATATACATATTTGACTGTATAGAAGCATATCAAAATCTGCCCCTATAGTGATTGAAAAGACTTAATACACGAGACAGAACAACACAAATGTGATACCTGCTTTGCTAGGGTCAAACTGGTGGCTTCTGGGGGAATTTCAAGGGAGGGTAGAATATGGTGAGTGAAGACAAGATGGCTCAAGGTGGATTAGATGCATCAGATGTGAGCAAACTTGGGGAGACTTGACCTTGACTTGAATCTCTCCGTCTGTCTGTAAATTATTTGCCAAAACATGTAAGATTGGTTCAGCAGGCCTTGACAGCCTTGCTTGTATGCTACTTTCCAGGACCACATGGTGACAATGCACGATGTGCTTGATGCCCAGTGGCTGTATGACAACCACAAGGATGAGGGTTACCTGGCGGGTCATTTACCCTTTGGAAAAACTGTTGACGTCTCATAAACGGCTGGTCATGAAAGACAGTGCAGTAAGTTCTGTTTGCACAAAATGTGACCTCAAGAGATGAGATGTGTTTCATGTCCTGAAAGCTTCATTCTATTTAAAAAACATAAAATAGGTCTTTGTGAACTTGTAATCACTATTTTCCTTTGGGTTTATTTTCTTTTTTCTGTCTTATATTGAACACTGGATTCATTTGGTTTTGTTAATGGAAGCATTTATGATTAACTTTTTCTTAAGTGAAAATCAAATAATAAAGTAAAAGTTTAATAATAGGCATAATTCCATCAAACATTTGGTTTAAAAGTAACTTGGTATAAGAAATAGACTATTAGTGGTACGTAAAATTTTCCTTACTGTAAACTGGTAGTTCTGAATGTGCCCAAGACACCTTGTTTTTCTAAAAACTATTGCTGGAAAAGGTTGTTTTGATGGGAATGAAAGATTGAGATGAGTTTGCTAGTTCTTTAGGAATCTCCATTAAAAGCTTTGTTTTATTTAAATCCCAATTTGAGGCCATAAACCCTAAACATCACAGAGATTATCAGGCCTTTTTTCTTAGTATGGTTACTAAATAATCTTATTGAAAGTAATCCTTTATTTATATTTAATAATTTGAGCTTGCGCATTCATATTCAGATCTTAAATTATATACATATTTGACTGTATAGAAGCATATCAAAATCTGCCCCTATAGTGATTGAAAAGACTTAATACACGAGACAGAACAACACAAATGTGATACCTGCTTTGCTAGGGTCAAACTGGTGGCTTCTGGGGGAATTTCAAGGGAGGGTAGAATATGGTGAGTGAAGACAAGATGGCTCAAGGTGGATTAGATGCATCAGATGTGAGCAAACTTGGGGAGACTTGACCTTGACTTGAATCTCTCCGTCTGTCTGTAAATTATTTGCCAAAACATGTAAGATTGGTTCAGCAGGCCTTGACAGCCTTGCTTGTATGTTACTTTGGGAACCTGTTATTACCCAGCTCTGTTAGGGAAACAACAGTTAAAACTTAGGCTGGGTTTTGGTTTAATACGAAAGCAGCTGAGTGTCCTGGACAGGAGTAGCTGTTTACAGCCCTTGTAAGGTTTCCGAGTCAGCGTGGGTGAGGCGGCTGGCCTGTGGAGGGTGGCGGCCATGATCCTGAGACCCTTCATAAGCTGGATTGTGGCCAGTGACTGTGGATACCTTTGGTCCTATGTCACAGGCAGTGGGTGCTTGTTCGTTCTGCACCCTCTGTCCCGGTGTGAGTTGGGTGGCAGGGCAGAGGCTGCTCTGTGACTGGGGTGCTCATGGGGACACCATCCTTCCAGGTGAATGCCATCTGCTATGGGGCGAAGATCATGCTCCCAGGAGTTCTCCGCTACGAGGACGGCATTGAGGTCAATCAAGAGATTGTGGTCATCACTACCAAAGGGGAGGCCATTTGCATGGGTAAGAGCGGGAAACTGCCCTCATCCTTTCTGCACCATCACAACCATGCTCTATAAAAGAGGATCCCTGAGGCCTGGTGTCTTGGGTTGATCTAATCCCTGTGTTACTTGGGTTAAATCTGTCAGGTGGTCATAGCAAAGGGCCAGGTCAGACAGGTATCAGTGAGAAGAGGTAAGTCAGGTTTCCTCTTCCCCCAGCCAGCTGCTGTTAGGAGTCCTGTATGAGCAGTTCAGCTCTCCAGTGAGAAGAGAGGGAATAATCAGTGAATGGGGAATGCATGGTAAATGAGTAGCCTTCAGTCCACTCCTTATCTGTGCAGTGCTAACTTGTGAAAGTTTAGCTACTCTAGGATTGTCCCTGTCTATAGTCTGAGCTCCAGGCATGATGTTTCTGTTTAGGATTCCTGAATTGAGGTTTTCCTTTCCTTCTGGCGACTGACCATGGAGGTGTATCCCTCTGTTGGCCATCTTTTGATTGTTACAGGGATCCTAATGACACACTTTTAGTGCAAATCACATACGCTAAACAAAGAGCTTTTGATTTGTTGGGCTGGTTAAAAAGTTGATTTGTGGTTTTTTGTGCCATTTTACTGAAAAACTCAAGAGAAATTTTGGCCAACTCAATACTAAGGGGTCTCCCCTGAGGACCTACGAAGCATACATACGTTTTTCATGAGTGTGATTTTGTTCAGTTGCTCAAGTCGTATCCAACTCTTTGTGTCCCCATGGACTATAATCTTTCCTAGCATCATGGTCTTTTCCAGTGAGTCAGCTCTTCACATCAGGTGGCCAAAGTACTGGAGCTTCAGCATCAGTCCTTCCAATGAATAGTCAGGGTTGATTTTCTTTAAGATTGACTGGTTTGATCTTCTTGCAGTCCAAGGGACTCTGAAGAGTCTTCTCCAACACCATAGTTCAAAGGCATCAATTCTTCAGTGCTCAGCCTTCTTTATGGTCCAACTCACATCCATACATGACTACTGGAAAAACTATAGCTTTGGCTATAGAAATTTTTGTCTGCAAAGAGATGTCTGCTTTTTAATGCTGTGTCCAGGTTTGTCATAGGTTTTCTTCCAAGGAGCAACCGTCTTTTAATTTCGTGTCTACGGGTGAATTTGGAGGCCAAGAAAATAAAAGTCTGTCGTTGTTTCCATTGTTACCCCATCCATTTGCCATGAAGTAATGGACCAGATACCATGATCCTAGTTTTTTGAATGTTGAGTTGTAATTTAAGCCAGCTTTTTCACTGTCCTCTTTCACCTTCATCAAGAGGCAAAGTTCCTCTTCTTTTTCTGCCATAAGAGTGGTATCTGCTGCATATATGAGGTTATTGATATTTCTTCCAGCAATCTTGATTCCAGCTTGTGCTTCATCTAGACCAGCATTTCGCATGATGTACTCTGCATAGAAGATAAATAAACACGGTGATGATATACAGCCTTGACATATTCCTTTCCCAATTTGAAACCAGTCTGTTTTTCTGTGTCCGGTTCTAACTGTTGCTTCTTGACCTGCATACAGGTTTCTCAGGGGACAGGTAAGAATTTTCCACAGTTTGTTGTGATCCACACAATCAAAGGCTTTGGCATAGTCAGTGAAGCAGAAGTAGATGTTTTTCTGGGATTCCCTCGTTCTATGGTCTGATGGATGTTGGCAATTTGATCTCTGGTTCCTCTGCCTTTTCTACATCCAGCTTGTACATCTGAAAGTTCTCAGTTCACGTCGTATTGAAGCCTAGCTTGGAGGATTTTGAGCATGACCTTGCTAGCATGTGAAATGAGTGCCATTGTGTAGTAGTTTGTACATTCTTTGGCATTGCCCTTCTTTGGGATTGGAATGAAAACTGACCTTTTCCAATCCTATGGTCGCTGTTGAGTTTTCCAAATTTGCTGACACATGGAGTGCAGTACTTTAACAGCATCATTTTTTAGGATTTGAAATAGCCCAGCTAGAATTCTGTCATCTCCACTGGCTTTGTTTGTAGTGATGCTTCCCAAGGCTCACTTGACTTTGTACTCCAAGATACCTGGCTCTGGGTGAGTGATCACACCGTTGTGGTATCCGGATCATTATAATCATTTCTGTATAGTTCATACGTGTATTCTTTTCACCTCTTCTTAATGTCTTATGCTTTTATTAGGTCCATACCACTCTTCTCCTTTATTGTGCCCATCCTTGCATGAAATTTTCCCTTGTTATCTCTAATTTTCCTGAAGAGATCTTTCCCATTCTGCTAGTTTCCTCTGTTTCTTTGCATTGTTCACTTAGGAAAGCTTTCTTATTTTTCCTTGCTATTCTTTGGAACTCTGCGTTCAGATGGGTATATCTTTCTTTTATCCTTTGCCATCTGCTTCTCTTAGTATCAGCATTTCCTGCAGTTGATAAGTGTAACATGATTGCCAGGCTTTCTTGCATTGGTTATTGATATTTCTTCCAGCAATCTTGATTCCAGCTTGTGCTTCATCTAGACCAGCATTTCGCATGATGTACTCTGCATAGAAGATAAATAAACACGGTGATGATATACAGCCTTGACATATTCCTTTCCCAATTTGAAACCAGTCTGTTTTTCTGTGTCCGGTTCTAACTGTTGCTTCTTGACCTGCATACAGGTTTCTCAGGGGACAGGTAAGAATTTTCCACAGTTTGTTGTGATCCACACAATCAAAGGCTTTGGCATAGTCAGTGAAGCAGAAGTAGATGTTTTTCTGGGATTCCCTCGTTCTATGGTCTGATGGATGTTGGCAATTTGATCTCTGGTTCCTCTGCCTTTTCTACATCCAGCTTGTACATCTGAAAGTTCTCAGTTCACGTCGTATTGAAGCCTAGCTTGGAGGATTTTGAGCATGACCTTGCTAGCATGTGAAATGAGTGCCATTGTGTAGTAGTTTGTACATTCTTTGGCATTGCCCTTCTTTGGGATTGGAATGAAAACTGACCTTTTCCAATCCTATGGTCGCTGTTGAGTTTTCCAAATTTGCTGACACATGGAGTGCAGTACTTTAACAGCATCATTTTTTAGGATTTGAAATAGCCCAGCTAGAATTCTGTCATCTCCACTGGCTTTGTTTGTAGTGATGCTTCCCAAGGCTCACTTGACTTTGTACTCCAAGATACCTGGCTCTGGGTGAGTGATCACACCGTTGTGGTATCCGGATCATTATAATCATTTCTGTATAGTTCATACGTGTATTCTTTTCACCTCTTCTTAATGTCTTATGCTTTTATTAGGTCCATACCACTCTTCTCCTTTATTGTGCCCATCCTTGCATGAAATTTTCCCTTGTTATCTCTAATTTTCCTGAAGAGATCTTTCCCATTCTGCTAGTTTCCTCTGTTTCTTTGCATTGTTCACTTAGGAAAGCTTTCTTATTTTTCCTTGCTATTCTTTGGAACTCTGCGTTCAGATGGGTATATCTTTCTTTTATCCTTTGCCATCTGCTTCTCTTAGTATCAGCATTTCCTGCAGTTGATAAGTGTAACATGATTGCCAGGCTTTCTTCCCCTAATGGTGGATTTTCTCAGCATGCAGCCCTTAGCAGTGGAAACCTCAAGGCAGTAGAACTTAGAGTTTATTTGTTTATATAAACAATGAAATTATTTCAAAAATTATTTATTTGGCTGTATTGGGTGTTAGTTGTGGCACACAGGATCTTTTGTTGTGGCGTGTGGCCTTCTCTAGTTGTGGTACTAGAGCATGTAGTCTCACTACTTGTGGCACACAGGCATAGTTACCCTGTTGCATGTGGGATCTTAGTTCCCCAACTAGGAATTGAACTCATGTCCCCTGCGTTGGGAGGTGAATTCTTAACCATTGAACCACCAAGAAAGTTCCAAGCTTAGAGCTTTATAAGATTTTAAAAATTCTATAGAACAGTAGCACTTGGGCTCATTGGTTATCAAGTCTTTTCCGTTCAAATCATTCTCTCTTCTCTTTCCAACACCTGCAGCGATTGCATTGATGACCACAGCAGTGATCTCCACCTGCGACCATGGTATTGTAGCCAAGATCAAGAGAGTGATCATGGAGAGAGACACTTACCCTCGGAAGTGGGGTTTAGGTCCAAAAGTAAGTGCGATTGGGCGTGTGCCTTGTTGAGTAATCGGGCAGCTCTTGCCGTGTCTCCATGTCATGTCCTGGCCTTGTGCTGGGCTCGGGAGTCGATAGTGGTTAGGAATGTGCCTATCTTGGTCCTTAGAAATTTTAGGCTAAGGGGACCGTAGATGGGCCTCACTCCACTTGTGCCATGGAATGGTGACTTTCAGCATAGTTGAGGGCCTTGTTAAGGGGTGTGGCAAGGTGCCTGGCAACTCGAGTCTACAGTGAAGGCCTTGGCCTGGTCTGGGAGTTGGGGCGAGGGATGTTTTCCTTGAGCCATACCAGTGTGAATTACATAGTGTTAAATGTTGAGGTGAAGCATGGGGGGAGAGGCTAGGGCTGCTGGAATGGCGTGTGGTCACAGTGACACTGCGGAGGCTCCCGTGGGTACAGCAAGCCTTGCACCCTTTGACAAGTTCATGTTTGGACCTGTTGGAGAGAGGGTAAGTTCTGAGTGCTCTGCTGTGTGTGGTCCTGATCCCTGGTTTGTGTTAACTCTGTTCTAACATTGAAACCCTGACGGTCCACCAGGCAAGTCAGAAGAAGCTGATGATCAAGCAGGGCCTTTTGGACAAGCATGGCAAGCCCACAGACAGCACACCTGCCACATGGACGCAGGAGTATGTTGATTACAGGTGAGGGCAGACATTTCCCAGTCCTGAGCGTGGGCAGAGGGCCCGCTCTGGATGCAGTGGTACCTCAGCAGCAGGCGGGGAGTAGAAGGTGTGGAGCTCTGAGGCTGGGTGCCGCCTACTGGCCACCTGGATACGGGCCTCGGCTCAAGTGTGGGGAGTATCAAAGTTTCATAAAAGATGCTTTATGAAATGTGCTCAGTGCAGGTCTGTCGGGACTCACCTTGAGGGGTGTCAGGTAGTGGTTGGTGCTGAATCCTTTTGCTCCAGGCCAGTTAGGGCATTGGGCCCACACAGCAGACCATTAGCCCTTTCCAGTTTGGCTTGTGGGACTCAAGGGGGAGTCAGTCTGCAGCAGCAAGTGGTGAGTTGTTCTGACCAGCGTCAGGACTTTGATGGTGGCTTTAGACCTGCCGGATATGCTGGACATGGCATTCGTGCCTCTGAGGACAGGTTGTCAGGGACCCTCACCTTTTGCCTCTGCTCCTCTTGCAGCAAGGCAGCCAAGAAAGATGTGCCACCCAAAGCAGCCAAAGCCCCAGAGGCAGTTGCTGAAACAGTAAAAACCCCAAAGGTGAGTGGTCTGCCCTGCTGGCTTTGAAATGTGCTGTCCAGCCACAGTGGTTGGTTTTCTGCTGAGTCAGTTGGGTGGACTGTGGGCTTGGGAATTAGACCGGCCTCAGCGGCCCCTGAGCTGAGGCAACAACCCTGGAACAGAGCTGGGTCGGCGGGGCAGAGGTGTGTTGGAAGAGACTGTCACACTCAGGGCTGGGTGGAACTCAGCAGGAGGCTGTGACACATACCTGTGGACGTGTGGCCACTTAGCGTCACAGCTGGGGGCTGCTGGCATGAGATGGCAGGATGGCTTCTCTGTTACCTCTGTGGCACTGAGTGTTCTGAAAGGAGCTGCTCCATTCCTGACGTACCTTCTTTCTCTGAGGACTCAGGGGAGCGCCCCAGTGAGGAGGCAGCCTTCTCTGTCCTGGGCGCCTACCCTGCCGCTTCTTCCATGCCCCCGGCTTCCTGGCCTTCAGGCACGACAATGTCTTTGAGCCCCTGGTAAACCAGACCCTGTTAGGGGTTTTGCCACATGGGCGCAGGAGTATGTTGATTACAGGTGAGGGCAGACATTTCCCAGTCCTGAGCGTGGGCAGAGGGCCCGCTCTGGATGCAGTGGTACCTCAGCAGCAGGCGGGGAGTAGAAGGTGTGGAGCTCTGAGGCTGGGTGCCGCCTACTGGCCACCTGGATACGGGCCTCGGCTCAAGTGTGGGGAGTATCAAAGTTTCATAAAAGATGCTTTATGAAATGTGCTCAGTGCAGGTCTGTCGGGACTCACCTTGAGGGGTGTCAGGTAGTGGTTGGTGCTGAATCCTTTTGCTCCAGGCCAGTTAGGGCATTGGGCCCACACAGCAGACCATTAGCCCTTTCCAGTTTGGCTTGTGGGACTCAAGGGGGAGTCAGTCTGCAGCAGCAAGTGGTGAGTTGTTCTGACCAGCGTCAGGACTTTGATGGTGGCTTTAGACCTGCCGGATATGCTGGACATGGCATTCGTGCCTCTGAGGACAGGTTGTCAGGGACCCTCACCTTTTGCCTCTGCTCCTCTTGCAGCAAGGCAGCCAAGAAAGATGTGCCACCCAAAGCAGCCAAAGCCCCAGAGGCAGTTGCTGAAACAGTAAAAACCCCAAAGGTGAGTGGTCTGCCCTGCTGGCTTTGAAATGTGCTGTCCAGCCACAGTGGTTGGTTTTCTGCTGAGTCAGTTGGGTGGACTGTGGGCTTGGGAATTAGACCGGCCTCAGCGGCCCCTGAGCTGAGGCAACAACCCTGGAACAGAGCTGGGTCGGCGGGGGCAGAGGTGTGTTGGAAGAGACTGTCACACTCAGGGCTGGGTGGAACTCAGCAGGAGGCTGTGACACATACCTGTGGACGTGTGGCCACTTAGCGTCACAGCTGGGGGCTGCTGGCATGAGATGGCAGGATGGCTTCTCTGTTACCTCTGTGGCACTGAGTGTTCTGAAAGGAGCTGCTCCATTCCTGACGTACCTTCTTTCTCTGAGGACTCAGGGGAGCGCCCCAGTGAGGAGGCAGCCTTCTCTGTCCTGGGCGCCTACCCTGCCGCTTCTTCCATGCCCCCGGCTTCCTGGCCTTCAGGCACGACAATGTCTTTGAGCCCCTGGTAAACCAGACCCTGTTAGGGGTTTTGAAAACTTCCTGTTGGATTCTGTCATGGTCTTCTTTGCTGGCTCCCCACCTTTTGACTCTGTGAAAGTGTCTCATCCATCCTTGTCCAGGATCTAACATCAGATCACTTGTCTCCACCTTAGCGGAAGCGAGAGAGTGAAGGTGAGGAAGTCTCTCCAGTGGCTCCACAGCTGGTGAAGGAGAAGAAGAAGAAGAAGGCCAAGAAGGCCAAAGCTGCTCCAGAGAGCACAGACGAGCCGGGAGCGGGGGTGTGTGCCGACAGGCCCTGGGCTCCCTTGGCTCTTGAGGGCTCCCTTGGTGGGTGGGGAGGAAATGTAGCTGCGGAGTGGGAATGCTGAGGCAGCAGTGACAAACTCAGGACTGTTACATACCCCAGGGCATCCTGTTAGAGTAACCTAATGGACCCTGACTGCGTGGGCCTGGGAGAGCAGCAGTGCTTAACAGATGCTTGCTTTTCTTCTCAGGACAGTGACACCACCAAGAAGAAGAAGAAGAAGAAGAAAATAAAAGTAGAAATGGTTTCTGAGTAGTGGAGGCCACGGGAAACATTGTGTCCAGGTGGGAGGAGAAATTAAAGCCTTATCGAGAAAACAAAACTCCATTTGTTCTTGAGGCAATGGACCTGAGGTCCCAGGGAGGGCGGAGAGCCTGGCCCGTTGGAGCAGCTGCTGAGCCCCTGGTGATGTCCCCTGGCACGGTCACCCCATCGTGTCCTGTTTTAAGGACACCGGTGAAGGGGGCGGATTCAGCATCATCTGCTTCTCTGCCCAGTAGTGTTGTGACATCTCCCTTCAGATGCAGCACTGCCCAGTAACCATCCACAGCTGGGGGCTGCTGGCATGAGATGGCAGGATGGCTTCTCTGTTACCTCTGTGGCACTGAGTGTTCTGAAAGGAGCTGCTCCATTCCTGACGTACCTTCTTTCTCTGAGGACTCAGGGGAGCGCCCCAGTGAGGAGGCAGCCTTCTCTGTCCTGGGCGCCTACCCTGCCGCTTCTTCCATGCCCCCGGCTTCCTGGCCTTCAGGCACGACAATGTCTTTGAGCCCCTGGTAAACCAGACCCTGTTAGGGGTTTTGAAAACTTCCTGTTGGATTCTGTCATGGTCTTCTTTGCTGGCTCCCCACCTTTTGACTCTGTGAAAGTGTCTCATCCATCCTTGTCCAGGATCTAACATCAGATCACTTGTCTCCACCTTAGCGGAAGCGAGAGAGTGAAGGTGAGGAAGTCTCTCCAGTGGCTCCACAGCTGGTGAAGGAGAAGAAGAAGAAGAAGGCCAAGAAGGCCAAAGCTGCTCCAGAGAGCACAGACGAGCCGGGAGCGGGGGTGTGTGCCGACAGGCCCTGGGCTCCCTTGGCTCTTGAGGGCTCCCTTGGTGGGTGGGGAGGAAATGTAGCTGCGGAGTGGGAATGCTGAGGCAGCAGTGAAAAACTCAGGACTGTTACATACCCCAGGGCATCCTGTTAGAGTAACCTAATGGACCCTGACTGCGTGGGCCTGGGAGAGCAGCAGTGCTTAACAGATGCTTGCTTTTCTTCTCAGGACAGTGACACCACCAAGAAGAAGAAGAAGAAGAAGAAAATAAAAGTAGAAATGGTTTCTGAGTAGTGGAGGCCACGGGAAACATTGTGTCCAGGTGGGAGGAGAAATTAAAGCCTTATCGAGAAAACAAAACTCCATTTGTTCTTGAGGCAATGGACCTGAGGTCCCAGGGAGGGCGGAGAGCCTGGCCCGTTGGAGCAGCTGCTGAGCCCCTGGTGATGTCCCCTGGCACGGTCACCCCATCGTGTCCTGTTTTAAGGACACCGGTGAAGGGGGCGGATTCAGCATCATCTGCTTCTCTGCCCAGTAGTGTTGTGACATCTCCCTTCAGATGCAGCACTGCCCAGTAACCATCCACAGCTGTTCCTGGGGGCCGTTTTAACATGGGCCTCTGCTAGTTTGCTTCTCTGTTTCCCTTGTCTAAAAAGTTCCTAAACAAAAAAGGCTGCTCAACAAAATGGTCTAGAGCTAGTGAAAAAAATACAACTGAACCGTGTTATTTGAGGGAATAATCTTTTTTCCAGTGTGCTGTGAGGACAGTGGTCTATTCTAGTATCAAGAGTCCCCTCTGTCACCTGCATTTCTCTGGGAGATGGAGGCCTGGCTGAGGGCTTGGCACTCCATCTCGTGTGCTATTTATAATAACTTCTTCAACCTAGCAGTCGCTGTGCACTCGTCACGGCTTGTGTGTATACACACCACTGAGGGCACCGAACCCCATCTGGCTAGTTGTGTTTGTCAGTCAGTTCAGTTGCTAAGTTGTGTCCAGCTGTTGACGACCCCATGGACTGCAGCATGCGAAGCTTCCCTGTCCTTCACTATCTCCCGAAGCCTGCTCAAACTCATGTCCATTGAGTCGGTGATACCATCCAAACCATCTTGTCCTTTGTTGCCCCCTTCTTCTGCCTTTTATTTTTTCCAGCATCAGGGTCTTCTCCAACAAGTCATCTCTTTGCATCCGGTGGCCAAAGTATTGGAGCTTCCGCCTCAGTCTTTCCAGTGAATAGTCAGGGTTGACTTCCTTTAAGGACTGGTTGGATCTCCTTGTGATTCAGAGGACTCTCGAGAGTCTTCTCCAGTGCCGCCGTTCAAAGGCATCTCACATGCTCTTCTCAGACAGTGACACCACCAAGAAGAAGAAGAAGAAGAAGAAAATAAAAGTAGAAATGGTTTCTGAGTAGTGGAGGCCACGGGAAACATTGTGTCCAGGTGGGAGGAGAAATTAAAGCCTTATCGAGAAAACAAAACTCCATTTGTTCTTGAGGCAATGGACCTGAGGTCCCAGGGAGGGCGGAGAGCCTGGCCCGTTGGAGCAGCTGCTGAGCCCCTGGTGATGTCCCCTGGCACGGTCACCCCATCGTGTCCTGTTTTAAGGACACCGGTGAAGGGGGCGGATTCAGCATCATCTGCTTCTCTGCCCAGTAGTGTTGTGACATCTCCCTTCAGATGCAGCACTGCCCAGTAACCATCCACAGCTGTTCCTGGGGGCCGTTTTAACATGGGCCTCTGCTAGTTTGCTTCTCTGTTTCCCTTGTCTAAAAAGTTCCTAAACAAAAAAGGCTGCTCAACAAAATGGTCTAGAGCTAGTGAAAAAAATACAACTGAACCGTGTTATTTGAGGGAATAATCTTTTTTCCAGTGTGCTGTGAGGACAGTGGTCTATTCTAGTATCAAGAGTCCCCTCTGTCACCTGCATTTCTCTGGGAGATGGAGGCCTGGCTGAGGGCTTGGCACTCCATCTCGTGTGCTATTTATAATAACTTCTTCAACCTAGCAGTCGCTGTGCACTCGTCACGGCTTGTGTGTATACACACCACTGAGGGCACCGAACCCCATCTGGCTAGTTGTGTTTGTCAGTCAGTTCAGTTGCTAAGTTGTGTCCAGCTGTTGACGACCCCATGGACTGCAGCATGCGAAGCTTCCCTGTCCTTCACTATCTCCCGAAGCCTGCTCAAACTCATGTCCATTGAGTCGGTGATACCATCCAAACCATCTTGTCCTTTGTTGCCCCCTTCTTCTGCCTTTTATTTTTTCCAGCATCAGGGTCTTCTCCAACAAGTCATCTCTTTGCATCCGGTGGCCAAAGTATTGGAGCTTCCGCCTCAGTCTTTCCAGTGAATAGTCAGGGTTGACTTCCTTTAGGATGGACTGGTTGGATCTCCTTGTGATTCAGAGGACTCTCGAGAGTCTTCTCCAGTGCCGCCGTTCAAAGGCATCCATTCAGCACTCAGCCTTCCTTATGGTCCAGCTCTCACATCCGTACATGACTACTGGAAACACCACAGCATTGACTATGTGGACTTTGTCGGCAAAGCAGTGTCTCTGCTTTTTAGTATGCTGTCTAGGTTTGTTAGTTGTGTTTATAAGCTAAGCCAAAAAACCCCATTTGTCCATTCTTTGTTTTAACCCTCCGTTACTTTCATTGCTGGGAGAAGGTTGTATTTTTACTTAATTAAAGTTTACTTACGAAGTTTTTAAAAGTATCCCTGTTTTGAGTTTCTGATTGTTGACTTCAAGGTAGAACAAAAAAATACCTATCAATTAAACATGAGAGACCTTTATGTCCTAGTTGAAATCTGGTGCTTTTCTTTGATGTTTGGTTACCTTTTTCTCTGGCTCTGTCTCTTAGGACAAATACTTCCCTTTGGGTCTGTCACCTGGCATCTTCTTCAAGACACAAGATAATGGGAATCTTCACCAATTAAGTACTCTCCAAAATCAAGAGTAGAAAGTGTGTGTTCTCTGGCAGGCGTGTGGGGCAGGTGGTGGTGGACAAGGACATGCCAGGTCATCAAGCAAATAACATCTGGGCTCAGACTCGATGACAGGAGCCTCTGAAGATTGTGAGCAGGAAAAGGGGCAGTGGTGGAGAATGTTTAAGAATCTGAAGACCTTAGTGAGAGAAAGCTCCAGGATTCTTTGCAGTTTGGTGCCAAAACAGTTACGTGGAATAGGGTGTTTGGGGTTGGTGTGAATGCAGCAAGGTTCAAGGCCACATTCCCAGTGCTGGTTCATTGTGGCCTCTACTGTCTGGGACTGAGTGCAACCAGCATACCTGGGCCTGGAAGCTGGCTTTCACCTGCTCTAGGTGTGCTAGGACAGGATACAGGAAGGTCACCGTGTCCACGGTAGGTTCCCATTTAGGGTAGGACCTCTTGAGTGCTTATACATGGTACCAACCTCAGGTGAATTTTAAGGGCACACCACCATCTTCCTTAGAGCTAAAAGAATTGAGTATTTTATTCTGGAGATGTTACTTAAACCTGGGTAGTCGGTCTGGGTGCTCTGACGTCGAGTACAAGAGAAGGCTAAAAGGGAGCTTTCAGGAGGATCTGGTAGGCATACCAAAATCAAGGTCAGTGCAAATAGAAGCAAAGAACTTCAGAGCATTCTCCCTACTGGACTAGAAATTGGAGAGTCCTATCTCACCTTTGCTCAGTGTGTTTTTATACACTGCATGCGTGTTCATGTGCACACTGCCTGGCCCAGCACAGACTCCTGCCACCTGCACACAGAAAGCTGCCTTAGCCTGACCTCTAGGCTTAAGATGATTGTCACACTTTCGGGAGACTCTGGAACCCAGGAGAGGCATATCATGTGGGTGCTGCTTAGGGTACAGGACAGTTAAAAGGCACAAGGTCACTGGCATTTTAACACAGCAACATTTTTATTGCTTTTGAGGGTTTCCCAGAGTAGACCTCATCCTATTGCACAGCTGTTTCATTTGGCAGGTTAGAAAGTTGCCGCTGAAAATGCTTTCTTCAAATCAAAGACAAATGAAATGTCCAGTGTGACTGAAGGTAAGAGTGCAAGCTTCAGAGGGCTAGGGTCCATTGCTTTTCCTCCCCATGTGCACCATGTGATCAACAGCTGCATTTGAACAGTATTGCCCCCAATTTCCAGAGATCCTTTTGAAATCCTGCTCTGGGGGGCCCCTTCTACCAGAGAAATCATCCCAGCCTGAACTTCTGAACTTCAAGACGGACACCCACTGGCCTCATAAGGATAGAGCTGGAAGCTAGTGATCCTGTTTTTTAAAAAGCAAAGGGGGCGCAGTTGCAAAGGCTGGAAGGGCCCATGGTCATTCCCCCTATTGTGCAAGCTTAGTAAACCCAGGAGACAGGCACCCACTGTGGAGAACTGCATGCCCGGTCAAAGGCTTCTTCCAATTTCTTAAGGGTTTCATCAACACTGTTATTGATCAGTGAGAGGTCAAAATAGTGAGCATACTGGCTGCGGATGGCCTCCGAGTCCTTTTTCAGCTGCTGCAGCGCTTCTGTCTGTGGAGGAGAGAAAGGGTGGGATGGGGAGGGGGGAAAGAGTGCCACAGATGGAGCAGGCTGCATGTGCCGTACTCAAGAGGCCCAGGACAGTTCAAGTGGGCCTTGATCACTATGACCACTGCCTGGCTTTGAATCATGTGCTTAAAGCCTAAAACCCTGAAGACCTTGCCTGAGACTGTTAGGCTGGGTGTGGAGAGGCGATCACTGAAGACATCTGGGCAGCAACAAACACTGAAAGATATGAGGTGGCAGGGGAACTGCAACTGATCTCATAAAGGGCTAGTTACACTCACACAGGGTTCTCAGAAGTTACTAAAATAAAGCCAGTGACCCAACAAAATAAGCTCAGGAGCTGACCAGGTAGGTCACAGAGAAACCAATACAAATGGCCCTCAGGAGCCTGTCAAGGTGCTCTATCGCTCCCAGTAGACTTGCCAAAGATGAAACTTTGGATAACATGCTCCTGCTACAGGAAGTCAAATTTTGAGGGTTTCCCAGAGTAGAGCTCATCCTATTGCACAGCTGGTTCATTTGGCAGGTTAGAAAGTTGCCGCTGAAAATGCTTTCTTCAAATCAAAGACAAATGAAATGCCCAGGGGGAGGGAAGGTAAGAGGGCAAGCTTCAGAGGGCTAGGTCCATTGCTTTTCCTCCCCATGTGCACCATGTGATCAACAGCTGCATTTGAACAGTATTGCCCCCAATTTCCAGAGATCCTTTTGAAATCCTGCTCTGGGGGGCCCCTTCTACCAGAGAAATCATCCCAGCCTGAACTTCTGAACTTCAAGACGGACACCCACTGGCCTCATAAGGATAGAGCTGGAAGCTAGTGATCCTGTTTTTTAAAAAGCAAAGGGGGCGCAGTTGCAAAGGCTGGAAGGGCCCATGGTCATTCCCCCTATTGTGCAAGCTTAGTAAACCCAGGAGACAGGCACCCACTGTGGAGAACTGCATGCCCGGTCAAAGGCTTCTTCCAATTTCTTAAGGGTTTCATCAACACTGTTATTGATCAGTGAGAGGTCAAAATAGTGAGCATACTGGCTGCGGATGGCCTCCGAGTCCTTTTGCAGCTGCTGCAGCGCTTCTGTCTGTGGAGGAGAGAAAGGGTGGGATGGGGAGGGGGGAAAGAGTGCCACAGATGGAGCAGGCTGCATGTGCCGTACTCAAGAGGCCCAGGACAGTTCAAGTGGGCCTTGATCACTATGACCACTGCCTGGCTTTGAATCATGTGCTTAAAGCCTAAAACCCTGAAGACCTTGCCTGAGACTGTTAGGCTGGGTGTGGAGAGGCGATCACTGAAGACATCTGGGCAGCAACAAACACTGAAAGATATGAGGTGGCAGGGGAACTGCAACTGATCTCATAAAGGGCTAGTTACACTCACACAGGGTTCTCAGAAGTTACTAAAATAAAGCCAGTGACCCAACAAAAATAAGCTCAGGAGCTGACCAGGTAGGTCACAGAGAAACCAATACAAATGGCCCTCAGGAGCCTGTCAAGGTGCTCTATCGCTCCCAGTAGACTTGCCAAAGATGAAACTTTGGATAACATGCTCCTGCTACAGGAAGTCAAATCCTCTGCCAGATGTGACCTCTCTCCACACCCTCAATTCCCAACACAGTTCTCCCTGGGATCTGGATGTATTTGCACACATGAAACAGCATACGCACAGGACCATGGATACTACTTTAAAAAGTTTTAAACCTAAACAGCAATTAAAAAGGCAGAGAAGAAACTAAATGATTTTGCCACATCCACATAATGGGAGAGGTCTAAGGTCTCCACGGTCATGTTCAGTGAAAAGCAAAGCGACTGCAGAGGGGGTTTGGAGGCTTCTCAACATGGTGCTGGCCTCCTTTGTGTCCCCTCTCCACAGCATGCCCCTGTGGGCCTAGGGCCACGTATGTTCTTCACAGTCCCTGTTTCCCCCACTTGTCCCTCTTAAGTCCACGTCCATCTCTGTGCTTCTGGAACAACGGCCTGGCTAGGGGGTTAACAACTATCTGCTGAACAGACTGGCCACACATGCTCTGTCCTCTTGGCCTCAAGGGTAGGAGGACAGCAATGGCCAAGAAGCTGAGACCCGCTGGTGCTCTGCCACCAATGTGGACCAATGTCCAGTCGACAAAGGACTGAAGAGTGGCTCCTGCCCCCTGCACAGACCCTCCATTCCCACCTGAGTGCCCTGGTCAGTGGGTGCGATGAACACAATGAAAGGTGAAAGTTCTGCTGTCCGAATGATCTTCAGGGTCTAGAAAAAAGTAGAGGGAGGAAGAAGAGAGGGAGAAAACGAAGTGAGCTGTCATGACAGACCCCTTGGAATCAGCATCTTCGGGCCTCACCAAGTCCAACAGTGTCTCCAGCATTGCTGGCACTGCTCTTCTGCCTCCAGGTGACCCCAGTAACAGCCCGTGAAGCAGATACGTGCTCCCTGAAGGTCCTCGCAAACCGTGCTCTTCCGCACCCCTCTGCCATCTGCTCCTGCCTTCCACGCCTACCCACCTGAGGCTCAATGTCAAGGATGGCGATCTTGTCCTGCTTGTGAATCTGGTGCACTGTCTCAAACTTGGTGCCAAACATGTTGCCCTGGTAGCTGCCAAACTCCAAGAACTCATTGGCAGAGATGCTCCTCGTCATCTCCTCCGTGGAGATGAAGTGGTACTCCTTCCCATCTTCTTCACTCTTCTTGGCCGGCCGTGTTGTATCTGCGCATGAGAACTCAAATCCCTGAGCAACTCAGGGCCTCCCCGGCTCCTGAGGGGCTCAGAGCCCGGCATTGCCACCGCCACCCCGGCCGCCTTTAGTGCAGGGGTTTCTTGTACAGGACCCTCAGGGCCTTACTCTAGGAAATGAAGTGGGCCAGGAAGTCCCCTGTCAGCCCAGAACACAAGAGCAAGAGCCCATCCTCTTCCCTTTATGAAGCTGCATCTCTCAAACACCATCCCCAAGGACATAGAAGCTAGAAATATTTCCTAAACAGATCTGCAGAGACTTCACAGGCAGTTCCAGTGGTTAAGACTCCACCTTCCAATGCAGGGCGTGGCACTGGCCTGATCCCTGGTCAGGGAACTGAGATCCCACATGCTGCACAGTGTGGTAAAAAAATTAAAAAGAAAAAGCACAACTGACCTGCAGGCTATAGTCTGGATTTCTGGGAAGTACACTGAAAGTTTGCCTTTTCTGGCCTGAGTTATCCTCATCTTTCACCCACTCCCTCTAACTCCTTATTCTAACTTATTTAATGATCCAAGTGTCACTATGTCTCTTATGTAGACAAACTTCATTAGTTGAGACAACTATGGGGACAAATTTGTACCTTTCAAAAATTTCTTTTTATAATCAAACATTTTTAAGAAATGACAAGAAAGGCACTTTCCTGGCAGTCTAGTGGTTATGACTCTATGCCTTCACTGCCAAAGCCTGAGTTCAATCCCTGGCTAGGGAAACTGGGATATCACAAGCTGGGCAAACAGTGCAGGCTTATGTGGCATGGCCAAGAAAGAAAAAAAAGATCACAAAAAGACAGACCACTATGGAACCGTGTCCCAGAGGCCTCCAAGTTACTCACATGGGGCAGGGTATGCGAACTTGTCCGGGCTCTGGCTGAGCAGGGCACTCTTGATATGGCTGCGGCCCACCCCGCTGGCTCCTGCATGGACAGAGGGGACAGGCAGGCGGATAAAGGCTTCCATTTCTTTCCCCAGAGACTAAGGCAGGGATAGGAAGAGCACTAAGAGGGGTTTTCATCTCTCAGAACCCAAGATCAGTGACAATTCAAAGCAAATTGCATGGCTCTGGGCTGGGGTCAGGAGGATTGGGTGTTTCAGACCCTGCAGTCCCAATTACAATTCAGAACACAACTGTCATTTTAACATAGGAGCTGGCTACCACGTGGCATTTTCTGTTTATTTTTGAAGGAAAGTTCCCTTACTGGACTCTCCAAAATTAATGGGACCGACTTTTACTGCAAATTTAAACAGAACTCTAATACAGATCCCAACTACCGTTTTCACTCTAAAGACAGGGGGTGAACCAAGGACTTGCCCCATTTCAAAGAGCCCTGAATCCTTTTCCGCAGTACACAGAAGCATAGACCTAGAGCAGCCTTCCTGTCAACGAGATGGATAAACAACCTAAAAAAATTAGTTGCTGAAAACTCTGTCAGGTTTACCTTGTCTAGTAACGTGAACCAAGACGAGTCCTGGTAAGGACTCACGAAACTCTTATACCTGCTCGATATGGAGGCCTCAGACACTTCTCGTTTCCTTTTCTTCTTCACTTACCCCTACTGTTTTGAAGGGACAGAGGGGATGGAGGCAGGGAGGTAGGCTACATCCTGAAGGCAGTGGAATACGAACAGAAATTTAGTATAAGAAGCAAAACAACGAGAAGATACCGATGAGAACCAGGGTCTTCCTCTTGAACGCTGGCAGCCGGACAACTTCCTCATAGGAAACAACATCCAACTGGTCAAAAACTAGAGATAAAGAAAAGCAAGTTAAGTCCACTCCAGAGCTGGGCAAAAAGTGCAGGCTGCCACCAGCCGCATGTGATCCTGATGCCGCCACGTCTACACGGAGGACGCCCTTCTTTGGGGTCTGTCTTGGTTTTCCCAACCCCCACCCTGATGCCATCTAAACTCAACACGGCCGTCAGTCAGTTCTTTGCATTCATATTTTCTGGCCACAACCCTAGGCCTGAGCACCGTCACTCACCTCCCCAGTACCGCCTGCATTAGCCCTTATCTCAGGGAACACGAGTGTCATCCCCATTCTGTTCCTCCCACCTCCCATGTCACACAACTGCTGTCTGTAGCTCGAGCTGCTGTTGCCTACTCTCTGTCACCACGGCTGCTCTGTGGAGGCTCCTGACCTAGCAGGCGCTTTCAGGTCCCGTGATTTCCTCCTGTCTTTCTCTAGAATGCTCCCAGCAGGAAAGAGGCATTTAATAAACAGTAGCTCAGTTGTCAATTATTCTTCATTTGTAATCTACAATCTGCTTGCACCAATAGCAGGTAAAGAACGAAGTTAGAATTAGCTCTGGAAAACTGGCCACCATCTGGGGTTGCTCAAACCCGGCACTTGGTCATACTAATACATGCTGATATACTGCGAAAGGTCTGGAAGGTTGTCAGGTTGGCTCCCTGGGGGAGAGCACAATGAGCAGCCTTGCTCTACATGCACCGACTGTGTTGAGCTACAGAGAGGCCCAGGAGACCAGAAGCAGCGGGGAGGTCTGCCGCGTACTTGCGCTGTGCTTGGCCAGGTACTTGTCTTTGTACTTCTTCTTCTTCCCAAAGGGACTGCAGCTTGGAGCCTCACTTGGAGTAGAATGAGCCCCACTCGCCACTCGCCTGGAGAGAAGATATGACCAAGGACATCGGTGGCTTCTTGGTATAAAAGCCCTGGGTCACTTGCCTGTGCCGTCCCTCTACACAAAACCTCCAGAGCCATCTGCCTCCTGCCCTTTCTGTCAAGGCACTATTTACAATAGCCAAGATATGGAAACAACCTAAATGTCCATCAACAGATGAATGGATAAAGAAGCTATAGCACACGTGTGCGTACACACACACACACACACACAGAGGAATAGTACTCAGCTATTAAAAGAAATGAAATGCTGCCATTTACAACATGAATGGACCTAGAGAGTATTATGATTAGTGAAAAGTCAGAAAAAGATAAAACTCTATGTCATCACTTGTATGTGAAATCTAAAATATAAAACAAATGAATGATTAGGATAAAATGAATAGACACAGATAGGGAAAACAAACTAGTGGTTGCCACTGAGGAAAAGGAAGAGGGAGAGACAAACTAGGAGCACAGGATTAAGAGGTATCAGTACAAAGCACCATGCATAAGATAAATAAGCTACAAGGATGTATTATACAGTATTGGGAAATACAGCTGCTATTTTATAATAACTTTAAATGGAATATACAGAATTCCCTGGCAGTTCAGTGCTTAAGATTCTGCACTTTCACTGTCAAGGGTGTAGCGAGAAAAAAAGAGTATAACATATAAAAATACTGTTCTCTGTGTTTTCTCTGTTTCTCTAGTGTTCTCTATTTTCTTGGAGTTTTGTACTTTCCACTCCAACACTTAGGTCTTTAATCCATTTGATTTTTGTAAGTGGTGTGAAAAATATTCTAATTTTATTTTGCACAATAAATCGGCTCTCCAGTTTTCCTAGCACCACTTATTATTTTGGGGGGGGGGGTCAGGAAGGGAGGGGAGCGGGCAGGCCACTTCTATTGGTCTTTCATTTCTCTGTTTTCATCCGTCTTTGTTCTTTGGCCCATGTGGACCTCCCATCACGGTGGCTTCTGTTGTCGCAGAGCACCGGCTCCGGGCGCATGCGCTCCAGAGCTCCGGCTCGGTGATTGGACGCATCAGTCCAGCCGCTCCGCGGCACGTGGGATCTTCCCAGGCCAGGGATCGAACCGGCGCCCCTTGCACAGCAAGGCGGTGTCCTTACCCACTGGACCACCAGGGAAGCTCCTAGCACCATTTATTGAAGAGACTGTCTCTCCTCCTTTGTATATTGTTGCCTCGTTTGTCATGTGTTAATTGATACAAGTGCAGGTGTTTATTTCTGGGCTCTCTATTCTGTTCCACTGATCTGTATGTCTATTGTTGTGCCAGTAGTATGCTGTCTTTTCAAATGTTTGGGGTATAGCCGATTGAGAATGTTATGATAGTTTCCAGTGGACAGCAAAGGGACTCAGCCATATGTACACTGTGTCCAGTCTTCCCCAAACTGCCCTCCCATCCAGGCTGCCACGTGACATTGAGCAGATTTCAATGTGCTTGCTGTGCAGTAGGTCCTAACTGGTTATCCAGTTTAAATACAGCAGTAGAGCAGTATGCTATTTTGATGACCGTAGTTTTGTAGTAGAGTCTGAAGTCAGGGAGTGTGCTAACCCAAGCTTTGCTCTTTTTTCTAATTTGGTGAAAAATGCTATGGGTATTTTGAGAGGGATGGCATTAAGTCTGTAGATTGCTTTGGGTCGTACAGATTTTTATCAGTATTACCACTTTTAATTCATTTCCTTATATCATGTTCAATTTCCTTCATCAGTGTTTCATGGTTTTTAGAGTCTTTCACCTCCTTGCTAAGTTAATTCTCGGTATTTTATTGTTTTTCATGAAGTTTTAAACAAGATTATTTTCTTGCTTTTTCTTTCTGATAGTTTATTATTAGTTTATAGAAAAGAAACAGATTTCTGTGCATTAATCTTATATTCTGCAACTTTACTGAATTCATTTTTCTAATAGTTTTTCAGTGGAGACTGTAGGGTTTTTCTATATGTAGCGTCATGTTGGACATGACTTAATGACTAAATAACAACTACTTCATGTCATCTTTGACCCTGTCCTCCTCTCTCTCTGGCCCCTCATGCTCTGTCTGTTGCTGCCCCTTCTGTAGCCTCTCTGCTAACCTGGCCTTGCTCACCTCTGCTCTTCCTCACGCATCCCTGCTCGCTCTCTGCGCCTCTTCCAGAAGAGAGAGACAGCAGCAGGAGGGGCGGCCTGGACAGACCAGGCTGCGCTGTGAGGGGGACGTGATTATGGACCTGGACACACGCACGCGGACTCTCAAGGGCCAAGGGCAGGGGACAGGTGTCTGCCAGGTGGCTGATGCACCCTCGGCCATGCAGCCCTGCTATCCTGGAGCCTGCATCTCACAGCCTTAAAGCAGAGGCCAAACACAACCCACAAGCTCACTTTCTCTGCTCAAGGGCTTTATGAACTTTCATGATCTTACCTCAGCATGAGAAATACGGTACATGGGACAGGGATTACTTTTTCTATGTATCAGAAGTTTGCATGAAAGACACATATTTAAATTTTTACTGTGTTAAAGTTTAAATTTAAATTTAAAATTTGACTGCAAGACTCAGAAGATACTGGCTCAGAAGGGTACTGGAGGATTCAGTCCCAGTGCCGTGGCCTGTTTTGTAAGTTTGGGGAAAGCATTTGTGGCAACAGAGATCCATGGATGCAGGAAGAGCTAGGCTCCTTTACCCATAACAGCCAGTCAAGCTCCTAAGGGCATCACTGCTCCCACGCCCCACCCATTCTGCTAGGAAAAGTGGGAGGTTGGCCCAATTGAGAAACAGAAACTATACACAAAATGACAGATTTAGAAGCTGAGCAATTCTCTGCGGTGGGCATGGGCTGCCATGCATGGGCAACTCACCACTCCTGAAGCTCGGGGGAGGGGATCAGGCCCGCTGACTCCTGGGATGAGCCTTCCACCCGCCCCTGCCACCAGTTGCTGTCATCCTTGTTGATGATCTGGATGATGTCCCCGGTGACAAACTGCAGTCCTGCCTCCTTGCAAGGGATCAGGTTGTCCTTTCTGGGATCATAATCAAACTGGGCCCTCATGAACATCTGCAAATGGAGGTGAGGTGGCACTGCATCAGTGGAAAGCGTGGCTGTACATAAGCAGGATCAGCACTGACTGGACAGCAGGGAGGCAAAAATGGTGTGGGGTTACTGGGCTTCAGCCATCTTTTCTGGAGTACAAAACAGCTACTTTTATGGACGTGCCCAAAGTCTTGCTGCTGATATAACATTAAATGAGAATATCATTAAAAAAATACAATACCTAGTATGCTTGAAATTTTAAGAGTATTTCTTTATACATAGAATCAAAAGAGACTGGAAGAAGCTATTATATCATAATTTAATCGAGTTATCTCTAATCGGAAGATTGGGGCATAAATCCAATCCAAAGAAATGAAGAAATAATGAAGAGCAGAAACCTATGCAACAGGCCGCTGGATGTGTTCTGCCATGGCCCACACTCTGTCTGTGGAGTGTGCTTTCTCTGAATCTGAATAAATCCATTTCTCACCTATCACTTTGTCTCTCACTGAATTCTCTGGAAAAACGATGAGAATTACGGTACATGGGACAGGGATTACTTTTTCTATGTATCAGAAGTTTGCATGAAAGACACATATTTAAATTTTTACTGTGTTAAAGTTTAAATTTAAATTTAAAATTTGACTGCAAGACTCAGAAGATACTGGCTCAGAAGGGTACTGGAGGATTCAGTCCCAGTGCCGTGGCCTGTTTTGTAAGTTTGGGGAAAGCATTTGTGGCAACAGAGATCCATGGATGCAGGAAGAGCTAGGCTCCTTTACCCATAACAGCCAGTCAAGCTCCTAAGGGCATCACTGCTCCCACGCCCCACCCATTCTGCTAGGAAAAGTGGGAGGTTGGCCCAATTGAGAAACAGAAACTATACACAAAATGACAGATTTAGAAGCTGAGCAATTCTCTGCGGTGGGCATGGGCTGCCATGCATGGGCAACTCACCACTCCTGAAGCTCGGGGGAGGGGATCAGGCCCGCTGACTCCTGGGATGAGCCTTCCACCCGCCCCTGCCACCAGTTGCTGTCATCCTTGTTGATGATCTGGATGATGTCCCCGGTGACAAACTGCAGTCCTGCCTCCTTGCAAGGGATCAGGTTGTCCTTTCTGGGATCATAATCAAACTGGGCCCTCATGAACATCTGCAAATGGAGGTGAGGTGGCACTGCATCAGTGGAAAGCGTGGCTGTACATAAGCAGGATCAGCACTGACTGGACAGCAGGGAGGCAAAAATGGTGTGGGGTTACTGGGCTTCAGCCATCTTTTCTGGAGTACAAAACAGCTACTTTTATGGACGTGCCCAAAGTCTTGCTGCTGATATAACATTAAATGAGAATATCATTAAAAAAATACAATACCTAGTATGCTTGAAATTTTAAGAGTATTTCTTTATACATAGAATCAAAAGAGACTGGAAGAAGCTATTATATCATAATTTAATACGAGTTATCTCTAATGGGAAGATTGGGGCATAAATCCAATCCAAAGAAATGAAGAAATAATGAAGAGCAGAAACCTATGCAACAGGCCGCTGGATGTGTTCTGCCATGGCCCACACTCTGTCTGTGGAGTGTGCTTTCTCTGAATCTGAATAAATCCATTTCTTACCTATCACTTTGTCTCTCACTGAATTCTCTGCAAAGAGACACGAAGAACCTGAACCTCAGTGGGTCCAGACATTGGGAGGCCAACTCTGAGGTGGGACGAGCATCTCAGCCACCTCCCAGGGGCTCCTGGTCCATAAGAGCGCGGAGCCCAGAACCAAGCTCACCTCCAAAACTGACTGAGCCCCCCTGCAACTTTGCAGAAGCCCCCTGGTCATCACTAACAAGCTCCCTGATCCCAATTAAGCAATAAGGCCCACTCCAGGAAACACCCTGCAGCGTCCCAACCAATCACTGAACGTCAACCTTCCCGCAGGAATTTTCTTTGTCTTGAGGCTATAAAAAGTCCACTACTACCCATGAAAACTGTCGGCTCTCCCTGGTTTGCGCTTCCGGTACCCACTCTATCTCTGCTCTTTGTTCTTAATAAACTCACTCCCTTCTGAAAAAAAAAAAAAAAACAAAAACACCTATGAAACAGAAAATAGAGTTGAAAGAAAGACAACATCAGTTCTTTGAAGACTCATGAAATTAAGGCTGATTAAAAAACTAGAGAAGACACCATTTCCCAGTAAAGAACAAAATGTAACAGCACCAACACAATGGCCAAAATGAAGGGAAAAGTCCCTAGATAATTCTCAGTGAGGATGCGGAAGAGCTGGAGCTTGCAGCTGGGAATGGAAAATGGTATAACTACCTTGGAAAGCAGTTTGACAACATCACCAAAGCTGAACATAGCCCACAACTAACCAGATACAATGAGGTTAACAGCAGGACTGGTTTTTGTTAAGAACCAAAAAGCTGGAGTGCTTCCCTGGTGGCTCGGATGGTAAAAAAACTCCGCCCACAGTGTGGGAGGCCTGGGTTTGACCCGTGGCTTGGGAAGGTCCTCTGGAGAAGGGCCAGGCTAGCTGCTCCAGTAGTCTTGCCTGGAGAATCCCGTGGCTCACGCACAGGGTCACGGAGTCAGAACGACTGAGTGACTTGACTCTCTAAGGATTTCCCTGGTGGCTCAGACGGTAAAGCATGTGCCTGCAATGCAGCAACCTGGGTTCGATCCCTGGGTGGGGAAGATCCCCTGGAGGAGGAAATGGCAAACCCACTCCAGTATTCTTGCCTGGAGAATCCCACGGACAGAGGAGTCTGGTGGGCTACCGTTCACAGGGCTGCAAAGAGTTGGACGATTGGGCAACTAACACAACAACTAAAAGCTGGAATTCCAGAAGGCCCTCAATAGTATACTCATACGAGAAACAAATAAGAAGGAATCCTCAGGCGCTGCAGCACAGGCGTCATACCAAACGAACGAAAGGAGACCCTAAAGGATTTGCACTGTATGAGTCAATTTACACAAATTCCAAAAAGGGGCAAAATTCTATCTCTGGACTCAGAAGTCAGGAATGGGGGACTAGAAATGAGCATGGCGACTCCTAGCGTGCTGGTGACATGTGTGTGTTCAGTTCGTGAAAATTCATCTAGTTTTGTACTTACGATTTGTTGTATATGTGCCAGCAGATACCAGAACTTCCATTTTAAAGAGTTTACTTGAAAAGAAAATTATACCATCATACGATAAGAAACCTGACAGAAACTTCAGAGTGAATTTTTTAAAACTTCATCTGCCAGGGCCCTGCCCAGGTTATTTCTCTCCTGAGCCACGATGCACTGTGCGTGAAGAAGCAGGGCTTCAGGATCAGGAGATGAGCCTTTCCTCTCACATGCAGTACAAGCAGCCAAGGCCCGCCAGTCTGTAACACGTGTTAGTTTGCTTCAGAGAGTACTAGGCAGCTCTGTTGACTGAGATATTTAGAATCACATCATTCAATCAAATTTCCAGAGCACACACTGGCTCTGAATCTTGCAGTCACCACAGCAGAGACAATGCTGCCACCTACCTGCAGCGCAGGGAGCCGATTTTGCTGGTTAGGAATAACTTTGAATGAGATCATTCCTTTGGTTTCTTTCTATGAAAAAAGAAATGTAAAATGACTGTTTAGTAAAATAAACCAGGGTAACTGGCGGTCTCATTAAGTGATTTTCCCAAAGTCCTGAGATTTTTTTGGCCAATAACCATCATACTGTACACTCTGAGATCTCGCAGCACTTCCTTCAGACAGAGATACCACGTGCCCCATAAACCAGTCCAGCAGCGTGAACAAAAGGGTAAGGATTCTTCCTCCTCCTCACAGTCAATCCCCAAAGGTCCCCAGAAGTGCTTAAAATGAACCCTTGTGCACATATGTCCACACTTTTCTATACAATACAAACATGGATATTTATATCCATATTCACGCTTATGCATTTTTGTTGTTTTTAACAAATTGGGAGGATACGATATGCATGGCTCAGTGGCTTGCTTCCAGGCCGATACATGAAGACTTCCCTCGCTCTCTCTCATGGTTCTGCCACGTCACTTGCTCAGCCACCATCCCCATTACTGGGCGTGTCCATTGTTGCCAGTTCTCTTTTTTTCTTCTACAAATCTGCTGCAATAGACACCCTTCAATATATGTCCTTATTTATCTGCAATTGATTTATACAGAATAGAACCCCATGATGGAAATATGGAATCAAATGACAAAACATTTAAAATAGCTATCCTCAAATTACTTTTCTATAGAAATTCCACTTTCACCAGGAGAAACTCTACGGGACCAACGACCGAGTTTCTTCTACAAAGAAAAGATCAGAAAACAGGCAAGAGTGTTAAAAGATACATCCTCCCATTTCAGCGTGGGGATGTGATCAAACACAGGAGGCCAACACCCAAAGCACACGCCCCGGAGCTGTGCAGTGGCAAGAGTTCCACCCTCTCTTTGGACCTTCACCTCTGTGAGTAGCCCCTACACTCAGTGTGTTCCCCACCTTCTGGAGGGGCCCACCTGTTTCCTGCCAGGATACCGGCTGGAGTGTTTCACGGTCACCAGCAAGAGGAGCTGACTTGCGTCCTCACGGTATGCCTTGCACAGAGCATGTTGCTCTGCACTTTCGTCTCATCATTGCTTCTAATAGAACATGATGCTTTTTTTTTTTTCTGAGCCGATGGCACAGCTGTATCCCTTAGTCTTGAAACAACTGTTTCAAATATGTGAACATTCGAAATTTGTGCTTTCTGATTTATGTAAATATAATCAACTGTGTAAAAGTTCGTTTGTATCCTGTGGCAAAAGATACCATAAACAATACACTTGGAAAAATACTAGTGTGCATGGAATAGGCAGACTGTTAAATAACTAATATTTAAAGTGCTTCTAAACTTTGTTATAAAAAGATAACCAGGGCTTCCCTGGTGGTCCAGTGGGTAAGGACACCGCCTTGCTGTGCAAGGGGCGCCGGTTGGATCCCTGGCCTGGGAAGATCCCACGTGCCGCGAAGCGGCTGGACTGATGTGTCCAATCACCGAGCCGGAGCTCTGGAGCACGTGCGCCCAGAGCCGGTGCTCTGCGACGACAGACGCCACCGCGACGGGAGGCCCACAGGAGCCAAAGAACAAAGACGGATGAAAATGGAGAAATGAAAGACCAATAGAAGTGGCCCACCCACTCCCCTCCCTCCCCAACCTGACCTCCGCCCAAAATAAATAAATAAATAAATCTTAAAAAAAAAGATAACCAAATAGACAACTGGTCAAAAAGACAAAAGAAGGAAAAGCACATAGCCAATGAATTCTTAGAAAATGCTCAACTTTGGCTGTGGTAATAAAATCAGAAAATAAAGCAACCATGAAGTACTTTCCATCCATCAGATTGCCAGAAATTTAAAAGGAATGTTAACATGGAATTCTGGCAAGGTTCAGTTTCCTCATCTCTGGTTCTAATCACACTTGTCTCCAAGTTTCTATTCTCTGTTTCATCCTCATGCTGAGTGCCTAAGGGGTGCTTCCTACCGGCAGTGGCCAATGACACCCAACTACTCCATGTGTTTTTTTTCTGCTTTGTTCACAGGAATGGTCTCCAGTGTGTGCAGGGCTGGAAAAGGACGATGAAGAATCTCGAGGGGCAAATGCCCGGCACAAGTGAAGCTAAAGGGCACATTCCACGTTTCATCTGTTACAGCCCCACTGCTCTCTGTAAAAAGTCTATGACACAAGAATGGTGATGAACAGCATCTTCGTGTCAACTGGAGAAGTGAAGCCCCTGCTCCAAATCTCAGGGCCGGAATAAAGGGAAGGGCAAGCTGCTGTTAAAACAAATGTTTCAAATATGTGAACCTTCGAAATTTGTGCTTTCTGATTTATGTAAATATAATCAACTGTGTAAAAGTTCGTTTGTATCCTGTGGCAAAAGATACCATAAACAATACACTTGGAAAAATACTAGTGTGCATGGAATAGGCAGACTGTTAAATAACTAATATTTAAAGTGCTTCTAAACTTTGTTATAAAAAGATAACCAGGGCTTCCCTGGTGGTCCAGTGGGTAAGGACACCGCCTTGCTGTGCAAGGGGCGCCGGTTGGATCCCTGGCCTGGGAAGATCCCACGTGCCGCGAAGCGGCTGGACTGATGTGTCCAATCACCGAGCCGGAGCTCTGGAGCACGTGCGCCCAGAGCCGGTGCTCTGCGACGACAGACGCCACCGCGACGGGAGGCCCACAGGAGCCAAAGAACAAAGACGGATGAAAATGGAGAAATGAAAGACCAATAGAAGTGGCCCACCCACTCCCCTCCCTCCCCAACCTGACCTCCGCCCAAAATAAATAAATAAATAAATCTTAAAAAAAAAGATAACCAAATAGACAACTGGTCAAAAAGACAAAAGAAGGAAAAGCACATAGCCAATGAATTCTTAGAAAATGCTCAACTTTGGCTGTGGTAATAAAATCAGAAAATAAAGCAACCATGAAGTACTTTCCATCCATCAGATTGCCAGAAATTTAAAAGGAATGTTAACATGGAATTCTGGCAAGGTTCAGTTTCCTCATCTCTGGTTCTAATCACACTTGTCTCCAAGTTTCTATTCTCTGTTTCATCCTCATGCTGAGTGCCTAAGGGGTGCTTCCTACCGGCAGTGGCCAATGACACCCAACTACTCCATGTGTTTTTTTTCTGCTTTGTTCACAGGAATGGTCTCCAGTGTGTGCAGGGCTGGAAAAGGACGATGAAGAATCTCGAGGGGCAAATGCCCGGCACAAGTGAAGCTAAAGGGCACATTCCACGTTTCATCTGTTACAGCCCCACTGCTCTCTGTAAAAAGTCTATGACACAAGAATGGTGATGAACAGTATCTTCGTGTCACAGATGACCTGGAGAAGTGAAGCCCCCTGCTCCAAATCTCAGGGCCGGAATAAAGGGAAGTGGGATTCAGAGCTGCTGTTAAAGACTTAGGCCTTCTGATACCCAGTCCAACGCTCTTTCTAGTCAGACACTCGGGCCATTTGCCTTGTTTTATTAGTTTACTAAATGAAAACAGAGAGTTGTCATTTCTTGAGTGATAAGAGGCCCTTCAATGAGGTATAAACACTTCCACAGAAAAATGAGGGACATGGACAGCAGTGTGGATCCATGTGTCACCAGGACAAGGGCAGAGTGGATACCCACCATCGCCTTCTGCAGCTGGTCTACCGAGTGATTAGTCACATTCGTGCCATTGATTTCTAGGATCTCGTCCCCAACATGAAGGGAGCCTACCAACAAAAGAACAAATGTTCAGACAAGACCTGTCAAAAGAAACCATGATTTAGAGCATGTTAGACAACAGATTGTGTAAAACACAAGGAGTTGGACGTACTCAACCACGAGAGACTGGAATGTTCTCTTGATGGCCTTCTGTGACCTACCAGGACAAGCATTGGACAGCTGAAGACCCATCTCATTCTCCTTGACCTGGGGACTCTTAACTGCAGAATAAAAGCACCTGATCCTCAAAGTGTCCTCGAACTAGAGACCCCCTGACCTCAGGGAGCTATGACATAGCCATACATACTCAAAGAAGCAAGAAAGTGACACTGTGCAGTCACCAGCAATCTTGATGTGTCTCTGTTGTTTAGCTAAAGCCTCCACACACTACCAAGTGGTAAAGTTAATTACTGTTTAGATTCTATGTGAAGAGTGCTACTCTAGATACAAAGAAAAATGCTTTTTACTAAATATTGTGTCTGCAAATTGATGGCTCCTTCACAGGAAGGAGATACAACAGTCACTTGTAAATATTTTTTTAATGTCTATTTTCTTAGTTTTTTTTTTCTGGCTATGCTGTTCAGCTTATAGAATCTTAGTTCCCCAACCGGGGACTGAACCTAGGCCCATGGCAGTGAGAGCACTGAGTCCTAAACACTGAACTGCAAGGGAAAATTTCTCAGTTTAACTGGTAGCCCAGGTAAAAGGCCCTAGTATCTTCGTGTCACAGATGACCTGAGAAGTGAAGCCCCCTGCTCCAAATCTCAGGGCCGGAATAAAGGGAAGTGGGATTCAGAGCTGCTGTTAAAGACTTAGGCCTTCTGATACCCAGTCCAACGCTCTTTCTAGTCAGACACTCGGGCCATTTGCCTTGTTTTATTAGTTTACTAAATGAAAACAGAGAGTTGTCATTTCTTGAGTGATAAGAGGCCCTTCAATGAGGTATAAACACTTCCACAGAAAAATGAGGGACATGGACAGCAGTGTGGATCCATGTGTCACCAGGACAAGGGCAGAGTGGATACCCACCATCGCCTTCTGCAGCTGGTCTACCGAGTGATTAGTCACATTCGTGCCATTGATTTCTAGGATCTCGTCCCCAACATGAAGGGAGCCTACCAACAAAAGAACAAATGTTCAGACAAGACCTGTCAAAAGAAACCATGATTTAGAGCATGTTAGACAACAGATTGTGTAAAACACAAGGAGTTGGACGTACTCAACCACGAGAGACTGGAATGTTCTCTTGATGGCCTTCTGTGACCTACCAGGACAAGCATTGGACAGCTGAAGACCCATCTCATTCTCCTTGACCTGGGGACTCTTAACTGCAGAATAAAAGCACCTGATCCTCAAAGTGTCCTCGAACTAGAGACCCCCTGACCTCAGGGAGCTATGACATAGCCATACATACTCAAAGAAGCAAGAAAGTGACACTGTGCAGTCACCAGCAATCTTGATGTGTCTCTGTTGTTTAGCTAAAGCCTCCACACACTACCAAGTGGTAAAGTTAATTACTGTTTAGATTCTATGTGAAGAGTGCTACTCTAGATACAAAGAAAAATGCTTTTTACTAAATATTGTGTCTGCAAATTGATGGCTCCTTCACAGGAAGGAGATACAACAGTCACTTGTAAATATTTTTTTAATGTCTATTTTCTTAGTTTTTTTTTTTTCTGGCTATGCTGTTCAGCTTATAGAATCTTAGTTCCCCAACCGGGGACTGAACCTAGGCCCATGGCAGTGAGAGCACTGAGTCCTAAACACTGAACTGCAAGGGAATTCCCTATTTTCTCAGTTTAACTGGTAGCCCCAGGAGGTAGAGACAGTCCGTTTTCTTCACCGCTATGTATCCACAGACTAATGAAAGGGATTGCATGTAGTAATTGCTCCAATGCTAACTAACTGGAAAAATGGTGGTGTCATGAAGTATAGATGATGGGCCTATACCTTGTCTGTGGACCATGCCGCCATAGAGAATTCTGGCCACCGTACATGATTGCTTCTCATTCAGCTTCAGCGTGATTCCCTGGAAGACAGATGACGGCACAGCATGCTTGAACGTGAACTATTTCTGAGCTGATCTTTAAGACAACAGAAGGTGATTTTTTGGGAGAAATATTTTCTGTCTCTTCCAGGGTTTCAACCACCAGAAGGGGGAGGAAGTCTGCTCTGGGGACTAGGGGGTGTGTAGAGAAAAATAAGAATTACCATGGGCTCCTCAGTGACCTTCTCAAACTGGATGAGCCGCACCTTCCGGGCCTCCTGGCCCTGAGGCCGGGCAGGGCTCCCCGGGGCAGCAGGCCCATTGGTGTACATGTCCTCCATCAGAGCGCTCCGCTGGGGTGACACAGGCTGTCAGGTCAAAACAGCAGACAATGTATGAAGCAAGTGGCTGAGGCTACCCTCAGGGTGTCACTGCAGGTCTAAAACCCCAAACACTGTGCAAACCAGTGGTTAGCTCCTTAGTTTGGTGGTCAGTTGCATTAGACCTAATGTGAAGTGTTATTTATACAACTGGCCACCCTTCCCATCAGCCTGAGATGACACATGAACCGTGTGTCATCTTTTTTTTTGGGGGGGTGGGGTAGGGTGGGGAGGAAGGGGGCCGGGCGGGCCACTTCTATTCGTCTTTCATTTATCTATTTTCATCCATCTTTGTTCTTTTGGCCCGTGTGGGCCTCCCATCACAGCGGCCTCTGTTGTCACAGAGCACTGGCTCTGGGCGCATGCGCTCCAGAGCTCCGGCTCGATGGACACACGGGTCCAGCCGCTCCGTGGCACGTGGGATCTTCCCAGGCCAGGGATCGAACCGGCGCCCCTTGCACTGCAAGGCGGTGTCCTGACCCACTGGACCACCAGGGAAGCCCCTGTGTGTCATCTTGACTCCAACTGTGAAGACAGCAAACCTGGATGGATTATGCTCTAGAAAGATTCTTTATTATAAATGCAAAGTAATTTAAGGCTTGTGGCCTTGTCAGGAGGACATACAGAAGGATGGTGTCTGTAATCCATGGTACCAGGTCAGTCTTGCATGGGCGAAGAGACTGTTCATCTCCACCTCACTTTATATACAAAACTAGATGGTGTGCAGCTCCAACCATAATGGTGAAACAATCCAACTTTGAGTAAAAAAGCACAACACATCTTCAAAACCTGGGAGGAGGCAGAAGTGCCTTACATATGAGAGAAGAGATCTGAACTATAAGATGAAAACTAAAAATGTAAATACATTAAAGTAAGAACATCTGTCGGTTGAGAAACTCCGCTGAGATAGGCAAAGGTTTAGTATACACAGAGAGTAATTATCATAAATGCAAACAACTGATCTCATCAAAACCTTCTCACCAAAAGATGATTAAGAGCTAGAAAGGCATGGCACAGCCTGGCTGTTAAAAATTGCAATACATACATCTGACAGAGACCTATTTATACATAGAACATGCAAAGAATTCTGATGACTCAATAACAGGATAACAAGTGATGGAAAGAAAGATTCTTCATTAAAGAAGGCCACATGAAGAGCATATAAGAAACTAATCAGGGAAATATGGAGTTGGCTAAAAAGTTCTTTGGGTTTTTCCATAAGATGTACTAGGGAGCACCATAACTGAATATGACCTCAATATAGACAATGGAAAAAAAAAAAAAAGATGTACTAGGGAGCTGACAGTGAAAAAGACAAGTTAAGTACAGATTGATCCTATGCCCCGTCAATTCCACTCCCAAGTGTTCACCCAAAAGAAAAGAGAAAGGCCTGCACATGGAGGCACACAGCAGCTTTACTCCCCCACAGGAGGAAGCAGGGATGCTGAGAAAAGGGCCAAAGTGCTGACAGAGGTGCCAACATGGATCAATCATCTGTAAAGTGTGATGTTGAGTGACAGAAGCTTTACGCAAAAGAGTATGCACTAGATGAAACCATTCATGAGGTTTCAGAACAAGCCAAAACTATAGCGACAGCATTTAAGATAATGGTTGCCTCTCATGGGATGGTAGGGCATGAGAGAAACTTCTGGAGTGTTGATGTTCCTAACTCTGACCAGGGTTGGGGCAGCACAGGTGTATACATTTGTTAAAACTCATCCAGGGGCTTCCCCTGGTGGCACAGTGGGTAAGGACACCGCCTTGCAGTGCAAGGGGCGCCGGTTCGATCCCTGGCCTGGGAAGATCCCACGTGCCGCAGATCGGCTGGACCGATGTGTCCAATTACCGCGCTGGTGCTCTGGAGCGCATGCGCCCAGAGCCGGTGCTGTGTGGCAACAGACGCCACCGCGATAGGAGGCCCACAGGAGCCGAAGAACAAAGATGGACGAAAATAGAGAAATGAAAGACCAACAGAAGTGGCCCGCCCGCTCCCCTCCCTCCCCAACCCGACCCCCGCCCAAAATAAATAAATAAATAAATCTTTAAAAAAAAAAAAAAAACTCATCCAGTGCATTTCACTGTATGTAAACAGAACCACAAAGTTAAAAAAAAGAACCATAAAGAGATACTGAATGCTAGCCCATGACATGCATGTTGAAGCTTTCAGGGGTGAACTATTCTGATGTTTGCAACTTCTTTTAAAAACGAGATTTCTTTATTCACTTTCTGGCTGTGCTGGGTCTTAGTTGCTGCATGCAGACTTTTCTCTGGTTCTGCAGAGCAGTGGCCACTCTCTAGTTGTGGTGTGTGGGTTCCTACTGCTGTTATTTCTCCTGTCACAGAGCAGAGGCTCTAGGCATGACGGCTTTGGTATGCAGCTTATTCTGCAGTGGAAAAAAAACACCAGGTGAAATAAGACTTTCTGGATGGATGTGACCGAGCAAACATGGCAAAATGTTCATGGTCGAATCTAGGAGTACGGCTAATGGAAGCTACTGTAAAATTCATCTTTTCAGTGAGTTTGAAATTTTTCAGATAAAACACTGGGGGAAACGACATTAAGAGAGTGAAAAGGCCATAGAATCTAGGAGGTACGCTATGTGAATGGACTCTGGGCAATCCATTAAGAATAATGGTTAGCAAAAGAGTATGCACTAGATGAAACCATTCATGAGGTTTCAGAACAAGCCAAAACTATAGCGACAGCATTTAAGATAATGGTTGCCTCTCATGGGATGGTAGGGCATGAGAGAAACTTCTGGAGTGTTGATGTTCCTAACTCTGACCAGGGTTGGGGCAGCACAGGTGTATACATTTGTTAAAACTCATCCAGGGGCTTCCCCTGGTGGCACAGTGGGTAAGGACACCGCCTTGCAGTGCAAGGGGCGCCGGTTCGATCCCTGGCCTGGGAAGATCCCACGTGCTGCAGAGTGGCTGGACCGATGTGTCCAATTACCGAGCTGGTGCTCTGGAGCGCATGCGCCCAGAGCCGGTGCTGTGTGGCAACAGACGCCACCGCGATAGGAGGCCCACAGGAGCCGAAGAACAAAGATGGATGAAAATAGAGAAATGAAAGACCAATAGAAGTGGCCCGCCCGCTCCCCCCCCCCCCCAACCCGACCCCCCCCCAAAATAAATAAATAAATAAATCTTTAAAAAAAAAAAAAAAACTCATCCAGTGCATTTCACTGTATGTAAACAGAACCACAAAGTTAAAAAAAAGAACCATAAAGAGATACTGAATGCTAGCCCATGACATGCATGTTGAAGCTTTCAGGGGTGAACTATTCTGATGTTTGCAACTTCTTTTAAAAACGAGATTTCTTTATTCACTTTCTGGCTGTGCTGGGTCTTAGTTGCTGCATGCAGACTTTTCTCTGGTTCTGCAGAGCAGTGGCCACTCTCTAGTTGTGGTGTGTGGGTTCCTACTGCTGTTATTTCTCCTGTCACAGAGCAGAGGCTCTAGGCATGACGGCTTTGGTATGCAGCTTATTCTGAAGTGCAAAAAAAAAAAAAAACCAGGTGAAATAATACTTTCTGGATAGATGTGACAAAGCAAACATGGCAAAATGTTCATGGTAGAATCTAGGAGGTACGGCTAATGGAAGCTACTGTAAAATTCATCTTTTCAGTGAGTTTGAAATTTTTCAGATAAAACACTGGGGGAAACGACATTAAGAGAGTGAAAAGGCCATAGAGAATGGAACTAGGACCTTTGTGTACTGTCCTACTGTGAATGGACTCTGGGCTTTTCAGAACAGTGTGGCTCTGACATCAGACACCAACGAGAATAAATGGATACATCTCCTTGAGACACTCCTTCTCAGTCTCCTTTGCTGGTTCTTCCTCCTCTTTCTAACTTACTGATCTTGAAGTAGCCCAGAGCTTGGAGAAGCACGAGTAGAAACTCTGAAAGTGCTCCCACCCTTTCCTGGCAAAATATTCAATCAGAATAGTATGGAGAAGGAAGAGGGCTGAGCTTGGCTTATGGAAGGATAAAGCTGAAGATGGACAGTTGCTGCAAAGCAGCCACATCCGGGGTGCGCCTCAGAGACCATGGGCGGGAAGATCTTCCCAGTGGGTGGGGACATGAGCCATACGCCATGTCAGTCGGTTGGTGGCAAAGGAGAAACAGGAATCTTCCCAGGTAGGATTAGCTAGACCTATCCATGTGTCTGTCTATCCAGATCTATTCGAATGAGTGAATTGAAAAAGAGAACCTGCCCTGTGTAGCAACTAGAACTTCAAAAAACCTCACATGACACTGATTTCTACAACATTATTAAAGCAGAATCGTCTAAAAAGGGTTATATTTAGAAAAGTAACTTATGAGATGTGGGAGACCAGAACTACATAGAACTTCGAGGCCGTCTGAAATAGATGAACCATTAACAGTTGCCTCTGCATCTGTGCAAGGTGTTCTGGCACACAGATGCCATGTAGCCATGAAAAGCAGGTTCAGAGACTGATCTCTAAGAAATACTGTTAAGTGAAAAAAAAGAGTGTGGGGAGAGGTCAGGTCCCAGCCACGGGGCGGCAGGCGGGCCTCCCGAGAAAGGCGTCTCCAGGTCTCGCGGGAGGTGGACTTCAGCGCCGGCACCGGGCAGTCTCTAATGGCTGCTTTTAAAAAAATGTGTACTGTCATGTGTAGAAAAGATAGCTATTGTCATTGTGCTAGGGGAATAGGAGTACCTACAACCACTTGGAGCAATGGTCTGGAGGGATGGGGGAGGGGAACCTGGGTGGGGGGAGGGCCAAGGGATATGCTGCATCTGATTGATCTGGGAACATACATGTACAAAAATAAATAAATAAAAAAATAAAATAAAATAAAATTAGAAAAAAAAAAATGTGGAAAGGCGCGCTGTGGAACAGAAGAGCGTCTTCATATCTGCCTCTAAACGCACCATCTCTCTCTGCAAGGACACATGAACAACAGGGAGGAACTGGGCAATAGAGAAGGAGGTAAGAAGGAAACTGTACTCATTTCAAATTAATCTAAACAGGCAAATGAAAGCCTTCTATTCTGGCAAAAGAGAATGTTCCTAAGTGATTGTCACGTAGGTTCAAGTTGGCAGCCTAAGTACTTGCGTGTAGTGTGGACCCTGTTTTTGTTTCCTTTTTTACATATTCATTTATTTGGCTATAGAGGGCCTTAATTGCAGTGTGTGGGTTATAGTTCCCAGACCAAGGATTGAACCTGGGCCCCAGCATTGAGAACTTGGCGTCTGAGCCTGGGAAAAGTCCCTGGACCCTGTTTAAATGAGAGCCAAAGGGGGGAAGGGAAATAGAAACCCCTCTCAAAAGGAAGTCATGAGGATGAGAGATTTAAAAAATTTTCCAGAAGACAGCAGAGCCCGAAATGTGCACCCCAGAAAAAACTGGCTAGGGAAGACTGCACGAAGGAGGAAGGGCCAGGCTGGTGGCATCTGTTCATGGCTCGTCAGCCAGAAGTGCAGAACATGGCGCGGCTATCCCAGGCTGCACAAGGGGCTGAGAACAGAAGAACTAAGTTGGACATCTTGCCGTTCTGAACAAGATCAGGGAGAAGCCAGATCAGGGAGAAGCAGAATGCAGCTGTTGGGTGGCAACCAGTCACAATAATACAGGAACTTTTACTGACTTTCCCTGTTTAGAACCTACCTATAGCAAGTCATGGAACAGTTACAGTTAAAGAACAGACTGTCAGTGTCAGAACCCTGACAATATAAGGTTCACACACAGACGACAGAAAAGACACGAGGAGGAGGGCTACCAATACTGTGACAAAGGAATGAATGCAGACTTTAACAGTTGTGCCTTATTTTGGCTACATACTTGGAGCCTAAAAAGCAATGGTCTGGAGGGATGGGGGAGGGGAACCTGGGTGGGGGGAGGGCCAAGGGATATGCTGCATCTGATTGATCTGGGAACATACATGTACAAAAATAAATAAATAAAAAAATAAAATAAAATAAAATTAGAAAAAAAAAAATGTGGAAAGGCGCGCTGTGGAACAGAAGAGCGTCTTCATATCTGCCTCTAAACGCACCATCTCTCTCTGCAAGGACACATGAACAACAGGGAGGAACTGGGCAATAGAGAAGGAGGTAAGAAGGAAACTGTACTCATTTCAAATTAATCTAAACAGGCAAATGAAAGCCTTCTATTCTGGCAAAAGAGAATGTTCCTAAGTGATTGTCACGTAGGTTCAAGTTGGCAGCCTAAGTACTTGCGTGTAGTGTGGACCCTGTTTTTGTTTCCTTTTTTACATATTCATTTATTTGGCTATAGAGGGCCTTAATTGCAGTGTGTGGGTTATAGTTCCCAGACCAAGGATTGAACCTGGGCCCCAGCATTGAGAACTTGGCGTCTGAGCCTGGGAAAAGTCCCTGGACCCTGTTTAAATGAGAGCCAAAGGGGGGAAGGGAAATAGAAACCCCTCTCAAAAGGAAGTCATGAGGATGAGAGATTTAAAAAATTTTCCAGAAGACAGCAGAGCCCGAAATGTGCACCCCAGAAAAAACTGGCTAGGGAAGACTGCACGAAGGAGGAAGGGCCAGGCTGGTGGCATCTGTTCATGGCTCGTCAGCCAGAAGTGCAGAACATGGCGCGGCTATCCCAGGCTGCACAAGGGGCTGAGAACAGAAGAACTAAGTTGGACATCTTGCCGTTCTGAACAAGATCAGGGAGAAGCCAGATCAGGGAGAAGCAGAATGCAGCTGTTGGGTGGCAACCAGTCACAATAATACAGGAACTTTTACTGACTTTCCCTGTTTAGAACCTACCTATAGCAAGTCATGGAACAGTTACAGTTAAAGAACAGACTGTCAGTGTCAGAACCCTGACAATATAAGGTTCACACACAGACGACAGAAAAGACACGAGGAGGAGGGCTACCAATACTGTGACAAAGGAATGAATGCAGACTTTAACAGTTGTGCCTTATTTTGGCTACATACTTGTATTACATTTAGTGACAGTCAGAAGGCCTGTTCTTGTGGAACCAAGAGTAGCCCCTCCTCACCACAACTTGAGAAAGCCTGCGTGTAGCAACAAAGACGCCAGCACAGCTTCCCCACCCCCCCGCAGAAAAAAAAATTACCCAGTGATATTTAAAAAGAAAGAAAACTATAACAAAACATCACTATACACCTATCAAAAGTAGCTATGATCAAAATTAGCAACAAGAGTCAATGGTAGTGAAACGGAAAGAAACTGACACCCTCATCCCTGGCTGGTGGGCGTGTAAAACAGAGCAGCCATTCAGGAAGAGAATTAGGCACTTTCTTATAAGACAAAATGAGTACTTTACAACCCAGCAATGGAATAAGACAAATGTGGGTACAAAACCTGTTACATGAAGGTTTGTACAGGTTTACGCATATTAACTCAAACCTGGAAACAACCAGAAGCACCTGTAATAGATGAGCAGCTCAACACACTGCGGCTCATCCAGCCCTCAGGATGCTTCCTGGAAACAAAAATACTGCATATGATATGATTCCAGTTATACAACATTATTGAGATGACAAAATTATAGAGCTGAAGAACAGATTACTGGTTGTGAGTATATATATTCACACATGTGACAAAATGGCACAGAACTACACTCACATGTCATACCAATGCCAAGTCCACGGGTTTGACACTACTGTTTTTCAGCTTGTAATAGACAGAGTTGAAGTTACTGCATAAAAACTAGCAAAACGGCTGGCAAGGAGCACTTATTGGCACCTGAAGAGCTATAACTAAAACAGCACAGTAGCGAATGGAGAGGCAACAATGAATCATTAAGAAAGTTGCAGGAATCTGGGCTTCCCTGGTGGCTCAGTGGTGAAGAGTTCGCCTGCCAGTGCAGGAGACATGGGTTCGATCCCTGATCTGGGAAGACTCCACGTGCTGCAGAGCAGCTAAGCCCGTGAGCCGCAACTATGGAGCCTGTGCTCCAGAGCCTCAGAGCCGCACCTATGGAGCCCATGAGCCGCGGCTACTGAAGCCCGTGTGCTCTAGAGCCCAAGTTCCACCACAAGAGACGTCACCACAAGAAGTCTGCTCACCTCAACGAGAGAGCCCCCACTCCCTACAGCTAGAGAAGAGCCTGCAGCAGCAGTGAAAACCAAAAAAAGAAAAAAAAAAAATATATATGTATAAAGAAATATATATATATATAAAGTTGTAGGAATTTGGGGTTGGAAAGAAAGAGGCCACAGCACATAGTGACCTCACAGCTCCTCAAAGCATTGCTGTGGTAACTTGGAACCATGTGTCATCAAGTGGAAGAATTCTTACTGCAATGTAAGATGAGAGACACCCTCATCCCTGGCTGGTGGGCGTGTAAAACAGAGCAGCCATTCAGGAAGAGAATTAGGCACTTTCTTATAAGACAAAATGAGTACTTTACAACCCAGCAATGGAATAAGACAAATGTGGGTACAAAACCTGTTACATGAAGGTTTGTACAGGTTTACGCATATTAACTCAAACCTGGAAACAACCAGAAGCACCTGTAATAGATGAGCAGCTCAACACACTGCGGCTCATCCAGCCCTCAGGATGCTTCCTGGAAACAAAAATACTGCATATGATATGATTCCAGTTATACAACATTATTGAGATGACAAAATTATAGAGCTGAAGAACAGATTACTGGTTGTGAGTATATATATTCACACATGTGACAAAATGGCACAGAACTACACTCACATGTCATACCAATGCCAAGTCCACGGGTTTGACACTACTGTTTTTCAGCTTGTAATAGACAGAGTTGAAGTTACTGCATAAAAACTAGCAAAACGGCTGGCAAGGAGCACTTATTGGCACCTGAAGAGCTATAACTAAAACAGCACAGTAGCGAATGGAGAGGCAACAATGAATCATTAAGAAAGTTGCAGGAATCTGGGCTTCCCTGGTGGCTCAGTGGTGAAGAGTTCGCCTGCCAGTGCAGGAGACATGGGTTCGATCCCTGATCTGGGAAGACTCCACGTGCTGCAGAGCAGCTAAGCCCGTGAGCCGCAACTATGGAGCCTGTGCTCCAGAGCCTCAGAGCCGCACCTATGGAGCCCATGAGCCGCGGCTACTGAAGCCCGTGTGCTCTAGAGCCCAAGTTCCACCACAAGAGACGTCACCACAAGAAGTCTGCTCACCTCAACGAGAGAGTCCCCACTCCCTACAGCTAGAGAAGAGCCTGCAGCAGCAGTGAAAACCCAGAATAGCCAAAAAAAAAATATATATGTATAAAGAAATATATATATATATAAAGTTGTAGGAATTTGGGGTTGGAAAGAAAGAGGCCACAGCACATAGTGACCTCACAGCTCCTCAAAGCATTGCTGTGGTAACTTGGAACCATGTGTCATCAAGTGGAAGAATTCTTACTGTTAAACTAAACACCTGTAGTGTTTGTTTTTATCATGTGCAGGTATTGAGAGACTGAATGTATAGACTGAGGAATTCAAGGATCACGGACTGAATGCCTGACCTGCTTTGATTCTGACTTACAAATCTTTTTTCACTAGTAATTGTGGGGCTGAAAAAGCTGAAAACCAAACTCACAGATTAGTTCCACGGATTTACCAGCAACTACCGTGTGTTAGTAAGCCACAGCAGGTAAAGTTGGCCATAAAGTCTGGAAACATAGATCAGATTATTTTATCAAGCGCTGTAAAATATCACCAATAAACCAGGTATGATGATTCATCTGCATTTGCAGACATGGCGGGCCGCTGCACAATGCTCTCAAGGACAGAGTCAAAAGTCTTAGTCCGCGGAAGACACAGCGACCTCGATGAGGGGTGGATGACTGCGTGATTGCGTGTCTCATCATCTTCTCATTCAGCTCCAGGACACATTGCCTTTTTTTTTTTTTTAGGACATATTGCTTTTTACACGTCAGCCTTTAAACTAAGGACTCAGCGAAGTTTGCCAGAGGTAGAACATAGAGAACTCAGGAAAGGTCAACACTTGCTATCCCCAATGGTGGCCTTTTAAGACAGCCCCTCCCCCACCTTCCTGGTGACTCAGAGGGACGATCACGCTCATCCAGAAGCTGCAAATGTTGAGTAAGATAAACAGAACCCTCTGACATGACAACCAAAAAACCAACTTGCAACATTGAGGCTCCAAAAAACACCCCCTTACCTACCTGCTCTGGCCTCTCCTTGATGGCACCTGACATGCACGAAACTCCCTCAAGCAGCCCTTGGCACCCCCTCCGCAGAGGCAACCCAAGAAGAGCTAGACAGACAGACAGATCCACACGGAGCAGGGGCACTTGACCCCAGTGGGGGTCTGACAGCACGCCAATGGCGGGACACCCGCACACGGTTCAGCGGGCACAGACTCAGCTTCAAAATAATGGGAAGCTACCTGCCTGCCAGTCAGGGTCACCAACCTGTCCAGGTTGACAACACAGGCTGTAGTCTGTCCCCTCTGTCACCGGTCCTGCCCCCGAACTACTCTAGGTTCTTTTGTGTCCACAGCTGGTAATTCACTCCAATGTGCTTCAATGCTCTCTTGGTTTCTGCTGTTACTTACCTGCCCATGGCTGGACCGTTTCTGAGCCCTTAGCACTACCATGACAGCACTGCCAGGTGAGTGGTGAGCGACACGCGGGATGCTCAGCAAACAGTACAGGGCAAAGGTGCTCGAGTGCTTTTCGCACAGCGCACTTCACAACTGTGACAGCAGCCCCCTCCCTGGCCTAGGCCTGGCCCCCAGCAGCGCCATGCTCCCCAGCCTCCCACCCAGACCAGCAATAATCGCACAAACTGCTGCGGTGTCGACGCCTGTGCTCTGAAAGCCCCTTCAGAGGAAACATCTGCAGCGGGTTCAAAGGGCAGAGGCAGCAACTCAGAGGAAACTGGGATTAAAAGAGAGAGTAAAACAAACTTGGTGCGGGCTGGGCAGTGGTGGGGGTGACTTGAGCAGGGGCAACCAAAGTTAGTTTTCCCACCCAAAGTCAGACTAAGAGGTGGTGAGAGCGACCAGAGGAAACCTCTGTTCAGCCTTCTGTGAAGCTCTCTGACAACTGTTTCCCCATGAAGACTCAGGAGGCCCAAGAAAACTCAAGAAGGCAAGTGATGACCCACGCGAGACACCAGTCCCTTAGTCCCCCTGGGCCAGAGCAGGCTCCAGTTGGGGGAGAAAAAAAAAAAAAACAAGAAAAACTGTGAGAAAACCAAGAGGGCTCGAGGTACCAGAAAAAAGATGGCACTGTTCCACCATAAATCTGAGAGCTGGTGAAAAGAGCTGGGGGGAGAGGAGTGCCTCAGAGCCAGGATTTTCTGCAAGTCCTGGCTTAGATCCTAATGAACAAGGTGCCCACGAAAGAGGCAAATAAAGCATCTGGAGGAGGCCTGGCAGGCTGGTGACTTAGGAGCGAAAATTCACCTCGTCGGCCCTTGACACAATGGGTGTGAGCTTTGCACAGTCGACACTGCGGCGGCACCCGATCCACACTCTGGCTGGCTGCCTCTGAGGCTGGGGCTCGTGGCTGCAGTGGAGCCAGAGGCACAACTATGTCTGCATTTTGCTCAAGTATATTTCTCCATGTAAAGGAAAAAAGAAAAGTGACGACTCGGAAAATTCCATGTTACCCAAGTTGTACTCTGGTTCCCTAATTCAGAGCTTTTCTTTTCATTTCCCACCCCTGAGGTCACGTCCCCTTCTCCCAGACTCTTCCTTTTTTAGCAGCAGTGAAAGACTTGAGCAACCAGTGCTTACGGAAAAAAAATCTCTGCAATCAATGAAATGTCACCTGATTTTATCTCCCCTGCCCCAGAGGACCTCTGGTGAAATCTCAAGAGCCCTGTCAAATCTCAAGAGCCCTGTCATCCTGAGTATCCCTTGCCTGGAGCACTGTTTGTCAATAGCACCCCGGATGTCTCCAGCCCCAAGCCCCTGCACAGCCGAGGGGGCAGAATCCGATATCCCAGAACCCACAGACAGCTGGGTGGAAACTCACCTGAAGCCAGACTTAATTACGTCATTTCTCATATGAGACAGGCCCAAGTGAACTTTCAACCTATTTTTTTCAGGTCATATGAAAGGGGCAAATTCAAACAGGACTGAAAAGAAAAGTAGGAATTTTACAACCAATTTTATGTGGACTAGGGGAATGCAATAAAGAACAAGGTCGCAGAGAGCTCAGAAATGTTTCTCCAAGGAAGGACACATGTACTTAAATATGGGAGACAGCCTACATTTCAAACTTACTGCAAAATTATATTCTGACAATACTTTTTCAATATCAAATGTGAACTATGATCAGAAGTGAAACTTTGGGTTTCAAGTCTTTAGAACTTTATTAAAAGCAATCCTCCTAAACGAAGCGTTTGGCAACGTGAGTTTATGAATTCCTTTAAAGCCAACAACTTCCTAGAAGTTTTCTGCCTTCTTGCTAGTACAGCAAAATGCATTACTGCTCCTGGCCAGGCTGTACGTCAGGTCCATTTTACAGAAAGAGAAACTGAAGGCACAGGGAACGTGGGCAGCAAGGGCCTGCTAAGAGCCTCGAAGGGAAGGTGAAGCTTACGAAATAAGAATCAGGAAATAATCTTAGGAAATAAGAATCAAGTTCGTGGGGTCAGGTCACCCCTCCATGCATGGAGAGTCTCCCTCCAGTGTCAATGCTTTGGCAGTTCTGGGTGCTTTTAATTCTGGGCTTTACCAACTTTTCTTATTTCATCTTCAAATCTTTTCATACACTCAAACAAACTACCTAAGCAGGTGACTGTATCCGGTATTGCAGAATAAACACATGGCTCCACAAAAACTGCTGTTTACTCTGAGGGCAATGACAAGGCCTCTTTTCAAAACTGCACACAACCAACTTCTCCAGCCTCCCCACCAGCAACAGCCAGATCTCCGTGGGGCGGGGACACTGAGACACAGGTGATGCTCAGGCTGAGCCAAGTGAAAGGAGGCACGCAGAAAGGCCTGCGTGAGTTGGAGTCCATTTATAAGACGGTCTGAAAAAGGCAAAGTGATAATGTTTTGCAGATGTTGCCAAGGTCGTTTTCATGCTTCCAGGGATGGGGGAGCAACTCTAAAGGACTGAGAGTCGATGGCTACAGGACGGGATGCATGTGTCCAGTGTCACTGAACTGCGCAAATTTGTGAATTATATATGTGCTAAGTAAACCTCAACGACGTAGGCAAAAGAAAATTTAATAAAGAGACTTTGGGGGGGCGGTGGAGTTAAGGTGCAGTCAAGTGAGTTGACTGTCGGAAAGAAAGAAAAATAACATGTCCAAGCTTATGGGGAACCAAGTCATTCTAGAGCCCAATCCCCTCCTAGGGCACATGCCGCTGCATAACTTCCAATTTTGTCTTCCCCACGTGTTCATCCTGGTGTTCCTTCCTAAAAGCCGAGACTACTGTGATCCTCACTTGCAGTGACAGAGACGTGTGAGCGACGTGCCCTGAAGGAAGCAGAAAGCAGACTGCACATACAGCAGGCGGCCTCAGCTCTGCGCGGCCCAGCCCGGAGGCCACAGCCAGCGGCGCGGTCTGCTGTACCTTGTGGCTCTTCAGTTTCCTCGTCTGCGAAAGCGGACTGCTATCTGAATAGCATGTCCACCTCTTCAGTCACTTATTAATTCAAACATTTCTGAGGACCCACTTAACAAGCGCTGAGAATGTAAAAAATGAGTGTGAATCAGCCGTGCCCTGGAAGATCTTGCGGTTTAGGAAGAAGGTTCACGCTGTGAGTTCCGGCAGGGAGTTACCAAAGGCAAGCCGGTGTCTGCAGAGCCCTCTGTCTCCGGGGCCTCCTCTGGGCACCGCGCCACGGGCCGCGGGAAGGCCGGGGTGCTGGGGGCGGCGGGTCCGTGCCGGCTGACCGGGCTGCCCCTGGGACCCTGCCTCGGCCTTCCGACGGCTGAGTGAACGCGCGGCGGCGGCGGCGCCTGTGCAGGGGGACCCCCGCGACGCCCTTCCCTTGCTGGCTGCTCACCACACCCAGGAGGGGGCCGGGTAACCAGAAGACGATCCACTCTATCATGGTCGTCTCTGAGGACAGAGGCGAGGAGCTAGCTGTGGGCCATCGCAGGCATCGGGGGGCAGAACGGCCTCCGCGCTGCAGCCTGCCCGCGAGCGGCCGCAGGCCACCCGCGTGCATCCGGTGCGCACGCACAGCGACGGTGACTGAGCACTTTGGGTTCAGCTTTCACAACCCTTTCTGCTGACACAGCCACGACGCAGACCTGCTCTGGAATCTGTTCCTGAAAGTCTTTCTGTGACCCCGAGTTCGTCCACAGAGAAGTTTCCTAAAGGAAAAAAAAAAAAACTTTGGGGGCGGTGGAGTTAAGGTGCAGTCAAGTGAGTTGACTGTCGGAAAGAAAGAAAAATAACATGTCCAAGCTTATGGGGAACCAAGTCATTCTAGAGCCCAATCCCCTCCTAGGGCACATGCCGCTGCATAACTTCCAATTTTGTCTTCCCCACGTGTTCATCCTGGTGTTCCTTCCTAAAAGCCGAGACTACTGTGATCCTCACTTGCAGTGACAGAGACGTGTGAGCGACGTGCCCTGAAGGAAGCAGAAAGCAGACTGCACATACAGCAGGCGGCCTCAGCTCTGCGCGGCCCAGCCCGGAGGCCACAGCCAGCGGCGCGGTCTGCTGTACCTTGTGGCTCTTCAGTTTCCTCGTCTGCGAAAGCGGACTGCTATCTGAATAGCATGTCCACCTCTTCAGTCACTTATTAATTCAAACATTTCTGAGGACCCACTTAACAAGCGCTGAGAATGTAAAAAATGAGTGTGAATCAGCCGTGCCCTGGAAGATCTTGCGGTTTAGGAAGAAGGTTCACGCTGTGAGTTCCGGCAGGGAGTTACCAAAGGCAAGCCGGTGTCTGCAGAGCCCTCTGTCTCCGGGGCCTCCTCTGGGCACCGCGCCACGGGCCGCGGGAAGGCCGGGGTGCTGGGGGCGGCGGGTCCGTGCCGGCTGACCGGGCTGCCCCTGGGACCCTGCCTCGGCCTTCCGACGGCTGAGTGAACGCGCGGCGGCGGCGGCGCCTGTGCAGGGGGACCCCCGCGACGCCCTTCCCTTGCTGGCTGCTCACCACACCCAGGAGGGGGCCGGGTAACCAGAAGACGATCCACTCTATCATGGTCGTCTCTGAGGACAGAGGCGAGGAGCTAGCTGTGGGCCATCGCAGGCATCGGGGGGCAGAACGGCCTCCGCGCTGCAGCCTGCCCGCGAGCGGCCGCAGGCCACCCGCGTGCATCCCGGTGCGAACGCACAGCGACGGTGACTGAGCACTTTGGGTTCAGCTTTCACAACCCTTTCTGCTGACACAGCCACTACGCAGACCTGCTCTGGAATCTGTTCCTGAAAGTCTTTCTGTGACCCCGAGTTCGTCCACAGAGAAGTTTCCCTCGACCTTCATCAGTCCGGGCCGCGGCCTCTCCCGACTCCCGCCCAGAGGCGCCCCCGGCCCCCAGCCAGCGCGCCCGGAGGCCCGCACGCCCCCACCCCGCGCCGCGGCCTCCGGCCCGGGGTCAGGGCCCCCGCGGGCAGGGCGGCGGACGCAGAGGAACCGCGGCGGGTGGCGCGGCCTAGAGTGGGGAACCGGCCGGCATCCCACGCCGGGGCCCCGGGGCCGCTCACCTCGGGCCGGCTGCGCTTCTGCAGCAAGTGCTCCAGGTAGAGGTCGGACAGCGCCGTGCGCATGCTGCCCCCGCGCTCGCCCTCGCTCGCCTTCAGCGTCATCTTGCGGGAGCCGGGACGCGGGGACGCGGGGACGCGGGGACGCGGCGACGGGGGAGCCGGCAGAACCTGGAGCGCGAGGGCCCGGAGCCTGCGGCGCGAGGCGGCGAGGGCTGTTGGGACTCGGCGCGGCTGGGCCGTCCCCACCCCGCAGGCGGCGCGCGGGCGCGCGGGGCGGGGCTCCGCGCACGCCCCGCCCTCTCTCCGCCCCCGGTCCCGCCCCGCGGCCCCGCCCCCCGGGCCCGAAGCGGCCCCGCGCGGAGCGCCTGAGGGCTCGGGAGGCGTCGCGGATCCGGCGGGGCCTCCTGCGGCGGAATCCCAAAGGGGCTCGTAGGAAAAGTATCGCGGCTCCCAAGCCGCCGAGGACCCCCAGCCTGGGATGGGTCGGGCGCTCGACGCACGCCCGGGCTGAATTCGTGGGGCTGGTAGGGGAGTATCCGACATTGATACGGCACAGATCGTTGAGAAAAGGCCCCTGTGCTGCTGATACTCTGCCATTTACCTTTTTGTCTGCAGTTCAACGATGGAAGAGCTGATTGCCTCCGACAGCACACTGCTCTTTCTTGTCCTAGGCTACATCTACTGTTAATGCTACGAAAAAAATTTGAAGGATCAGTGGTAGCAGAGAGACCAACATTCCTTATGAATCCTTGAGCAGAATTCCTTAGTACCCTAACATCTTCACGGCGTTAAAACAGCATTGAAAGCACGAAAGACTTTCTGAACAAAAACATTTATCTGGACTTTCCTGGCGGTCCAGTGGTTGAGACTCTGTTCCCAATGCAGGGGACTCGAGTTCGATCCCTGGTCAGGAAACTAGATCCCACACGCCACAACTAAGACCCGGTGCAGCCAAATAAATAAACAGTTAAGAATACATAAACAAATAAATAACATTTACCGTGCTTACAGAGTTCAGGGCTGTCTGCCATCTGTACACACATTTGCCTGATAAACACCTGGCTCCTTGACCCAAAGGGAATAAATTCTCAGTAGTACAAGTAGTTCATTACTCTATGTAATCTTATTCAGACCTTGGAGCTCTGGAGCGCATGCGCCCAGAGCCGGCGCTCTGCGACAACAGAGGCTACCGCGATGGGAGGCCCACAAAAGCCAAGAACAAAGACGGATGAAAATAAGACAAATGAAAGACCAATAGAAGTGGCCCGCCCACTCCCCTCCCTCCCCAACCCGACCCCTGCCCAAAATAAATAAATACACCTTTTAAAAAAAAAAAAAATCAGCAAAGAACTTTTAGGCTTTGGGATAAAGACTTCCTAACCAATGCAGATATATCATTGACTATAAAATACTGATCAGCTTTAACTCATCAAAAGATACACTAACAAGCAAAAACGACCAGATGTGATTTCTGGAAAATATTTTTAATATAACTGATGAAGAATTCCTATTATGATTATATAAAGGTCTACAAATTAATAAAAGCACAAACAACCCAGCAGATAAATGGGTAAAAAACATGAATAAACATTTCACAGATGGAAAAACACACATGAACAGTAAACATATGAACAGATGTCCAACCTCATTAGTAATCAGACCACAATGAAATACCACTGTACCTCCATTAAATTATCAAAAAGTTAAAAGTAATAATATCAAGTGATAGAGGAGATGAGAATCCATGTGAGTTCTTGAACGTTGCTGCTGGGAGTCTCCATTTGGCAGTACCATTAGAATATGTTTGCGTTTCTTCAAATTGAACGTGCATCTCCCCCCTGAGCCAGAAACTCCACTCTTAGATGTATAGATCAATGCAATTCCCACAAAGATCTCAACAGATAGGTTTTGTGAAACTTGAAAATCTAATTTTAAAATGTGTATGAACTTGTGAAAAACAATGTGGGGGACCTGCCTTCCAGATAGCTGAGCCTGTAACAGAGCTATATAACTAGGAGAGTGTAGTACAGGCCCATAAATAGACCGATGGAACAGAAGAGAGGCAAGAAATGGTGACACGACAAGAGACATCACAGACCAGTAGGGAAAGGGCACTCCCCGTGCACTAAAGATGACTCGGCCTACTGAGGATCAAAGCAGAAACCAAGACTGGTCCCAGGTGCGGGCAAGCACGCTATCTAAATTATCGCAGTCGCAGAACTTCAGAGTCCTTGAGCAAAAGGTAGTTAAAGTTTTTATCGAGGCAAAGCTCAGAGTGGAAAAGTACTGGGAGGGCAAGTCGGCTGACTCAGAGGATGGATGGTCATACAGCTGGTCTTTTTTTCAACATTCACATGCCTGTCTCTGGTCAGCTGGTTCCAGTTCAGGGTGCTCAGTGCTCAGAATCAGGCCTTGATCCTTATTATTTATTGCTTCTCGGAATTTATTGCAGCTATCTGCTTTTCTCAATTCTTAGAGCTGCCTTGAGGCACAGAAATTCAGTTCAAAGTTCATGACTGGAAAAATATAGTTTCTCACAATATTTTTAAAAAATGAAATAAGATTTTACCTCACACCATAGAAAAATTTGTTCCAGGTAGCTGAAGGACTTAAAGGCGAAAGGCAAAACTATAAAACTTTTACAAGACAATACACGAGATGTCCTTTATGACTTTGGGGTGGAAAGAGGCTTCCTAAACAGACATGCAGAAAATTATCACCAAATCAGACAACATTAAAATCAAAATACAACCCTCAAAATGAGGGAAGGTAGTTCCACATTTCTAGCCTACAAAAAATTAGTCTACTGAATATACAAATCAATATCAATGTCAAATTGATCAATACTGATCAATAAATAATAAATGAAACTAAAATTAGGAAAATGGACAAAATTTATTAACAGGCATTTCATAGAAGAGAAATTTTTTTGCAATAAGTATGTATCATTTGGAACTTCCCAGGTGGCTCAGTGGTGAAGAATTTGCCTGACGATGCAGGAGATAAAGCTTCGAACCCGGGGCTGGGAAGATGCCCTGGAGGAGGCCATGGCAGCCCACTCCACTATTCTTGCCTGGAAAATCCCACAGACAGAGGAGCCTGGTGGGCTACAGGCCATGGGGTCGCAGAGAGTTGCACACAACTGAGTGACTGAGCATGAGCATGATGTATTATTTTATAATTAAAATAGCAACATCTATTATCACTTTTTCAATTGCATGTTTTAAAGGAGAAAATAAAGGCAAAGAAAGCTTAAGATGTAAGACAATTTTCTTATAACTGGTAGATACTTCTTCCTTGTGCACAAATAGCACACTCTCCACTCTCTTGGAATCCAGCAAGTTAAGCATTACACTTGCCCCATTGAATCTTCTCGTACTTCATTGGACTAGTTCACCTGTTAGAATTCTAGGAAAGGAAGAGAAAATGATGACTGCTGAACTGAGTTTAAATTCCTACACACTGTCTTGGTCTGCTCTGTTGTAACAGAGTAGAGTAACTCTCAGAAATCACCTATTCACTACTCTGGCCACCTGATGCGAAGAGACGACTCATTGGAAAAAAGGCTGATGTTGGGAAAAATGGAAGGCAAAAGGAGAAGGGGACGACAGAGGACAAGACAGTTGGATGGCATCACTGAGTCAATGGACATGAGTTTGACCAAGCTCTGGGAGATGGTGAAAGACAGGGAAGCCTGGCGGGCTGCAGGCCATGGGGTCACAAAGAGTCAGACATTAATGGGTGACTGAACTGAACTGAACTTATTTGCTATCTGAAGGAGATAACCAATGTTTAAATCTTTGGTTAGATCCTTCGAGATTTTCTTTCCCAGTAAGTATAGTTTTTCACAATAAATTGGGTGAAATTGTATAACCTCCATTATAATCCATTTTTCTTTTTCGCTCAACCATATTTCATGACTGTGATCCCATGTGATTATTCTTCTATAAGAATGTATGAATGCTCATGGCTTTATTTAACCAGCCAAGAATCATCTGCTCAGTCACATCAGTCGTGTGTGACTCTTCGACCCCATGGACTGTAGCCCACCAGGCTCCTCTGTCCATAGGGATTCTCCAGGCAAGATTGCTGGAGTGGGTTGCCATTTCCTTCTCCAGGAATCATTTAAGTTTTTCTATTTTTTTGCTACTGGACACGGTAATGAAAATTCTTTATATAAGTTTTTCTGTGTCCCCTGATGGCCACCAGAGAGCTGAGGGTTCCCCAGGCTTCCGCGGGGATTTGCTCAGCTACCAAGCAGCGAGCCTCAACCTTCATTACAGGCAGCACTGGTGCTTACAGAGGGCGAATAAAGTGGTTCAGAGAGACTGTTTGCAGTCCTTATTGTGGTCTCCCAGGGACGAAAGACAAGGCGAGCAAGGAGGGTCTTGGAATGCAGGGACAGAGAAACCGGATCCTTACTTTCCTCTTGTCTCACTGTCCAATCAGCAAATGATCCATAATAATCTTCCTCTGTGTTTGGCAAGAAGGGACAGGGTTGGTGAACACAGCCTGTACTTCCACTTCTTGGACCCTGGCTATAAAAATGGATCAAAGGCCCCTTGAGCTGGCCTGCTGTTCTAACAGCATCTCCCACTCTGATAATTTTTTTCCAACCCGTGCATGGACTGTGACATTTACTGTGAAATGTATTAATTTAAAATGAAGTATTATTGACAGTCCATTGTGGGCTCAGTCCCAAGTGCCGATTGTTTTGTCTGGTTTGAGATTCAAGCCTTCCTTTGTTTCCACAACATTTGAAAAAATTATGCCTTCAAGTATTTGTTTCTGTTGTATTATATTGGTCCTTTCCTACGAAAAAATTAATGATATGCTCCTGTATCATTGTTTTTTCTAATCTTACTTTCGCTGAAGTCTTTGTTTCTCTCTGTTCAACAAAGTGAGTTTTTTGGGTCTTGCTTCCATATCCCCTTTTATATTTGGTTGCACATGTCTTCTTTGTTTTTCACTCTTACTGTCCTTGTTTGTTCCCAGCAAAGGTTTACTGGTTTTTCTCCTCAGGCTGAGCTATTCACTTCAAAGAAGGACGCTTCCTTTTGAGTCAAACTTGAGTTTGCAGCCAGGGGGTCTTGCTGTAACCAGCCAAGAATCATCTGCTCAGTCACATCAGTCGTGTGTGACTCTTCGACCCCCTGGACTGTAGCCCACCAGGCTCCCCTGTCCATAGGGAGGCTCCAGGCAAGATTGCTGGAGTGGGTTGGCATTTCCTTCTCCAGGAATCAGTTAAGTTTTTGTCTTTTTTTGCTACTCGCCACGGTAATGAAAATTCTTTATATAAGTTTTTCTGTGTCCCCTGATGGCCACCAGAGAGCTGAGGGTTCCCCAGGCTTCCGCGGGGATTTGCTCAGCTACCAAGCAGCGAGCCTCAACCTTCATTACAGGCAGCACTGGTGCTTACAGAGGGCGAATAAAGTGGTTCAGAGAGACTGTTTGCAGTCCTTATTGTGGTCTCCCAGGGACGAAAGACAAGGCGAGCAAGGAGGGTCTTGGAATGCAGGGACAGAGAAACCGGATCCTTACTTTCCTCTTGTCTCACTGTCCAATCAGCAAATGATCCATAATAATCTTCCTCTGTGTTTGGCAAGAAGGGACAGGGTTGGTGAACACAGCCTGTACTTCCACTTCTTGGACCCTGGCTATAAAAATGGATCAAAGGCCCCTTGAGCTGGCCTGCTGTTCTAACAGCATCTCCCACTCTGATAATTTTTTTCCAACCCGTGCATGGACTGTGACATTTACTGTGAAATGTATTAATTTAAAATGAAGTATTATTGACAGTCCATTGTGGGCTCAGTCCCAAGTGCCGATTGTTTTGTCTGGTTTGAGATTCAAGCCTTCCTTTGTTTCCACAACATTTGAAAAAATTATGCCTTCAAGTATTTGTTTCTGTTGTATTATATTGGTCCTTTCCTACGAAAAAATTAATGATATGCTCCTGTATCATTGTTTTCTCTAATCTTACTTTCGCTGAAGTCTTTGTTTCTCTCTGTTCAACAAAGTGAGTTTTTTGGGTCTTGCTTCCATATCCCCTTTTATATTTGGTTGCACATGTCTTCTTTGTTTTTCACTCTTACTGTCCTTGTTTGTTCCCAGCAAAGGTTTACTGGTTTTTCTCCTCAGGCTGAGCTATTCACTTCAAAGAAGGACGTCTTTCTCTTGGCATGCTGCCTGACCAGCTTCACAGAAATCCTTCAGATGTTTCTCATGCAGCCAGCCTGCTGGCCAGAGTGACTTTAAACAGCAACAGTGACTTGATACCGAATCAAATGTATCTTGGCTTGAGTCCTGGCTTCTTTAGTTGCGAAATGCAATCTTCCTCTGTGTTTGGCAAGAAGGGACAGGGTTGGTGAACACAGCCTGTACTTCCTGGGGTGGCCCAAGGCCAGCGGCTGCTGACTGAGGTGTGCTGACAAGGGGAGGACCACTCTGTAGGGGTCACTCGAGGCCTTGCTGTGCTTGCAAGGCAGTTCAGCTTCTCCCTTCCTGCTCCTGCCTTGCACATTGATCCCTGATAATATGCTGTACACTCCCACCCTGCAGTCTGCCTCCAGAGTATCTGGTTGTATCTGGTTGTCTCAAGTGTGGGTGTGGCCCTTCTTGGTAAAGAGAACTTTGAACTGAAATAGGCGATGTGCCCCTAATCGCCACCTCCTCCACCCCCCATACAGCAATGGTGCGGAAAGAGGGCCACAGCTGTCAACGCTCTCCCTTTAGAAAAGAGGAAGAGCGGGAGGCACACAGCACTCCCCGTTCTGCAGTCATTCTGGAATCCTGCTGATCTGACACTGAGCAGACACAGCTCTTCCTCCGTAAGTTAGAGCTCCCCGGCCCACGGCCTGTCCTCTGGGAGGCTCCTCTGGTTCACTGTTCTCTGTGGCTGCATCTGAAGGGTCAGGGAGCAAGCCCTCAGAGCCCGAGGCCTTCGCAGGTCTGAATACTGCTTTACAGCGCCGGCAGGTAGCTAGCCCATTGAGTGCTGTGCGGTTCCAGTCAGTTCGGTATGCCGGAAACCATAGGCAAGGCTGTTCCCCAGACATGGGTCTCAATCTGTGGGCACTTTGAGGTTATCAGGAGCCATACCCTTCACCTGACCTTTCACCATAGACACTTGATTAGATTCTGCAGTTTGAACAGCCCTCTGCTACACAGAGCCTTTTCAATCCAGGTTTCTCGACTTGGACTCCATCTCCCCTCAGAGTCCTGACACAGTAGGGTGTAATTATTCAATTGTGTTATTGCTGTCTCTCTAGGAAGCAGGACAGAGACAAGCAAGTGGTCATCTCTTAGCTAAATACTGATTGAACTAATGAAATTTAGGCTTGTCTAGCTAAGCCTAAGTGTTTTGTTAGCTATTTCAGTAATCTCTTTGGCGTCGTATGATTTAATAATAAATATTTTGGCAAATTTTCAGGCAATACAAAAGAGTTAATCATTTGTTTTCCGTGTATAATTCCTACACCAAAGGGAAGGATAATTAGGAATTAAAGAAGTTAGTAAGAAAGGAAGATCAGTTGCAAATACTGGTCTTTAAATATCATCTGTCAGTGGTTGGGAACGGATGGAGCAGGATGGAGGGAAAAAGAGAACGTGGAGGAGACTTTTTCCAAAGGGGTCTCACGACCGTTCCAGCCTCTCCCTCGGTACTGTCCCTTCCCCGTCCTCCTCCATCAGCTTATATGAGGCGGCAGAGGGTCCCCAACACTGCTGACATGATAAGAAAGGCAAACCTGGCTGCTGGAGGAACAGCGGTCCTGAAGAGACTGCCTGGGTAATCCCTGCAGTTGCTCAGCCAGGACCTGGGATTTTCTGCAGGAAGAGCGTAGATTTCACTGAGTAAATGATGAAGTTGGGATTCAAACTCTGGTTCAAGTTCAAAGAGATGTCCCAAATTTGACTTTCTTATAGTTGCCCAGGGCCCATATTTTTAATGACTCTGTGCTAAGAGGTTAAAGGAATACATATTTGGAAAAAAGTGTATCCTCAGATGGTTTAATCTTTGCCTTTTGTATGTCAAATAGGAGCAATAATCTCAAGCTGCACCCCAGAGGGCTGAGTGTCTGGTGAAGAGAAAGGAGACAGCTGCCCGCCCCAGGAACGCCTGGAGGACAAGCCGGCGGTGGCAGCTGGCAGAAGCAACTTCACAGAGAGTCTAGTGATCAAGGGAACAGTAGGGCAAAAAAAAAAAAAAGTCTGTGAGGTGAAGTCATCACTCATCACGGTACATTTTATAGAGCAACACACTGGGCTGTGGGAGCGCCAACTTAAGTTGCGGATCAGTGGCGCATCAGTCTGAGCTTAAATTTTGTTTCCTTTCTAAAGTTCTTCCTGGCCCTTTCCCCAAACAATTTTGATTCTCCCTTTGTGGTCAGAGAGCATTTGTTATTTTTCCTGGAAGGTTGACACCTAATCCATGCCATTTAGCACACGGATTAGTGCTTGTTGAATTAAATTGAACCAAACCAGAAATAATTTACATTCCTGTGAAGATTATTTTAAAATAAAAAATCAGTTTTTCTGACCTGAGACAGGAACCTCAGGTCCTGTGAAGGCATGAACATTCGTCGTAACAGCAAACACATCCATGGAGTCTGTCTGTCCTGGTCTTGTATTCTGAAGGTGGGTAAACGTGATGCAGAGGAAGTGACAGTTTCCGACAAGAGGCGAGTCAGAGAGCACAGCAGCGATGGGGCGCTCACAGCTTCCGCAGCTCCGCGGACTCGCCCGCGCTGGGGCCAGATGGGTTTTGACTCAGCTCTTTGCAAGGTAGCTTTGTCTGAAAAGTTAAAAATGATGGCTTCGTTTTTATCGCAAAACTAAAGCTGTTATGAACACAAGAAAAATTCACTGACTGACACTGTTGAATCCTGAACACAGTCAATTTCCAAAGCAAAAGACATTTCCCATCCAAGAAATAACACAGGACAGAAATTTACTGAGCTTCACCAGATGAGACACCTGCCATTCCCTCCTAACCAGGACCCCCTTCAGGCTTCTACAGTTCAATTAGTGGAACCACTGTAAGTTGTTCAAACCAAAATCTGTGGTGTTGACCTTGACTCCACTTTTTCAGTCCTATATCCTTTTTGTTTTGTTTTTAGTTGGATTTATTACTAAATCAGCAAATAAACGGTTAACCTGATATAGATTTCACCGGATCAGAGGGCATAGTCCACTGCTACTCATCATCTATCTCTCTGCTTCCTTTCAGCCTTTTCTCCACTGAACAGCCAAAGATATTGTCACTTCTGTTGTGAATCAGACTGTGCCCCGCTGACTGCCCTGAACTGATGTCCTATTATCTCCGCATTTCCTTGAGACAAGCCATGCACGCTCCTCGATTCGGTTTACATGGTGCTTGATAAATATTTTTTTTTGAATGAATTAATTGGTGGTGTATTTGGGCAGATTTTGTTCATCACCTGTCATCCCCACCCTCTTTTTACTTATTACATACAACCAGACAGTATAGAAAAGTAGAACTTGCTTTTTCTCAGTCATCCTTGTTTCTAGGGATGCTATAGACCTTAGTTTTGGACACTGAAGCATAATGGAAATCTGACGGGTGGCTTCCGGGAAAACTTTTTGCTGTCTTGAGAAAGATATGATGCTAGCATTTTCCATTTATGCTGCCTTGAACATTCTCCAAGTGTTACCTGAATTGGAGGAGTCATCTTGTGACTATCAGGAAAAGCCCAAGAAAATGACATGGATTCTGGCTCTGACAATTTTAGACCATGAAACCAACACCTTTATCTACCCTCCTCTCAACTGGTAGCTCTGAGAAAAATAAACTCCTATTGAACTTTCTATTACTTAAGACATTTAAAAAGGATACACTCATCTACTTTTGAGATCTCTGTCAGGTAAGGAGGCAAAGAAGCCAGTGAACCAGGCCTCAGTCTTCAGAAGAAACTGGCCAGAGTCTTTCTTAAAGGTTTCTGAAATTCCAAATAGAATTCTCCTTATGATATCATTGATCCTCCCCCAATCTCTCTCCATTTGACAGCTAAGCATACAGATATTTTCTTTTATGTGTAAATATCAATGCTGATACTAAAACCCATTCTTATGGTAGCCATATCCTCTTGGGCTTGGCTAAGAATTCGAAGATATTTTGTTTGCCACATGGTATCATCTATATGTTAAAATAGTGTATATATGGGAGTTTAATAGATGATAAAGGTGGCATTTCATTTCAGTAGGGAGAAAAGATGGTTTAATATGATGATTGGTTATTCATTTGAATGTACTGACTGAAGTGAGAGCCATACACACAGAAATGAAGTCTAGATCAAGGACTAAACAATGATAGAACTATATACCTGTTGGAGGAAAACATGGGTAGGGTTTATTGGGTAATCTTGGTATGAAAAATGCTACTCTGAGCATGTCATAAAACTCCAAAGCCATAGGTGTAAATACTGATAAATTTATTGCTAAAAAAATATAAAGCTGGGACTTCCCTGGTGGCCCAGTGGCTAAGACTCCTTGCTCCCAATGCAGGGGGCTTGGGTTCGATCCCTGGTCAGGGAACTAGACCTCACATGCTACAACTAAAGATCCTAAATGCTATGACAAAGACCCAGCACAGCCAAATAAAGGAATATATATTTTTTAAAATGTAAAGAAAACAGCAAAACATTGTGAAGAAAAATAAAAGATTAATGACAATTATGTGAAATTCTCCATAACATACAGGACAGATAATAGGCTAATGTCCTTAACATACAAAGAACTATTGTTACAAATCAAAAAAAAGGATGATGAGTTCCATAGAATTGGCACAAATGATGTATCAGTCAGAAGAGCAATGGGTAAATAAATTGTGACGTATATTATATAATGGATTACTATACAGTAATTAAAATGAGCCACTAGGAAATAAACACAACAAGGATTGGTTCCTATTTGGAGCTGTTTCGGATAGTGCTGCCCTGTCTCTTGTTTCACATGACAGTTCTAGGTCTAGGTCACTACTCAACAGAATTGTCATAGGATATCTGTATGCTCAACTTTTGTAGATAATGACAGATTGTTTTTCAAAATACTTATACCAGTTTGAGTTTATTTATTTATTTAAACTTTTATTTTACTTCTAACTTTTACAGAGTTTTGTTGTTTACAAATATGTATGTTCCCAGATTAGTCATATGTATATCCCCCCTATCCCAACCCTCCAGACCGTCACACAGCACCCCTGCAGGATCCCCTTTTCTCATAGAGCAATGACTATAGCTATTTTCTTCACATATGATAGTACAGGCCTTCAAGCTACTTCCTTTACGCCTCCCACCCACTGTGAGTTTATTTTTGTATATGGCATGAGGAAATGGTTTTTTTTTTTTTAAAAAATTATTGCTTTATTTATCTTAATTTGGTTGCACTGGGTCTTAGTTGTGGCATGTGGGATCTAGTTCCCTGACCAGGGATCAAACCTGGGACTCCTGCATTAGAAGCACAGATTCTTAACCACTGGACCACCAGGGAAGTCCCAGGAAATTTTTTTTTTTTTTTTTTTAAAGATTTATTTATTTATTTATTTTGGGCGGGAGTCGGGTTGCGGAGGGAGGGGAGCGGGCGGGCCACTTCTACTGGTCTTTCATTTCTGTTTTCATCGGTCTTTGTTCTTTGGCTCCTGTGGGCCTCCTATCGCGGTGGCGTCCGTTGTCGCAGAGCGCCGGCTCTGGGCGCATGCGCTCCAGAGCTCCAGCTCGGTGACTGGATACATCAGTCCAGCTGCTCTGCGGCATGTGGGATCTTCCCAGGCCAGGGATCGAACTGGCGCCCCTTGCACTGCAAGGCGGTGTCCTTATCCACTGGACCACCAGGGGAAGCCCCCAGGAAATGTTTTAATTTCATTCTTTTACATGTAGCTGTCCAGTTTTCCCAGCACCACCTATTGAAGAGACTGTCTTTTGTCCATTGTATATTCTTGCCTCCTTTGTCAAAGATAAGGTGTCCATAGGATAAGGTGTATGAGCTTATTTCTAGGCTATCTATCCTGTTCCATTGGTCTATATTTCTGTTTTTGTGCCAATACCATACTGTTTTGATGACTGTAGGTTTGTAATACAGTCTGAATTCAGGGAGCTTACTTCCTCCAGCTTTATTCTTTTTTTCTCAAGATTGTTTTGGCTGTTAAGGGTCTTTTGTTTCCACATAAATTTTAGAGTTACTTGTTCTAATTTTGGAAAAATTAAATCTGTAGATTGCCTTGGGTAGCATGGTCATTTTAACAATATTAATTTTTTCAATCCACGAACACAGTGTATTTGTCCATCTGTTTGTGTCATCTTCAATGTCTTCCATCAGGGTCATGTAGGTTTCATTGGCCAAAGCATATGGGGGACGACTGCAACCACTGAACTCCCAAAAGGGATCCCAGGATATCTAGGCAATGCCAGCACAGCATCTATCTTTCAAATCGATTCATTTCTCACATTAGGTTCACCACATTCTATCACAGCCTCTCCAGGATTCTGGTTGGTTACAACCTCTAGAAAACTTATAAAAGGGGGATTAGTGGGTTGTGTCAGAGCCCAAACTACTGCCTTAATCCTAAGAGAGGCCCAAATAGATCACCTGAATGCCAAGCAGCATTGGTGGTAAAGAACCTGCCTGCCGACGCAGGAGAGATGTAAAAGATGCGAGTTCAATCCCTGGGTTGGAAAGGTTCCCTGGAGGAGGGCATGGTAACCCACTCCAGTATTCCTGCCTGGAGAATCCTATGGACAGAGAATCTCAAGGACAGAGGAGCCTGGCAGGCTACAGTCCTAGGGTTGGCAAAGAGTCAGGCATGACTGAAGCGACTTGGCATGCACAAGTGCCAAGCATATTTGTCTCTGCTCCTCTGTGTAGCAGCCATTCTGACTACTCATAAACATCAGGGTTAATTACTCCTTCTAAAGTGGAAACCCCCGTCTGTGAGATAAGAAAGATAAGAGTGTTCGTGGATGTCAAGATTAAACATGTTTCTCTCAGCTATTGGATCAAGGCTCCATTTCAAATTATTTAAGTGTGAGCTTCACCTCATAAGTTATATAACTTTTTACTGAAATGTCAATTAAATCTGGTTTTCTAACTCACTAATATTTGTTTTTCTAAACCATCTATCCTGCCATTCAGTCACTCTATTTGTTTTTGTAAAATTCCATTGTTCACATTTTAATTTCCAGTATAAAAACAAAACTCTCAAACGCATTTGTTTTTACATGTCAATGTTTTATTTAACTGATTATTGATGATACCAGCAGGAAGACAAAAGAGTTGGTTCCAAGAGGTTTTGAGAATAGAGCTGTATGTGGTCAATGGGAAAGAACGCTAAAAGAAGATGATTAAGTTAGGCATAAAAGTGGCTAACCTTTTGCAAGCAGTCAAACCACATCACTTCTGGGGTTAAGGTCTCTACCAGGCTATAAAGCAAAGCAACTTAATGATTTCTGTAAATTAATTTCTAACCTTAACTGACCTTTCCAGGACAGTAAACCATTTTGAACCTTATCTGTCAGGGGTGGGGCAAGGTGGGGTTCCTCCTGGGTAGTGGATGTGGCTGACTGGAGGATTTTCTCTCTGCTTCCACCAGTTCAGTTTCCTTCTGACTCCTTGATATTCCAACTCTGTAAGAGGGCCTCTAGCTTTCAGTCATGGTACAGAATTTCCTAGTACATCATGTTGTGTCTCCTACCCCAGGGAGCCATGGAAATATTAAGAACATGTCCTTCAGAAGCCTGGTATGATCATGACCCTTCTTTATCACCACAGAGGAGGAAGTGATTGCCATGTCAGGAGAAGGATGCTTTCCACATGGGTTTCTTCACTACTTGTCACCTGATGACCTTGGAAAGAAGGACCAGTCTGGGAGTGGCTGCGGCAAGCCCGGAGAATGCAATACCCAGGACAGTTGATTTGGGAGGTTTCAGGGCATAGCTACCAGAACGGAGGCATTCAAATACAGCAGTGTGAGGCAGGAAGTCACCCAGAGGACAGGCTCACAAGGATGCTGGATCCAAGTGAGGAAAGAGCCTGGGGACAGGAGGGAGGCACAGGGCCTCAGTACAGCTGCTGTGCCTCACAGCCCAGAAGCTCCAGCCTCAGGGCGATGTGGCCCGTCCAGCTCTGTGGGTGAATTCGAAGGAAGCGAGTAAACAGCGGGGGATCTAGAGTATTAGCCACGGGTGTGAAGGAATCTTGATTTCCCTGAAAAACCTGAAAGAGGAGAGAGAGCATTTGTTGGTTGACAAGAAAAGAATGATAATGTTTATACATCTCCGCTGGTACAGACCTCACCAGTAGCTCCCCATGGGCACCCACCCCAACGCCCAGCACAGAAACAGTTTCCCTTCCAATTGAGGCATCCAGGCTTCTGGTAGTTCAGGACTGACCCCTCGGAGGTGACTGAATGACAGTCTGTGCCTGGGAAAAGGAGTGTGACATCTAGAATTAAGAACCTCCTTGCTACCCTGCTGTGGAGGCCTTACTTCCAGCTATGGCTTACCTCTGGAAATGTTCTCACCCACTTCCTCACCTACTTCAAGGAAGTTGTAAACACTGTAGCATTTTACTCCCAACTACTTCAACCTGCCAAGAATTTGGGTCTTAGTTCAAATGTCATCTCTTTAGAGAACTCTCCGTCCTCTGAAACAGGACTCTTATTGACTCAGTCTGGCCTAGATCATTTTCTTTACAGCATTTGGTATCTTCTCACTTATCTGTTGACCTGCTTATTGACCATTTCCTCTTTTCACCACCAAATGTCACTTCCATGACATCAGAGGCTTGGTTACTGATCTTCTATACATGCAATAAACATAGTATATGCATGTCAAATATACTATAAACGTTTGTTAGACTTTGTGTGTTTGATAAGACTTTCAGGAAACAAGAGATTCTTGGATAAATATTTATAGTAAACTTTGGAAGCTTGTACATCTTCTGTTAGACTTACTCCTTGTTGTTTCCCCTCAAGAAACTGAAAGAATAACAGAAGGAACACTTAAAATTTTAATGTACAACAGACTCCTAGTCTCTGGTCTTTTTTGTCCTTCATGATGTTGACATTTAAAAAAGCGTAGGACCATTGTGTTGTATAACATCCCACATTCTAAATTTCTGTGACTGTTCTCTTAATGATTAGATTTTAGTTCAACATATTTAGTGAGATTATTAACTGGGTGATGTGTCTTTCCCACCATTTCATATCAAAGGACACATGATACTGATTCCTTCAGATTCCTTCCACCACATCTCTCTTTTATAAAAATAATCACTTCCCTTTCCTTACAATCTGTGTGGTGAGGTTTTAACATTGTCTAAACATTCTCACCTGTATGTATGTGGGAGTCAAACAATAAAGAAGACAGAGCACTGAAGAATTGATGTTTTCCAGTTGTGGTGCTGGATAAGACTCTTGAGAGTCCCTTGGACATCAAGGAGATCAAACTTGTCACTCTTAAAGGAAACCAACCCTAAATATTCATTGGAAGGACTGGTGTTGAAGCTGAAACTTCAATACTTGGGCCACCTAACACAAAGAACCAACTCATTGGAAAGACCCTGATGCTGGTAAAGATTAAGGGCAGGAGGAGAAGTGGGCGATAGAGGATGAGATGGTTGGATGGCATCACCAACTCAATGGACATGAGTTTGAGCAAACTCTGGGAGCTAGTGGAGGACAGAAGAGCCTGGCGTGCTATGGTCTATGGGGTCACAGAGAGTTGGACATGACTTAGTGACTGAGCAACAACAACAAAATATTCTGTTTCACATTAAGGTTTCATCCAATGGTTTTAGTATCCACTGAAGTCCCTTACGAGTATTAGATACTATATTGATAGTTACCAATTGGTTTCTTAATTTTGTTATGTCTTCTACATTGATTATTAATAGCTGGAATTCTTCTGTGGAGAAAAACCTCTCCTCTCCCTTTATATTTGTGATGATGATTCTTTGTTTATTGTGTGTGTGTTGTAATCCATTGCTATCATTATTCTTCTACAAGCTTTAATTGTCTCAAATTTTCCCAGAATGAACCTCTTCAAGCCAGCTCCTGTGTTCCTTTCTTATGGGTTCGTTAGTCTTTGTGGCACACCAAGAGGTTCCAGCATCACCTGGCACTTTCCTGGTTCCAGTCTCGGAATCTCTAAGGACTCCAGCTCCCTTTTATTAGGACATGGTGTTTGGAAACCAAGACTGTTCTGCGTTGGCTGAGGCTCTGCTTCAGGTCAAGGCTAACATACACCGTGTCTTCTCAGGTTGGACATTTTAATCTCATTGCAGACAGCAGAGGCCCCAGAGAGTGAGCCAACACACGATCACATTGAAAGCTTTTGTAGGAAAGTAGTGTATATCATGTCCATTGCATTGGTCAAAATGAATCCTATTGTCAAGCCAAAAGTCAGTGAGGTTGTCAAAGAAGGAAGAAGTGAAAAATCAAGGATAATGCCTTTTACCTCATATGCTATTTCTCTTCTTTCATCACCAGCAATGCAGTGATTTTATGCAGGCAGGTATATAATAGGCTTGGGTGACTTGTTAGGTTTCTTAGTCTGTGAGCAACCTCTACTGTTGATAGAGAAAAGTGCAATTTTAAATAGATGCGACAGGAGGGTGTGTCTTGTGATTTGTTTTTGCTTTTCCAGAGAACTTTATTTCCATCACTTGACTTCTTTTTTTGTATTCTCCTTCACCAGAAACGTGGCACATCTAGCCCCACATACTTCCCATCCTCTTCCTTTCAGTTCTCCAGAAGTCAATCCTATGACGCAGAAGGTCTCAAATATTAGTATTTCGTCACTCAACGTCAGACTCTGCCTTCCCAGAGGTGATTTTCTCTGTGTTCTACTACAGTGTCTCCTCTGCAGAGCTAGCTTTGAATGTTTATTTTTTACTAACTTTTGCAAGTTGAAACTTATGGCATTGTCTTCTGAGTTATTCTGAGTTATGGATGGTTTTATTTGCAATATTTAAATATATCTACAGACAGACAAATAGTTTTTTTTTTTTTTTTATCTGACAAGAATGTACAATTCGGTATTTGGAATTTTCAAATGCTTTTTAAAATTATTTTCCAATTTTTTTCTGGCATGTAGAAATACATTTTTATTGATTTTGTTTTCAGCTAGCCTGAAAACTTATTTTATTAATAAGGTTACATAGATAGATTCTTTCCAATTTTCTATATATGCCATATCATATCTTCCACACATTATGAGAACTTTTCCCCCAATTCTAGCACATTTTATTTCTTTTTCTTAGCTTACTGTGGTGCTTAAGATTTCTAATACAGTTTTTTTTTTTTTGGAGACAAATCTTATCATGTAATTGTAGATACAAGGAGCAAATAGCAAAAATAAAACAATCAGAATCATTACAATTAAGATAGTTTTCTACCAAGGGAGAGTTAGTTAATCTATTTCAAAGTGATGTAAGTGAGGCCTCTGGAGTATCTATAGCTTGAATCATTTTACCCATATGTTTAACAAAGTGAGTAACATTAGTGATTATGTCTGGTATGTAAGTACAACATTGGGTATGAATAATGGCCCAAGTTCCTCCTTGTGCAGCTGTTGGAATATTTAAAGCCAGTCTATTTTGTAAAATTACTTTTCTAATTTGTAACTGTTCAGCATTAAGGGCTGAAATAACCTTTTGAGAATCTTTTTTTTTTTTTTTATGTAAACATCAGCGCATTTTAATTTTCAGACCTCCCTGCTGCTTCCCAACTCCCTTTAAATAAACATGTTTTTTGTAACATAAAAACAACAACAACTTCATAGAACATCTACAGAGGAACAGTTACTGTTAGACTCAGTTACACTAACATTATATGGCTTCAGTTCAGTAATTTTCCATTAACAAATATTTTTTCTACCTAATACAATTCTCTCTTTTTCCTTAAGATGAGACAACTAAGGCTCAGTAGAAATTTCTCATTAGGTTAGAAACATTCTTCTCTCTCTTTAATGTTGCTATACATTGACAGAATTTGTGATTCCATTAATGCTTCCGGTTTTTGATGCCACATTGTACATAGCACTTAATTATGGAGAACAGGAAAAAGCAAAACTAAAATAAGGACGGATATATGTATCTTTAACAATCTATTTTCCGATTCCTTTTAGATGCCCAGCCAACCAGGATCATACACAGATTTCACTCTTTATTGTAAGTGTGTGAAAACTTACTTATCTCATACATTTTATATGTGTTCATTTCTATGTTTTGACACAAGAAGACTCATTTGCAAGGGTACGTGTGCTTTCTATTCAACCAGAAAAAAAAATCTAAAGCTAGACACAGAGACACTTCATTGTACTGACTGAGATTTTCTGCAGTAAGGTTCTTTAAAGTTAGAAGGTTCCTGATAAGTTTGCAATAGATGTGGAAAGTGCATGAATACTGCTCCAGGAAACATTATATATAGACAAAATACTTTAATCCACTAGTGTACATGCTTTTATTGTTTTTCATTGGTCTTTTGGAATGTGTTTTATTTGCTACTGACTAAAGTCAGATGCCAGGATGCAGGAAATATATTCCCTACAGAACACGTGTCTGTTTAAACTCCATATATGACCTTACAGGGCTTCCCAGATGATATAGTGCTCAAGAATCCTCCTGCCAACGCAGGAGATGCAAGAGATGCAGGTTCGATCTCTGGTCAGAAAGAGGCCCGAGAGTCGGATGTGGCAACCCATAGAGGAGCCTGCTGGGCTGCAGCCCAGGGGTCACCAGGAGTCAGGCGTGACTGAGCACACACACACATGATCTTCACAAGCCAGTCTAAAAGGCCTAGTGGGAGCCTGTAAAATGCTTATGCGGTATGGAGAGGGTGCGGAGAAAAGGGAACCCTCTTGCATTGCTGGTGGGAATGTAAATTGATACAGCCTCTATGGAAGACAATATGGAGATTTGTTAAAAAACTAAAAATAGAAGCACCCTTTGACCCAGCAATCCCACTATTAGGCCTATATCCTGATGAAATCAAAAATGAAAGAGGCACCTGTACCCCAATGTTCATTGCAGCTCTCTATGCAATAGCCAGAACATGGAAGCAACCTAGATGTCCATCGACAAATGAATGGATCCAGAAGCTCTGGTACATATAGACAATGGAATACTACTCAGCTGTTAAAAGAAATGCAGAAGACTCAGTCCTAATGAGGCGGCTGGCTCTAGAACCTATCATAAAAAGTGAAGTAAGTCAAAAAGAGAAAGACAAGTACAGTATACTAACACATATATATGGAATCTAGTAAGATGGTCATGATAGCACACGAGAAATGAAACAGAGAATGTAAAAAGTGGGAAATGGGAGGGAGGCTATGTTTTGACACAAGAAGACTCATTTGCAAGGGTACGTGTGCTTTCTATTCAACCAGAAAAAAAAATCTAAAGCTAGACACAGAGACACTTCATTGTACTGACTGAGATTTTCTGCAGTAAGGTTCTTTAAAGTTAGAAGGTTCCTGATAAGTTTGCAATAGATGTGGAAAGTGCATGAATACTGCTCCAGGAAACATTATATATAGACAAAATACTTTAATCCACTAGTGTACATGCTTTTATTGTTTTTCATTGGTCTTTTGGAATGTGTTTTATTTGCTACTGACTAAAGTCAGATGCCAGGATGCAGGAAATATATTCCCTACAGAACACGTGTCTGTTTAAACTCCATATATGACCTTACAGGGCTTCCCAGATGATATAGTGCTCAAGAATCCTCCTGCCAACGCAGGAGATGCAAGAGATGCAGGTTCGATCTCTGGTCAGAAAGAGGCCCGAGAGTCGGATGTGGCAACCCATAGAGGAGCCTGCTGGGCTGCAGCCCAGGGGTCACCAGGAGTCAGGCGTGACTGAGCACACACACACATGATCTTCACAAGCCAGTCTAGAGAGGCCTAGTGGGAGCCTGTAAAATGCTTATGCGGTATGGAGAGGGTGCGGAGAAAAGGGAACCCTCTTGCATTGCTGGTGGGAATGTAAATTGATACAGCCTCTATGGAAGACAATATGGAGATTTGTTAAAAAACTAAAAATAGAAGCACCCTTTGACCCAGCAATCCCACTATTAGGCCTATATCCTGATGAAATCAAAAATGAAAGAGGCACCTGTACCCCAATGTTCATTGCAGCTCTCTATGCAATAGCCAGAACATGGAAGCAACCTAGATGTCCATCGACAAATGAATGGATCCAGAAGCTCTGGTACATATAGACAATGGAATACTACTCAGCTGTTAAAAGAAATGCAGAAGACTCAGTCCTAATGAGGCGGCTGGCTCTAGAACCTATCATAAAAAGTGAAGTAAGTCAAAAAGAGAAAGACAAGTACAGTATACTAACACATATATATGGAATCTAGTAAGATGGTCATGATAGCACACGCAGTGAACTCATGAAAAAACAGAGAATAGACATAAAGACATTGTGGAGACCGAACAGTGGGAGGGAGGCATGGAGGGAGTAACATGGAAGCCTATACTGTCATGTGTGGAAGAGATAGCTATTGTCATTGTGCTAGGGGAATAGGAGTACCTACAACCACTTGGGGCGATGGTCTGGAGGGAGGGGAGGGGAACTGGGTGGGGAGGGTCCAGGGATATGCATATGAATGATCTGGAACATACATGTAAAAAAAAAATGTTTCTGCTGTAACTGCAGGTCCCATAATACGTCTGGAGTAGTGCAGACAGCTGTTACACTACTGCACCCCCTCCCCCACCCCGAAAACAGAAACCTACACATGCCTATCAATCTAAAGCTGGGAGATAAATCCATATCCCCACCATTTGCCTTTGTGCTGTTATTCAATTTAATTCAAGGATCTCCCTGAAAATGAGTATCACAGAAAAGAATGCTCAGATGTCATGTTATTAGGAGTAGCTAACTTAACATTTTCCACAATGGCTATTCTGAAGATTAGGTAACAAATGGGATAGTGGTTTCCTTTTCCTTCCCATTAATAATTAGGTAACTAGTTAAGTCTATTAGATAGGCAGAATAAATTGCAGGGAGACGTTAACGTGGAGAAGAGTCGACAATCTTGAATAGTCAATAGACCTGCGAAAAGGTTCCTTTTAACTAATTCTCTATTGAAAGTTCTCATTTCATCCACAGGGTCTTTCAAAGGGAATGCGCACAATGCACATCTTCTGTAGCTGAGTTACAGGACTCATTAGGTATGTATTTAATACTTGATGGTACTTTGGCTTCTGAGGACAGGGCACAGTTTGGCTGAGAAGACATTTGTTTCTCAACTGTGGGCCATGTAACTGTATTCCTCTCTCAACTGGCAACACAAAGAGATGAGAAGGAATGGTGGGTCTTTACAGTGATGCTGTTACAAGCTTGTTAACTGCCTTCTGGAAGTCAGTGTTGGAGTAAGTAGTGTTGATGGGTTCAGTGCGGGTTGTTTCCTTAATTGTTTTAGCTAACCAGCCACAGCAACAACCAGAAACACAGGAATTAGGAATCTGTTTTGGGTATTCAGGTATGGGAGTGGCTCTACTCAATGTTCAACTTGACTGTTTGGTAGCAAATTGCAGTGCTCCGTTTGGAGTGGCGTCGTCTCTAGCCAGCCGGCTGGGACTTGTAAGGGGTTTTTGAAAAGGTGGAACTCCACAAGAAGTCGGAGGAGGCCATTCAGGAATTGGTTCCAGTTTGGGTACACAGTGGGCGCAGCGGGAGAGTCGCAGACCTGTCTCTCGAAGGATATGGACTGGTGTGCTGGCATCCAAGAGTTTAGCATGGTATAACTAGGAATTAGGATTTAAAGGTTTCCAAGTTGTAGAATATTTTTAAAGGCATTTAACCTACCAGGCAAGACTCTCAAGAGGTGTTAGGTTGGGCACCACAGGCTCCTCTTCTTCAGAGGAATCCCACCCTTCCCAAGAACTCTCATTTACAAAGTTAGTGTTTCCTTCTTCCTCATTTTCTGATTCGGACAAGGGGTCAGGAGAGGGATTTCTAGGACCCATTAGAATAGACCAACAGGATAGGGAAAAAGGTACCAGACAAAGGTAACAATCTAAGCCAGCAAAACAGTAACACCTGCAAATAGAAGCAAAAGATGAGATATTGTTTCAGTACGATTCATTTGTTCCTCAGTCTGTTACACACACATAGTATGCCTCTGGCTTGCATCACTGTGCAGTTCTTCAAGATTCTGTTGTATATTCTTCACTTACAAAGAAGACAGCTCAATTCTCAGCACCAGTTCAGTGTGTAAAAGTTAGTCACTCACCAGGGCATGGGCCAGAGTCTCTCCTTCAAATCCTGGCTACTGAAGAAGAGAAAGGGTCCTCATTTGACACGTTGATTTTCTTACCATGGTCTCAACTGGTTGTGATATTATGAAGAGACACTGTGTGTACTGTTTGTTTGTTGACAGGGATATTACATCTCGGTGGTGATGAAAAGCAGCTCAGTGGCTACCTCCTTCGTCTGCTGGTACAGGACTTTGAGCAGGGGGTGGGGGATGCGGTGTCCAGGGTCTGTCTGGTGTGCGTGGATCCAATGTTTCCCACAGTGGGTGCACATGCCCTTGGAAACTGGAGACTTAGTTGTTGGACCATCTGGAAAGGTAGCCTTAACCCACAGAGGATCCTTTCTTCTTTCTTGCCTCACCCCAGGCCGCAAGACCCGATTAGGCCTACCGCCACCAGCTGGGTTCCAATAGTCGCATCGCCACAAGGCTCACACTCCTGCTGGATGCCTCTTCCAGGGAAGCCAATGCCCACTGCTCTTGGAAACCAATTCCCACTCGAGAAACAGCTTAAAAGACCCTAAGCACACGTGCCCAGTCAGCGAGGTTGAAGGGGGTCCCTTTTGAGAATCTTGTAAAGCCTGTTGTGTAAAGTTTGTCAGAGCATCTGCTCGTAACATTATGTCTGTAGTTCTCAGAGAGGGAATGAATACAGCAGACAAATAGTCATACCAGTGAAATATGGACTTTGTCCAACGAGATTTAAATTGTGGTAGGTTAGCAAGCTTTTTTGGAAGTTTTGAAAACATGAAGCCATGGGTAAAAGCTAGTCTTAGGGTGCACCTCCCTGTCCACCCAGGAGGAAGCCACACCCAAAGGCAGGAACCATATGTCCAGTAGGCTCCGTTTGGAGCAAGCCACTGTGATTGAGGCATCCAGTCCCAGTCAGTGCCTGGCCATGCAAAAGGAGGATCTGAGTTGGGATTGGATAATACAGGGATGATTATATTACATGTTTTTTTAGGCAAGAATCCCATTTGGTTTTAGTCATTATAGTTGTCTGTTACTTTTTGGTGGTGGCTCTGTTTGTTTCCAGCATATGGGAGCTTTAGATATTAGGTGTCTCTTTCGGGAGTTAGCCATATAACTTCGTCCCATATTTGATAAATGTCTAGTGGGAAGTCATTAGATTTTGGCTTATTTGTCTTTTTGTGTATAGCAAAGTAGCTATTAAACTAGGCTAATGTATAATCAAGGTTAAAAGTCACATTATGTCCATAGTTAAGAGATAAAGTGTTACACCAGTCCATTTTAGGATTGTTAGACCTCATTAGATTAAGAAGGGGCATTACATGAAGGTAATCGCAGAGGTGGAGAAAGCATTTTCCTTGGAGTGGAGACACCCACCATGGGAAGCCTTAGACTGATGAGGAGGGGAGCGTTCCGCACACCCAGCAATTAGATTGGTTGTGGAATGCGGCCTATGAATGAGCCCAGGACAGGAAGGCATTATCTTGAGGATCAAACAGCCTCAGGCTTCTAGGAGCTAGCAGCAGCAAGGCCACATAGGCTGTCAAGCCCATCTCTTTAGCCTGTTCAGTACAGTAGAGAAAGGCTTCCATCCACCCAGTAAAGGTGTCTACCCAGACCAGTTTCTTGCAGAGGTGGACACCTCTTGACTTTGGCAGGACTTGGAGCTGCCTTACAAGACACGTTCACGGAACTGCAAAGTTGGACTCCATATTCACTTCATACAGATTTTCATATGTTTTAAGCAAATTGTACTCACACACACATACTAGGGGTTAGTAAAAGTAAAGCAGGTCTTCTCTGGTGGTCCAGTGGGTTAAGAGTCTGCCTTGAGGTGCAAGGGGCACCAGCTGGTTCCCTGGCCAAGGAAGATCCCACATGCCACAGAGCGGCTGGACCAGTGTGTCCAATTACGAGCCAGCGCTCTGGAACACATGCGCCCAGAGCCAGTGCTCTGCAACAGGAGAGGCCACTGCGGTGGGAGGCCCACACAGGTTAAAGGATAAAGATGGTTGAAGATAAATAAATTTTAAAAAAAAAGTAAAGCAGAAGGCATATGCTGAGAGGACAGAAGAGATGAAGCTCTGAGTTTCCTTACCTTGTCTTGAGGATCTCAGACGAGCCCCCAGATGATAGGTGATAGATGACGGTAGGTTACCTACCCTGAACAGTGTCGGATTCTTTTTCATTTTTTTTACAGTGTTGGATTCTTAATCTCCAACGGAGAAGAATTCACATTGGGATCAAAAAGACTCGGTGATGGTCACTCAGAGCTTCGTGAAATAAGTTTTTTAAGAAAAGAAGACAGAGAGAGCGCTTCCAGCATAGACACTGGAAGGGGGATAGAAGAGAATCCCCTCCAATACAGTTTTTTTTCTTCCCAAGTACAGAGGATCTTCATCTTGACTGTCTTACACTACCACTATTGGCAGTGGTATCAAAGACAGACACATGTTCTCCTATTCACAGTTTACAGGAGTAAACACTGGTAGGACCCCACCTGCTGTGAGGCCGCACACCCAGCAATTAGATTGGTTGTGGAATGCGGCCTATGAATGAGCCCAGGACAGGAAGGCATTATCTTGAGGATCAAACAGCCTCAGGCTTCTAGGAGCTAGCAGCAGCAAGGCCACATAGGCTGTCAAGCCCATCTCTTTAGCCTGTTCAGTACAGTAGAGAAAGGCTTCCATCCACCCAGTAAAGGTGTCTACCCAGACCAGTTTCTTGCAGAGGTGGACACCTCTTGACTTTGGCAGGACTTGGAGCTGCCTTACAAGACACGTTCACGGAACTGCAAAGTTGGACTCCATATTCACTTCATACAGATTTTCATATGTTTTAAGCAAATTGTACTCACACACACATACTAGGGGTTAGTAAAAGTAAAGCAGGTCTTCTCTGGTGGTCCAGTGGGTTAAGAGTCTGCCTTGAGGTGCAAGGGGCACCAGCTGGTTCCCTGGCCAAGGAAGATCCCACATGCCACAGAGCGGCTGGACCAGTGTGTCCAATTACGAGCCAGCGCTCTGGAACACATGCGCCCAGAGCCAGTGCTCTGCAACAGGAGAGGCCACTGCGGTGGGAGGCCCACACAGGTTAAAGGATAAAGATGGTTGAAGATAAATAAATTTTAAAAAAAAAGTAAAGCAGAAGGCATATGCTGAGAGGACAGAAGAGATGAAGCTCTGAGTTTCCTTACCTTGTCTTGAGGATCTCAGACGAGCCCCCAGATGATAGGTGATAGATGACGGTAGGTTACCTACCCTGAACAGTGTCGGATTCTTTTTCATTTTTTTTACAGTGTTGGATTCTTAATCTCCAACGGAGAAGAATTCACATTGGGATCAAAAAGACTCGGTGATGGTCACTCAGAGCTTCGTGAAATAAGTTTTTTAAGAAAAGAAGACAGAGAGAGCGCTTCCAGCATAGACACTGGAAGGGGGATAGAAGAGAATCCCCTCCAATACAGTTTTTTTTCTTCCCAAGTACAGAGGATCTTCATCTTGACTGTCTTACACTACCACTATTGGCAGTGGTATCAAAGACAGACACATGTTCTCCTATTCACAGTTTACAGGAGTAAACACTGGTAGGACCCCACCCTGCTGACCACTGTTTGACTGGCCAGGCAAGCTGAATAATGTAATAATAATCACTGTTGTTGTTGTTGTTCAGTTACTCAGTTATGTCTTGTGAGCCTATGGACTGTAGTCCGCCAGGCTTCTCTGTCCATGGGATTCTCCAGGCAAGAACACTGGAGTGGGTGGCCATTTCCTTCTATACCAATGCACTTTTTAATAAAAGTGGATGTAACAGATTAAAGATGACTATGAGTTTTCTGATACTCCTCCCCGGAGAGGTAGGCCTCTTCTGACTCTTCCTGTGGTTGTGCCACACAGCTTGCAGGATCTGAGGTCCCCCTTGCAGTGGAAGCATGGAGTCCTAACCATTGCACAACCAGGGAAGTCCCTGAAATGTTTTTTAAGTGTTTGCTTGAATGTATGAAAAATATTTCACAAGATTTCTTTGGGGAGGAGATTTCAGATTTTTTCTTTTATCATCATATGGATATCATTAATTCTCATCTGATTTTCATTATTGTTTAGAAATTGCCTGTCAGCTTGTCACTCTTATTATGGTAATGTATGTGCCTGCTGTTTCCTTTTTACTGTAGTAAAATGAATATAACATAAAATTTATCATCTCAACCATTTTAAATTATAAAATTCAGTGGCATTTAGTACATTCACCATTATTTAGTTCCAGAATATTTCTGTTGCTCCAAAAGGAAATCCAGTACCCATTAGGAATCCACTCTCCATTTACCCTTCCCTCCAATCTCTGGTGATCACTAATCTGTTTTCTGTCTCTCTCCACTTATCTATTTGGATATATCATGTATTTAAATGGAATCACAGAATATGTAGTCTTTTGTGTCTTGCTTCTTTCACTTGGCATGAAAAGACTGGTGATGGTCACTCAGAGCTTCGTGAAATAAGTTTTTAAGAAAAGAAGACAGAGAGAGCGCTTCCAGCATAGACACTGGAAGGGGGATAGAAGAGAATCCCCTCCAATACAGTTTTTTTTCTTCCCAAGTACAGAGGATCTTCATCTTGACTGTCTTACACTACCACTATTGGCAGTGGTATCAAAGACAGACACATGTTCTCCTATTCACAGTTTACAGGAGTAAACACTGGTAGGACCCCACCCTGCTGACCACTGTTTGACTGGCCAGGCAAGCTGAATAATGTAATAATAATCACTGTTGTTGTTGTTGTTCAGTTACTCAGTTATGTCTTGTGAGCCTATGGACTGTAGTCCGCCAGGCTTCTCTGTCCATGGGATTCTCCAGGCAAGAACACTGGAGTGGGTGGCCATTTCCTTCTATACCAATGCACTTTTTAATAAAAGTGGATGTAACAGATTAAAGATGACTATGAGTTTTCTGATACTCCTCCCCGGAGAGGTAGGCCTCTTCTGACTCTTCCTGTGGTTGTGCCACACAGCTTGCAGGATCTGAGGTCCCCCTTGCAGTGGAAGCATGGAGTCCTAACCATTGCACAACCAGGGAAGTCCCTGAAATGTTTTTTAAGTGTTTGCTTGAATGTATGAAAAATATTTCACAAGATTTCTTTGGGGAGGAGATTTCAGATTTTTTCTTTTATCATCATATGGATATCATTAATTCTCATCTGATTTTCATTATTGTTTAGAAATTGCCTGTCAGCTTGTCACTCTTATTATGGTAATGTATGTGCCTGCTGTTTCCTTTTTACTGTAGTAAAATGAATATAACATAAAATTTATCATCTCAACCATTTTAAATTATAAAATTCAGTGGCATTTAGTACATTCACCATTATTTAGTTCCAGAATATTTCTGTTGCTCCAAAAGGAAATCCAGTACCCATTAGGAATCCACTCTCCATTTACCCTTCCCTCCAATCTCTGGTGATCACTAATCTGTTTTCTGTCTCTCTCCACTTATCTATTTGGATATATCATGTATTTAAATGGAATCACAGAATATGTAGTCTTTTGTGTCTTGCTTCTTTCACTTGGCATATTTTCAAGGTTCATCCATATGGTAGCATGCCTCAGCATGTCTATGTTTTTATGGCTGAATAATATTCAGTCGTATGAATAGACCAGAATTCATTTATCCATCAGTTGATGGACATTTAGGTCATTTTCACCCAATGACTATTGTGAATACTGCTGCTATGAGCATTTGCACACAAGTTTTTGTTAATTGCCTATTTTCAATTCTTTTGGGTACATATCCAGTAGCAGAATTGCTCTGAGCACATGGAAATTCTATTTTTACCTTATTGAAGAATCACCAAAATGTTTGCTACATGTTTGCCTATTTCACATTTCCATCAGCAATATGGGTCCCAATTTTTCTACATCCTTGCTAATATTTTTTATTTTCTGTATTAAAAAAATTGTAGGGCTTCCCTGGTGGCCCAGTGGGTAGGGAGTCCGCCTTGCAGTGCAAGGGGCACAGGTTGGATCCCTGGCCCAGGAAGATCCCACATGCCGCAGAGCGGCTGGGCCAGTGTGTCCAGTTACGAGCCAGTGCTCTGGAGTACATGCTCCCAGAGCTGGTGCTCTGCGATGAGAGAGGCCACTGGGATGGGAGGCCCACACAGGCCAAAGAATAAAAAAGATGGATGAAAATGAATGATGACTTAGAGGAAAAAAAAAAAAAAAAAACTGAAAAAAGAGAAAATATATAATAATGTTTTTAAAAAATTATAGCCATCTTAGTGGGTGTGAACTAATATCTCACTGTGGCTTTTATTTGCATTTTAAAATGATGCTGATATCGATGTTCTTATTGGCCATTTGTATATCTCCCTTGGAGAAATGCCTATTAAAGTCCTTTGCCTATTTTTAAATTTGATCATCTTCTTGTTGAGTTTAAGAATTATTTTCATATCTATTTTTCTTCTGGTGTTTGTGATTATAGTTCACAACAAAAACACCATTTGTAAAATCCAAAGTGTCATGAATATTTACCTCTATATTTTCTTCTAAGAATTTTAGTTATCTAACATGTAGGTATTTGATGTTTTGAATTAATTTTTGCATATAGTGTGCGGTATCTTCATTCTTTTGCATGTGGCTATGTAGTTTTACTGGGGTTTCCCAGGTGGCTCAGTGGTAAGAACGCACCTGCCAATGCAGGAGACCCAAGACATGTGAGTTTGATCCCTGGGTCAGGAAGCTCCCTAGAGAAGGAAATGGCAACCCGCCCAGTATTCGAGGATACAGCCAGTTGATGGACATTTAGGTCATTTTCACCCAATGACTATTGTGAATACTGCTGCTATGAGCATTTGCACACAAGTTTTTGTTAATTGCCTATTTTCAATTCTTTTGGGTACATATCCAGTAGCAGAATTGCTCTGAGCACATGGAAATTCTATTTTTACCTTATTGAAGAATCACCAAAATGTTTGCTACATGTTTGCCTATTTCACATTTCCATCAGCAATATGGGTCCCAATTTTTCTACATCCTTGCTAATATTTTTTATTTTCTGTATTAAAAAAATTGTAGGGCTTCCCTGGTGGCCCAGTGGGTAGGGAGTCCGCCTTGCAGTGCAAGGGGCACAGGTTGGATCCCTGGCCCAGGAAGATCCCACATGCCGCAGAGCGGCTGGGCCAGTGTGTCCAGTTACGAGCCAGTGCTCTGGAGTACATGCTCCCAGAGCTGGTGCTCTGCGATGAGAGAGGCCACTGGGATGGGAGGCCCACACAGGCCAAAGAATAAAAAAGATGGATGAAAATGAATGATGACTTAGAGGCAAAAAAAAAAAAAAAAACTGAAAAAAGAGAAAATATATAATAATGTTTTTAAAAAATTATAGCCATCTTAGTGGGTGTGAACTAATATCTCACTGTGGCTTTTATTTGCATTTTAAAATGATGCTGATATCGATGTTCTTATTGGCCATTTGTATATCTCCCTTGGAGAAATGCCTATTAAAGTCCTTTGCCTATTTTTAAATTTGATCATCTTCTTGTTGAGTTTAAGAATTATTTTCATATCTATTTTTCTTCTGGTGTTTGTGATTATAGTTCACAACAAAAACACCATTTGTAAAATCCAAAGTGTCATGAATATTTACCTCTATATTTTCTTCTAAGAATTTTAGTTATCTAACATGTAGGTATTTGATGTTTTGAATTAATTTTTGCATATAGTGTGCGGTATCTTCATTCTTTTGCATGTGGCTATGTAGTTTTACTGGGGTTTCCCAGGTGGCTCAGTGGTAAAGAACGCACCTGCCAATGCAGGAGACCCAAGACATGTGAGTTTGATCCCTGGGTCAGGAAGCTCCCCTAGAGAAGGAAATGGCAACCCGCCCCAGTATTCTGGAGGGATACAGTCCATAGGTCCTAAACAGATCTGAGTGATCAGCTCTCCCGAGTCTCCAGCTTGTTGACTCAACCTGCAGATCTTGTCAGCCTCCATAATCATGTGAGTCAATTGGTTTTGTTTCTCTGGAGAACCCTGACTAATATACTCGCATAAGTGGAACTGTACAATATTTATTTATCATTTTATGTCTGTATTTCATTTAGCATGTTTTCAAGGTTCATCCATGTTTTAACATGTATCAGAGAGATACCCTTTTTAAAATGGGAATGTCCTCTGGAACATATATGATCAATACTCTAGTTAATTAAACTGTCAGAAGCAGAAGTGTTTAATCCAGCCTGGAGGGAACAAGAAATTCTTCTTGGAGGAGATGATGTTTACCTGAGACTTGAAAAATGAGCCAGGTGAAAGGGTCAATGAACAGTAAAGTGTTAGCTGCTCTGTCGCGTTTGACTCTTTGCAACCCCATGGAACCTGCCAGTCTCCTCCCCATGGAACCCGCCAGTGTCCATGGGATTCCTCAGGCAAGAATACTGGAGTGGGTTGCCATTCCCTTCTCCAGGGGATCTTCCTGACCCAGGGATCAAACCCAGGTCTCCTGCACTGGAGATTCTTTCTTACTTTAAAAAAAAATTTTTGGTCTCTTTTTATTAGTTTTTAATTTTTTAATTTTCATCAATCTTTAATCTTTGGCCTGTGTGGGCCTCTCATTGCAGAGCACCGGCTCTGGGTGCATGCTCTCCAGAGCACTGGCTCATCATTGGACATATCGGTCCAGCCACTCTGCGGCACAAGGGATTTTCCCGGGCGAGGGATCGAACCTGTGCCCCTTGTGTTGCAAGGTGGACTCTTTACCCACTGGACCACCAGGGAAGCCCCTGGAGGCAGATTCTTTACCATCTGAGCCACCAGAGATCCTAGGAAGCACCTAAAAAAAGTCCTAGGTAGAAAAACATTACGATAAAGCATAGTGTGAGAAAGAACATGGTATTTTTAGAGACTTGAGAGTTTCTTAGTATGAGTGGGGCTTAGAGTAAAGGAAAAGTGGTAAGAAACTGCACTAGGAGATTAGTAAGGGTCATGCCATGGTTAATTCTTGCAGAATCTAAGTTGAGCTGCTGCTGCTGATATAGACATGACTAAGCATTCCGTGAATAAACTCTCATTTTCTTCATCCCTGGATTCGAGTCTCCAGCTTGTTGACTCAACCTGCAGATCTTGTCAGCCTCCATAATCATGTGAGTCAATTGGTTTTGTTTCTCTGGAGAACCCTGACTAATATACTCGCATAAGTGGAACTGTACAATATTTATTTATCATTTTATGTCTGTATTTCATTTAGCATGTTTTCAAGGTTCATCCATGTTTTAACATGTATCAGAGAGATACCCTTTTTAAAATGGGAATGTCCTCTGGAACATATATGATCAATACTCTAGTTAATTAAACTGTCAGAAGCAGAAGTGTTTAATCCAGCCTGGAGGGAACAAGAAATTCTTCTTGGAGGAGATGATGTTTACCTGAGACTTGAAAAATGAGCCAGGTGAAAGGGTCAATGAACAGTAAAGTGTTAGCTGCTCTGTCGCGTTTGACTCTTTGCAACCCCATGGAACCTGCCAGTCTCCTCCCCATGGAACCCGCCAGTGTCCATGGGATTCCTCAGGCAAGAATACTGGAGTGGGTTGCCATTCCCTTCTCCAGGGGATCTTCCTGACCCAGGGATCAAACCCAGGTCTCCTGCACTGGAGATTCTTTCTTACTTTAAAAAAAAATTTTTGGTCTCTTTTTATTAGTTTTTAATTTTTTAATTTTCATCAATCTTTAATCTTTGGCCTGTGTGGGCCTCTCATTGCAGAGCACCGGCTCTGGGTGCATGCTCTCCAGAGCACTGGCTCATCATTGGACATATCGGTCCAGCCACTCTGCGGCACAAGGGATTTTCCCGGGCGAGGGATCGAACCTGTGCCCCTTGTGTTGCAAGGTGGACTCTTTACCCACTGGACCACCAGGGAAGCCCCTGGAGGCAGATTCTTTACCATCTGAGCCACCAGAGATCCTAGGAAGCACCTAAAAAAAGTCCTAGGTAGAAAAAACATTACGTATAAAGCATAGTGTGAGAAAGAACATGGTATTTTTAGAGACTTGAGAGTTTCTTAGTATGAGTGGGGCTTAGAGAGTAAAGGAAAAAGTGGTAAGAAACTGCACTAGGAGATTAGTAAGGGTCATGCCATGGTTAATTCTTGCAGAATCTAAGTTGAGCTGCTGCTGCTGATATAGACATGACTAAGCATTCCGTGAATAAACTCTCATTTTTCTTCATCCCTCTGGTTCTTGCCACCATCTTGAATGACATAAACATTCCTGAGGACAATCAAGTTTTGTCTCTACTCTGGTTTTCATAGTGTCCTATTACTATAGACACGTAGTAAAGTTTATCTGGAAAGTCTGGCACTGTATCAACCTTGCTATGTTTCTAAATGTCAAGCTCTAAGTGAGGTTTTGTGCCTACGAGATCAGCATACCTTTACTTTGCCATGCTGAAGAAACAGAGTCCAGGTCTGGCCATCTTGACTACTGGATATGAGGAACTCCTTCACATACATGCTGGTGAGCAGAGACTTCACTCCTTGGGTGGTTATTCCTGTTACTCTCATTGTCTTCTGGAAGTCCACTTGTAGCCACTCTTTACGATTATTCTCCTGAGGAAGTTAGAATGTCTTGTTGGTCAGTATTTGCTCCCAGAAATCACAAAATGCCTTCTTAATCATACCTTCGCACTTATCACTCTGCATATTAATTACCTGCTTACCAGTCTCCCTTATTAGACTCAAAGCAAGCAACTTAATAGCCACTTAATAGTTGCCCTGTAAATGTTCACCGAATGAATGTATGAGCAATACACAGACTGACAAACATTAGCCCAGCACTGCATATAGATATTGTTTCTACGTTCAATCAGGGATCATTTCCCCCAACGAATGCTGTGTGAATGCACATGGCACATTCACTAAATACCTGTGGATTTTCTGTGCATAATCAACTTTCCTTGACACTCTTGGTGGGAACAACCAGGTGATGGAAGTAACTGAAGAAACAGTTAAGACTTTTCCCTATTCTTTCCCAACAACTACTCCTTCCTCTGCATCAGTTAAATGGTAAATTTGTCCCCTCTTACCCGGGGTCTCCAGGCATTAGTTCTCCCTTGGAGGTGAAGTCGGGCTTGTGAAGGAGACCAGGTGGCAAACATGTTGCTTAAGTGGGATGAGGCAGTAATCTGTGCATCTGATATTGCTTTATTCTCCATTCCCAGTGGCATGTTGCAACCTCAAAGAAGCGAAAGAAGGTGTCATCACAAGGTCAACTTGCAGTCGAGGCTCTGCCAACCTGCCCCGCTGATATTCCAGGGTGACTGTCATTCACTTTTGCATATTATTGTTGATGTGCCCTCTATTTTCTGGTCAGCTCTGCTCAGCTCTGTTGGACTTTGGTTTGTTAACAGAACTGTAGGAGGTGGCTGGCCCTGGGGAATCCCATAGTTAGGATTAGCAAGTGCTGCATTTGCCCAGGACTGTGCTGGTTTTAGCAGCGATAGTTCCATGTTCTGGGAACCTGCCACCCCTCCCCCCCACCTCCTACCTCCGTCTCAGGAAAGCTAGTATGGTTAGTCATCCTACCCATGGTTGGGAGTAAGAATGACGTGAGATTGCTTGATACTTACTGTTTAAATCACACCCCATCAACTCCATTCGAAGAGTGCTGCGGACGCTGTAATGCGTTGGGTGCAAACGGATATATCGAGCAATAATTGGAGGGTTAAAAACATTGTGTTTTACTCCAGATGAATCCACATTGCCAAAGAACACCTGTAGAGAGGTATTCGCAGAGATACATGTAAAACGAAGAAAGATTAAGAAGTAATTCCTCCCAATCATAGTTTTCTTCTAAATTTGTGCATTTCTCAATAGCCTCCACCATGGCTCAAATAGTAAAGAATTTGCCTGCAATGCGGGAGACCTGGGCTTGATCCCTGGGTCAGGAAGATGTGCCCAAGTAGACGAAGGATCATTTCACAGTGTGAAGCACATTTCACTAAATACCTGTGGATTTTCTGTGCATAATCAACTTTCCTTGACACTCTTGGTGGGAACAACCAGGTGATGGAAGTAACTGAAGAAACAGTTAAGACTTTTCCCTATTCTTTCCCAACAACTACTCCTTCCTCTGCATCAGTTAAATGGTAAATTTGTCCCCTCTTACCCGGGGTCTCCAGGCATTAGTTCTCCCTTGGAGGTGAAGTCGGGCTTGTGAAGGAGACCAGGTGGCAAACATGTTGCTTAAGTGGGATGAGGCAGTAATCTGTGCATCTGATATTGCTTTATTCTCCATTCCCAGTGGCATGTTGCAACCTCAAAGAAGCGAAAGAAGGTGTCATCACAAGGTCAACTTGCAGTCGAGGCTCTGCCAACCTGCCCCGCTGATATTCCAGGGTGACTGTCATTCACTTTTGCATATTATTGTTGATGTGCCCTCTATTTTCTGGTCAGCTCTGCTCAGCTCTGTTGGACTTTGGTTTGTTAACAGAACTGTAGGAGGTGGCTGGCCCTGGGGAATCCCATAGTTAGGATTAGCAAGTGCTGCATTTGCCCAGGACTGTGCTGGTTTTAGCAGCGATAGTTCCATGTTCTGGGAACCTGCCACCCCTCCCCCCCACCTCCTACCTCCGTCTCAGGAAAGCTAGTATGGTTAGTCATCCTACCCATGGTTGGGAGTAAGAATGACGTGAGATTGCTTGATACTTACTGTTTAAATCACACCCCATCAACTCCATTCGAAGAGTGCTGCGGACGCTGTAATGCGTTGGGTGCAAACGGATATATCGAGCAATAATTGGAGGGTTAAAAACATTGTGTTTTACTCCAGATGAATCCACATTGCCAAAGAACACCTGTAGAGAGGTATTCGCAGAGATACATGTAAAACGAAGAAAGATTAAGAAGTAATTCCTCCCAATCATAGTTTTCTTCTAAATTTGTGCATTTCTCAATAGCCTCCACCATGGCTCAAATAGTAAAGAATTTGCCTGCAATGCGGGAGACCTGGGCTTGATCCCTGGGTCAGGAAGATTCCCTGGAGAAGGAAATGGCAACATGCTCTGGTGTTCTGGCCTGGGAAATCCCATGGACAGAGGAGCCTGGTGGGGCCCACTCCCCGGGGCTGCACAAGAGTTGGACACGACAGAGTGACTAACACTTTCACTTTTCAACAGCACCTAACACTCAAAACCATCCTGGCTAAAGAAGTATTGAATGCAGTAGACGAAGGAGAAAAATCACAGGAAGAAGAACAGAACAAGGGAGATTAGGTCTGTGTAGGTAAAGAAGTCTAATTTGGGGTCTGGTAAAATGTTCATCAAACTCCTAATTTATCCATCTCCTCCTTTCCAATTTTGTAACCATAAGTTTGCTTGCTACACCTGTGACTCTATGTCTGTTTTGTAAATGAGTTCATTTGCACTTTTTAAAAAAAATACCACATACAAGTAATATCATGTGGTATTTGTCTTTCTCTGACTTACTTCACTCAGTATGACAGTCTCTGGGCATGGCAACATTTGTGATAAATAGATCTGCTTCATTTTAAACTCAATTCTTATGTCTTGATTAGGAACCTTCTTAGGAAGACAATCCAAAAAATGGTTAATGACTACACAGTTCCTACATTTCATGTATTATGTGCCAGGAACTATGTACTAGGTGCTGTTGTTCAGTAGCACAATCATGTTCGACTCTTTGTGACCCCATGGACTGCAGCACGCCAGGCTTCCCTGTCCTTCACCCTCTCCCAGAGCTTGCTCAAACTCATGTCCATCGAGTTGTCGATGCCATCCAACCGTCTCATCCTCTGTCATCCCCTTCTTCTCCTGACTTCAGTCCTGCCAATGAATATTCAGGGTTGATTGCTTTTAGGATGGACTGGTTTGATCTCCTTGCTGTCCAAGGACTCTCAAGAGTCTTCTCCAGCACCACAGTTAGAAGGCATCAATTCTTCAGCACTCAGCATTCTTTATGATCCAACTCTCACATCCATACATGACTACTGGGAAAACCACAGCTTTGACTATACATAGGACCTTTGCTGGGAAAGTGATGTTTCTGCTTTTGAATATGCTGTCTAGGTTTGTCATAGCTTTTTTCCCCCAAGTAGCAAGTGTCTTTTAATTTCATGGCTGCAGTCACCCCAAAGTGATCTTTGAGTCCTGGAAAATAGTCTGTCACTGTTTCTATTGTTTGCCCATCGCTTCTCCATGAAGTGATGGGACTGGATGCCATAATCTTAGTTTTTTGAATGTTGAGTTTTAAGTCAGCTTTTTCATGCTCCTTCACTTCAATAATGCCAATCCTTTCCCAAACTCTTCCAAAAGATAAAAAAGGAGGAAAAACATCTTAACTCATACTACAGGGCCAGTATTTCCTTGATACCAAAACCAGACATATATAAAAAAATTCCTTTTGTAACCATAAGTTTGCTTGCTACACCTGTGACTCTATGTCTGTTTTGTAAATGAGTTCATTTGCACTTTTTAAAAAAAATACCACATACAAGTAATATCATGTGGTATTTGTCTTTCTCTGACTTACTTCACTCAGTATGACAGTCTCTGGGCATGGCAACATTTGTGATAAATAGATCTGCTTCATTTTAAACTCAATTCTTATGTCTTGATTAGGAACCTTCTTAGGAAGACAATCCAAAAAATGGTTAATGACTACACAGTTCCTACATTTCATGTATTATGTGCCAGGAACTATGTACTAGGTGCTGTTGTTCAGTAGCACAATCATGTTCGACTCTTTGTGACCCCATGGACTGCAGCACGCCAGGCTTCCCTGTCCTTCACCCTCTCCCAGAGCTTGCTCAAACTCATGTCCATCGAGTTGTCGATGCCATCCAACCGTCTCATCCTCTGTCATCCCCTTCTTCTCCTGACTTCAGTCCTGCCAATGAATATTCAGGGTTGATTGCTTTTAGGATGGACTGGTTTGATCTCCTTGCTGTCCAAGGACTCTCAAGAGTCTTCTCCAGCACCACAGTTAGAAGGCATCAATTCTTCAGCACTCAGCATTCTTTATGATCCAACTCTCACATCCATACATGACTACTGGGAAAACCACAGCTTTGACTATACATAGGACCTTTGCTGGGAAAGTGATGTTTCTGCTTTTGAATATGCTGTCTAGGTTTGTCATAGCTTTTTTCCCCCAAGTAGCAAGTGTCTTTTAATTTCATGGCTGCAGTCACCCCAAAGTGATCTTTGAGTCCTGGAAAATAGTCTGTCACTGTTTCTATTGTTTGCCCATCGCTTCTCCATGAAGTGATGGGACTGGATGCCATAATCTTAGTTTTTTGAATGTTGAGTTTTAAGTCAGCTTTTTCATGCTCCTTCACTTCAATAATGCCAATCCTTTCCCAAACTCTTCCAAAAGATAAAAAAGGAGGAAAAACATCTTAACTCATACTACAGGGCCAGTATTTCCTTGATACCAAAACCAGACATATATACCACAAGAAAGAAAATTATAGACCAATAGCTTTTATGAATATTGAGGCAGATATCCTCAAAAGAATTCTGGCAAACTGAATCCAGCAGGATATTTTATATATATATATATATATATATGTAACATTTCATGTCCAAATAGGTATTATCCAAGGAATGCAAGGGTGGTTCCACATAAGAAAACTGATCAATCAACACTACATTGATAAAAATGAAGGGGAAAAAGACCTTCATGATTATCTCAGTTGATGTAGAAAAAGCGTTTAAGAAAATCCAACAAACTCTCAGGATAAAAAAAAAAAACCCAGCATAAATGGGTGCTGGATTTTGTCAAAGGTTTTTTCCGTATCTATTGAGATTATGATATGATGTTTACATTTCAATTTGTTAATATGGTGTATCACATTGGTTTGTGAATATTGAAGAATCCTTGTATGCTTGGAATAAACCCAACTTGATCATGGTGTATGAACTTTTTGATGTGTTGTTGAATTCTATTTGCTAGAATTATTTTAAATTTTTTTAAAAAATTTTTATTTAACTTTTTACTTGTTTGCTAGAATTTTGTTGAGGAATTTTGCATCTATGTTCATCAGTGATATTGGCCTGTAATTTTCCTTTTTTGTGTTGTCTTTGCCTGGTTTTGGTATCAGGGTGATGGTGGCCTCATAGAATTTTGAGTGTTTTGTTTTTTTGCAATGAGTTTTGAGACTTGGGAAACCGTTGATACATAGGACCTTTGCGGGGGCTTTTGAATATGCTGTCTAGGTTTGTCATAGCTTTTTTCCCCCAAGTAGCAAGTGTCTTTTAATTTCATGGCTGCAGTCACCCCAAAGTGATCTTTGAGTCCTGGAAAATAGTCTGTCACTGTTTCTATTGTTTGCCCATCGCTTCTCCATGAAGTGATGGGACTGGATGCCATAATCTTAGTTTTTTGAATGTTGAGTTTTAAGTCAGCTTTTTCATGCTCCTTCACTTCAATAATGCCAATCCTTTCCCAAACTCTTCCAAAAGATAAAAAAGGAGGAAAAACATCTTAACTCATACTACAGGGCCAGTATTTCCTTGATACCAAAACCAGACATATATACCACAAGAAAGAAAATTATAGACCAATAGCTTTTATGAATATTGAGGCAGATATCCTCAAAAGAATTCTGGCAAACTGAATCCAGCAGGATATTATATATATATATATATATATATATATATATATATATGTAACATTTCATGTCCAAATAGGTATTATCCAAGGAATGCAAGGGTGGTTCCACATAAGAAAACTGATCAATCAACACTACATTGATAAAAATGAAGGGGAAAAAGACCTTCATGATTATCTCAGTTGATGTAGAAAAAGCGTTTAAGAAAATCCAACAAACTCTCAGGATAAAAAAAAAAAACCCAGCATAAATGGGTGCTGGATTTTGTCAAAGGTTTTTTCCGTATCTATTGAGATTATGATATGATGTTTACATTTCAATTTGTTAATATGGTGTATCACATTGGTTTGTGAATATTGAAGAATCCTTGTATGCTTGGAATAAACCCAACTTGATCATGGTGTATGAACTTTTTGATGTGTTGTTGAATTCTATTTGCTAGAATTATTTTAAATTTTTTTAAAAAATTTTTATTTAACTTTTTACTTGTTTGCTAGAATTTTGTTGAGAATTTTTGTATCTATGTTCATCAGTGATATTGGCCTGTAATTTTCCTTTTTTGTGTTGTCTTTGCCTGGTTTTGGTATCAGGGTGATGGTGGCCTCATAGAATGAGTTTGGAAGTGTTCCTTCCTGTGCGATTTTCTGAAAGAGTTTTAGAGGATAGGGATTAGGTTTTCTCTAAATGATTGATAAAATTCACCTGTGAAGCTATCTGGCCCTGGGTTTTTATTTTGGGGAAGATTTTTGATCATAGATTCAATTTCAGTGCTTCTAATTGGATTGTTCATGCTTTCTATTTCTTTCTGGTTCAGTCTTGGAAGAATGAACTTATCTAAGAATCTGTCCGTTTCTTCCAGGTTGTCCATTTTATTGCCCTATAGTTGTTCATAATAGCCTCTTATAATCCTTTGCATTTCTGCATTGTCTGTTGTAACTTCTCCTTTTTCATTTCTTTTTTTTTTAATTAAAAAACCCCATTTATTTATTTATTTATTTTGGGTGGGGTGGGGAGGGAGGGGGGTGGGAGGGCCACTTCCACTGGTCTTTCATTTGTCTAGTTTCATCCATCTTTGTTCTTTGGCAGGTGTGGGCCTATCATCGCGGTGGCCTCTGTTGTCGCAGAGCACTGGCTCTGGGTGCATGCGCTCCAGAGCTCCGGCTCAGTAACTGGACACATGGGTCCAGCCACTCCATGGCATGTGGGATCTTCCCAGGCCAGGGATCGAACCGGCACCCCTTGCACTGCAAGGCGGTGTCCTTACCCATTGGACCACCACGGAAGCCCTCCTTTTTCATTTCTAATAAGCAACCTAGATGTCCATCAACAGATGAACGGGTAAAGAAGCTGTGGTTCATATACGCAATGGAATATTACTCAGCCATAAAAATAAATGCATCTGAGTCAGTCCTAGTGAGGTGGATGAACCTAGAATCTATTATACAGAGTGAAGTAAGTCCGAAAGAGAAAGATAAATATTATATACTAACACATATATATGGAATCTAGAAAGATGATACTGATGAATTTATATGCAGGGCAGCAATGGAGAAAGAGACATAGAGAACAGACTTACGGACATTGTGGGGAGGGAAGAATAGGAGAGAGGTATGGAAAGAGTAACATGGACATTTGCATTACCATATGTAAAACAGATAACCAATGAGAATCTGCTGTAAGACTAAAGAATAAATTTAGCTAAGAAGGTGCAAATCTTATGCACTGAAAACTACAAAGCACTGCTGAAAGAAATTAAGCATGACCTAAAAAAAAAAAAACAAGCAACATTCACGGACTGGAAGACTTAATACCTTTAAAATGGCAATCCCACTGAAAGAATCTAGATATTTAATGCAATATGAATGGAACTCACAATGCTCTGTTTTACAGAAATGTAAAAGCCAATCCTAAATACATATGGAATTTCAAGGGACCTTGAATAGGTAAAAGAATCCTGGAAAGAAGAAAAAATTGGAGAACTCAGTTTCAGATTTCAAAACTTACTCCAAAGCTACAGCTATCAAAACTGTATGGTACTAGCATAAAGATAAACACATAGATCAGTGGAATAGAATTAAGAGTCTAGAAATAAACTGGTAAGTCTATTCATGGATATAAATCGCAAAGAGTTGAAAAAGAGTGTACAAACAGAACCCTGTACAGGAATGTCCACCCCACCATTATTTCCAGTAGGCACAAGGCAGAAGTCACCTAGATGTCCATCAGCTGTTGAGTGGTTATAAAACATGTGTGGTCTAGCCATATAGTTAAATACTAGTTAGCCAGGAAAAAGGAAAGAAGTGTTGATCCCTGCTACCACATGCATGAACCTTATGCTAAGTGACAGTAGCCAGGCACAGAAAGGCACCTATTTATTGTATGCCTCCATCTCTAGGAATTCTCCAGAATAGGCAAAGGGTGTGGACAGGAAGCTAATGAGTGGTTGCCTGAGAACTAAGGAGGTGGGATGGGGTAGGGTGGAGGAAACTGCACGAGGAGATAGTGGGGAGTGATTGCCTGGCTGGTACATGGATTTCTCTTTAGGCTGGTGCCAACATTATGGAATCTAGAAAGATATCTGATGAATTTATATGCAGGGCAGCAATGGAGAAAGAGACATAGAGAACAGACTTACGGACATTGTGGGGAGGGAAGAATAGGAGAGAGGTATGGAAAGAGTAACATGGACATTTGCATTACCATATGTAAAACAGATAACCAATGAGAATCTGCTGTAAGACTAAAGAATAAATTTAGCTAAGAAGGTGCAAATCTTATGCACTGAAAACTACAAAGCACTGCTGAAAGAAATTAAGCATGACCTAAAAAAAAAAAAAACAAGCAACATTCACGGACTGGAAGACTTAATACCTTTAAAATGGCAATCCCACTGAAAGAATCTAGATATTTAATGCAATATGAATGGAACTCACAATGCTCTGTTTTACAGAAATGTAAAAGCCAATCCTAAATACATATGGAATTTCAAGGGACCTTGAATAGGTAAAAGAATCCTGGAAAGAAGAAAAAATTGGAGAACTCAGTTTCAGATTTCAAAACTTACTCCAAAGCTACAGCTATCAAAACTGTATGGTACTAGCATAAAGATAAACACATAGATCAGTGGAATAGAATTAAGAGTCTAGAAATAAACTGGTAAGTCTATTCATGGATATAAATCGCAAAGAGTTGAAAAAGAGTGTACAAACAGAACCCTGTACAGGAATGTCCACCCCACCATTATTTCCAGTAGGCACAAGGCAGAAGTCACCTAGATGTCCATCAGCTGTTGAGTGGTTATAAAACATGTGTGGTCTAGCCATATAGTTAAATACTAGTTAGCCAGGAAAAAGGAAAGAAGTGTTGATCCCTGCTACCACATGCATGAACCTTATGCTAAGTGACAGTAGCCAGGCACAGAAAGGCACCTATTTATTGTATGCCTCCATCTCTAGGAATTCTCCAGAATAGGCAAAGGGTGTGGACAGGAAGCTAATGAGTGGTTGCCTGAGAACTAAGGAGGTGGGATGGGGTAGGGTGGAGGAAACTGCACGAGGAGATAGTGGGGAGTGATTGCCTGGCTGGTACATGGATTTCTCTTTAGGCTGGTGCCAACATTCTGGAGCTATAGTCGTGATAGTGGCCCAGCACTGCCAGTGTGAACTTGGTGCCACTGGGTGGTCTTATGCCTTCTCTGTACAAAGGTCCTGTTCTGTGGAAAGGGAGAGTTCCAATAAAGAGAGGATCCAGTGGGTAGGGTGAGCAGGCTCCTGCCAGTGCCATTTCTTTGCAGGCCCAGGTCTCCGGGGGTGGTTGTGGGGTTGGGGGCATGGGAAAGAAGTGGCCTCATGGGGTCTAACTGTCCCAGAGCATAGGCCCCAACTTGGATACAGAGTAGAGGTCTGAGAGTACTGGTTATTTTGAGAGGTTGGGACCAGCTGGCTCATCCCACTGCACTGCAGAATGAGGCCTTGGGGAAAGTGGGTCCAAGCGGTCAGCATGCCAGGGAGAAAGCTGTTGGAGGTCATCTGGTTGCTGTTGTTGCACCACCCTAGCTGTCCTTCTCTGTGAGCCACATGGAGTGCCTCTTGTAGGAAGGCCACTATGCCCAGTGAGCACCCATCGTGCTACCAGCCATCATTCAGCCTCTGACAGCCAAGGTTCTGGAGTTGGCAGGCTACAAGGCCAAGAACACTGGCCAGAGGGAAATCAATCCCAGAGCTGGTGGACATGGCGATCCACAACAGCACTCTGCTCAGCAGCTTTCCTGAGATGACAATCTTCTCCCTGGTGGCCCCAGCCCAGCACTCGCTGCCCCCCCACACCCGGGTCTCCAGGCCCTGCACAGGCCTCCTCCGGCCTTCAGGAGCCAGGCCTGCTGATGGCACAGCCCAGTCCTTGGGCCTAGTCACGGTGAGTCCGTGAAGTGTTTCCAGACATCCCTGTGCGTGCTTCAGTCACTTGGCCTGGGAGGTGGTGGTGGGACACCCCGCCTTGGAGGGATGGGAGTCGGGGGGTCAGGCCGGAGAGGAGGGGGAGCGTCGCGGGTGCGGGTGGAGCCCAGGGAGCCAGACAGACCGCAGCGATCGTTCACGGTGACAGCGCACGGGGTGACCCTGGGTGGGAGAGGCTGGCTGCGGCGGGGGTCGGGATGGAGTGCGGCCTGGGGAGGGAGGGGCGCTGGGCCTCTCCCTCGGCTCTGAGCGCGTGGGAGCCAGGCTCCGTCCCCACAGGGCCGGGGTTCCTGGCGGTGGCACTCGAGACCGCGAGGGCGGTGTCGTGATAGGGCGAAGTCGCCCAGGCGGCTGACCTGCCCGCGGGGCGGGATGCAGGGTGGGTGGACCGTGTGCTCGGCATGGATTTAAAGGAGAGTTCCAATAAAGAGAGGATCCAGTGGGTAGGGTGAGCAGGCTCCTGCCAGTGCCATTTCTTTGCAGGCCCAGGTCTCCGGGGGTGGTTGTGGGGTTGGGGGCATGGGAAAGAAGTGGCCTCATGGGGTCTAACTGTCCCAGAGCATAGGCCCCAACTTGGATACAGAGTAGAGGTCTGAGAGTACTGGTTATTTTGAGAGGTTGGGACCAGCTGGCTCATCCCACTGCACTGCAGAATGAGGCCTTGGGGAAAGTGGGTCCAAGCGGTCAGCATGCCAGGGAGAAAGCTGTTGGAGGTCATCTGGTTGCTGTTGTTGCACCACCCTAGCTGTCCTTCTCTGTGAGCCACATGGAGTGCCTCTTGTAGGAAGGCCACTATGCCCAGTGAGCACCCATCGTGCTACCAGCCATCATTCAGCCTCTGACAGCCAAGGTTCTGGAGTTGGCAGGCTACAAGGCCAAGAACACTGGCCAGAGGGAAATCAATCCCAGAGCTGGTGGACATGGCGATCCACAACAGCACTCTGCTCAGCAGCTTTCCTGAGATGACAATCTTCTCCCTGGTGGCCCCAGCCCAGCACTCGCTGCCCCCCCACACCCGGGTCTCCAGGCCCTGCACAGGCCTCCTCCGGCCTTCAGGAGCCAGGCCTGCTGATGGCACAGCCCAGTCCTTGGGCCTAGTCACGGTGAGTCCGTGAAGTGTTTCCAGACATCCCTGTGCGTGCTTCAGTCACTTGGCCTGGGAGGTGGTGGTGGGACACCCCGCCTTGGAGGGATGGGAGTCGGGGGGTCAGGCCGGAGAGGAGGGGGAGCGTCGCGGGTGCGGGTGGAGCCCAGGGAGCCAGACAGACCGCAGCGATCGTTCACGGTGACAGCGCACGGGGTGACCCTGGGTGGGAGAGGCTGGCTGCGGCGGGGGTCGGGATGGAGTGCGGCCTGGGGAGGGAGGGGCGCTGGGCCTCTCCCTCGGCTCTGAGCGCGTGGGAGCCAGGCTCCGTCCCCACAGGGCCGGGGTTCCTGGCGGTGGCACTCGAGACCGCGAGGGCGGTGTCGTGATAGGGCGAAGTCGCCCAGGCGGCTGACCTGCCCGCGGGGCGGGATGCAGGGTGGGTGGACCGTGTGCTCGGCATGGATTTCCGCGCGGCGGGGGCTTAGATGGCTCGGGTGCGGCGGGATGGGTCTGGGTGGGCGGAACAGCAGCCGCACGTACGCGGAGTCGGAAACGGTCACGCGGCGTCGAGAGCGGACTATTCGGTCGCGTGCCTTTCAAGATGCCAGGAGATGCCCGGCTGGGCACGCTGGGTCAACACGCCGTCACCTAGCAACCAGGGCCCCCGGCCAGGCCCCGCCCCGCCCCCGCGATTCGCGCGCGGCTCCGGCAGCCAATCGCGGCCCCGCTTCCGCACGCGCTGGCGTGCGCATCACCAGGGCGACGGGAGCGCCGGGGCCGTGAAGCCCGCGCCGTCGCGCGTTGGGCCGGAGCCGACGCAGGCCGAGTCGCGGCTCCCCGCCGGCCCCAGGCAGAGGCGCCCAGTTGCGTCAGCGCGCCTGGGAGCGCCGGGACGGCGAAGATGGCGGCGTCCGCGGCCGGCATGGGCGGGGGCGCGGGTCCGGGGCCAGATGCCGGGGACTTCCTGGCGCGCTACCGCCAGGTGTCCAACAAGCTGAAGAAGCGGTTCCTGCGGAAGCCGAACGTGGCGGAGGCCGGAGAGCAGTTCGCCCAGCTGGGCCGAGAGCTGCGCGCCCAGGAGTGCCTGCCGTACGCAGCCTGGTGCCAGCTGGCGGTGGCCCGCTGCCAGCAGGCGCTCTTCCACGGGCCCGGGGAGGCGCTGGCGCTGACCGAGGCCGCGCGCCTCTTCCTGCGGCAGGAGCGCGACGCGCGCCGGCGCCTGGCCTGCCCCGCCGCCTACGGGGAGCCGCTGCAGGCCGCCGCCGCCGCCCTGGGTGCCGCCGTGCGCCTGCACCTGGAGCTGGGCCAGCCGGCCGCCGCCGCCGCGCTCTGCCTCGAGCTGGCGGCCGCCCTGCGCGACCTGGGCCAGCCGGCCGCCGCCGCCGGCCACTTCCAGCGCGCCGCGCAGCTGCAGCTGTCTCAGCTGCCCCTGGCCGCCCTGCAGGCTCTCGGCGACGCCGCGTCCTGCCAGCTGCTGGCGCGCGACTACAGCGGCGCCCTGGCGCTCTTCACGCGCATGCAGCGCCTGGCGCGGGAGCACGGCGGCCATCCGGCGCAGCCGCCGCCGCAGCAGCCGCCCCCGCCCCCGGGGCCGCAGCCCGGGGCCACCGCGACCCCGGCCCCGCCGCTCGCGCTGCTCCCGCCCGGCGCTGGGGCCGCGGCCGCGCCCGCGCCGGCCGCGCTGGGCGCCTTCGCGGACGTGCTGGTCCGCTGCGAGGTGTCCCGTGTGCTGCTGCTGCTGCTCCTGCAGCCGCCACCCGCCAAGCTCCTGCCGGAGCACGCGCACACCCTGGAGAAGTACGCCTGGGAGGCGTTCGACGGCCACGGGCAGGACAGCAGCGGCCCGCTTCCGGAGGAGCTCTTCCTGCTGCTGCAGTCCTTGGTCATGGCCACCCACGAGAAGGACACGGAAGCCGTCAAGGCACTGCAGGTGGAGATGTGGCCCCTGTTGAGCGCTGAGCAGAACCACCTCCTGCACCTCGTTCTGCAGGAAACCATCTCCCCGTCGGGTCAGGGGATCTGATGAGTCCCTGACAAGCATCCAGCGCCGCTGTGCCTGTTCCGGAAACTCGCGCACCGCCCTGCGCGTTTGCGGGGCAGAAAAGACGTGGATCCCGGTGCTTCTTCCTCTGTGATTTATCGCATTCCTCTTGCCACCGGAGGGATGTAGTTGACGGTCAGGCCACGTTGTCTCCATAATAGTGGCAGAAAAAAACTCCATATGCTAGAATCGGAGGATGCGGCGCTCTTCCGACGGAAATTGCAACAGGAACAGGAGACCCCCTTGGGTCCCTTTCCCCCAACTGGCCCCTCCCACCCTCTTCCCCCGCAAGGCTCCCCCTTCCCCACATCCTTGCTTCAGACTGAGGATTTATTTGCATAGCTCTGACTCCAAAGGAACGCAAGCTGCACGAGTTGTTCGCGGTGACTCTGATTCCATAGCGTATCCGACGGCTGCCTTCGTGATTGCCCCGCTCCTTCTCAGTTCCAGGCACACCACAGCTGCTACTCGTGCGAGTCGTTGGATTCTGTACTCCGCCGTCGTGACCACAGCCCTCCATTCATGATAGAGCCTTTCTGACACTCCTGACTTGTGCTTTAGATGGACCCCATCTACAACACGGGGAATAGCTTACCTACCTGTCAGGATTTTTGCAGAAGCACAAACAGTTCCCTGTTAGATCCGAGGTGGATTCGCTCACTGAAAGTGGACAGCGTGCTTGTGAATCCTCGGAGATCATTTGCGATGTGGCCCTTAACTGCAACGCGTGTGTCTTCCGTGCGGACGGGGTGGGCGTGGGAGTCAGGGTGAGGGCGGTGTGGGCGCCCGCGCAGAGATGTCCGATGTGCATTGGAGTTTTCAGTTGCGGTTGTTCTGAGAGGTGCCGGTAATCCACACAAGCAGGTTTTATTTGTCATGTGGATCCTTCTACAAGTCTTACTTAAATATGTCAACTCAGCATGCTTCTTTGGTCTCGTGTGATCGCGTAGATGCCAGACTGTGTGCCCTTGGTCCCCAAAGCAGGATGGCGTTCGAGTTTCAAACACAAGATTTCCAGGGCTTTTTGCTCCAGATGTTACATGCAAACCGACTTGGCTGTTTTCTCCAGTTTCCTTTAGTGTTGAGTGTGAATACAAGAACTCTTCAGAATATCATCTCATTCTCAGCCATTCAGTTTGGGGAAATGCATCCTTTAGGCTGAAGTTGTAGACAGCACTAATCTTTTAGCGTGAGATTTAAGGACACGGTTTCAGAACAGATCTTGCTTTTGCATAGTCGGTGGGGTGGGGGAGTATGTGAAGTGTTGTACGAGTTGCCCCAAATGGGTGGGACTTGTAAGGTATTCTTTTGTACCTCTATTTCAGCAGTGTGGAGGCAGTGGCTGAGGACGTAAAGGGGAGGCCCACTGGAGGCAGATTCAGCCACCCTTCCTGTGCTCTCACTTGGCTGCCAGGCAGGCCCTTCCAAGCCCCAGAAGCCTAGTCCAACCTAAGGCCAAGGTGGTGAGGGTGCACGCTCCCTTGTGGCTTTGCTTTTTCTGCTACACTCTTGTCAAACTGAGCTGCAGCCCAGGCCACCTCCCTTACCATCTTTAGGACAAGAAGACTTAGGAATGAATTATGGAATGTGACTGGTGATAGCATTTGGGTTCCGGCGCAAGGTAAAGCCTCCTCTGCTGTTTAGTCGCTAAGTCATTTCTGACTCTTTTGAGACCCCATGGACTGTAGCCCGCCAGGCTCTTCTGTCCATGGGATTTCCCAGGCAAAATAATGAAGTGGGTAGCCATTCCCTTTTCCAGGGAATCTTCCCAACCCAGGGATCAGACCTACATCTCCTGCATTGGCAGATGGATTCTTTACCAATGAGCCACCAAGGAAACCCTTAGAAGCTTGCTTTGAGATGAGGGGAGGGATTACCAGACCCAGGGATTGAATCCAGTGTTGCAGGCAGATTCTTTTTTTTTTTTTAAGATTTTATTTATTTATTTTGGAGGTGGGTAGGGCAGGGAAGGAGGGGAGCAGGCGGGCCACTTCCACTGGTCTTTCATTTGTCTATTTTCATCCATCTTTGTTTGGCCCGTGTGGGCCTCCCATTGCAGTGGCCTCTTGTCGAGAGCACTGGCTCTGGGCACATCGCTCCATAGCTCCGGCTCACTAATTGGACACATGGGTCCAGCTGCTCCACAGCACGTGGGACCTTCCCAGGCCAGGGCTCGAACCATTGCCCCTTGCACTGCAAGGTGGTGTCCTTACCCACTGGACCACCAGGGAAGCCCGCAGGCAGATTCTTTTAGCATCTGAGCCGCTAGCCTAACTTTAGAAAACACTAAAGACTGATTTCTGCTCACCTTTTGTTCATTTATGTGTCTTCCTTAGAAACTTTGTAGCATAGAGAGCTGGGCTAAGGCCAGATTTCAGTAATTTTGACAGAATCTCTTGCTGTATATCATTAACTGATGTCAAAATTAACTGCTTTCTAACACAACCAAAGATAAATATTTTTAAAGGACATGATTAATATTCTTTTAAACTTGAAAACCAGAGGGGAAGATCTACATCATGGAAATGTTTATTGACAATTCAAAATTCACATCCAAAATATTATGAAATATTAAAAATAGTAAAGCAATGATCTTTAAAGGGTGTTGGGTTCTCCTTTTACTCTCTTCATGAGTGACTTCTATGATGAGATGTTGCTTATGAAAAATATTTTGTATGTGAATGGTTTCCCACGTGGCACAGTGGTAAAGAATCTGCCTGCTAATGCAGGAGATACAAGAGACTCAGGTTCAATCTCTGGGTTGGGAAGATCCCCTGGAGGAGGGCATGGTAACCTACTCCAGTATTCTTGCCTGGAGAATCCGTGGACAGAGGAGCTTGGTAAGCTATTAGGTTAGCCATTCCCTTTTCCAGGGAATCTTCCCAACCCAGGGATCAGACCTACATCTCCTGCATTGGCAGATGGATTCTTTACCAATGAGCCACCAAGGAAACCCTTAGAAGCTTGCTTTGAGATGAGGGGAGGGATTACCAGACCCAGGGATTGAATCCAGTGTTGCAGGCAGATTCTTTTTTTTTTTTTAAGATTTTATTTATTTATTTTGGAGGTGGGTAGGGCAGGGAAGGAGGGGAGCAGGCGGGCCACTTCCACTGGTCTTTCATTTGTCTATTTTCATCCATCTTTGTTTGGCCCGTGTGGGCCTCCCATTGCAGTGGCCTCTTGTCGAGAGCACTGGCTCTGGGCACATCGCTCCATAGCTCCGGCTCACTAATTGGACACATGGGTCCAGCTGCTCCACAGCACGTGGGACCTTCCCAGGCCAGGGCTCGAACCATTGCCCCTTGCACTGCAAGGTGGTGTCCTTACCCACTGGACCACCAGGGAAGCCCGCAGGCAGATTCTTTTAGCATCTGAGCCGCTAGCCTAACTTTAGAAAACACTAAAGACTGATTTCTGCTCACCTTTTGTTCATTTATGTGTCTTCCTTAGAAACTTTGTAGCATAGAGAGCTGGGCTAAGGCCAGATTTCAGTAATTTTGACAGAATCTCTTTCTGTATATCATTAACTGATGTCAAAATTAACTGCTTTATAACACAACCAAAGATAAATATTTTTAAAGGACAAGATTAATGTTCTTTTAAACTTGAAAACCAGAGGGGAAGATCTACATCATGGAAATGTTTATTGACAATTCAAAATTCACATCCAAAATATTATGAAATATTAAAAATAGTAAAGCAATGATCTTTAAAGGGTGTTGGGTTCTCCTTTTACTCTCTTCATGAGTGACTTCTATGATGAGATGTTGCTTATGAAAAAATATTTTGTATGTGAATGGTTTCCCACGTGGCACAGTGGTAAAGAATCTGCCTGCTAATGCAGGAGATACAAGAGACTCAGGTTCAATCTCTGGGTTGGGAAGATCCCCTGGAGGAGGGCATGGTAACCTACTCCAGTATTCTTGCCTGGAGAATCCCGTGGACAGAGGAGCTTGGTAAGCTATAGTTCATTGGGTCGCTGACAACTGAGAGACTGAGCATGTGAATGGTACAAAGATATTAAAACATTTGAGAACCATTATACTAGAGAAAGACTAGACTTAGACTGAAATGTGTAAATTAGGCACGCTCTGGGATGGCAGAGTTCTTGTGAACTGTTGAGGTATCTCTACTGCCTTTAGACTAATCCAGAAACTTGTTCTATTAAAGAGAAGATGGAAATATTTCAGTCGTTTCACACCATGTAATCTTGTTTGTTTCTGAAACTTTAAACATATAAAAATCATTCTTAACCCACAGTCCATCAAAATCCATGGCTCTAGCTTGTGCACCCCTTTACTAGAAATTAGAACATAGTAGTTATTCAATTACCATTAAAAGAACGACCCTTATCAAGGTAGTTAGTAACCCTTTGTCATTGAATAGGAAAGACTGAAAATTAATGAAGTAGCCTTTCAACTCTAGATTCTAAGTAAAAAAAAAAATGAAAGAGAATTTTAAAAATTTTAAGCAGAAATTAATGAATTAGAAAACAAGACCTTCAAATCTGTGTTTCATTTTTAAGACCAAGAGTTGATTCTCTGAAAATCCAAGAGAATAAACATTAACTCTGGTAAAGCTGCAGAGAGATATATGTGTGTATGTAGGTAAAGATATGGCATGCGCAGCGAGGTAGAACTTTACATGTTTTACAGCAACTACAAGTAACAAAATGAACATACCAGCAATCAGATAAAGAATGGAAAAGACAGTTTAAGTGTCTACCACTAAACCAGACACAGTGACTTTTCCATCCAGTGTTCATTAAGCATGATTACTATATTAAACTATTCTAGAGAAATAATTTAATGGAAAAAGAAGCTTTAACACTGTATTTTCAAGTTTGGTATAACTCTCGTGCCAAAGCCTGATACAGAAAAATCCTAAATAAAATATTAGTAAATTGGATCCAGGTAAACTTTAAGTGACTAATATACCATGACTAAGGGCAGTTTTCCCAGGAATGCAGCACTGCGTTGTGCTGGAGCCAGCTAGAACTGGCTTGTGAGAGCTAAGTCTGCATTCAGTGACATTGTATCAGCAGCTTGAAATCAGGTGTGATGGAAATATTTACATCATGCAAGTCAGCAAATGTTATAAATAAAGGCCTTTCCCCTGACTATCCTCCACTTTGCCTCAGAGCTGGTTGTTAAACATTTGCTAGCCCACCATTGAATGTGAGTGTAATTTGACAGCAAAGAGAAGAAATGTGATCATATCCAAAATGCTGAAAATGCATTTGATGAGATTCTCAGCTTTTCCAAATAAAGAAGGAGCAAGAAACTTTTTTAATGTAATAAAGGTATTTGAAACTAACAGCATTATATATTAAACTGTGGAATATGGAGTCCATTCCCATTAAAGTCAGAAGAAAGATATACTTATTTATAATAGAATATATCTATACACATCACAGTGTTCCTTTGTGTGCATCACAGTGCACACAAAGGAAGAATAAAGAGCATTTTGCTCACCATCCAAGTCTACAAAGACTGATCTGCTGTAGATGCTGATGGACAGGACACTGGGTATTCAGAAGAAGAAATTAACAGGATGAGGCTCTTTGTTTCAGACATGAAATTAAAGATGATAAGATGCTCTGTGCTTTGGACAAACAGGTCCTCAAGTAGTTAATATGCATTTCAAGAATTTTAATGAACCCTGCTTCTTGCATCTTCCCATACATAGACAAACAGTATAATCATGAACATGAAACATCTGTTTGTGCATAGCGGTAATAGTTCACCAAGATTTATGCCTGACTACATGTATTCCTTAGTAGCAAAACATATGTAAACTAGCTTCCCCATGCTTCTTCAGAGCAGCTCCTCACAGCTATCAGGGAGGCTTGTTTCCTAGGCTGCAGTCCTCAGTAAGACCCTGAATAAAATTTAACTCACAACTCTCATGTTGTACATTTTTCTTTTAGTTGGCAATGTATTTATGTGTCTGTGTATATATCTGTATATGCATATATTAATCATAAAGGCATTCAGAGTGATTATTATTTCCTGTTTACCAGGTCCTGTCAGCATAATGTCTTCCATGTAGTGAACCAGTATGGTGTTCTTTTAGATGTCCAGATGTTTGGGGTCTCTAGGGTCTATATTATGATAAGGAACAAAGGAACTGGCATCACCTTGAGGCATCAACTGTAAAGTTATTACTCTTGTTCCCACTTGGTAAATGCAAATCTATTCTGATTTTGGTTGGCAATGTAAATGACGAACAAAGCATTCTCCAGGTCTGTAGTTCCACATCATGCGCTTGGTGCTATATTAACCACACTTGGAATCGCAATTTTTTTTTTAAATTAAATTTAAAATTAAATTAAATTTGTGGTGATCTGTCATTTTTTTCATGACTCATTTGGCTTTTCTCAGTGGCCAAACAGGGACCTTAAGGAGACTAGCCACTGGGTTGCAAGCCAGTTATTCCAGGTGTAGTCACTGAGAGACTTGTGTGCAGAGCAGGATTACTGCTTCAGAGACTGGGGAAAAGGTTGTGTCCTTTGGCAAAGAGGTTCAGGGAAATTTAGAGGTTTGCAGTTTGCAGCCTCATGAGTATCTGCCTAAATATACCCATCCCAGGTCTCAGAGTTCTACCCCTTTCCACAAGTGCCATTACTTGACCATGACAAGCATGGTGGGGCTGACCATTTAATTGTGACTGCAACTCTGCAATACACATGCCCAGCTCCTAGGTTTGGTATTAAGTCCAAATATCTGCCTATAACCCCAGGGCATGGAAGAGTCCTCTAGACTCCATGGATGCATCATGACTTGACATATATATATATATATATGTGTGTGTGTGTGTGTGTGTGTGTGTGTATATATGTATATATATATATCTATATATATATCTATCTATATATATATTGTTTGTTTGTTTTCATGGATGTTCTTTGTATATATTCATAACATTTAGCTTCCTTTCCCCCCTATGTATGTTGTAAAAAGAAGGTGTATGCTCAGTAATGCCCAACTCTGTGACCCCATGAACTGTAGCCCATCAGGCTCCTCTCTTCATGGGATCTTTCAGGCAAGAACACTGGAGTGGGTTGCCATTTCCACCTCCAAGAGATCTTTCTGACCCAGGGATTGAATCTGCATCTCTTGAATTGCATGTTTACCACTGAGCCATCTGGGGACATCTCACTCAGTCTTCCATGTAGTGAACCAGTATGTTGTTCTTTTAGATGTCCAGATGTTTGGGGTCTCTAGGGTCTATATTATGATAAGGAACAAAGGAACTGGCATCACCTTGAGGCATCAACTGTAAAGTTATTACTCTTGTTCCCACTTGGTAAATGCAAATCTATTCTGATTTTGGTTGGCAATGTAAATGACGAACAAAGCATTCTCCAGGTCTGTAGTTCCACATCATGCGCTTGGTGCTATATTAACCACATTTGGGAATCGCAATTTTTTTTTTAAATTAAATTTAAAATTAAATTAAATTTGTGGTGATCTGTCATTTTTTTCATGACTCATTTGGCTTTTCTCAGTGGCCAAACAGGGACCTTAAGGAGACTAGCCACTGGGTTGCAAGCCAGTTATTCCAGGTGTAGTCACTGAGAGACTTGTGTGCAGAGCAGGATTACTGCTTCAGAGACTGGGGAAAAGGTTGTGTCCTTTGGCAAAGAGGTTCAGGGAAATTTAGAGGTTTGCAGTTTGCAGCCTCATGAGTATCTGCCTAAATATACCCATCCCAGGTCTCAGAGTTCTACCCCTTTCCACAAGTGCCATTACTTGACCATGACAAGCATGGTGGGGCTGACCATTTAATTGTGACTGCAACTCTGCAATACACATGCCCAGCTCCTAGGTTTGGTATTAAGTCCAAATATCTGCCTATAACCCCAGGGCATGGAAGAGTCCTCTAGACTCCATGGATGCATCATGACTTGACATATATATATATATATATGTGTGTGTGTGTGTGTGTGTGTGTGTGTGTGTATATATGTATATATATATATATATATCTATATATATATCTATCTATATATATATTGTTTGTTTGTTTTCATGGATGTTCTTTGTATATATTCATAACATTTAGCTTCCTTTCCCCCCCTATGTATGTTGTAAAAAGAAGGTGTATGCTCAGTAATGCCCAACTCTGTGACCCCATGAACTGTAGCCCATCAGGCTCCTCTCTTCATGGGATCTTTCAGGCAAGAACACTGGAGTGGGTTGCCATTTCCACCTCCAAGAGATCTTTCTGACCCAGGGATTGAATCTGCATCTCTTGAATTGCATGTTTACCACTGAGCCATCTGGGAAACCCAGACACAAAAAGAAGACACATCACTCTACTATCAGGTGATGCTAAACTGGTTGCCATAGCAACTAAATGCCACTGTGAATTTCCCAGTGTCTTCTTCACTTATCTGAAATTCATGATATTGTATCACTGGTGATAATCTGAGAAATTGTGATGCCATCACATGTCATGGGTTACTCAACATCCAGTCTTCTCCCCAAGTAAGGAATTATACCTGTGTTCCTTGAATACTCTTAGAATTCCATTTTGAGGGTCTGTTACCTGGGGCAAACTAATGTTCAAAATCCTCTAAGCTAGGCTTCAACAGTACATGAACCTAGAACTTCCAGGTGTACAAGCTGGATTTAGAAAAGGCAAAGGAACCAGAGATCAAATTGCCAACGTCTGTTGGTTCATAGAACAAGGGAATTCCAGTAAAACCTCTACTTCTGCTTCGTTGACTACACTAAAGCCTTTGACTGTGTGGATCATCATAAACTGTAGAAAATTCTGAAAGAGATGGGAATACCAGACCACCTTACCTGCCTCCTGAGAAACCTGTATGCAGGACAAGAAGCAACAATTAGAACTGGACATGAAACAATGGACTGGTTCCAAATCGGGAAAGGAGTACATCAAGGCTATATGTATATTGTCACACTACTTATTTAACTTCTGTGCAGAGTACATCATGCAAAATGCCAGTCTGGTTGAAGCACAAGCTGGACTCAAGATTGCCAGGAGAAATAACAATAACCTCAGATATGGCAGAAAGAGAAGAGGAACTAAAGAGCCTCTTGATGAAGGTGAAAGGGGAAGGCGAAAAAACTGGCCCAAAACTCAATATTCAAAACCATTCAAGATCATGGTATCCAGTCCCATCACCTCACGGCAAATGGATGGGCAAACAATGGGAAGAAAGACAGACTTTATTCTCTTGGGCTCCAAAATCACTGTGAATGGTGACTGCAGCCATGAAACTAAAAGATGCTTGCTCCTTGGAAGAAAAGCTATGACAAACCTAGACAGCATATTCAAAAGCAGAGATATCACCTTGCCAACAAAAGTCCATATAGTCAAAGCTATGGTTTTCAAGTAGTCATGTATGGATGTGAGAGTTGGACCATAAAGCAGGCTGAGGGCTTCCCTGGTGGTCCAGTGGGTAAGGACACCGCCTTGCAGTGCAGGGGGCGCCAGTTCGATCCCTGGCCTGGGAAGATCCCACGTGCCGCGGAGTGGCTGGACTGATGTGTCCAATTACCAAGCCGGAGCTCTGGAGTGCATGCGCCCAGAGCCGGTGCTCTGTGACAACAGATGCCACCGCGATGGGAGGCCCACACGGGCCAAAGGACAAAGATGGATGAAACTAGACAAATGAAAGACCAGTGGAAGTGGCCCTCCCACCCCCTCCCTCCCCACCCCCGCCAAAATAAATAAATAAATAAATGTTTATTAGAAGGCTGAACACCAAAGAATTGATGCCTTTTAAGTGTGGTGCTGGAGAAGGCTCTTGAGAGTCCCATGGACTGCAAGGAAATCAAACCAGTCAATCCTAAAGGAAATCAACCCTGAGTATTCACTGGAAGGAATGATGCTGAAGCTGAAGCGCCAATACTTTGGCCACCTGATGCAAAGAGATGACTGATTGGAAAAGAGCGTGATGTTGGGAAAAATAGAAGGCAGAAGGAAAAGGGGACCACAGAAGGGGAGATGGTTGGATGGCATTACTGAGTCAATGGACATGAGTTTGAGCAAGCTCTGGGAGATGGTGAAAGACAGTGAAGCCTGCTGCAGTCCATGGGGTTGCAAAGAGTTGGATATGACTGAGCAACTAAACTGCATTTCCTGGGGCTACATATGAGATCCTTAATGCCACCACATTTTTTTGTCCACATGTCCATTAAAACTATTGCCCATGAGTGGAAAATGTGTTTTGGAGAGTTAAGTTTCTAGAAACTATGAGTGTTCCATATGTGAAATCTGTCAAAAGCTCTTTACATACCATTAAGGTCCCAGTGGAGTTCCCCCGATAACCCTGCCACCGCTGTCCATCAAGGCTGTACATGATGATAAACTGAGAGATGTAGAGGCTGGAGAACTTCTGACGGGCACCCTGGGTCATGATGCCGTGAATAATCATTGGTGCCAACAGATCCACCTACCGATGAAAACAGCACTTTATTTTAAATGTATGCAGGTTTTGTATTCTGAAATTATCTGCTTAAGAAGAATCTATGTCAATACATATGCCCAGTATTACAGAGACCAATATTGAAATGTGGATGTGTGGGAAGCTATGGAGTAAATGATGGGAAATGTGCTCACTGAGTTACCAGACCACTTCCTGACAAAAAAAATCACTTTGAAATCATTGAGCCCCACTTTCCTCTATACATGTCCTCTGTGCTGCACATATAGACCTCCCCGACACAGCAGCCTCTGCCTGGACAAAACCACTTTCCTTCTCTCTCCCCAGACTCCCCTGTCCCCTACTCACCATCACTATCAGTGATAAATTATTGCCCCTCCTGCAAGCATTAGTGCAGAAACTCTTTTTTGCCTTTCCTGACTCATCCAGAGAAGTTTAGTGTGGCTTCTTCTATGCTTCGGTTCATTTTATAAATAATTCCATAAGATAAATTATTGAACTACATTGTAAAGTTTTCTTTGCTTTTTGCCTCCTTTGTTAGACTGAGATCCTTAAGGCAATAAGCCTGTTTGAGTCACCTAACCTCTCTTTGTCTCAATTTCTTTGTAAAGTAGAGGTAATAATGGTATTTATCTCAAAATGTTACCAGAAGGATTAAAGAGTTAATACATGCAATGTGCAGAGTTCAGTGCTGACACATACTAAACACTTAAGATATATGTTAGCATTTATACTCTCTCACCCCAGCATCTAACATGGAATCTGATGTAATACAGATGCTTAGCATATGTTTTGTAATGAATGAGTGGCAAAATAGTAAGGCAGGGTTGGGTCTTAAAGAAGGTAGCATGGGTCATGCAAGCATTATAGGAATTTTGACATCAGTTGGTGCCCTGATTTCTCCCAGATGCCTGGCACACTAAGCTAGGACTGGTCCTGACTCTTATACTTAATGACTATATTTTTTAGTTGATTCTAAGCTCTATCCATTCATTCATTCATCAAAGAATGTATTGTCAGCATTTGTTACATGCCAAGCACTGTTCTAGGTACTAGGAATAGAGTCATGAACAACAACAAAACAAAGGCCCTGCCTTCATGGAACTTAAATGGATAAGAAGGAAAAGAAGAAAGGTGTGTAAGGAAGGTGTGTGTGAATATTAGTTTTGACTGATTATACGTTGACAAGATAGTATTTTTGGATGTGTTAGATTAAAGAAAATGTATTATTATTTTGTTGCCAGAGCTGCATGGCTCACAGGACCTTAATTCACTGACCAGGGATTGAATCTGGGCAACTTAGGCCCTGGACAGTGAAAGCACCCAGGCCTAAATACCCAGGGAATTCCTGAGAAAATGTGTTATTAAAATGAATTTCACATGTTCCTTTTTTAATGCAGCTACTAAAAAATGTGAAATTGCACATATGGTTCACATTATATTTCTATTGGACAGTGCTGCTCCAAAGGGAATGAAGTGAGAATATATGAAAGACTGAGTCATTTAAAAAGAAATTGAGGGCTTCCCTGGTGGTCCAGTGGGTAAGGACACCGCCTTGCAGAGCAAGGGGCTCTGGTTTGATCCCTGGCCTGGGAAGATCCCACGTGCCGTGGAGTGGCTGGACCGATGTGTCCAAATACCGAGCCGGTGCTCTGGAGCACATGCGCCCAGAGCTGGTGCTCTGCGACAGCAGAAGCTACTGCGATGGGAGGCCCACATGGGCCAAAGAACAAAGATGGATGAAAATAAACAAATGAAAGTCCAATAGAAGTGGCCCGCCCGCTCCCCTCCCTCCCCAAACCGCCCTCCCCGCAAAAAAAATTAAATAAAAAAAAAAGAAATTGAGTTAACCTAAGGACACTTTCAGTAATGACTCCAAGTTGGTTTACCAGATTGGCTTAACTTTAGTAGGCGTTTCTTACTACCCTGTGGTATAAAATTTATAAAGAAGATGAGTTGGGTTTTAGAAAATGGAGAAGCCACATTTTTTTGGCTTGTGGGATAGGGGATTGAGGCGTTCGTTTTTGTGCTAAAATAAAGGGACTGGAGGACTCAAGGATATCTAAGCAGTTGAAGACATGCAAAAATAGAATACACTGTCTTTGGAGGTGGTAAATTCAATGTTATAGAAAATATTCAGAGGTTCTAATCCCAGTATAAAAATTAAAAACACAGTATAGGATTTCCCTGCTGGTGCAATGGTAGATTCTGCTTGCTAATGCAGGGGACACGTGTTCAATCCCTGGTCCAGGTAGATCCCACATGACATGGGACAGCTAAGCCCCACAATTACTGAGCCCACATGCCACGACTACTGAAGTCCGTGCACCCTACAGTCTGTGCTCTGCACCAAGAGAAGCCACAGTGAGAAGCCTGCACACTGCAACTAGCAAGTAGCTCCCACTTGCCACCAACTAGAGAAAACCCTGCGCAACAGAGACCCAATGTGGCCAAAAATAATTAAAATTTAAAAACAAACCATGGTGTACTCAATTCTACTCCTGACTCTTTTGGTACAAATCCTAAGCCACTCTATTCTTCACTTCATTCCTCATCTATTACCTGGAGTTTGATGAAAATGACTTTGGCATAAAGGAGGTATACAATGCTTTGAGCTTCCAGAAGGAATGTGTGATGTCATGGAATGTAATGCATTTTCTAACCTTGATCCAAGGAGAGGGATCCTTGGTGCTCCAGGCATTGATTGATCCGGAATAATGAAGTCTGGCCAGCTTTGGGGCCCACTGTCCTTTGCTCAAGAAAGGGGAAAGAGATTAGATTCAGTTGGGTTGATCCTAGACAAGTAGGAATAAAATTACTCTCTTGAGAAAGGTTAATCCTAGCTGAAGGTGTAAAGCATAGATAAAGGTGTAAAGCATAGTAGTATCAATGACCACTGAAGTGTTTGGCTTGTCCTTCTTGTCCATTTTCTTTTCTAAAATTTAATAAGCTTGTTGATTGCTCCTTTTGTTAGCTAATACTAATGTGTTACCAGCACTATCAAATAATATTATTATTTCTTTATTATATAATCTATTTTCACTGGAGAAAATTAGAAAATAAAATGAAAACATAAGTAAAAAAAAAGAAAATAAAAGAAGTATAAAACACCATCCACCCAGAGAAAAAATAATACTATTTTGCTATATAACTCTCAAACCTCTTTTTAAGATTTTTTTTTCCCCTCTAAAATGGAGTTTGGCAAACTTTTTTTCTGTAAATAATTCAGCTTTTGTAGATCATCTGGTCTCCGTTATGACATTTAAATGCTGTTGTTGAGTGATAGCAGCCACAGATAATTGTAAATGAACGAGTGTAGCTTCTTTATGAACACTGAAAATAGAATTTCATATAATTCTCACATGTCATGAGAAATTATTCTTCTTTTGTATTTTCCATTTAAAAACAGAAAAAGAATTCTTAGCTTGAAGGCCATACAAAATCAGGTGATGGGCCGGATGTGTCCTATAAGCTGTAGTTTGAGAAAAAGGTAGCACCTTGCTACAGTGAAGAGAATGGATTGAAGGAAAGCCACATGGAAGGCAGGCAGGACACTTAACAAGACAGAGGCATTACTTGGTGAAAAGAAAAAATAGATTGAGAGGTACCTATGGAGTAGAATTTATAGAAGCATGAAGATGGATTGTTTATCTGAATCTTTCCAATAGAAATAAAGAAGATATAATCAGCCCAGTGCTTTGAGAGGAAGGAATACTGTTTACCATATTGTCCTGAAGCTGTAATCTGAAAATCTCTAATGCGTCCAGAAGTCATTCCCAGTGGTGTCTGACACTCTGAAATCAAACCAGGGGAGCACAATAGTTAGAAATGCAGTAATACAGCTTCACAAATGCAGGTCAAGGAGAACACCAACAAATGCTCCTATTTTTAGTGTTTACTATGTGTCAAGAACTGTAAGAAATAATTTATTGTACTATCTCATTTAATTCACTCCAACAGATAGGCACTAGAACTACTCACATTTTGCAGCTGAGAAACTAGGGTCCATACATAAATAGACCAGTGGTTCTCTTGTTTAGGATAAAAACCCAAATTCTTCCAGATGATATTTGAGAGTTATGCTTCGTAATTGAACCAAAATTAAGTTTAAAAATTTGTTCTTGGACCTCTTGGGGCTTTAATGTCAAAGTGTTCAAAGCTTCAAGCATATCTGACCTTTGATGATTTCTACTGGCTACATTCACTTTAGATTTGGTAATGACTGTGTATTTATTTCTTGACAAGGCAACCCTTTGAGGAAGGTGGAAAGTGGTAGAGTGCCCAGTGCCACTCACCCTTGCTATACACTAGGAAGAGAGTGCTCATCCCAGCTTGCAGGTGCTCACCAATAAGACATTCTATCCGCCAAGTCCCAACTTTGGATGGTAGCATTTCCACTGTCTCAAAAACACCTTATCAAAACCAAAAGGCAGAAAAATTATTTCTTTTCACAAAAATGGGCATAAAATACATCAGCTTATGCATAACATCAAAGGAGATCTACCCAAGTCAGTTGCACCACTCTTTGATCCCCTAGATCTGAAAGTGCCTATGATGTAACGTCTGCAGCTGGAGACACTGGAGATGAAGTTCTGACCTCACGGAACGGTAGAGGGTGACTGGATGCTTTGGTGGTGGAGATAGGAGAAAGCTATTGTGTTAGGATTGGCCTGCACTCTTAAGGTTTGGGAGAGCCAGAAGTGTATTTCTCATTGACAAGAGGTGGGCTCCCTGCCTCAAGAAGTAAAGTAACCACAGGAGCAAGAAGCTAGAGGTGAATGCTGAGGAGCTGAGAGATGAGTCACAAGTGACCATCCAGATAAAGGTGGAACCAACCAGGTCAAGGAGGTTTCCTGTGAGAGGGCCAGCAAAAGGAGTTTCTGCAGCCCCCCTGAAAGTACCCCACCAGAAAAAGAGTCCAGTTTAAATATCTGCCAGGTGCAGACAGTGGTGCTATCCCTTACCTCTACCCCTTCTGTGCTTCAGTTCAAAGCAGCAACCAGCCAGGGCTGGAAGGTGAAGCATAATAAGCATAACTGAGAGATACTGAAGTTAAAATCAAGTTCAAAAGCTAGAGACCAGATTAGTGATCTGGAAGGACATAATGCAAAAGGCAAGCTAACAGAATATATATGAAGGGAACTGAGTCACAGAGAATGAAGAAGTCCAATACTTTTATAATGAAAGTTCTGCAAGGAAATAAAACAAAGCTGGGGGGATCAGAGAAACAATAAGTAGAAAAATCCCCCAAAACTTAAGAATTAAATGCTTTCAGATTGAAAGGGCCCACTGAATGCCAAAGCAGAGAAGTTGTAATGAGACCCACAGGGAGGTGCCTCTTGGTGAAAATCTAGAATAAGATTCAGATTAAAAGACTAAAAAATAAAATCAAATTCAAAATTTTGATTAATAATGGAACTACCCTGGCAGTCCACTGGTTAGGACTCCATGCTTCCATTTCATGAGGCGCGTATTCCATCCCCTAGTCAGGGAACTAAGATCAAAAAAAGAAGAAAGAAAAAAAAATTATGATGTCTAACTTGATTTATATTTGTGATGTAAAGTGACTTGCAGGACTATTTATTACTTAAGAGTCCACAGAAAAGTCAATGGACTTTTCAGAATTTTTACACAGAAGCAGAAGTTTATTTCCACTATTAAACCTGTTTTTTTTTTTTTTTTCTTTCTTCTTTTTTGGCTGCACTGTGAGGCATATGGGATCTTAGTTCCCTGATCAGGGATGGAAACTGTGTGCCCTGCGGTAGAAGCACTGACACCTAACCACGGAATCACCAGGGGAGTTCAGAACTTGTTTTAAAGGAACATTGGAGAACTAAAATGAAATTATGATTTGATCAACATTGTGAGTAGTGTTTAATCAATATATTGCCTTCATACATAAACAAATCACTCTTTGGGAAACTATTGGAGCCATGTGGGATTTGAGGTAGGAGAAAAATCGCATAAATTGTCCGTTTATTCTGTTTTACTTCATTTATAGCACATTGTTTCTGAAATTGTCATGTTCATTTGTTAATTTATTTCTTATCTCTCTGCTCTGTTCAGTGGACATAGCCCCAGGGCCTAGACCTTTAAAGTAGCTTCCCAGCAAGCACAGTTAAATTGAAGAAAGAGCACAGACAGGCTTGTAACTGGAGAGATACTGAAGTTAAAATCAAGTTCATGCAGAAAGGCAACCCTAACAGAATATATATGAAGGGAACTGAGTCACAGAGAATGAAGAAGTCCAATACTTTTATAATGAAAGTTCTGCAAGGAAATAAAACAAAGCTGGGGGGATCAGAGAAACAATAAGTAGAAAAATCCCCCAAAACTTAAGAATTAAATGCTTTCAGATTGAAAGGGCCCACTGAATGCCAAAGCAGAGAAGTTGTAATGAGACCCACAGGGAGGTGCCTCTTGGTGAAAATCTAGAATAAGATTCAGATTAAAAGACTAAAAAATAAAATCAAATTCAAAATTTTGATTAATAATGGAACTACCCTGGCAGTCCACTGGTTAGGACTCCATGCTTCCATTTCATGAGGCGCGCATTCCATCCCCTAGTCAGGGAACTAAGATCAAAAAAAGAAGAAAGAAAAAAAAATTATGATGTCTAACTTGATTTATATTTGTGATGTAAAGTGACTTGCAGGACTATTTATTACTTAAGAGTCCACAGAAAAGTCAATGGACTTTTCAGAATTTTTACACAGAAGCAGAAGTTTATTTCCACTATTAAACCTGTTTTTTTTTTTTTTTTCTTTCTTCTTTTTTGGCTGCACTGTGAGGCATATGGGATCTTAGTTCCCTGATCAGGGATGGAAACTGTGTGCCCTGCGGTAGAAGCACTGACACCTAACCACGGAATCACCAGGGGAGTTCAGAACTTGTTTTAAAGGAACATTGGAGAACTAAAATGAAATTATGATTTGATCAACATTGTGAGTAGTGTTTAATCAATATATTGCCTTCATACATAAACAAATCACTCTTTGGGAAACTATTGGAGCCATGTGGGATTTGAGGTAGGAGAAAAATCGCATAAATTGTCCGTTTATTCTGTTTTACTTCATTTATAGCACATTGTTTCTGAAATTGTCATGTTCATTTGTTAATTTATTTCTTATCTCTCTGCTCTGTTCAGTGGACATAGCCCCAGGGCCTAGACCTTTAAAGTAGCTTCCCAGCAAGCACAGTTAAATTGAAGAAAGAGCACAGACAGGCTTGTACCTGGGTAGAGATTGTAGACTGCCATTTTATGCTCCTCCTTTTTCCGTACAGTGAACACGTGCCCACTGAAATGAATAGAATGAATATTTTCATTGCTGCCCATGCTGAGCAGATACCATCGAATCCTTTGATTCTGAGCCATTACTAAGCCAGGTAGTGTATCCATCACGTAGCCATTGATTGCTGAAAGAAAGAACACAGAGAAAACTGTTAAAATCTATTGTGCAAGTGTCTTTCCCTCCACTCTAGTTAAAAGGATTGATTCCTATGAGGATTTCACTTTCTTACATATACTGTCAAATCATACAATGTCCAAGCCTCAGGCTCAAGGCTCATTTCACTGCAAGTAATAATATTTGGGTGTGAGATATATTACCGTGAAAGCGGTAATTTTCTTTAAAAACAGGGTCCTCCATCTGGACATTGCAGGGAGCCCTGCAGTTCCTTTCCATGTTTTCAGTGAAGTACCAGCTCTTGGTTTCATCAAAAATGGTGAAAAACAGAGCAAATTCCTGTACTGTCACTTGTCTCCCATGAGCAGCACTCAGTGTGTCCGTGCGGCAGATCAGAATGGGTCCAATCAAGCCTGAGTGCATATCTTTTTCCTGAGAGGAAAGACACCAGTACTATGAGCAAAAGTTCTCTCACTCAGGAACCAGAGTGGATTTCTCACCAGCTTTTATGACACTCCTTCCCACTCCCCATCTTCCCACAGTATAATTCTTCCATTTTTAGTGGATTCCTGAGTAATATTCTAAAACACAAATATGCTGACACTTCCCCTATTTAAAGCTTCCCATTATGCTCGGGATAAATACCAAACTTCCTAGCAGATAACACAAAGAACACAAAGACCCTTTTTTAAAACTTTACACCTGAGGGCATGTTGGATCTCAGTTCCTGACCAGGGATTGAACCTCTGTCCCCTGCAGTGGAGGCACAGAGTCTTAACCACAGGACTGTCATGGAAGTCCCGAGACCCTTTCTTTCAAATTAGAAAGGGACCAGCATGATGTTGACTTGCTTACCAGATCAACATCAGAAAAGTAAGCCCAGGCCTTGCAGTCAAACTCATCTTTGGTGGGTGCCATATGGTGTTGCACCTTCCAAAAGTAGCTTTGGGTTTCATTAGGCTCGACAAACTTTTTTCGAGGTTCTGCTCCTTGCCTCTGATCTCCGTTATAAGAAATAAGGCTAGAATAGAAGGAGTAGGGACGAGATGCTTGATTTTTGAAAGTTACCTGCAGAGCAAAAGAAAAAAACAAATCAAGTATTACGTTTTAGGATCTTGTAAAGTTCTTAGGTTATGGTTTACATCCCTAATAGCCATGCCTATTTGGGGGGTGGTTATCCAGGTTTTCAATACTTGGAGGAAGTGGTATGTTATTTGAACCCAAACCTAAAGATCTGTGAAAGAAACAAGACATTTATGAATACCAAAATCTTTAAGACATGAACTCAAAGTTGCAAAGGGAAAAATTTCTAAATTCTTAAAAGAAGTTCCAAAGTAAAAGAGAAAATATCACCACAGAGGTTTTAAGAGAGCATACCCCCAGGAACTGCTGTTCTTAAAGTTCTTCATGACAAATACCAGGATAAATACATATGCTCTTTAAACAAGCCTTTTTTCTTCAGTTTAAAAATTTATACATTTTCATGGGACATATGGAAAGTAAAATGAAATTCACATCAGAAAAAAATTCACTCACAATCCTATAATGTAAGATCCTTCTATACCCTTCCTGTAAACAATCAGTTGGGACAATGGATGACTGTTTTTGGAAAAAATAAAATTACCTTGATCTTTGGCTCACACAATATGCACCAAAACAAATTCTAATCTACAGGATTAAAAAATAATTAATAAAGTAAGCCATAAAAGAAAGTTGAAGAATGCATAGGTTATTTTAAGAAAATAAATCTCTGTATGGGGAAGGATTTTTATGAACATAAAGGAAAGAATTATGGGTTACTACATAAAACTTCAAACCTGTTTTCTTTTAAAAACCACTACAGAGAAAAAATACCACTACAATTCAGAGAAAATAAACTTGGAAAACTATTACTCACTAAAATGACCAATGATCATTAACAAGATAAATATAAATTAACAATATATATTAACAAGAAAAGCATTCACTCCAAAAATTTCAACTATGCAAAAAACATTAACAGATAATTTGTTAGAGAATGTCTTAAAAAGTTCATGCACATTATACTTCTGGAATTTTATCATAGGAAAAGGGTTTTGATAGCACCATTACTTAAACAGTGAAAAAAAGAAACTAAATTTTTTTTCAAAGTAAACAATTCAGTTCAGTTCAGTCACTCAGTTGTGTCCAACTCTTTGCCAGGACTGTGGCACGTCAGGACTGCGGTACTCCAGGCTTCCCTGTCCTTCACCATCTTAAGTAAACCATAAACCATATAGCGGACTAATATTCTATCATTTGAAAAAGATATGTAGGAAGAAACGTTTATGACATACTTATTTTAAAAAGAATGACACATTGTATAATTTTGAATACATACAGAGAATACATAGGAAAAACATAAGAAGATACAGCAAAATGGTAATTATGGGGTTACTTTTCAACTTTCTTATTTTATACTTTAAACTTTTTTGAAAGTATTAAAACATTATTTTTATAATCACAAATTTAAAAAACATATACGGATGAATTTCCTGTAAATCCATTGTCCTCAATTTACCATGATATTGTCTTCGACTTCTGCTCTTATATATGGTCCCAGGAGTCCCAGGTGTTCATTTAGTTGTCCACGGTATACAGCCTGAGTAAAGGAGCCATCAGTAAATTCCTCGAATACCACCTTTTTGAACTGCGGGACACCTCCATTCTGAGCCCTGGAGAAAAAATCAGAGGCAAAGCAATATCCTCTTGGACCAGGTGAGTAGAAATGAGATCCATTTGCTAGAAATGATGATAAATTGGAAGTGTAATGGGGAGGGAAACGGATAATGAGGGATTAAAGACAGCTTCCAAGTTTCTGATTTGGACAAATGGATGGGTAATGATGCAATTAGCTGAGCTGAAGAACCCTAGAAGAGTAGGTTGGGGTATACAGTTTGGACACATATGATTTATATTGGCAAATACACGGAGATTGGGTGTCCAGAAAAGAGGTCTGGATGAAGATCAACCATATTTAGATGGTATCCAAATCATGCAAGTGTGTTAGCTGCTCAGTTGTGTCTGACTCTTATGACGCCATGGAGTATATCCCACCAGGCTCCTCTGTCCATGGGATTCTCCAGGTAAGAGTACTAGAGTGGGGTTGCCATTCCCTTCTCCAGGGCATCTTCCCAACCCAGAGATCAAATCTGTGTCTCTATGTCTCCTGCATTGGCAGGCAGTTTCTTTACCATTAGCACTACCTGGGAAGTCCAGGAATATACTACCGCACTGTTTTCCAAAGTGGCTACATCATTTTCCATTTTCATCAGCATTGTATGAGAGTTTCATTTGCTCCAAATCTTTTCAAACGTTTGATATTAACTGTGTTTTTGTATTTTTGGCCATTCTAGGGGTTGGATAGCAGTATGTATTGTGGCTTTATTTTGCATTTCCCTGATTAATAATGAGGTTAACTAACCATCTTCTATTATGGGTAGTGGGCTTCCCTGGTAGCTCGGCTGGTGAAGAATCTGCAATGCAGGAGACCTGGGTTCAATTCCTGGGTGGGGAAGACTCCCTGGAGATGGGAATGGCTACCCACTCCAGGATTCTTGCCTGGAGAATGTCATGGAGAGAGGAGCCTGCCAGGTTACAGTCCATGGGGTCCCAAAGAGTTGGACAGGACTGAGAGACTTCCACTTTTGCTTTTCATTATGGGTAGTAGTCATTAAGATTCCCTCTTTTATGGAATGCCTTATGCAAGCTTCTTTTTTTATTTTGCCAATTCTTCTATTGAATAATCTGCTTTTTTTTCTTACTGATTCAAAGGATTACTCTATATATTCTTTTTTTTTTATCCAAAAACCTACTTTTATTTTTTTGTTTCAAATATTTATACCCCTTTTCTATTTTATTTATTTATTTTTACTTTTGAGTTTTGTTGTTTACTGCCACACATCAACCTGAATCAGCCACAGGTTAGTGTTATCCAAATATGTCCCCTCCCTCTTAAACTTCCCACCTATCTTCCTCCCCATCCAACCCCTCCAGGTTGTTATACAGTCCCTGATTGAGTTCTTGTAGTCTTACAGCAGATTCTCATTGATTGTCTATTTTACATATGGTAATGTAAGTTTCCATGTTACTCTTTCCATACATCTCGCCCATTCCTCCCTCCCCCAACTTCCTTAAGTCTGTTCTCTATGTCTATTTCTCCGTTGCTGCTCTGCATATACATTTATAAGTACCATCTTTCTAGATTCCATATATATATGTTAGTATACAATATTCATCTTTCGGTATACGATATTCATCTTTATCTTTCTGACTTACTTCACCCTGTATAATAGGTTGTAGGTTCATCCACCTCATTAGAACTGACTCAAATGCATTCCATTTTATGGCTGAGTAATATTTCATTGTATATATGTACCACAGCTTCTTTATCCATTCATCTGTTGATGGATGTCTAGGTTGCTTCCATGTTCTAGCTATTGTAAATAGTGCTGAAATGAACAATGAGGTACATGTGTCTTTTTCAATTTTGATTTCCTCAGGGTATAGTGGAATTGCTGGGTCATATGGTGGTTCTACTCCTAGATTTTTTTTTTTTAACGTTTTCTTAAGGTTTTGCTATGAGGATTTTTTTTTTTTAAGATTTATTTATTTATTTATTTTGGGCGGGGGTCGGGTTGGGGAGGGAGGGGAGTGGGCGGGCCACTTCTATCAGTCTTTCATTCCTCTATCTTCATCCGTCTTTGTTCCTTGGCTCCCGTGGGCCTCCCATCGCGGTGGCATCTGTCATTGCAGAGCGCCGGCTCTGGGTGCATGTGCTCCAGAGCTCCGGCTCAGTAATTGGACACATCGGTCCAGCCGCTCCGCGGCACGTGGCATCATCCCAGGCCAGGGATCGAACCGGCACCCCTTGCACTGCAAGGCGGTGTCCTTACCCACTGGACCACCTGGGAAGCCCTGTTTGTAGACTTTTTAAACATTTATTTTTTATTTATTTATGTTTTGGGGGGGTGGGGTGGGGAGGCAGGGGGAAGGGCAGGCCACTTCTATTGGTCTTTCATTTCTCTATTTTTCATCCGTCTTTGTTCTTTGGCTCCTGTGGGCCTCCCATCAGGGTAGCCTCTGTCGTCGCAGAGCGCTGGCTCTGGGCACATGCGCCCCAGAGCTCCGGCTCGGTAATTAGACACATCAGTCCAGCCACTCCACTGCACATGGGGTCTTCCCAGGCCAGGGATTGAACCGGCGCCCCTTGCACTGCAAGGAGGTGTCCTTACCCACTGGACCACCAGGGGAAGCCCTGTAGACTTTTTGATGATGGCCATTCTGACTGATGTGAGGTGATATCTCATTGTAGTTTTGATTTGCAATTCTCTAATAATGAGCAATGTTGTGCATCTTTTCATGTGTCTGTTGGCCATCTGCATGTCTTCTTTGGACAGATGTCTGTTTAGGTCTCTTTCCCATTTTTTGTTGTTGTTTAGTCACTAAGTCATGTCCAATTCTTTGCAACCCCATGGATGCAGCATGCCAGGCTTCCCTGTCCTTCACTATCTCCCTGAGTTTGCTCAAAGTCCTGTCTATTGAGTCAGTGATGCCATCCAGCCACCTCATCCTCTGCTATCCTCTTCTCTTCCTGCCCTCAGTCTTTCCCAGCATCAGGGTCTTTTCCATTGAGTCAGCTCTTCAGGTGGCCAAAGTACTGGAGCTTCAGCTTCAGCATCAGTCCTTCCAATGAATAGTCTGGGCATGGTTTACATCTACTTTTACTCCATTATCATCCCATCAAGTCTTATTTGAATGCTATTAACATAACATTAATATAATAAGCTTCCCTGAAAGCTCCATGGTTAAAGAATCTGCCTGCAATGCAGGAGACACGGGAGACGTGGATTTGATCCCTGGGTTGGGAAGATCCCCTGGAGGAGGAAATGGCAACTCAGTCCAGTACTCTTGCCTGGAAAACTCCATGGACAGAGGCTAGTGGGCTACACTCCATGGGGTCACAAAGAGACAGACAAGACTAAGTGACTAAGCACACAGCACATTATCTCTCAAATTTACATCTTTTAGCACAACCTCTTCTTCGGTTTCCAAACTCATATATCAAACTGCCTACTCAACATCTGAACTTGGATGTCTAGTAGGCATGTCAAATTAAATATGTCCAAAACAGATCCTTGAATGCTTCCTTAAACAAATATGCTCTGCTTCCAGCCTTCTTCATCTCATTAAATGTCACCATCACCAACCTAGTTGCTCAGGACAAAAACCTAAATATTCACTCTTCTCTCACCATTCCTCCCCATACTCAATCTAAGAGCAAGCCCTCTCTGCTTATCTTTAAATTATACTCAACATCTTTACATTTCTTTTTATTTTCACCATCATTGCCCTGTTCAATAGAATGGGAAAAACCAGAGATCTCTTCAAGAAAACTGGAGCTACCAAGAGAAAATTTCATGCAGATATGCGCATAATAAAGGACAGAAATGGCAAGGACCTAACAGAACAGATGAGATTAAGAAGTGGCAAGAATACACAGTTAAGAACTGTACAAAAAAAGTCTTAACGACCCAGATAACCACGATGGTGTGGTCATTCACTTCATCATCCTACCTTGGCATATACTTTACTGTATTCCACGCATTCAGGTCCCTTTTTGTTCCTCAAACATGCTAAACTTGTTTCATTCTAAGGGCCTTTACATTTCCCATTCCCTCTGCTGAAAATGTCTTCTCTCAGACTAGTTAGCTGACCTCCTTTTCAAAAAAGATTTATTTAGCTGCATTGGGTCCTAGGTGCAGCATGTGGCATATGGGGTCTAATTCCATGACCAGGGATTGAACCTGGGCAGCCTGCATTGGGGGCTGAGAGTCTTAGCCACTGGACCACCAGGGAAGTCCCTAGCTGACCTCTTATCATCATTTAGCTATCAGCTCCACAAAGAGAATGTTTTTGACCAACACAGCTAAAGTAACACCCCCTGTCACTCTCTACAATATTATTAGATTCTACCTTTTGAATAGCACCAAGATTCCCTTATTTAGTTTTCTACTAATTTACTGTCTCTTGATCTTCCCAATATAACATAAGCTCCTACTTTGCTGTTTTCCAGTTCCTATGCAAGTGTCTGGCATATAGTAGGTGCATAATGAATATTTGTTGACTGATTCACTCTCCTTATGTTTATCTTCCAAATTTCTCTGTGTTTTCTCTCCCCTGCCCAATCTCCTTCTGCTCCTTTAACAATGAAATTCTCCCATTTTGCCCTCTGGATCCCCAGTACTTTGGAAAACAACCTCCCCCTCCCGCCTCAATCTCATTATCACACACTTTACTGCTTTTCTTCTGCATCTATCATGGTGCACCCAGGAGACTAATCCTTACCCTATAGTTCATAAGGCTGATTGGGGAGGCTGACTTTCTTCCTGCTCCCCATGGCTGCTTCTTGACTCTGGCCCTGAGAGAGCAAATCCTTAGGCAGGTTGATAGGAAGACCAGGGGAATCTCCAAGGAGGAGGAGGAGAACAAACACTTTTTAGCCTATCTGCCTTCATCTTGCTTGCCATGACAACGATTTATTTTACCTAAGACCTTCTTTAAGCCCAGAGCTAATGATTATAATAACAATGTATCTTGCTTGAGGACATGTTTCTCCTTCTTAACAGGAACTCCTTCCTTCCGGGCTAATCTCATACTTGTTAATTATCTCAAGGTGTATGTTGTGGGGGTGGGTCTGGTAAGACCTTTACAACCTTGAGATATTCTTTTGATCTATTGTTAATAACCAATTGAAAAAGTATGTAATGCCCCACCTAAACTAGCCTGGTGGGTACTCTTTCTGCCCCCTTCTAATGTCTATGTCAGAAACTTTCTCTATCCCTTTTTATTTTAGTAAAACTTTTGCCATATGAAGCCCTGAGTGACTAAAGTTACATCTTTTGGTCTCAAAGTGAAATTTTCTCCTTCGGAGATCATGAATCCAACACTATTCACTATAAGCTATCAATCCCTCTATGCTTCTGTAGACCCCTCTTCTGCATCCCACCAGAGTAAAGGTCTCATGCTATCTGGATTTATCATCCTGTAATTCTTATGTTATTATCATCCAACCTTCCATTTGCTCCTCAGCTTCATCTAGACTTTTGAATAGCACCAAGATTCCCTTATTTAGTTTTCTACTAATTTACTGTCTCTTGATCTTCCCAATATAACATAAGCTCCTACTTTGCTGTTTTCCAGTTCCTATGCAAGTGTCTGGCATATAGTAGGTGCATAATGAATATTTGTTGACTGATTCACTCTCCTTATGTTTATCTTCCAAATTTCTCTGTGTTTTCTCTCCCCTGCCCAATCTCCTTCTGCTCCTTTAACAATGAAATTCTCCCATTTTGCCCTCTGGATCCCCAGTACTTTGGAAAACAACCTCCCCCTCCCGCCTCAATCTCATTATCACACACTTTACTGCTTTTCTTCTGCATCTATCATGGTGCACCCAGGAGACTAATCCTTACCCTATAGTTCATAAGGCTGATTGGGGAGGCTGACTTTCTTCCTGCTCCCCATGGCTGCTTCTTGACTCTGGCCCTGAGAGAGCAAATCCTTAGGCAGGTTGATAGGAAGACCAGGGGAATCTCCAAGGAGGAGGAGGAGAACAAACACTTTTTAGCCTATCTGCCTTCATCTTGCTTGCCATGACAACGATTTATTTTACCTAAGACCTTCTTTAAGCCCAGAGCTAATGATTATAATAACAATGTATCTTGCTTGAGGACATGTTTCTCCTTCTTAACAGGAACTCCTTCCTTCCGGGCTAATCTCATACTTGTTAATTATCTCAAGGTGTATGTTGTGGGGGTGGGTCTGGTAAGACCTTTACAACCTTGAGATATTCTTTTGATCTATTGTTAATAACCAATTGAAAAAGTATGTAATGCCCCACCTAAACTAGCCTGGTGGGTACTCTTTCTGCCCCCTTCTAATGTCTATGTCAGAAACTTTCTCTATCCCTTTTTATTTTAGTAAAACTTTTGCCATATGAAGCCCTGAGTGACTAAAGTTACATCTTTTGGTCTCAAAGTGAAATTTTCTCCTTCGGAGATCATGAATCCAACACTATTCACTATAAGCTATCAATCCCTCTATGCTTCTGTAGACCCCTCTTCTGCATCCCACCAGAGTAAAGGTCTCATGCTATCTGGATTTATCATCCTGTAATTCTTATGTTATTATCATCCAACCTTCCATTTGCTCCTCAGCTTCATCTAGACTTTGCCATTTGCTTCTCAGTTTCCTTTGGAGTCTCATTGCTGCAGATTGATTGTGCCTTCCCTATTGTTTCAGCACCTGGTAAAGTCAAAGGGCACAACAGTGGCGCAAAGGAATAATTAATGTACCCATACCTGTTTCTTAGTGCATGGGGAGATCTACTCATCCCATAATCCCAGAACCGCTCCACTGCAGCAATAAAATAGTGTCGTGTTCTCTTTTGAAAGCTGCGGGGGTCCTGATTTTCATCTTCATCATAAATGTCAAAATCTTCTCCCTTTGTTTCGATTGACAAAGTATCATCATAGTCAGTTTTGTCTTGCTCTGGCTGAAAAGTAGTAAGGGTTATTTCTCTCTGATGGCGTTTCAAGACTGGTGGATTTTTAGAGCACAACTTTCCAGTCTCTCCTTGCTTTGTCCAAGTAGCTTCTCTTTGGCCCTTATCTTTTCTTTCATTTGTTACTGCTGTTGAATGATTGTTTTCACAAAGGTCCGGGGGGGAAATGATATCTTTTGTCTTCAAAGCTGTGAGTTTTTGTGACTTCTCGAGGGATTTCCACTCTTCTCTTGGTATCAGGGTAGCCAATTGGTTATCCCAAGCAAGAGGACCCAGCAGCCTGCAGGGAGTCTTTTCAGAGCTTTCTGTTATCCATTTCAGAAATGCCACTTTTCCAGGTCTATTGACTTTATTCAGCTTAACAAGTCCCTGTGTTTTCTGCAGGAAGATCTTTTCCCTGAGATCCAGGTGGGTAGGAGAAACCTTGCTAGTTTTTGTAGAGAACTCTTCCTGATGAACAACTTTCCTAGATGCTTCAGACAAGCCTGGTTTCAAGAGAACAGTGTTCTCAAGTTGCTTGTACATGAGTGAGTTTGTGGCCCGTTTCCCCAGGGTTCTGCTCTTTTCTTGACTGCTGTTCACTACCAACATTAGGAAGGCTAAAGAAATGTTATTTTTCTTGGCTCCTTGTAAGAAATGATTGGTTTTTTTGACCCCAAAATGCCTTTTCCTAAAGTTATAGTCTGGAGGATGAGAAGGTTTATCCTGGAGTGGGGTCTTGGTCAAACCTGTAGGTCTAATTGGCCTTTGACTCTTCGTAGAATAATCTGGTAAGAAGGACTGAGTAATGGTCCTTTTCTCCTTCTTGTTGTATTCAATCGGTGTGAGGGTACCCTGGGCCAAGTGTTTCATGTTTCTGGACCACAGAGTTGATGTGTCATTCGGAATTACTCCCCTTTCAAGCTTTATTTCTTCTAGCGAGATTCTGAGCTGTTTCAAATCCTGCCTACCACGGTGAGGAATGGCATTCTGCTGGCTTGGAATAGGAGACATCCTTGTGGTGCTTGGATATTTCTCTACCATTTGCTTTGTTTGATTTACAAAGCAGTCCACATTTGCCTCCGCCCTTATTTTTGAGAAATAGGCCATGTGAACCCTGGTTCTTTTTGCTGCATCACTTAATGACCTGCTGTCTTGAAGTGCTGGAGTATACGTCTCTTCATCTAACTCATTTTGCTTAGGGCTTAGTGAAAAGAGGTTCTTCAGGAGATCCTTAGTTCCAGTTACTGTATACACCAGAGGCAAAACTACATTCTCTGGGATTAATTTTTCTTTCCTTTCTGTCTCTTCCTGGGACTTTTTTTCTTGATTGTCTGTATCATTTTCTTGTACATTAGCCAAGTTAGTAAGAACTATGCTCTTGCTCTTTGGAAAAATCATCTCTTTGAAGCCTGTGTCTTTGCTAAATTCATCCTCTCCTTCTACTACCTTATTCTTTTCTGCTAAGAAATTCTGATCTTTCACAGATTCTTCTGATACTGAGAATATTAATTGTTTTTTAAAGGGACTCTGCCCAGAATTTAGGGAGTTCTTGTCATAGGTTCTTTTTATCACATTTGTTGAATCTGTCAAAATCAGAGTCTTAAAGAAGGATGTATCTGGATATTCTGTATCTAGTGGCTCAAGGCCTTCTTTTTCTTGGTGGATCATTTCATTTGTTTTTGATGAAGTTGTTTTATTTGACATATGATTTAGTCCCAAAGCTGTAGTATTTTTGTCCATAAGCATTTCATCATGAATCAAAGAAGTTCAACCAATGTAGGTTTTTTAAATTGGTTTTTGACCCCAAAATGCCTTTTCCTAAAGTAAAGTCTGGAGGATGAGAAGGTTTATCCTGGAGTGGGGTCTTGGTCAAACCTGTAGGTCTAATTGGCCTTTGACTCTTCGTAGAATAATCTGGTAAGAAGGACTGAGTAATGGTCCTTTTCTCCTTCTTGTTGTATTCAATCGGTGTGAGGGTACCCTGGGCCAAGTGTTTCATGTTTCTGGACCACAGAGTTGATGTGTCATTCGGAATTACTCCCCTTTCAAGCTTTATTTCTTCTAGCGAGATTCTGAGCTGTTTCAAATCCCGCCTACCACGGTGAGGAATGGCATTCTGCTGGCTTGGAATAGGAGACATCCTTGTGGTGCTTGGATATTTCTCTACCATTTGCTTTGTTTGATTTACAAAGCAGTCCACATTTGCCTCCGCCCTTATTTTTGAGAAATAGGCCATGTGAACCCTGGTTCTTTTTGCTGCATCACTTAATGACCTGCTGTCTTGAAGTGCTGGAGTATACGTCTCTTCATCTAACTCATTTTGCTTAGGGCTTAGTGAAAAGAGGTTCTTCAGGAGATCCTTAGTTCCAGTTACTGTATACACCAGAGGCAAAACTACATTCTCTGGGATTAATTTTTCTTTCCTTTCTGTCTCTTCCTGGGACTTTTTTTCTTGATTGTCTGTATCATTTTCTTGTACATTAGCCAAGTTAGTAAGAACTATGCTCTTGCTCTTTGGAAAAATCATCTCTTTGAAGCCTGTGTCTTTGCTAAATTCATCCTCTCCTTCTACTACCTTATTCTTTTCTGCTAAGAAATTCTGATCTTTCACAGATTCTTCTGATACTGAGAATATTAATTGTTTTTTAAAGGGACTCTGCCCAGAATTTAGGGAGTTCTTGTCATAGGTTCTTTTTATCACATTTGTTGAATCTGTCAAAATCAGAGTCTTAAAGAAGGATGTATCTGGATATTCTGTATCTAGTGGCTCAAGGCCTTCTTTTTCTTGGTGGATCATTTCATTTGTTTTTGATGAAGTTGTTTTATTTGACATATGATTTAGTCCCAAAGCTGTAGTATTTTTGTCCATAAGCATTTCATCATGAATCAAAGAAGTCACTTCTTGAAATTCAGTATTACTTTCTAATATAATGTCTTGCCAGACTGATGTACTATTCTTAATTAATACTGTTGGGTCATCAATGTGAGTCTTTCTATTAGTTGTTGTTGAGTTAGCTGGTACCTTGTTTGTCTTTACCAAAGAGATATTAACTTTAAATAAAGCATCATCTTTGGTCAATGAAGCAGGTCCATGAACCCCTTCCTCTTTAAATAACCTATCACTCCCCATTGATAATACATTTTCTCCCAGTGAACTTTCTTGACTATTCATTAAAGCTGCTTCTGACAACTTGGAATCATTATCTTCTTTACTTAAGCCCAAAGGTACACGTGACCCAACAAAGTGGGATAAATTTTTGCCAGATACAATGGCACCTAATTGGCTATCAAAATTAACTGGCATATTTGGGGGTCCTAAGGAATCTGTCTTTTCAGTACCTGCTGACAACTTGGCTGATGGAATTGTTGGTGAAGTCACTAGATTGTTTGATGAACCTGAAATTTTTAAATCAAGTTTGTTCATCTCTACTGATATAGTTGTCCCCAAATTCTCATTTAATCTAAATGGCAGTTCTGGCTCTTGAGTAAATACTCTTTTCCCACGGTGATGGAGCTCTGGTCTGAGAGTTGCCACTTCTGATGGGGATGGGCCCTTGTTTATTTCTGTTGTTCCAGGTAAATGATCGTTAGCCTCATTTCTGACTTCTTGGAGATCAGATAAGGATAATCCATCTGGAGTAGGATTCTGTCCCAAGAGCATCAACAAATCACTAGGGGAGACACTTTGTTCTTTAAGCAGGTGCATTCTCTCTCCAGACTGAGGGTTGATCTTCTCTATGTTATTTTCTGGAGTTGTGGTGGATTTGAATTGCTTTTGCCTGGTGCTAGGGTACCTTGAATTCTGGGAGAAGCTTCTGGGTTCAATGATGTTGTTTTCACTTGGCAAGAAGGTTGGAATATCTTCATATGTGTCATAATAATCACCAGTGTTCCTGTCACAACTATCATTCTTGAGATTTTTTCAGTTATGTACCATAAGCATTTCATCATGAATCAAAGAAGTCACTTCTTGAAATTCAGTATTACTTTCTAATATAATGTCTTGCCAGACTGATGTACTATTCTTAATTAATACTGTTGGGTCATCAATGTGAGTCTTTCTATTAGTTGTTGTTGAGTTAGCTGGTACCTTGTTTGTCTTTACCAAAGAGATATTAACTTTAAATAAAGCATCATCTTTGGTCAATGAAGCAGGTCCATGAACCCCTTCCTCTTTAAATAACCTATCACTCCCCATTGATAATACATTTTCTCCCAGTGAACTTTCTTGACTATTCATTAAAGCTGCTTCTGACAACTTGGAATCATTATCTTCTTTACTTAAGCCCAAAGGTACACGTGACCCAACAAAGTGGGATAAATTTTTGCCAGATACAATGGCACCTAATTGGCTATCAAAATTAACTGGCATATTTGGGGGTCCTAAGGAATCTGTCTTTTCAGTACCTGCTGACAACTTGGCTGATGGAATTGTTGGTGAAGTCACTAGATTGTTTGATGAACCTGAAATTTTTAAATCAAGTTTGTTCATCTCTACTGATATAGTTGTCCCCAAATTCTCATTTAATCTAAATGGCAGTTCTGGCTCTTGAGTAAATACTCTTTTCCCACGGTGATGGAGCTCTGGTCTGAGAGTTGCCACTTCTGATGGGGATGGGCCCTTGTTTATTTCTGTTGTTCCAGGTAAATGATCGTTAGCCTCATTTCTGACTTCTTGGAGATCAGATAAGGATAATCCATCTGGAGTAGGATTCTGTCCCAAGAGCATCAACAAATCACTAGGGGAGACACTTTGTTCTTTAAGCAGGTGCATTCTCTCTCCAGACTGAGGGTTGATCTTCTCTATGTTATTTTCTGGAGTTGTGGTGGATTTGAATTGCTTTTGCCTGGTGCTAGGGTACCTTGAATTCTGGGAGAAGCTTCTGGGTTCAATGATGTTGTTTTCACTTGGCAAGAAGGTTGGAATATCTTCATATGTGTCATAATAATCACCAGTGTTCCTGTCACAACTATCAACCTTCAGTAAGGCTGTCATGCCTCTGTTCCGAAAGTCTGAGTTGTGGCACCCCAGGACCCACAGACCTGGAGATGGAAGAATAAGCCTCTGGTTACTCATGACCCAGGCAAGATCCATGTTAGAGGTTCTCTTCTATTCCCAGAAAAATGAAAAACAAACTACTTAGTACCATTATATTGCCAGTTGTTAGGTTAAATCCTTGATACATGTAACGGTAGTCCAACAATGATAGTAAAACTGGTCTTTGCATTGCTGCTGTTGTGGCATATCTCTTTGTGACCACAAGAAATGACTGTGATTTTAAATGAATATACATTGGGATAAAAATGGAGAAATGTAATTAACATACACACAAGTGGAGACTCCTACTAGACACATAGAGCTCTTTGGTGATGATAGTGACTGAATTCTGGAAATCTGTTATATAACAGATTATTGCTGTGATTATTGCTATACAACACAGTGTTGTGGGTTCTACAGTAACATTGTGTGCTCAGTGCTCAGTGGTTCAATCGTGTCTGACTCTTTGCGATCCTATGGACTGTAGCCCACCAGGCTCCTCTATGTTCTTACTATTGGATTTTTCCAGCGAGAATACTCGCTTGGGGGGCTTCCCTGGTGGTCCAGTGGGTAAGGACACCGCCTTGCAGTGCAAGGGGCGCCGGTTCGATCCCTGGCCTGGGAAGATCCCATGTGCCGCGGAGTGGCTGGACTGATGTGTCCAGTTGCCGAGCCGGAGCTCTGGAGCGTATGCGCCCAGAGCCAGTGCTCTGTGACGACAGCGGCCACCGCGATGGGAGGCCCACAGGAGCCAAAGAACAAAGACGGAAGAAAATAAAGAAATGAAAGACCAATAGAAGTGGCCCGCCTGCTCCCCTCCCTCCCCACCCACCCTCCTCAAATAAATAAATAAATAAATCTTTAAAAAAAAAAAAAGAAGAATACTCGCTTGGGTTGCCATTTCCTCCTCATTGCCTGAGTTCAAGTCCTAGCTCTGTGCTTGGTCATTCAGTCATGTCTGGCTCTTTGGGACCCCAATAACTATAGCCTGGAAGACTCCCCTGTCCATGGGGATTTTCTAGGCAAGAATAATGCAGTGGGTTGCCATAACCTCCTCCAGGGGATCTTCCCAACCCAGGGATTGAACCCAGGTCTCCTGCATTGAAGGCAGATTCTTTACCATCTGGCCACCAGGGAGGCCCAAGAATACTGGAGTGTATAGCCTATCCCTTTTCTAGGGGATCTTCCCAACCTAGGAATTGAACTGGGGTCTCTTGCATTGCAGGTGGATTCTTTACCAGCTGAGCTACATAAATTTACTAGTTGTGTGATTTTAAGCAAGTAAATTGAGGTCTCTGAGCTCCAGTTTTCAAATTTGTAAATGAGGCAGGTAGTATCTGATAATGCATTCAAATCACATAACACAATGCCAAGTATTCACTGTGAGCAACGTGTAGGGTAAGTAAACATAAGGGAGCATGATCTAGGTTTAGGATACAAATAACATAAAATCTCACCACAGTGCTAGCAATATTAATTTCTACTATGAACAGGATTATCTGAGTGAAAGAATTTTATGGTGGTAAAATATACTCATAAGCATAAATGGAAACAAATACACCTTTACTAAGCTATCCATCAGATACATGAATACTTTCCTAAAGTTACAGAAGCGAAATCTTAACTGAAAAATTTTCTCAAAGTATATTTCTCAGAGCTCTATGAGATAATGGAATGCCCATGGAAAAGGCTCCTATGTTCAAACATTTTGGGATTAATGCACATTGCATTCTTTGTTCGGTCAGATAACCACTCAAAAAAAGAGAATAAAGAGATTTTCTAATATACAAGGATTCAGAAAATCTACCTCTAATTCAGTCATCCTCAGGAAGTGATTAGAGAATGTTTTCTACCAAAATAGATGAGTATATTAAAAAATATGACAGCATGAGATACAAGAACCCAATTTCATGATACTTAAAGCATATTATTGATGGTATAAAACCCCACGTTGGGTCAGAGTAGACCAGGAATGGAACTGAAATGAATAATTTAAGTAAGGTTTTTTGTTTTTTTTTTTTAAAGATTTATTTATTCATTTATTTTTTGGGTGGGGGTCAGGTTGGGGAGGGAGGGGAGTGGGTGGGCCACTTCTATTGGTGTTTCATTTCTCTATTTTCATCTGTCTTTGTTCTTTGGCCTGTGTGGGCCTCCCATCGCGGTGGCATCTGTCGTTGCAGAGCACCGGCTCTGGGCGCATGCGCCCCAGAGCTCTGGCTCGGTAATTGGATACATCAGTCCAGCCACTCTGCGGCACGTGGGATCTTCCCAGGCCAGGGCTCGAACCGGCGCCCCTTGCACTGCAAGGCGGTGTCCTTACCCACTGGACCACCAGGGGAAGCCCTAAGTAAGGTTTTTGACTAAAAAGTGTACTTTTATAACTTAGACAAATCTAACACTTCCTTTTCCTGACAAAGACAGTAATGGGGTGAGAAAAGGGGAAATGAAACTCCGTAAACAGGCTTGGAAAGATATCCACCATACTCTGAGAAGGGCTGGGATAGGGAATAGTGATCAAGAGGAACTTTAGTTATATCTGTACTGGTTGAACTTTTGTAATGATAACATATTTTTGTATTACATGTGTGAACAAAAATAAATTAAAACATGATAGTAATTAATAAATTTCAATCCAAGAGCTTAAATGAGATTTGATTCTTTAAATAAAACTCAATAAAACAAACAACCAAATAAAATATATTCCACATATATAACATTAGAAATAAGAAAGGAGATATAACCACAGATGCAAAGAAAATTAAATTAGAATTCTCTTGGAGACACCTCAGTTGCTAATCTACTCCAACTTCTTACACAAGCATAAGAGGCCCGGCCAAGATTGAAACTCAGTCACCACACAAAAATATGGACCTGCCTACAACCTCAGTGACACAGTCAGGGCTTTCAGAGAACTAATTCATTTTTTAGGCTGATATTCAGTCCTGGAGTTCGTTCCTATCAAAGTAACCCAGAGAGACAGAGCCCAGCTGATCACAAGGTTTAGGAGCACACCTCAGGCTTCAATGGACAAGAGCTCTTTAGCAATCCAAAGGTAGTTGGGTCAGAGTAGACCAGGAATGGAACTGAAATGAATAATTTAAGTAAGGTTTTTTGTTTTTTTTTTTTAAAGATTTATTTATTCATTTATTTTTTGGGTGGGGGTCAGGTTGGGGAGGGAGGGGAGTGGGTGGGCCACTTCTATTGGTGTTTCATTTCTCTATTTTCATCTGTCTTTGTTCTTTGGCCTGTGTGGGCCTCCCATCGCGGTGGCATCTGTCGTTGCAGAGCACCGGCTCTGGGCGCATGCGCCCCAGAGCTCTGGCTCGGTAATTGGATACATCAGTCCAGCCACTCTGCGGCACGTGGGATCTTCCCAGGCCAGGGCTCGAACCGGCGCCCCTTGCACTGCAAGGCGGTGTCCTTACCCACTGGACCACCAGGGGAAGCCCTAAGTAAGGTTTTTGACTAAAAAGTGTACTTTTATAACTTAGACAAATCTAACACTTCCTTTTCCTGACAAAGACAGTAATGGGGTGAGAAAAGGGAAATGAAACTCCGTAAACAGGCTTGGAAAGATATCCACCATACTCTGAGAAGGGCTGGGATAGGGAATAGTGATCAAGAGGAACTTTAGTTATATCTGTACTGGTTGAACTTTTGTAATGATAACATATTTTTGTATTACATGTGTGAACAAAAATAAATTAAAACATGATAGTAATTAATAAATTTCAATCCAAGAGCTTAAATGAGATTTGATTCTTTAAATAAAACTCAATAAAACAAACAACCAAATAAAATATATTCCACATATATAACATTAGAAATAAGAAAGGAGATATAACCACAGATGCAAAGAAAATTAAATTAGAATTCTCTTGGAGACACCTCAGTTGCTAATCTACTCCAACTTCTTACACAAGCATAAGAGGCCCGGCCAAGATTGAAACTCAGTCACCACACAAAAATATGGACCTGCCTACAACCTCAGTGACACAGTCAGGGCTTTCAGAGAACTAATTCATTTTTTAGGCTGATATTCAGTCCTGGAGTTCGTTCCTATCAAAGTAACCCAGAGAGACAGAGCCCAGCTGATCACAAGTGGTTGAGGAGCACACCTCAGGCTTCAATGGACAAGAGCTCTTTAGCAATCCAAAGGTAGTGCGATATCCCTAGCACGAGATATTAACCAATATTAATCAATCTTTTAAAATGATGATGTTCATCTATAAATACATTGACACAGAAAAATATCAAATACTTTATTGAGTGAAAAAAAAAGAATGACAAAATATGATATAACTATCATTCTACTATGCGTTTCTGAGTTTAACTTTTTCTTTTTTTTTTAACAATTTTCTATAGTAGTGATTCCATATAACATTTGTCTTCATTTGGCTTATTTCACTTAGCATAACGCCCTCCAGGTTTATCCATATTGTCACAAAGGCTAGCTTTCCCTTCTTTTTAAATGGATGAATAATATTTTATCATATATATTCACATATACATATATATAATTTTTTTCCTTTTCAGTTTTTAAAAAGTTTTTTCCTCTTGTAATGAGGACTTTTTTTTTAATTTTTAATTTTGGCCTCTTTTATTGGTTTTTTTAAAAAAAAACATTTATTTATTTATTTATTTTGTGGGGTGTGGGTTGGGGAGGGAGGGGGTGGGTGGGCCACTTCTATTGGTCTTTCATTTGTCTATTTTCATCCGTCTTTGTTCTTTGTCTCTTGTGGGCCTCCTATCGCAGTGGCCTCTGTTGTCACAGAGTGCCGGCTCTGGGTGCATACGCTCCAGAGCTCCGGCTCGGCAACTGGACACATCAGTCCAGCCGCTCCGTGGCACGTGGGATCTTCCCAGGCCAGGGATCGAACCGGCGCTCCTTGCACTGCAAGGCGGTGTCCTTACCCACTGGACCACCAGGGAAGCCCTTTTATTGGTTTTTATTTATTTATTTTCATCCATCTTTATTCTTTGGCCTGTGTGGGCCTCCTACTGCAGTGGCCTCCCTAGCCGCAGAGCACTGGCTCTGGGGGCATGTGCTCCAGAGCGCTGGCTTGCAACTGGGGACATCGGTCCTGCCAGTCCTGCTGCTCTGCAGCACATGGAATCTTCCTGGGCCAGAGATTGAACCAGTGCCCCCTGCACTGCAAGGTGGACTCCCTACCCACTGGTCTATCAAGGAAGCCCTCTTTTTCAAGTTTTTTTTTTTGGCCACTTCTATTGGTCTTTCATTTATTTATCTTTGTTCTTTGGCCTGTGTGGGCCTCCCATCGCCATGGCCTCTCTTGCTGCAGAGCACCAGCTCTGGATGCTTGCACTCCAGAGCTGTGGCTTGGTAGTTGGATATACCAGTCCAGCCACTCCACAGCACGTGGGATCTTCCCAGGCCAGGGATCGAACCGGCGCTCCTTGCACTGCAAGGCGGTGTCCTTACCCACTGGACCACCAGGGAAGCCCTTTTATTGGTTTTTATTTATTTATTTTCATCCATCTTTATTCTTTGGCCTGTGTGGGCCTCCTACTGCAGTGGCCTCCCTAGCCGCAGAGCACTGGCTCTGGGGGCATGTGCTCCAGAGCGCTGGCTTGCAACTGGGGACATCGGTCCTGCCAGTCCTGCTGCTCTGCAGCACATGGAATCTTCCTGGGCCAGAGATTGAACCAGTGCCCCCTGCACTGCAAGGTGGACTCCCTACCCACTGGTCTATCAAGGAAGCCCTCTTTTTCAAGTTTTTTTTTTTGGCCACTTCTATTGGTCTTTCATTTATTTATCTTTGTTCTTTGGCCTGTGTGGGCCTCCCATCGCCATGGCCTCTCTTGCTGCAGAGCACCAGCTCTGGATGCTTGCACTCCAGAGCTGTGGCTTGGTAGTTGGATATACCAGTCCAGCCACTCCACAGCACGTGGGATCTTCCCAGGCTGGGGATCAAATGGGCACCCCTTGCACTGCCCACTGGACCTTACCCACTGGACCACCAGGGAAGCCCCTTTTTCAGTTTTTTAATTAAATTTTTTCTTCTTTTTTATTGAGGTATTATTGATCTACCTACCATATAAGTTGCAGGTGTACAATATAGTGACTCAAAAATTTTAAAGATTATGCTCCACTTATTATTATTACAAAATATTGGCTATATTCCTGTGTCATACTATATATCTTTGTAGCTTATTTATTTTAGTACTTTGTACCTCTTAATCTTCTGCCCCTATATTGCCTCTCCCTACTTCTTTCCATTGGTTATATTCACTAGTTTGTTGTATATTTTAGATTCCACATACAAGTGATATCATACAGTATTTGTCTCTCTCTAACTTATTTCACTCAGCATAAAGCCCTCCAAGTCCATCCATGTTGCTGCAAATGGCAGAGCTTCTTATTTATGGTTGAATAGTAGTCCAGTGTGTGTGTTTGTGTGTGTGTGTCTGTATACACCACATCTTTATTCATTCATTTATTCATTCATTTATCAGTGGACACTTAGCTTGGCGATAGTAAATAATGCTGCTGTGAACATTGGGGTGCATAGCTTGGAGTTTTCATTTTTTTGGATAAATACCCAAAAGTGGAACTTCTGGGTCATATAGTAGTTCTACTTTTATTTTTTTGAGAAACCTCCATACTATTTTTCATAGCGGCTACACCAATTTACATTCACACCAACAGTATAGGAGGGTCTCCTTCTCTCCACATCCTCTCCCGCATTTATTGTTTGTGGATTTATTTTAAAAGATTTATTTATAGCTGTGCTGGATCTTCATTGCTGTACATAGGCTTTCTCTAGTTGTGGGAACTGGGGGCTACTCTCTAGTTTCGCTGTACAGTCTTCTCATTGCAATGGTTTCTCTTGTTGGGGATCACAGGCTCTAGGCTCATGGGCTTTAGTAGTTGCAGCACATGGTTCAGTCATTGCAGCTCACAGGATCTAGAGTGCTTGGTTAGTAGTTGTGGCACATAGGCTTAGTTGTCCTGTGGCATGTGTGATCTTCCTGGAACACGGACCAAATGTGTGTCCCCTGTATTGGTAGGCAGATTCTTACCCACTGGACCACCAGGGAAGCCCCTTTTTCAGTTTTTTAATTAAATTTTTTCTTCTTTTTTATTGAGGTATTATTGATCTACCTACCATATAAGTTGCAGGTGTACAATATAGTGACTCAAAAATTTTAAAGATTATGCTCCACTTATTATTATTACAAAATATTGGCTATATTCCTGTGTCATACTATATATCTTTGTAGCTTATTTATTTTAGTACTTTGTACCTCTTAATCTTCTGCCCCTATATTGCCTCTCCCTACTTCTTTCCATTGGTTATATTCACTAGTTTGTTGTATATTTTAGATTCCACATACAAGTGATATCATACAGTATTTGTCTCTCTCTAACTTATTTCACTCAGCATAAAGCCCTCCAAGTCCATCCATGTTGCTGCAAATGGCAGAGCTTCTTATTTATGGTTGAATAGTAGTCCAGTGTGTGTGTTTGTGTGTGTGTGTCTGTATACACCACATCTTTATTCATTCATTTATTCATTCATTTATCAGTGGACACTTAGCTTGGCGATAGTAAATAATGCTGCTGTGAACATTGGGGTGCATAGCTTGGAGTTTTCATTTTTTTGGATAAATACCCAAAAGTGGAACTTCTGGGTCATATAGTAGTTCTACTTTTATTTTTTTGAGAAACCTCCATACTATTTTTCATAGCGGCTACACCAATTTACATTCACACCAACAGTATAGGAGGGTCTCCTTCTCTCCACATCCTCTCCCGCATTTATTGTTTGTGGATTTATTTTAAAAGATTTATTTATAGCTGTGCTGGATCTTCATTGCTGTACATAGGCTTTCTCTAGTTGTGGGAACTGGGGGCTACTCTCTAGTTTCGCTGTACAGTCTTCTCATTGCAATGGTTTCTCTTGTTGGGGATCACAGGCTCTAGGCTCATGGGCTTTAGTAGTTGCAGCACATGGTTCAGTCATTGCAGCTCACAGGATCTAGAGTGCTTGGTTAGTAGTTGTGGCACATAGGCTTAGTTGTCCTGTGGCATGTGTGATCTTCCTGGAACACGGACCAAATGTGTGTCCCCTGTATTGGTAGGCAGATTCTTAATCATTGGACCACCAGGGAAACCCCACTTGTGGATTTTTTTTTTTTTTGATGATAGCCATTTTGACTGGTGTGAGGTAATACATTGTAATTTTGATTTGCATTTCTCTAATAATTAACGATGTTGAACATCTTTTCATGTGCCTATTGGTCATTGCTATGTCTTTTCTGTAAAAATGTCTATTTGGGCCTTCTACCTATTTTAACTTGGATTGCTATTTTTTTGTTTTTGATGTTTAGTTGTGTAAGCTGTTTACATATTTTGGATATTAACCCCTTGCTGGTCATATCATTTGCAAAACATATTCTCCCATTCAGTAGGATGATTTTCTGTTTTTGTCTTGCCAGTGTTTTGCTGTGCAAAAACATTAAGTTTAATTAGGTTGCTTTCATTTCTTTGGCTTTTATCTCCTTTGCTTTAAGAGATAGATCCAAAAAACATTGCTACAATTTATGTCAAGGAATGTTTCACCTATGTCTTTTCCTAGGAGTTTTATAGTATTCAGTCTTACATTTAGGTCTTTAAATTTTTTTGCCTCTAAGTTATCATTTATTTTTCATCCATCTTTATTCTTTGGCATGTGTGGGACTACCATTGCAGTGGCCTCTCTCATTGTAGAGCACTGGCTCTGGGTGCATGCTCGCCAGAGCGCTGGCTTGTAATTGGACACACCGGCCCAGCCACTCCTAGGCATGTGGGATCTTCCCGGGTCAAGGATCAAACTGGTGCCCCTTGCACTGCAAGGCAGACTCTTTACCCACTGGACCACCAGGGAAGCCCTAATTTTTTAAAAATATTGTATATCATCTTAGTGATACTTTTATTGTACTTAATGCTTTCCCAAAGAAGTGTGGAATTAGCATGCTAATGTTTATTTGAGTTTATTTTTGTATATGGTGCTAGAATTTCTAATATCATTCCTTTACATGTGTCTGTCTAGTTTTTCTCCAGTATCTGGAGACTGTCTTTTCTCCATTGTATATTCTTGCTTCCTTTGTCATAGATTGACCATAAGTGTATGAGCTTATTACTAGACTCTGTATCCTGTTCTGTTGATCTGTGTATCTGTTTTTTGTACTTGTATCATACCTTTTTTTTTTTTTTGACCACTTCTATTGATCTTTCATTCATTTATCTTTGTTCTTTGGCTTGTGTGGGCCTCCCACTGCAGTGGCCTCTCTGGTTGCAGAGCACTGGCTCCGGGCACATGTGTTCCATAGCTCCGGCTAGGTAGTTGGACACATCGATCCAGCCGCTCCACGGCACATGGGATCTTCCCTGGCCAGGTATCAAACCGGCGCCCCTTGCACTGCAAGGCAGTGTCCTTACCCACTGGACCACCAGGGAAGCCCCTACCATACTGTTTTGACTACCGTAACTTTGTAGTATAGTCTGAAGTCAGGGATTATGATTCGTCTAGTTTTGTTTTTCCTTCTCAAGATTATTTTGGCTAATCAGTGTCTTTTGTTCTAGTTCTGTGAAAAAAATGGCCATGGTAATTTGATAGGGATTGCACTGACTCTATAGCTTGCCTTGAGTAATACAGTCATTTTTTACAATATTGATTCTTCCCATCCAAGCATATGGTGTATCTTTCCATGTTTTTGTCATCTTTGATTTTTCATCAGGGTCTTACAGTTTTATGAGCACAGGTCTTTTCTCTCCTTGTGCTCATTTGCTCAGTCATGTATAACTCTTTGTGACCCCATGGACTAGTCTACCAACCTCCTTTGCCAATGGAATTCTCCAGGCAAGAATACTGGGGTGGGTTGCCATCGCCTTCTCCAGGGGATCTTCCTGACCCAGGGATCAAACCTGCATCTCTGCATCTCCTGCATTGGCAGGCAGATTCTTTATCACTGAGCCACCTTTGTCTCCTTAGGCAGCTTTTTTCCTAGGTATCTTATTTTTTATGATGCCACTGTAAATGGGATTGTTTCTTTAATTTATCTTTCTGATAGTTCATTGTTAGTGTATAGAAATGCAACAAATTCTCTGTATATTAATTTTGTATTTTGCAACTTTACCAAATTCACTAATGAGCTCACTGGAGGGCAGGACCAGGGTTCAGGGGATTCTAGGGTTGGTGCCTGCCCACTGGTGGGTGAGCTGGGTCCCAGCATCTCTGGCTGGAGATCCCTAAGGGTCCTGAGTCTGGTGTCTGTACACTGGTGTATGGGGCAGATCCTGTGTCCTCTGGTGGGCAGGGCCATGTCCAGGGGTAGCTGTGGTCTCAGGGGGGTTCTTAAGGAAACCTATCTGTTGGTGGGTGGGGCTGTGTCCCTGCCAAGTTATTTGCTTGAACTAAGGTGTCCCAGAATTGGCACCTATAGACTGTTGAGCCAGGGCAGGGCTGGGTACTGAAGCGAATAAGCTAGAGGGATGAGTCCAAAAAGGCGTTTGCCAGCAACAGTGGTATAATGAGTCCCCCAAATGGCTGCTAGCAGTGTCTATGTCCCCGGGGGAAGCTGCAGTTGCCTCCTGTTTCTCCAGGAGACTCTCCAAGATTAGCAGGTGGGTCTGATCCAGATTCCTATTACTGCTTTTGTGCTCGACCCCCGAGCATGTAACAGTGAAGTCTCTATTTCCCCTACTCTCTGGGACTCTCGATTGTATGAGCCACTGGCCTTCAAAGTGAAATGCTCTGGGGGCTTGTCTTTCTGGTGCAGGACTCCTGGACTGGGGAGACTGATGTGGGACTTAGACTTCTCACTTCTTTTGAGAGAGCCTCTGCAGTTGTAATTATTCTCCTGTTTGTGGGATTTGAGAATATCATAACAATGTCTCTCCTACCATTTTATTGTGGTTACCTCTTTATCTTTAGTTGTACAAGATTTTTTCTGGTAGGTTCAAGTCTTTTCCACTGATGGTTGCTCTGAAAATAGTTGTGATTTTGGTGTGCCTGTGAGAGTAGTGAGCTCAGGGTCTTTCTACTCTTCCATTTATTTATTAATGGACACTTAGGTTCTTTCCATGTCTTGGCTATTGTGAATAGTGCAGCAATAAACATGGGAGTACAGATATCTCTTCAAGATCCTGATTTCATTCCCTTTGTATATATACCTTGAAGTGGGATTGCTGGATCATACATTCTATTTTTAATTTTTGGAGGCATCTCCATACAGTTCTTAATAATGCTACACCAATTTACATTCCCACCAACAGTGCACAAGGATTCCCTTTTCTCCGCAAACTTGCCAACATTTGTTATCATCTGACTTTTTGGTAATAGCCATTTTGACAAGTATGAGCTGATATCTTACTGTGGTTTTGATTTGCATCCCCTGATAATTAGTGATGTTGAGAACATTTTCATATACCTGTTGATATACTTCTTTTCTTTTCACATACTTCTTTGTCTTCTTTGGAAAATTTTAATGGTATTCCATAAGTCCTGCAGGCCTTCTTCATTCTTTTTCTTATCCTCTTGACTCAATAATTTCAAAGACTTGTCTTTGAGCTTGCATAGTCTTTCTTCAGCTTAATCATGTTTTTAAAGCTCTCTATTACATTTTTCATTTCATTGATTGTAGTCTTTTGCTCCAGGACTTCTGCTTTCTTTCTTTCTTTCTTTTTTAGTGTGTGATTCAGCAGTTCCAGTTCTAGTGAGGGCACAACAGTATAGTCCCCATGCAGCTCCGTCAGCTGAGATCAATGTCAGCAAAGATTATGGAGGGTCCTTGGTTGTCAAAGCTGTGAGTATCTGTGATGGTGGTGAGGGTTGTTGACGTCCTAGGTGGCAAAAACTGCTGGGGTTCTTTAGTTCTTTTCACCCACAGATTGAGGTCCTAGCTGAGGGGATTCTTGGTGCTGGGTCTGACGTGTGAGCACACAGGCCTTGTTGATAGTGTTGGGTTCTGGGGAAAAGATGTACATGCCTTTGTGATGATACCACCACTAGGGGTATGGGTGCTCAGACTGACAGTAGAATTCATCATCCCTGAGTTTGGAGCATGAGCACACCTGCTGTGGTGGTGGCCAGTGTCAAAGATGCAAATGGGTAAATAGCCAAAAGTAAACCATATGTTGGGCACATAGTAAGTCTCACCACATTTAAAAGAACTGCAATCATATAGAGTATGTTATATGACCACAGTCATGTAAAAATAAGAAATCAGCAACACAGAACAGGGGCTTTATTTAGCTTGAGCTTTATAATCAAGATATTAAAAAAAGTTCCCTCAAGACACATAAAGGAGAGTTTTAATCTGTCTTTAGAATTTAACTAATCACCAAAGTAGTTTAAAAGCTTCTCATAATGTTGATATTTTAAATATCTTTCTCTGCCTACACACACACACACACACACACACACACACACACTTTCTCTGGTTTAGATGATTACAACCACATTATGCATACTGTTTAAAAATATTTTTGCATGTATTTAATTTATTCATTCATTGAAAAGTGTTTATTAAGCATCTACTATAGGCCAGGCACTGTAAACATTGGGGATTCAGTAACAAACAAGATAACAAGGTCTCTGTCTTCAGAGACCTTGCAATTTAGGTGTAAAGCAGATAACAAAGACATAAACATGAATAAACAAGATACGTTCAGAGGTATTACTGGGGTTCTGTCAGGTTCTTCTCCATTCACTTCCCACAAAAATACATTACTTGAAGTAAGATGAGTTTCTGGGTATGAAGGTGAATCTATATTTACATATGATAACATTGTTTTTTATTCCCCAGAAATTTCCCCATGAGAATTTATCTCCAGAAAAGCCATAAGTGTAAGAGAAAAACCACAGTCTGTTAGGTTTAGACAAGGTCAGTGTTCCTCCTCATCACTGGGCTGGTGCTCTCAAGAGCTCTGCTTTTGAGTTTTTATGGAGGGAGACAGACCATGAGAAGTTGTAGCCACATTTGTCCTGAAGGCTTCACAATGATTTGACTGTATGTGTGCATCCAAGAGGAGATTATCATGCACTGCCTAACAATACCAATGTTCACAAGATGCAAGGAAACATATTTAGTCCCTGTGTGCTAACTGCATGTATAAATATATATTCACCAGTATAGTTTAATAAACACACTTAAAATGTTGGCTCACAGCAAGTAAAGGCACTTTTTAAAGCAAAGAATTTAAACTTAAGCATTTGATGTGGTGTGTGCAATGTGTGTTCAGTCGTGTCTGCCTCTGTGTGATGCTATGGACTGTAGCCCTCCAGGCACCTCTGTCCATGAGATTCTCCAGGCAAGAATACTGGAGTGGGTTGCCATGCCCTCCTCCAGGGGATCTTCCCAACCCAGGGATCAAACCCGAGTTTCTTGCTTCTCCTGCATTGCAGCCAGATTCTGTACCCTCTTAAACCACCAGTGACGTCTATTTATTGTGGTATTGTTATTAAAATGCCTTGCAATTACAAAAGTCAACTGAATCATTTAGCGTCTACCCCAATGTGAGCAAAAAAGCATGTGAATGGCTAGTGAAGCAAATACTGCTATTAGTAAAACAATAATATAAGTAACTAACCTGGGTTTTCCATTGACATGAAGACAGTTTCTCCTGAGAAGGGGAATAAGGTGAGTGTGTCTTCATAGACCATTTTGTGTTTGAAGGTATATCCCGAGAAGAAGACAGAGAGGAAGTCAGTCTGTGCTCCAACACTTAGAATGTACCAGTATGCCACCTCATGCAAGCAAACTGATAGCTGCAAGCTATCAAAAACATAGCCATTGATACCTGCAAAAGAAATGGAGAATAAAAGATGTTAGTATTATCTGGATTTATTATTTTGGATTGTCATGATGTGATTAGAAATGATTATATGTTATGTTCATTATCTTATTCTCAAAAAGAGATAACATTGTATCTTCCAAAAAAAAGCAAACTGTTAATACTTGATCAGCTAGATTTCAATCTCAAAGTGAGGAGAGTCATAGACTATCATGGTAATGATGGATTTAGGTACTATATGGTGGGTGGCAGCTTAATGAGGAGCAGGACATTTGCATGGTCTCAAAGTATCACCCTACACATGGCCTATTAGTTGCAAAGAAAAAACAATAACTATACAGAGGGGAAAAAATCCTCGATCTGGTGATTAAAATTAGTATCTGCTAATGTTCCAAAGATAAGGAAACAGATTTCAAAGAAGTAGGACAACTAGATGCAGAACTAGGCCCTGAACTGGAAAGAGGAAATACTACAAAGACAGTATTGATTGATTCAAGTGGAATATTGGCTGTCATTTAGATAAAGGTATTGTATAAATGTATTAGATAATCTATTGTATCAATGTTAAATTTTCTGAATTTCATAACTCCACTTTGATTATGTAAGAGAATATCTTTATTCATAAAAAATGCACAATGAAGTATTAAGAGATAGAGGGGGCTTCCCTGGCAACTCAGCAGTGAAGAGCTTACCTGCCAATGCAGGAGACAGGGTCTGATCCCTGATCCGGGAAGATCCCACATGCTGCGGAGCAACTAAGCCCATGAGCCACAAGTATGGAGCCTGTGCTCTGGAGCCTCAGAGCCACAACTGTTGAGCCCATGTGCCACAACTACTGAAGCCTGTGGGCCCTAGAGCCCGAGTTCCACAACCAGAGAAGTCACCACAACAAGAAGCCTGCTCACCTCAACTGAAGAGTAGCCCCCACTCCCTCCAACTAGAGTCTGTGGCAGCAGTGAAAACTGAGAATAGCCCAAAAGAAAGAAAGAAAGAAAGAAAACAATAAAAAAGAAAGAGGAATATGATGTCTACAATCTGTTCTCAAAAATAAGTAATCAAATACGTATTTGTTCAAATATTTTGCCCATTTTAGGGGTTTGCATGCAAACATAGCAAAATCTTAAAAATGGGTGAATCTGGGACTTCTCTGATGGATCAGTGGTTAAAGAATCTGCCTGCAATGCAGGAGACCTGAGTTTGAGCCTTGGGTTGGGAAGATCTCCTTGAGAAAGAAACGTCTGCCCACTCCAGTATTCTTGCCTGAATAAACCCATGGATAGAGGGGAAAAGCCATGGATCAGCTAGATTTCAATCTCAAAGTGAGGAGAGTCATAGACTATCATGGTAATGATGGATTTAGGTACTATATGGTGGGTGGCAGCTTAATGAGGAGCAGGACATTTGCATGGTCTCAAAGTATCACCCTACACATGGCCTATTAGTTGCAAAGAAAAAACAATAACTATACAGAGGGGAAAAAATCCTCGATCTGGTGATTAAAATTAGTATCTGCTAATGTTCCAAAGATAAGGAAACAGATTTCAAAGAAGTAGGACAACTAGATGCAGAACTAGGCCCTGAACTGGAAAGAGGAAATACTACAAAGACAGTATTGATTGATTCAAGTGGAATATTGGCTGTCATTTAGATAAAGGTATTGTATAAATGTATTAGATAATCTATTGTATCAATGTTAAATTTTCTGAATTTCATAACTCCACTTTGATTATGTAAGAGAATATCTTTATTCATAAAAAATGCACAATGAAGTATTAAGAGATAGAGGGGGCTTCCCTGGCAACTCAGCAGTGAAGAGCTTACCTGCCAATGCAGGAGACAGGGTCTGATCCCTGATCCGGGAAGATCCCACATGCTGCGGAGCAACTAAGCCCATGAGCCACAAGTATGGAGCCTGTGCTCTGGAGCCTCAGAGCCACAACTGTTGAGCCCATGTGCCACAACTACTGAAGCCTGTGGGCCCTAGAGCCCGAGTTCCACAACCAGAGAAGTCACCACAACAAGAAGCCTGCTCACCTCAACTGAAGAGTAGCCCCCACTCCCTCCAACTAGAGTCTGTGGCAGCAGTGAAAACTGAGAATAGCCCAAAAGAAAGAAAGAAAGAAAGAAAACAATAAAAAAGAAAGAGGAATATGATGTCTACAATCTGTTCTCAAAAATAAGTAATCAAATACGTATTTGTTCAAATATTTTGCCCATTTTAGGGGTTTGCATGCAAACATAGCAAAATCTTAAAAATGGGTGAATCTGGGACTTCTCTGATGGATCAGTGGTTAAAGAATCTGCCTGCAATGCAGGAGACCTGAGTTTGAGCCTTGGGTTGGGAAGATCTCCTTGAGAAAGAAACGTCTGCCCACTCCAGTATTCTTGCCTGAATAAACCCATGGATAGAGGAGCCTGGCAGGCTACAGGCTACAGTCCATGGGGTTGCAAAGAGTCAGACACAACTGAGTGACTAATACTAACTAATGTAGGTATAGATGATTATATCAATCAGAACATAGAGTCCAGAAATAGGTACAGATATAAATGGAAATTTAATATATGATAAAGGGAGCATCCCAAAACAGTGGCAGAAAGAATAAATTATTTGGTAAATGCTAATGGAAAAGATGGCTATTCATATGGAACCACAGAAGACCCTGAATAGCTAAAGTAATACTAAGAAAAAAGAACAAACCTAGAGGCATCACACTTCCTGATTTCAAACTATACTACCAAGATATAATGATTAAAAGAGTATGGCACTGGAATAAAAACAGACACATAAATGAATGTAAAAGAATCAAGAGGCCATAAATAAACTCTCAAATATATGGCCAACTAATAAATGACAAGAGAGCCAAGAATACTCAATGGGGAAAAGATAGTCTTTTTAATAAATGGTGTTGGGAAAACTGAATAGCCACATGCAGAGGAATGAATTTGGAACCTTACCTTACATGATACACAAAAATTGACTTGAAATGGATTAAATACTTAAGCATAAGACCTGAAAATGTAAAACTAGAACACATAGGGAAACTCATCTTTGCAATTATTTTTTGGATATGACACCAAAAGCACAAGCAACATAAGTAAAAATTAATAAGTGGAACTATATCAAACTAAAAATCTACACAGCAAAAGAAACAGTCAATATGATGAAAAGGCAACCTATGGGATGGGAGAAAATATTTGTAAATCATATATCTGATATTGGATTGATATCCAAAATAAATAAAGAAATGATACAACTCAGTAAGAAGACAAACACAAACAATTTGATTTTAAAAATGGTCAGGGAAACTGAATAGACTGTTCTTCAAAGAAGACAGATGATCAACAGGTATAGGAAAAGATGTTCAGTATCACAAATCATCATGGAAATGTGATCCTCCATGAAATAAGTCAGAGAAAGAGAAATACTTTATGATTCCACTTATATGTGGAATCTAAAAGAACACAAGCTCACAGAAACAGAGAGGAGAATTGTGGTTACGAGAGGCCGGAGTGTGTGTTGAGGAAATGGGTAGGCATTGATCAAAGATTACAAACTTCCAGCTATGCAAGAGGAATAAATTCTGAGGATCTAATGTGCAGCATGGTGATTTTGTTAACAATACTGTATCTTATATGCTTGAAATTTGCTAAGAGAGTTGGATCTGAAGTGTTCTTACCACAATAAAAGAAATGGTAAGTATGTGATCTGCTGGAGACATTAGCTAAAATTATTGTGGAAATCATTTTTTGTATATAAGTGTATAATGTCAACATACTGTATGCCGTAAAGTTTAACATAATGTTATATGACAATTTTATATTAATAATGCTGGAAACAAAACAAACGACAACATTCTGTGTATAAAAGGTAAAATTTGAAAGGTAATCCCCCCTGCAATGAAAATAGAAGCGTGCATAGCTTCCAAGTCGAATTTAAAAACACTTAACTGATCAAAAACTTTAAAAGAAAAAAATTTAAACTTAAAAAAAAGGCAACGCAAAATCAGACAGCACAAATAAATCCCATGCAGATAGGATAAACTCCCCATTTAAGAGAGAGATGGTCTAATTGGATCTCATTTTTGGCAAGCTTGCACTGTTCTCTCAGGATCTCTGCACAGATTCACTTCGGCCTGGGGCTCTGGCCTCAGGCTCTTCCTCGTTGGCAGAGTCATCCCCGTGGCTTTCCTTCTCGTGGGCGCTTGGCAGGGAGCTCCTGGATCAAGGCTGATGGGTTTGGAGTGGGCTCCAGGTTCTCTTGATTATTTTCAAGTTTTAGCAATTATGGTTAGAGTTGTTCCATGCATTCATCAACTGGTTTTTGTGTAAGCCTGTTTTCATTTCTCTAGGGTAAATACCCAGGAGTGGGACTGCCGGATCATACGGCAGTTCTACGTTTAATTTTAGGGCGAACCTCCATACTGCTTTCCATAATGGCTGTACCAACTTACATTTCCATCAACAGTGTACAAGAGTTTCCATTTCTGTACACATCTTTTGATAATAGACATTCTAATAGGTGCAAGGTGATAATTCATTGTGATTTTGACTTGCATTTGCCAAACTGTCTTCCAGAGTGACTACCCGATTGTACATGTTCACCAATGCATGAGGGTTCCTGGTGCTCTGCACTCTTGCCAGTCATCCATTGTTTTATTTTAGTTGTTAAAATAGCCCTGTAGTTGTATCTTTCTGTAGTTTTAATATACATTTCTTTAATGGCCAAGGATGTTGAATATTTTCTCATGTGCTTGTCTTCCATATATTTTCTCTGGTAATGTGTTTGTTCAAGTATGTTGCCCATTTTTAGGGGTTTAATTGTTTTCTTATGCCTGAGTCTGAGAGTTTAGATATGGATATGTGATTTGCAGATATTTTCTGCCAATCTGTGACTTGTCATTTCATTCTCTTTAACAGTATCTGGTATAGAGCAAAGTTTTTCCTTTAGGATGAAATTCAATTTATAAGCTTTTTCCTTATATGAATTTTGATTTTGGTGTCATTTATAAGAACCCTTGGCCTAACTCCAGGCCATGAATTTTTCCTTCTATTTTTTAAAACTTTTTTGTGGGTTTACATTATACATTTTTGATCCATAATCCATTCTGAGTTAATCTTTAAGTGTGAGATTTAGGTTGAGGTTCATCTTTTTTTTTTTTTTTTTATATGAGTGACTAATTGTTCTATACAAAGATAGGCACAATAAAGGACAGAAATGGGGCTTCCCTGGTGGTCCAGTGGGTAGAGTCCACCTTGCAGGACAAGGGGCACTGGTTCGATCCCTGGCCTGGGAAGATCCCACATGCCACGGAGCGGCTGGGTCAGTGTGTCCAATTATGAGCCAGCGCTCTGGACCGCATCTGCCCAGAGCCGGTGCTCTGCAGTGAGAGTGGCCACTGCGATGGGAGGCCCACACAGGCCAAAGAACAAAGATGGATGAAAATAAATAAGTGAGAGACTAATAAAAGTGGCCAAAATCTTTTTAAAAGTGGGGGGGGGGGCAGAAATGGTATGGACCTAACAAAAGCAGAAGATATTAAGAAGAGGCGGTAAGAACATACAGAAGAACTATACAAAAAAGAGCTTAATGAGCCAGATAACCACAATGGTGTAATCACTCACCTAGAGCCAGACATCTTATGAGTGCAAAGTCAAGTGGGCCCTAGGAAGCATTACTATGGGCAAAGCTAGTGGAGGTGATGGAATTCCAGCTGAGCTATTTCAAATATTAAAGGATGATGCTGTTAAAGTGCTATACTCAAATATGCCAGCAAATCTGGAAAACTCAGGAGTGGCTTCAGGACTGGAAAAGGTTTATTTTCATTCCAATCACAAAGAAGGGCAATGCCAAAGAATGTTCAAGCTACCACGCCACTGAACTCATTTCACATGCTAGCAAAGAAACGCTCAAAATCTTCCAGGCTAGACTTCAATGTGGACCAAGAACTTCCAGATGTACAAGGTGGATTTAGAAAAGGCAGAGGAACCAGAGAAATTGCCAACATCCATTCATTCATAGAAAGAGCAAGGGAATTCCAGAAAAATATCTACTTCTGCTTCACTGACTAATACTAATTCATTGACTAATACTTTGAATGTGTGGAACACAACAAAATGTGGAAAATTCTGAAAGAGATGGGAATACCAGACCACCTTACCTGCCTCCTGAGAAACCTGTATGCAGGTCAAAAGCTACAGTTACAACCACACATGGAACAACAGACTGGTTCCAAATTGGGGAAAGCAGTATGTCAGGGCTATATATTGTCACCCAGCTTGTTTAACTTATATGCAGAGTGCATCATGAGAAATGCTGGTCTGGGTGAAGCACAAGCTGGAATCACGATTGTGGGGAGAAATATCAATAGCCTTAGATATGCAGATTACACCACCCTTATGGCAGAAAGTGAAAAGGAACTAAAGAACCTCTTGATGAAGGTGAAAGAGGAGAGTGAAAAAACTTGTCTAAAAGTCAGAATTCAAAAAATGAAGATAGTGGCACCTGGTCACATCACTTCCTGGCAAATAGATGAACAAACAATGGAAACAGTTATTTTCTTGGGCTCCAAATTCACTGTGGATGGTGACTGTAGTCATGAAATTAAAAGACACACCTTGGAAGAAAAGCTATGACAAACCTAGACAGCATATTCAAAAGCACAGACATTACTTTGCTGACAGAAGTTCGATAGTAAATGCTATGGTCTTCCCAGTAATCACATATGGATATGAGAGTTGGACCCTAAAGAAGGCTGAGCACCAAAGAATTGACCATAAAGAAGGCTGAGCACCTTTGAACAGTGGTGCTGGAGAAGGCTCTTGAGAGCCCCTTAGACTATAAGGAGATCAAACCAATCAAACCTAAAGGAAATCAACCCTGAATATTCACTGGAAGGACTGATGTTGAAGCTGAAGCTCCAATACTTTGGCCACCTGATGCAAAGAGCTGACTCATTGGAAAAGACTCTGATGCTGGGAAAAAAGATGGTGTTTTTTTAAATGTACAGTGTCATGAGTAATTTGACTGATAAATTGTTAGAGCTGGCAATTGTTTTACCAGCTATATGTATATATAAAATTGCATGTTCCTTTTGTATTTCATGTATAATTTACTGATAGAGTACATTTCATATTAAGGCTTATGAATGTTTGGGTAAATGAAAATTGTGTGTCTGATTTATCTTTAAAATAAACTTCCATGGATATTTGATGCCTTCTAAAAGTAAAATATATGCATTATATGATCATATTTATGCATTTATATAAAATTACATATATTCATATATAATAATTCTAAGGAAATGTGACTCTTGTGGGTATATAAATTAATGCATTAACTGTACATCTATTTGGTGGTTTCAACTTCCCTTCATCCATTACCCATTGGGCTCAAGTGCAGGTTTACTTACTGTGCATGATGTTGGAGACTTGGAACTCTGGATCCTGGGGCTGCACTCCATCTACATTGGGGAGGAAGCGCTGAATATTCTCTGTGAGGTACCAGCTTTTATTCTCATCAAATACAGAAAACAGGATGACATTTCTCTTGTCTGACATCATCTATTGATTAAATGCATTGAAAGAAAGCCCCGATGAATTGGCAAATAGATGAACAAACAATGGAAACAGTTATTTTCTTGGGCTCCAAATTCACTGTGGATGGTGACTGTAGTCATGAAATTAAAAGACACACCTTGGAAGAAAAGCTATGACAAACCTAGACAGCATATTCAAAAGCACAGACATTACTTTGCTGACAGAAGTTCGATAGTAAATGCTATGGTCTTCCCAGTAATCACATATGGATATGAGAGTTGGACCCTAAAGAAGGCTGAGCACCAAAGAATTGACCATAAAGAAGGCTGAGCACCTTTGAACAGTGGTGCTGGAGAAGGCTCTTGAGAGCCCCTTAGACTATAAGGAGATCAAACCAATCAAACCTAAAGGAAATCAACCCTGAATATTCACTGGAAGGACTGATGTTGAAGCTGAAGCTCCAATACTTTGGCCACCTGATGCAAAGAGCTGACTCATTGGAAAAGACTCTGATGCTGGGAAAAAAGATGGTGTTTTTTTAAATGTACAGTGTCATGAGTAATTTGACTGATAAATTGTTAGAGCTGGCAATTGTTTTACCAGCTATATGTATATATAAAATTGCATGTTCCTTTTGTATTTCATGTATAATTTACTGATAGAGTACATTTCATATTAAGGCTTATGAATGTTTGGGTAAATGAAAATTGTGTGTCTGATTTATCTTTAAAATAAACTTCCATGGATATTTGATGCCTTCTAAAAGTAAAATATATGCATTATATGATCATATTTATGCATTTATATAAAATTACATATATTCATATATAATAATTCTAAGGAAATGTGACTCTTGTGGGTATATAAATTAATGCATTAACTGTACATCTATTTGGTGGTTTCAACTTCCCTTCATCCATTACCCATTGGGCTCAAGTGCAGGTTTACTTACTGTGCATGATGTTGGAGACTTGGAACTCTGGATCCTGGGGCTGCACTCCATCTACATTGGGGAGGAAGCGCTGAATATTCTCTGTGAGGTACCAGCTTTTATTCTCATCAAATACAGAAAACAGGATGACATTTCTCTTGTCTGACATCATCTATTGATTAAATGCATTGAAAGAAAGCAATGCTGCTAGTATTATCAGGTAGAAATTAGCAGTCTATGATGGAAGTGATGGCATGCATATGACATATCTAGAATCCTCTGATTCAACGCCATTTTCCCCTAGGGTCACTATTATGGCATGTCTCAGGGCCTAGGGGTGGAGTAGGTGCTATGAGCAGTGAGTGCTGTTTAAAGCAAATGTGTCCTCACGGCAAGAGGTGACTGGATCCATTAAACTTAGTTTCTTTGGACTCAAGGTCATATGCTGGCTGATACTTTTGGTGGAGTCTATAGCCTCATTCTCTCCATGTTCATATTAGAGAATTTTCACTCTTTAAAGACCCAAGTGATTATTAATGTCTTAAACAATTTAGTCAAATCAAGTAAGATGAATGCCTCCCTAAACTTTCATCTAGCAAATGCCCTTTCACAAGGCTATCAATCTATAAAAAACTAAAAATACAAAACACAAATCAAATAACAAAGCTAAGATGAACCACAAAATGTTTACTAACACTAACAGTTTTTAAGTTTTATGTTTACAAAGTTTAAAGGTCTTTTTAATAATTATTTTTATTTTACTGTTTACTTTTACAGAGTTTTATTGTTTACATATATGTATAATCCCAGATTGGTCATATGTATATCCTTGACTCCCTAAAGCTCTTTTTGAGAAGAGCTGTTTGTATATGAACCAAAGTTATGAATTGTCACTTGCTAATTAAATCTGCTAAGACTTAATGTATAAACTTTGCTAACATACAAATTTCATTTTGTATAACATATTACTACAGAAATAAAAATCCTGAAGGGAAGAGATTGGAGAATGTAGGTACATTTCAGACCTCTTCTAAAGATTGATGGGAAAGCTATGATTTGGAAAAAAATTACTCAGGTACTTGTCCAAACATATGCCTCTCTGGCAAACATGTGCCACATGTTTTACCTGTATTAAAGTTCATAAAATATTTTCAGACTAGTAGGAATCCTAAATAAAAAAATATCATAAATAAATAAATGGACACATAGTCAAGCCTCAGCAATATGGCAACGAATTATTTGGAAGAAGTAAGCTTATTAAATTCAGAGTATTTAACTTTATTTTTCTAAAACAGCAGAAGTGATCCAACTTCTAAGCATATTCTGAAATATTTTATGTTTCCCTCAATCTTTCTCAACAAATACTTATTGAACTAGTAAATGTCATGCACTATGCTAGATTCTGCAGATGTGTTCATTTAGAGGTGTTTTGAGTCAATCATAATGAAATGTCCAGGGGAGATATCTAGGTTGTCATATAGATTTGTGGGTAGTCTAAAAATAGATGGTAATAGATCATATAAAAATGGTCAAGATCACTTCAAGAGAGAAATTTTAGGCTCAGAATGAGTGTTATAGAAATAATCTAGAGCGCAGGCTCTCCTATCCATCCAGCAGGCAAGTTTATTACACCAAAGTCAATAATAGCTGTGAGAAATCCAGCTCACTTCTTTCATTATTCAGTATTGAAGACCAGTATATTTTCTGCAGGTTTTAGGTGGGCATATATTGAGAGAATAATATAGGGAATATTTGGAAATTCATATGCATCTTCATTACATTTTAGCTTCAGATTCAGCACTTAGAAAGAGATGAACTCACCTGATTTCCTCTTTGATCTACAGATTCTTTGTAACAGATGAGGAGAGGACCGATGAGTCCTGAAGCTAGATCTCTCTCTAAATGAATGAAGCTCGAGTAATATCGGGTCAGACACCGAGGATCTGATTTAGTTGGCCCGTCTTCTACAGTCACTGTCCATTTGTACTTGAATATTTCTCCTGGCAGAACTGGCATATTTTTCAAATGTTTCACACCTACCAACACCCAAACCCCAAAATAGCTTGATTAGAAGTATAACAAGGCATATATTGGTAATCATGGCATTATTGCAACAGCTCTATAAGTTTGTAGGTACATATGAAGTTTCTCAATAAGTGAAAACTAAATTTACACCTGTTATAAGTTTAAGATTCATGGAACATTTTACAATAAAAATAGGTCCAGGTGATTTCTGCTAGCATATTAGTTTGAGTTGAAATGGGTAGGCCTACCCACTATTACAAATACATATAAATAGTAGATATATTTTTTAACATTTTAAATGTATAACTGAAAATGTATAAAGAAGAAAAAAACCCAAGTACCAAAAAAACACACATCAAAGTCAGAGTGGCCTGAATAGATGCCACTATGAAGTTTTAACCCACATGCAGTATCAAAGCTTATGGTTTCTGCCCTCTGTGAGGACTGGAAGCAGTCATTGAAATCTGCCCTTGGGCTAATGGGTCCTCAGGACAAGAACTGTCTAATTTTAATAATTAAAACTCACTTTTGAGTATGTTTAATACCTGAATATCCAGTCTATATCCATTCCCTAACTGTACATCAGGCTTAACATAATAGAGAGCGAGGGTAGATAAATATTAGAGGAAAGGGCATAGATTTTTGCTTAATAGGTTCTCTCTCTTTGGCTTGATCATGAACACTTTTTGTGTGGCAGGCACCCAAATGATAACCATTTTTTAGAGTAGGTGTATGCTTTTCTTGGAGCAACCATCAGGACCTCAGAACTGCACATTTTCATGACATGAGAGAGGTTTACTTCAGCTATCCTTCTGCAGCCCTCCTCCCCACTACCAGCTCTTCTTTAATCTAGTGATATAGCCAAGAGCCTATTATTTCTGGCGTCCCTTACACTGTCAGGCTGCCTTCTCAGGCAGGGGTATCTTCAAAAGGGATCAAGTCAGCTACTTGCAAGAGTATCTACTTTTTACAGAAAAAAACCCCTCATGCATCTTTGGCAGGTCAAACAGAAGAAGGGCAGACTGCTTTACTCCACTCCTACTCTCTCTTCTTCAAAGTTCTTTGCATAAAAAGCAAGTTTCTAGGAACTGTATTGGCATATACTTCAAAATTTCAGGGTACACATTCAATATCTCTCCAGAATTCTGTGCATTAGAATTTATACAATGATTATTAGAAAACAGGGGATTGAAAATTATTTATAACCAGCCTATCTATACATCATATCATACTGAAGGACTCATTAAGTTTTCCCCCTATATCCTAAATGTACTCAGAAGTATATTGAAGATATACTTTCAGAAAAACAAAAGAAATAAAAAACCAGAGATGTACAAGATAAGCGAGGTAATGGCACTAGCTTACAAGTCCAAATAAAAAAAAATCCAAAGATGGCACCTTTGTTGCAGGTCTAGAGAGCATATAATCCAAATTAGAACAGTAAGCTGGTGAACTGCAAGAACATCTTTAGAAGAAAAAAGGATCAGATACTAATAAATAGCATGATTAAGAAGCTGCTAGACCTAAGGGATATAATGAAAAGTCATATATTTCTTATCCTGATAAGAGAAAAGAAAGTCTTTCTTTAGGAATACAAACACAAATTTTACAAGATTAGCTTTCTCTTAATATACAGCAAACTAAAATTTACCATGATTTTTAACATTAAATCATTTGAACTGTATAATAAGAAACACTACAATAATATAAATGCTGGGTCTTGTCTTTTAAAATTTAGAATAAATATATAGAAAAGGCAAGGAGCTATTTAAAATTACAATACAAAATGTAAATGTTATCAATTTTAGTTTTATAAAAGCAAAAGTATGGCTGGCAGCAGTTGAGAAATGGAAGAACAGATGAGAGGAAATGGGAAAGGGAACTGTTGTTAGAACCCTTAATGTACATTTAATATCATAAAAATATAAAAAGTGGGTATTTAGCACACTTTTAAAAGTTCTAACAACTAAGGAACTAAAACACTGATAAAAGCCTAAGGTAATTAGAATAGGAAGAGGCATAATGCTAAATCCTTATTTAATACAAAACGAAAAATATATAATGTCTAAATTTGTAAAACAAAGGAGTAGCATGTAAACGATTTTTTTTTTTGAGATACAGAGATAGCTGACAAAAATCTAAAATAGAAATGCTTAAAAAAGAATGCCTTCCAACCTGGAATTCAATGCTCAGCAAAGTTATCCTTCAAAAGTGAAGGCAAAATAAAGACATATTTTCAAATAAAATAAAACTTCAAAGAATAAGGATGGGGTGATACATGTGCATGACTGTAGCTGCTGTTGTTGAGGCTGTACCCCCATCTGCATCTACAGATATGCAGGTAAGACCTATCAAAAAGGTTTTCCCCTATATCCTAAATGTACTCAGAAGTATATTGAAGATATACTTTCAGAAAAACAAAAGAAATAAAAAACCAGAGATGTACAAGATAAGCGAGGTAATGGCACTAGCTTACAAGTCCAAAAAAAAATCCAAAGATGGCACCTTTGTTGCAGGTCTAGAGAGCATATAATCCAAATTAGAACAGTAAGCTGGTGAACTGCAAGAACATCTTTAGAAGAAAAAAGGATCAGATACTAATAAATAGCATGATTAAGAAGCTGCTAGACCTAAGGGATATAATGAAAAGTCATATATTTCTTATCCTGATAAGAGAAAAGAAAGTCTTTCTTTAGGAATACAAACACAAATTTTACAAGATTAGCTTTCTCTTAATATACAGCAAACTAAAATTTACCATGATTTTTAACATTAAATCATTTGAACTGTATAATAAGAAACACTACAATAATATAAATGCTGGGTCTTGTCTTTTAAAATTTAGAATAAATATATAGAAAAGGCAAGGAGCTATTTAAAATTACAATACAAAATGTAAATGTTATCAATTTTAGTTTTATAAAAGCAAAAGTATGGCTGGCAGCAGTTGAGAAATGGAAGAACAGATGAGAGGAAATGGGAAAGGGAACTGTTGTTAGAACCCTTAATGTACATTTAATATCATAAAAATATAAAAAGTGGGTATTTAGCACACTTTTAAAAGTTCTAACAACTAAGGAACTAAAACACTGATAAAAGCCTAAGGTAATTAGAATAGGAAGAGGCATAATGCTAAATCCTTATTTAATACAAAACGAAAAATATATAATGTCTAAATTTGTAAAACAAAGGAGTAGCATGTAAACGATTTTTTTTTTTGAGATACAGAGATAGCTGACAAAAATCTAAAATAGAAATGCTTAAAAAAGAATGCCTTCCAACCTGGAATTCAATGCTCAGCAAAGTTATCCTTCAAAAGTGAAGGCAAAATAAAGACATATTTTCAAATAAAATAAAACTTCAAAGAATAAGGATGGGGTGATACATGTGCATGACTGTAGCTGCTGTTGTTGAGGCTGTACCCCCATCTGCATCTACAGATATGCAGGTAAGACCTATCAAATTGAGGTAATACTTGCCTTTTGGAAATCTCCCCGAGTACAAAGGACTGACATCAGTGATCCCATGAGGGTAGATGTTATACGGTCGGCTTGCTTGATTCTTAAATATAATCTGCAAATATAAATGAGATATAGTATCAAGTACTAAGACAATTAGGATCAATAAGAAAAATGTGACCTATCTCCAGAAAACAAAAGCTGCATTTTATCTACAGTATAGGGGTTTGAGCCTAGATGAAGCTCAAAATATTTGTTCTTTTCATTAAATTGCTCAGATAGCTACTTAGGTTTCTCACCAATGGCTCCTTTCATTCATATAAAATTATTTTAATTGCTTCAGGAAGAATTTCTTGTACCTTCTGACACTAGTAATTTAAATTTGGATGTCTGCCAAGGACACTGCTTCCCCTTTGCCTTTCCCACCACTGAATTCCCAATAGTGGAGAGGAAAACAGTGGTTCATGTGATAAAATTTTCACTGGAGGAGCAGGCATGACCTGGAGGACAGTGGATTCCAGCTGTTGGCATCATTTGATTGCCTGAGCTTCGCCAAAGAGAGGAAGGATAGAAGAGTGATAACATGGAAGGATCAGAACTTATCAACCAGCTTCTGTATCTGAGGTTGTATGATATGAGGACAAAAGAACAAATTTCTACTTGCTGTCTTGTCTTAAACCCACTAATTTGGTAAAACCCACTAACAACCTATTCCTTGCCTGTACTTAAGCGGCAGAATGACGTAGGAGAAAAGTTGCACAGCTCTGCTTTCGGTCATTAATTTTATCACTAATATAATTTATATTAATGATAAATTGATGACCAAAAATCTCAAACAGATGCTCAAGCTACCTAGTCATCTTATTATATTTTGCTGGAAATTCACCTTCACATTTACCCAGCTAACATTTGCTTCCCAGTCCTCATTCTCAGGTGCTTCTTTTTTTTTTTTCTTTTCACTGAGTAGGGAGAAGCACTCAGAAAAGGAATTCCTCATCCTCCTACCTTCAAATCTACCAGCCTATATGCACATATGACTATATTCTCTCCTGTTAAAATCAATTCCTACCTAATGCCAACATCTCCTCTTGTGTATTAGTACATAATAAAGTTCCATTTAAAAATTTTCCTTTTGGAATAGAAAAGATACCCTAGAATTAAATCCACATAAACACAGTCAATTGGTCTTTGACAAAGAAGCAAAGACAATAAAATGGAGCAAAGATAGTCTTTTTCAACAAATGGTCCTGGAGCCAGTAGACGTCCATATGCAGGAAGAGTAAGAAGAAGAGGAGGAGGAGAAAGGAGGAGAGGGGAAGAGGAAGAGGAACAAGAGAAGGAGAAAGAAGGATCTAGATGTAGACTTAAACCTTCACAAAATAATAAGAAAAATGGATCATAGGCCTACATAATTGATTTTGAATTCTTATGTGAGATTTGCCTCTACTCTTCCATTTATTTGTTTTTTCAATTATTTATTTATATCAGTATAGACTCATGAATATTTATTTTATAATTTAAGGTATATTCCAAAACTACTTAATTTTATTGATTATATTCTTCCAGCTTGGCCATTATAAGCTACTGTACTCCTTTAACATTATCCCATTCTTTTATTTTTTGAGCACTTTCTTGCTTTCTGAAAGCACAAGATGCTCTAGGCTCATCCTATATTTTTCACGTCCAGCCCTAGAATCATCTATTCTCCAAAGGGCCTTAGTTCCTTTCCCTAGAGAATGGTATTAGAAACCAAGATCTGGGTATGCTCATTGCTACTGGGGTGTCATTGTTTCCAGGACCTCTTAGTGGACAGCATGAGGAAATATACTAACTAAAACATACACATACATATGTAATTATTTCTGTATGTATCCATCTGTATCTAATTAAGCAAACATGAACTCACAGTAATGTCTCCAACTCTAGTTCAGTATCACATGATTTATTCTAGCCTTTCCTTTTTTTATTTATAATTACCCTCTCCAACAGTGACAAATACAGTTCCTACTATCTATTATTCATTTATTTAATCTTCAAATAATAACAGTTTTGTTTATTCCTTTCTAATCATAAAACTTTATTTTTCTCTCCTAAGAATATTGGCTAGGATTTTTAGTAAAACATTAAATAGAGGTGGTGATGCCTGTTAACTATTTCTTATTTTGAGCTTAGAAGGATTTCTGGGTTTCACCACCAAGTATGAAGGCAACTATAGATTTTCTGCAGATCTTTATAAGGATTAGGATGTCCTCTGCAATCCCAATTTCCTAACCCTTTTTATTACAAATGGATGTTGAATTTTCATAAATATCTGTATGAAACTATTGAGATTATCAAAAGATCTTACTTTTCTATGTGTTAATATGATAGATTACCATATTTGAGCTTCTAATGCTAAATTCATCTAATATTCCTCAGATAAATCAATTAGGTCATAATGTATTTACTATTGTGCATATATTGCTCCATTGGGTTTATTAACTTTTGTTTAAGATTTTTTGAATACATGTTTATAGTGCAATTTGTCTGTAATTTTAATTTTCCTTTCTCATACTGTCCTGGTCAGGTTTTTAAATGAAGTTATGCTAGCCTAATAAAGTAGTGGGGGGCTTTTACTTTTTTCTTATATTCTGCATTTAAATTTTTAATATAAAATTATATATCCTTTGAATATTGGTATAAATTGCCAATAAAATGGTAATAATATAATGATTTTCTTCAGACACTTTCTTGCTTTCTGAAAGCACAAGATGCTCTAGGCTCCCTATATTTTTCACGTCCAGCCCTAGAATCATCTATTCTCCAAAGGGCCTTAGTTCCTTTCCCTAGAGAATGGTATTAGAAACCAAGATCTGGGTATGCTCATTGCTACTGGGGTGTCATTGTTTCCAGGACCTCTTAGTGGACAGCATGAGGAAATATACTAACTAAAACATACACATACATATGTAATTATTTCTGTATGTATCCATCTGTATCAAATTTAAACAAACATGAACTCACAGTAATGTCTCCAACTCTAGTTCAGTATCACATGATTTATTCTAGCCTTTCCTTTTTTTATTTATAATTACCCTCTCCAACAGTGACAAATACAGTTCCTACTATCTATTATTCATTTATTTAATCTTCAAATAATAACAGTTTTGTTTATTCCTTTCTAATCATAAAACTTTATTTTTCTCTCCTAAGAATATTGGCTAGGATTTTTAGTAAAACATTAAATAGAGGTGGTGATGCCTGTTAACTATTTCTTATTTTGAGCTTAGAAGGATTTCTGGGTTTCACCACCAAGTATGAAGGCAACTATAGATTTTCTGCAGATCTTTATAAGGATTAGGATGTCCTCTGCAATCCCAATTTCCTAACCCTTTTTATTACAAATGGATGTTGAATTTTCATAAATATCTGTATGAAACTATTGAGATTATCAAAAGATCTTACTTTTCTATGTGTTAATATGATAGATTACCATATTTGAGCTTCTAATGCTAAATTCATCTAATATTCCTCAGATAAATCAATTAGGTCATAATGTATTTACTATTGTGCATATATTGCTCCATTGGGTTTATTAACTTTTGTTTAAGATTTTTTGAATACATGTTTATAGTGCAATTTGTCTGTAATTTTAATTTTCCTTTCTCATACTGTCCTGGTCAGGTTTTTAAATGAAGTTATGCTAGCCTAATAAAGTAGTGGGGGGCTTTTACTTTTTTCTTATATTCTGCATTTAAATTTTTAATATAAAATTATATATCCTTTGAATATTGGTATAAATTGCCAATAAAATGGTAATTATTGCTAGGTTGATAATGATTTTCTTTCAGTATATTAAAGATGTGACTTCACCGTCTTCTGGCTTATTTTGTTGCTTTTGAAAAGCAAGCTGTCAGTTTATGTGGCAGTTTTAAAATATGATTCTCAAATTCTTTGACACTCAATCCATCAAGAGGTACACCAAATTTTCTGGATAGGCTTCAACTGCTTTGACTCAGATTATGCCATAAAATGCTGTGTGACTTCTGATGCTGGGTCCTTAAAGGTGATGCATTTTCTGACTTATTTAGTGGAACACACACAGTTGGAATCCAGAGCTGCTAATGTGCTTTCTACTTTATGAAGCAAGCCTTTTCCAGATATTTCACATAAATTAAATCATGTTATATGCAAGTCCATTTTGCTTGGCTTCTTTATCATAATGTTTTGACTTTTATCCATGTTGTATTATGTATGAATAGTTCACTTCTTTTAATTGCTGACTAATGTTGCAATTAAGTAGGTATACTACGTTTTGTTTATTCATTCACCAATTGGCGAACATTTGTATGGCTTCTAATTTGGGGCTGTTATAAATACTGCTGCTGTGAACATTCACATACAAGTCTTTGTGTGGACCCATATTTTCATTTGTCTTAAGTATATGGAAAGACAAAAAGATACGACACTGAAAGATGAACCTCCCAGGTCAGTAGGTGTCCAATGTATTATTATATTCTTTGTAGTGGAAGATGGAGAAGCTCTGTACAGTCAGCAATCATGAGCTCCTTATTGCAAAATTCAGACTTAAATTGAAGAAACCAGGAGCTTAATGCTAAATTCATCTAATCAAATGCTATTTACTATTGTGCATATATTGCTCCATTGGGTTTATTAACTTTTGTTTAAGATTTTTTGAATACATGTTTATAGTGCAATTTGTCTGTAATTTTAATTTTCCTTTCTCATACTGTCCTGGTCAGGTTTTTAAATGAAGTTATGCTAGCCTAATAAAGTAGTGGGGGGCTTTTACTTTTTTCTTATATTCTGCATTTAAATTTTTAATATAAAATTATATATCCTTTGAATATTGGTATAAATTGCCAATAAAATGGTAATTATTGCTAGGTTGATAATGATTTTCTTTCAGTATATTAAAGATGTGACTTCACCGTCTTCTGGCTTATTTTGTTGCTTTTGAAAAGCAAGCTGTCAGTTTATGTGGCAGTTTTAAAATATGATTCTCAAATTCTTTGACACTCAATCCATCAAGAGGTACACCAAATTTTCTGGATAGGCTTCAACTGCTTTGACTCAGATTATGCCATAAAATGCTGTGTGACTTCTGATGCTGGGTCCTTAAAGGTGATGCATTTTCTGACTTATTTAGTGGAACACACACAGTTGGAATCCAGAGCTGCTAATGTGCTTTCTACTTTATGAAGCAAGCCTTTTCCAGATATTTCACATAAATTAAATCATGTTATATGCAAGTCCATTTTGCTTGGCTTCTTTATCATAATGTTTTGACTTTTATCCATGTTGTATTATGTATGAATAGTTCACTTCTTTTAATTGCTGACTAATGTTGCAATTAAGTAGGTATACTACGTTTTGTTTATTCATTCACCAATTGGCGAACATTTGTATGGCTTCTAATTTGGGGCTGTTATAAATACTGCTGCTGTGAACATTCACATACAAGTCTTTGTGTGGACCCATATTTTCATTTGTCTTAAGTATATGGAAAGACAAAAAGATACGACACTGAAAGATGAACCTCCCAGGTCAGTAGGTGTCCAATGTATTATTATATTCTTTGTAGTGGAAGATGGAGAAGCTCTGTACAGTCAGCAATCATGAGCTCCTTATTGCAAAATTCAGACTTAAATTGAAGAAACCAGGGAAAATCACCAGGTCATTCAGGTATGACCTAAATTCATTACCTTACATTATACACTGGAAGTAACAAATAGATTCAAGGAATTAGAACTATTTGTGACCCTGGACTGTAGTATATGCACATATTTGTATATATACATATATTATTTCTAAAAGGGAATATGAAAAACTGACAGCAATAATTGCAGCTCAGACTATAGGACCAGAAGTCTAGAAGAAAGGAAAGTCTCCTTTTTTTGCATATTCTTTTTTGCCTTTTGAGTTATTTTTATTGACTAATTAAAAAATAAGTAGATAAAATTCATGAAGAAAAACATACTACAGTAGTTAAAATTTTAAAGAAGTACAATGGGGCTTCCCTGGTAGCTCAGTGGTAAAGAGTTTGCCTGCCAGTGCAGGAGACATGGCTCCATCCCTGATCCAGAAGGATCCCACATGCTGCAAAGCAACTAAGCCCATGAATCACAAATATGGAGCCTGTGCTCCAGAGCCTTGGAGCCGCAACTATTGAGCCCATGTGCTGCAACTCCTGAAGCCCGTGTGCCCTAGAGCCCAAGTTCCACGACAAGAGAAGTCACTGCCACAAGAAGCCTGCTCACCTCAACTAGAGAGTAGCCCCCACTCCCTGCCACTAGAGAAGAGCCTGTGGCAGCAGTGAAAACCCAGATTAGCCAAAAATATAAAAATATATATTTAAAGACAAAAGAAGTAAAATGAAGGAAGACATGCCCTACAAATATAAAAAACATATTACAAGGTTGCAGTCATTAAAACAGTATAGTAACAGATGAGTTAAAGAGAACAGATTTCAGCACTTTAGTATACAATAAACAGGGCTTCCCAGATGGCTCAGTGGTAAAGAATCTGCCTGCAATACAGGAGACCTGGGTTTGATCCCTGTGTTGGGAAGATCCCAACAGGATCTTCAAGGAGGAAATGGCTACCCACTCTAGCATACTAGAAATCCCATGGACAGAGAAGCCTAGCGGGCTACAGTGTACGGGGCTGCACAGAGTCGGACACCACTAAGCACACATGCATATAACAAAAAAAGCATTTTTAAAGTAGTGAAGAAAGGATTGACTGAGCCAAGTAACTTCCACAGCAACTAAAATACTTACTGTAAAAATAAAACTTTAAGCATAAAAGGATAAAATATAGTAGACAATTTTTATAATTTCTTAGGGGTGGTGAAGATGTTCCTAGGCAGAAAACATAAATGAAAAATATCCAGAAAATTTATTGATAAAAGATCTTGAGTACACAAAGATTGAAAATCTTCATAGGACAAAAGACATAATAAAGGAGCTAAAGCACAAATCAAAGATTGGGGAAAATATGTGAAACATAAATAATAATGTGCTAAAATCTATAACACATAAACCCTTTTATAAATATATAAGCAAAAGATAGCCATGTTGAGAATGCTGCCTGCCATATCAATAAACAAAGAATATCATGGACATCAGCTATTGCAGCCACCTCTGACAGCGAGCCCTTAGTGAACTTCAGTTCAGTTCAGTTGCTCAGTCATGTCCGACTCTTTGTGACCCCATGGACTGCAGCATGCCAGGCTTCCCTGTCCTTTACCATCTCCCAGAGCTTGCTCAATCTCATGTCTATTGACTAAGTGATGCCATTCAACCATCTCATCCTCTGTCGTCCCCTTTTTTTGCCTTCTATTTTTCCCCAACATCAGGGTCTTTTCCAATGAATCATCTCTTCGCCTCAGGTGGCCAAAGTACTGGAGCTTCGGCTTCAGCATCCGTTCTTCCAACGAATATTCAGAATTGATATCCTTTAGGATTGACTAGTTTGATCTCTTTGCAGTTCAAGGGACTCTCAAAAGCTTTCATGAAAACCACAGTTTAAAGGTATCAATTCTTCAGTGCTCAGCCTTCTTTATGGTCCAACTCTTACATCCACACATGGCTACTGGGGAAACCATAGCTTTGACTCTATGGACTTTTTTTTTTTTTTAAGATTTATTTATTTTATTTATGAGGGGGGTGGGAAGGGAGGGGAGCAGTGGGCCACTTCTATTGTTCTTTCATTTCAGGAAATGGCTACCCACTCTAGCATACTAGAAATCCCATGGACAGAGAAGCCTAGCGGGCTACAGTGTACGGGGCTGCACAGAGTCGGACACCACTAAGCACACATGCATATAACAAAAAAAGCATTTTTAAAGTAGTGAAGAAAGGATTGACTGAGCCAAGTAACTTCCACAGCAACTAAAATACTTACTGTAAAAATAAAACTTTAAGCATAAAAGGATAAAATATAGTAGACAATTTTTATAATTTCTTAGGGGTGGTGAAGATGTTCCTAGGCAGAAAACATAAATGAAAAATATCCAGAAAATTTATTGATAAAAGATCTTGAGTACACAAAGATTGAAAATCTTCATAGGACAAAAGACATAATAAAGGAGCTAAAGCACAAATCAAAGATTGGGGAAAATATGTGAAACATAAATAATAATGTGCTAAAATCTATAACACATAAACCCTTTTATAAATATATAAGCAAAAGATAGCCATGTTGAGAATGCTGCCTGCCATATCAATAAACAAAGAATATCATGGACATCAGCTATTGCAGCCACCTCTGACAGCGAGCCCTTAGTGAACTTCAGTTCAGTTCAGTTGCTCAGTCATGTCCGACTCTTTGTGACCCCATGGACTGCAGCATGCCAGGCTTCCCTGTCCTTTACCATCTCCCAGAGCTTGCTCAATCTCATGTCTATTGACTAAGTGATGCCATTCAACCATCTCATCCTCTGTCGTCCCCTTTTTTTGCCTTCTATTTTTCCCCAACATCAGGGTCTTTTCCAATGAATCATCTCTTCGCCTCAGGTGGCCAAAGTACTGGAGCTTCGGCTTCAGCATCCGTTCTTCCAACGAATATTCAGAATTGATATCCTTTAGGATTGACTAGTTTGATCTCTTTGCAGTTCAAGGGACTCTCAAAAGCTTTCATGAAAACCACAGTTTAAAGGTATCAATTCTTCAGTGCTCAGCCTTCTTTATGGTCCAACTCTTACATCCACACATGGCTACTGGGGAAACCATAGCTTTGACTCTATGGACTTTTTTTTTTTTTTAAGATTTATTTATTTTATTTATGAGGGGGGTGGGAAGGGAGGGGAGCAGTGGGCCACTTCTATTGTTCTTTCATTTGTCTGTTTTCATCCATCTTTGTTCTTTGGCCCATGTGGGCCTCCCATCGCAGTGGCCTCTGTTGTCGCAGAGCACTGGCTCTGGGCGCATGCGCTCCAGAGCTCCTGCTCGGTAATTGGACACATTGGTCCAGCTGCTCTGCGGCACGTGGGATCTTCCCAGGCCAGGGATCGAACCGGCGCCCCTTGCACTGCAAGGTGGTGGCCTTACCCACTGGACCACCAGGGAAGCCCAACTCTATGGACTTTTGTCAGCAAAGTGATGTCTCTGCTTTTGAATATGCTGTCTAGGTTTGTCATAGCTTTCCTTCCAAGGAGCAAACATCTTTTCATTTCATGGCTGCAGTCACCATCCACAGCGATTTTGGAGCCCAAGAAAATAAAGTCTGTCACTGTTTCCATTGTTTGTCCATCTATTTGCCATGAGGTGATGGGACCAGATGCCATGATCTTACTTTTTTGAATGTTGAGTTTTAGGCCAGCTTTTTCACTCTCCTTTCACCTTCATCGAGAGGCTCTTTAGCTCCTTTTCACTTTCTGCCATAAGGGTGGTGTCATCTACATATCTGAGGTTATTGATATTTCTCCCTGCGATCTTTTTTTTTTTTTTCCTCAGAGAACAAGTCATCTTTTTTTTTTTTTCTTTTCTTTTTTTTTGTGTGGCCATTTCTATTGGTCTTTCACCCATCCATTTACATCCATCTTTGTTCTTTTGGCCTGTGTGGGCCTCCCATCGCAGTGGCCTCTCTAGCTTCAGAGCACTGGCTCTGGGCGCATGCGCTCCAGAGCTCCTGCTCGGTAATTGGACACATTGGTCCAGCTGCTCTGCGGCACGTGGGATCTTCCCAGGCCAGGGATCGAACCGGCGCCCCTTGCACTGCAAGGTGGTGGCCTTACCCACTGGACCACCAGGGAAGCCCAACTCTATGGACTTTTGTCAGCAAAGTGATGTCTCTGCTTTTGAATATGCTGTCTAGGTTTGTCATAGCTTTCCTTCCAAGGAGCAAACATCTTTTCATTTCATGGCTGCAGTCACCATCCACAGCGATTTTGGAGCCCAAGAAAATAAAGTCTGTCACTGTTTCCATTGTTTGTCCATCTATTTGCCATGAGGTGATGGGACCAGATGCCATGATCTTACTTTTTTGAATGTTGAGTTTTAGGCCAGCTTTTTCACTCTCCTTTCACCTTCATCGAGAGGCTCTTTAGCTCCTTTTCACTTTCTGCCATAAGGGTGGTGTCATCTACATATCTGAGGTTATTGATATTTCTCCCTGCGATCTTTTTTTTTTTTTTCCTCAGAGAACAAGTCATCTTTTTTTTTTTTTCTTTTCTTTTTTTTTGTGTGGCCATTTCTATTGGTCTTTCACCCATCCATTTACATCCATCTTTGTTCTTTTGGCCTGTGTGGGCCTCCCATCGCAGTGGCCTCTCTAGCTTCAGAGCACCAGCTCTGGGCGCATGCGCTCCAGAGCACTGGCTCAGTAACTGGACACATCAGTCCAGCCGCTCTGTGGCACGTGGGATCTTCGCAGACCAGGGATTGAACCGACGCCCCTTGCACTGCAAGGTGGTGTCTTTACCCACTGGACCACCAGGGAAGCCCTCTCCCTGCGATCTTGATTCCAGCTTGTGCTTCATCCAGACTGGCACTTCGTATGATGTACTCTGCATATAAATTAAATAAGCAGGGTTACAATATATAGCCTTGACATACTCCTTTCCCAATTTGGAACCAATCCATTGCTCCATGTGTGTTTCTAACTGTGGCTTTTGACCTGCATACAGGAGGCAGGTAAGGTGGTCTGATATTCCCATCTCTGAAGCCCAAGAATCCTGGAGTGGGTATCTTCCCGAACCAGGGGATCTTCCTGACCCAGGGATTGAACCGGTGTCTCCTGTTTTGCAGGCGGGTTCTTTACCAGCTGAGCCATGAGGGAATCCCTTAAGGGACTTAGGCTGGAAACAAGGTATGCCTGCCTTCTAGCGGTCATCAAATTGCAGCCACCCCAGTGGCGCAGCTTGAGAAAACTCAGGATGTGAAAACACAGGATCCTGGCCCCCAAATAGCTGAGGTGCAGATCAAAGGAGCACAGACTCTGGCATCTTCCCATGCATAGTAAAGACCTAAATTCCTTAACTTGACAGTTTTCTTTAAGTAACAATAATATTTTGATAGTCTGACTACCTGCTTTTGTTGCAGAGACTCCTATGTATCCTGGCATCCCCCTCTTGCCTCCTCAGAGCAGTTCTCGCAGGGTTATTTGAGATTCTGTCTCCCAGGCTTGAAGTCCTAAGAATGTCAGCTGAATAAAATTTAACTCTCCACTTTTTAGGCTGTAACTTTTTCCCATTGACATGATAATTTATCTCTAAATTGATTATGAAAAAAAGAACCCTCTTCCTTTAAACCACTGTTCTTTGCAGCATAAGTGTTATTAATATCTTTTATCAAGGATCAGGAAGCATTTTCTGGAAATGGACAGATAGCAAATGCTCTAGGCTTTGTGAGTTACATCTACTCTCTCTTTATTTCAGTTCACTCACTCGTATCCGACTCTTTGTGGCCGCGTGGGCTGCAGCACACCAGGTTTCCCTGCCTTCACCCTCTCCCAGAGCCTGCTCAAACTCATGTCCATTGACTCAGTGATGCCATCCAACCACCTCGTCCTCTGTTGTCCCCTTCTCCTTTCGCCTTCTATTTTTCCCAACATTAGGTTCTTTTTCAATGAGTTGTCTCTTCACATCAGGTGAGCAAAGAATTGGACCTTCAGCTTCAGCATCATTCCTTCCAATGAATATTCTGGGTTGATTTCCTTTAGGATTGTCTGGTTTAGTCTCCTTGCAGATCATATTATTCTTTTCCTTATAACTCTTAAAAATGCAAAATCCTTCTAAGTTCACAGGCTCTCCAAAAGCACACTATGAGACAAATTTGGCTCACAGGCCTTAATCTGATGATTCTTGTACTATGTAACTAGTGTAGAAAGTTACAGAAGGATACGTATGAAAGTCTAAGCAATGAGTATTTCAAAGGGGTGGCAGGTTTAACGAGTAGCATTAAATTTGTTTCCTACGTATTAATATTACAAAAAAATTTATAATTTACATTTATTTGTATAACATTTATAATTTTTAAAAGATTATGCCCATTAGACATGAGGCTGAAAAATGAAGTATCAACTCACAACTTTCCAGACATTGTCTTCTTACCTAATCTTGTATCTCTTCTTCAACTTACCAAAAGTGTGTCTCCAACTTCTCCATAAAGTAAAGGACCCAGGATCCCTGATTCATGCTGAACAGCTTCACGAGTTTTAAATGTTTCATCTGTGTAAGCTATAAATCGGACTTTTTTGTACTTCCTACCAATCCGTTGAGGACCATTGTTCAAATATAGACTTTTATAACTTCTGTATGAGACACAAAAAGAGGAGAGGTTGGAATGGAGAATTCCAGGTAAGGGACAGGTTGCTAAAATCCAACTCTAAAACAGCTGGTGTGATTCAATCAAGGAAAGGAGTGAGAAAAGTATAAGCATCCCTAGTGTTAATTTCCCAAACATGTTAATGCCCTTGCCTGTACCTAGTTCTACACATGTTTTAAGGCTTTGTGAGTTACATCTCCTCTCTCTTTATTTCAGTTCACTCACTCGTATCCGACTCTTTGTGGCCGCGTGGGCTGCAGCACACCAGGTTTCCCTGCCTTCACCCTCTCCCAGAGCCTGCTCAAACTCATGTCCATTGACTCAGTGATGCCATCCAACCACCTCGTCCTCTGTTGTCCCCTTCTCCTTTCGCCTTCTATTTTTCCCAACATTAGGTTCTTTTTCAATGAGTTGTCTCTTCACATCAGGTGAGCAAAGAATTGGACCTTCAGCTTCAGCATCATTCCTTCCAATGAATATTCTGGGTTGATTTCCTTTAGGATTGTCTGGTTTAGTCTCCTTGCAGATCATATTATTCTTTTCCTTATAACTCTTAAAAATGCAAAATCCTTCTAAGTTCACAGGCTCTCCAAAAGCACACTATGAGACAAATTTGGCTCACAGGCCTTAATCTGATGATTCTTGTACTATGTAACTAGTGTAGAAAGTTACAGAAGGATACGTATGAAAGTCTAAGCAATGAGTATTTCAAAGGGGTGGCAGGTTTAACGAGTAGCATTAAATTTGTTTCCTACGTATTAATATTACAAAAAAATTTATAATTTACATTTATTTGTATAACATTTATAATTTTTAAAAGATTATGCCCATTAGACATGAGGCTGAAAAATGAAGTATCAACTCACAACTTTCCAGACATTGTCTTCTTACCTAATCTTGTATCTCTTCTTCAACTTACCAAAAGTGTGTCTCCAACTTCTCCATAAAGTAAAGGACCCAGGATCCCTGATTCATGCTGAACAGCTTCACGAGTTTTAAATGTTTCATCTGTGTAAGCTATAAATCGGACTTTTTTGTACTTCCTACCAATCCGTTGAGGACCATTGTTCAAATATAGACTTTTATAACTTCTGTATGAGACACAAAAAGAGGAGAGGTTGGAATGGAGAATTCCAGGTAAGGGACAGGTTGCTAAAATCCAACTCTAAAACAGCTGGTGTGATTCAATCAAGGAAAGGAGTGAGAAAAGTATAAGCATCCCTAGTGTTAATTTCCCAAACATGTTAATGCCCTTGCCTGTACCTAGTTCTACACATGTTTTAAGGATTTGTTGTTTTGAAGAAGTAGGAAGAACTTTTTGATTATGGGGAAGAGATAGCACCAAGAGTCAAAAGGCACTTACCTGTCATTGGAGGTAAGGACTGAGGGAGCATAGTCCCAGTCCTCCTCTTCAGCAGCAATGTAGTGAACCCAGGTTTTAGGATGCTTCTTTGCAACTGAGCGGATTTGGATAAAGGGAGGAGGACTGTCACCATCAAACCTGACCACATCCATGTCAGAGTCATAAAAACCATCATCATAATATTCTTCTTCATTATTTTTTGTCCATAGTCGGGGTTCCTCTGGGCAGCTGTCTACTTTGACATAAGCTTCCATACCATCTGAAGTCAGACAAACCAATGTTAGGTTCCAATGAGATTTTCTTGCCTTAACTCTTATGACTTTGTTCTCTCTTCTTAGGCCTTCAATGCCTTCTCCTAAGTGTTCTAGCTTCCTATATATATCACCTTCCCTATATCTGGTACTTTCTGGTTTTTTCCTCTGGTCTTTACACTCAACATTTCCCTTTTGCCTGACTCTCATCCAATATGTTTTATTCCTTTTACAAGACTTACTCATTTGCTCTTATTTCCCTTCTGGAGATGGCTCTGAGCCTATCACTCCTCAGCAATCAAACTGTAAACAAGAAGGCCTGTGGAACTGAATATTTGCAGCTTTTGGAAGCCTGTGCGCATGTGGGTTCAGTCACCCAATCCTGTCCGACTGTTTGCGGCCTCATGGCTGGCAGCCCGCCAGGCCTCCCTGTCCCTCGCCATCTCCTAGAGTTTGCCAAGTGGAGGTCCACCGCATTTGTGATGCTATCCAGCCATCTTTTCCTCTGACACCCTCTTCTCCTTCTGCCCTCAATCTTGCCCAGCATCAGGGACTTTTCCAATAAGTCAGCTGTTCGGAACAGATGACCAAAATACTGGAGCTTCATCTTTGAAAGCGTAGGTCAGATTAATTCCCCACCCATACAGTTACCTAATGGGTTTTATATATATTCCATTGAATTATGACACAAACCATAGATTTAATAATAGCATATGAAGAAAAATCCTAGTATAAATATAAACATCAAGATATATGTAAAGTTAGTAAAAACATGAAAAGGTACAATTTAGAATCAAGGAAACACATTATACATTTTAAGAGCATGTCTGATTGTGACTAGTTGTAAGCCTTATAGCAAGTCTATTCAACAATCTCAATCTCATTTTCATGCTTTATAGAATGTAAATAAAAATAATCCCTCCCCTATCTAGTGACATAGGACAGTTTGAAAACCAAAAAATCGGATTTGGATAAAGGGAGGAGGACTGTCACCATCAAACCTGACCACATCCATGTCAGAGTCATAAAAACCATCATCATAATATTCTTCTTCATTATTTTTTGTCCATAGTCGGGGTTCCTCTGGGCAGCTGTCTACTTTGACATAAGCTTCCATACCATCTGAAGTCAGACAAACCAATGTTAGGTTCCAATGAGATTTTCTTGCCTTAACTCTTATGACTTTGTTCTCTCTTCTTAGGCCTTCAATGCCTTCTCCTAAGTGTTCTAGCTTCCTATATATATCACCTTCCCTATATCTGGTACTTTCTGGTTTTTTCCTCTGGTCTTTACACTCAACATTTCCCTTTTGCCTGACTCTCATCCAATATGTTTTATTCCTTTTACAAGACTTACTCATTTGCTCTTATTTCCCTTCTGGAGATGGCTCTGAGCCTATCACTCCTCAGCAATCAAACTGTAAACAAGAAGGCCTGTGGAACTGAATATTTGCAGCTTTTGGAAGCCTGTGCGCATGTGGGTTCAGTCACCCAATCCTGTCCGACTGTTTGCGGCCTCATGGCTGGCAGCCCGCCAGGCCTCCCTGTCCCTCGCCATCTCCTAGAGTTTGCCAAGTGGAGGTCCACCGCATTTGTGATGCTATCCAGCCATCTTTTCCTCTGACACCCTCTTCTCCTTCTGCCCTCAATCTTGCCCAGCATCAGGGACTTTTCCAATAAGTCAGCTGTTCGGAACAGATGACCAAAATACTGGAGCTTCATCTTTGAAAGCGTAGGTCAGATTAATTCCCCACCCATACAGTTACCTAATGGGTTTTATATATATTCCATTGAATTATGACACAAACCATAGATTTAATAATAGCATATGAAGAAAAATCCTAGTATAAATATAAACATCAAGATATATGTAAAGTTAGTAAAAACATGAAAAGGTACAATTTAGAATCAAGGAAACACATTATACATTTTAAGAGCATGTCTGATTGTGACTAGTTGTAAGCCTTATAGCAAGTCTATTCAACAATCTCAATCTCATTTTCATGCTTTATAGAATGTAAATAAAAATAATCCCTCCCCTATCTAGTGACATAGGACAGTTTTGAAGACAAATACCAAGAAAAGAGATCTAGTTATTGGGTTATGGGGAACAAGGCAGATTTCAGTGGCAGAAAGCATCTAATGTGGATTCATGTGGCCTTAAACACAATTTATTCTGATCTAAAAATGAAGGATTTTGTTTGAGTTCCAAAAAGACAAAATATTTTTCTGGAAAACAAGGATAAAAATCAGTGTAAAGAAGGGTCAAAAGAATAAAATAAAACAAACTCTTCTTAAAGTGGATGAGAGATATGGAAAGAGTCACATGGAGCCCTATACTAGCATATATAAAAGAGATAACTATTGTCAATGCACGGTGGGTTAAGGGATCTTACACGGGGGCTATGTGATGGCCTGGAGGGGTGGGATGGGGGGATGGGATCTACAGTGATTAATCCGGGATTATACATATCTGTAAACAACAAAACTCTGTAAAAGCAAAAAAGCAAAAGAAAAAAAATGGAAAAGAAAAAAACCCTCTTCTTAAACTGCATCAGGCTTCAAATGAGATAATGAGCTGCCTGTATACAAGTAAATGACCTTTTCTTCTATGCCTATAGTATCAACTTCCTGTTACTTGTCCAGTATGACACCTTTTGTTGCCCAATGTCTTGTCAAAAATCCTATGATTATTATGTAACAGACGAGGAAAAGAGGTTCCTATTCTTCATCACTATAGAGGACTAGAAACAAAGTTACTCACAGAACATAAGGGGAAAATAGTGTAAGGTCAAATCTCTTTTCCAGTGCAACCAAGTGCTATCCATAATGAAAGATCAGGCCTCCTCAACATTTCTCTCCAACAGGTCTAAATGACCACAATAGAGAAATAGACAAAGAAGGTTGTTAGACTGATTCACGATTAAGAGTTAGAAAAGTAAATATACAAGAAGGAGAATGGGGGTGAGATGATCATGTAATATGAGTTCATAGTCTATAGCTACAAATGAGCTCACTCACATTAACAATAATTTTAAAATGTAGGTACCATCGTCCCAACTTCCTTATATAGGATCTTTGACCCTTTGCAAAGTCAAGTAGTCCTTGAAAGCTTCATGTGGTGCCTGACATGTTCACCAACTTCCACTCCTGTGTTGTTTCTCCTGATTTCTCTCATCTCCTACCAAGTATCTACAGAGTGCCTCTGACGTGGACCACCTCTGATGAATTCCTAAGAAATTACTGGGCCCCTGGATATGAAGAAATGAGTGATGACACGGATAGCTCAGTTAGTCCTCGAACCCCAGGTAAATTTTTTAGACCTAAAATTCGCCCTTTAGAAAGTGAGATAAGTTCAGAGGAGAAGAGGAATGGGTAAATATGATGTTACCTAAAGGAGGAACATATATTAATCTAAAAGGCAAGAATATTGTGTCCAAAAGAAGTAAGAGAAATTTTGAATCAGGAAAAGAAAGTTCCTCTAGCGAGGCAGAAAGTGAAACTTCATCTGAGTCACAGCCACCCCGTAAGAGTAAGCAGGGGAAGCATGAGAAGTAAAGAAGGAATTTTTTAAAACAATGAGTCATTATTCTTAGGTATAGGGCAGCTCAAGTTAAAATAAATAGCCTGCTCTGATCTAGCACAAGGTGTTAAAGTTCCATGATTCAGATTTTTCCTTAATCATGAGTTTAAATGATCTAAAGGGAAGAAAGTATTTGATTTCAAGGATTTGATTTGAATTTGTTTTAATCAAGTGAAAGAAAGTTAATTTTATGTAATGCTTGAATAAATATAAGCTGAAATAGAGAAGTGATGAGTTAATGATTTATTAAGTGAATCAGTATGTTTAGAGGAAAAGGTTATATAACTTAAGTGGTTGAAAACAATTAAAAATCAAATAGTTAGAAACAAAGAAGTTATAAAGAAATTGAAAAGAAAGGAAAAATTTATTATAAAAAGAGTGATGATTAGATTGTGAAGCAGCTTGCTCATGCGGCTCGAACATGAGAGGCTCTCCAGCTCTGGGGTAAGAATATTGTATTTTTGTTGATTGAGTTCTGAACTTTTAAACCTTATTGTTATGTTTTGACTATGATTATTGATGCACAGCTATGCTGTATTAAGTTGATTATCAAGACGTATAAATGTTGATTTACTGTCTTGCAATAAATCTGATCTTGATTTGAACTCCACGCCTTTTTACTGTTGAAGTTCTAGTCTCAAATTAGAGGGAACTACAGAGTATAGGTTGAAGTTTTCTGATAATAGTACTGGGGCAATTGAGTGTTTCCCCAATTCTATTAATTAGAACTAAGTAACTATATTCTGCCCGCAGCACCTCCATGTATACCAGCTGTCTGGTGTCTCATGTGGAACACCGTAATACCCTTTTGAATTTGCTATATATTGCTATGGGCATCACTACTGATATCCTGGAATCCTTATGACTATATACTAGACAGTGCACTTTTTTTCCATTTCCTTAAATTTCTCATAAAACATCTCTTCAGCCATGGGTCTTCAGTCATGACCCCAAATCCCTCTTTCCATAGTGTTGAAGCTTACTTAACGTGATCAGGCTGAAAAACCAATGATATACTGTCCTCCTCACATTTCCCACCTCATTCTTCACTAAACCATTTCCCTTCCCTCTATCACAGGTAGATTCATAAATACTATTTACTAATAATCAAGCCCTCTTATACTTAATGTGAAGTATTTACTCTGAAAACCGGCAACTAAGGAATCTCAGTTGATGTCTACCTAACATAATCCTATACTGGACAGAGGACAGTAAATTCTATAAAAAGAAGAACTGGATATTTATAATAAACATTTTTAAGATCCATAGATATTACCATGCTGGTGAGAAGAAATATGACAAAATAGTAGAAACTGGCCAATAAGGATTAGATTTGAAGTCAGTATGTTTAGAGGAAAAGGTTATATAACTTAAGTGGTTGAAAACAAATAAAATCAAATAGTTAGAAACAAAGAAGTTATAAAGAAATTGAAAAGAAAGGAAAAATTTATTATAAAAAGAGTGATGATTAGATTGTGAAGCAGCTTGCTCATGCGGCTCGAACATGAGAGGCTCTCCAGCTCTGGGGTAAGAATATTGTATTTTTGTTGATTGAGTTCTGAACTTTTAAACCTTATTGTTATGTTTTGACTATGATTATTGATGCACAGCTATGCTGTATTAAGTTGATTATCAAGACGTATAAATGTTGATTTACTGTCTTGCAATAAATCTGATCTTGATTTGAACTCCACGCCTTTTTACTGTTGAAGTTCTAGTCTCAAATTAGAGGGAACTACAGAGTATAGGTTGAAGTTTTCTGATAATAGTACTGGGGCAATTGAGTGTTTCCCCAATTCTATTAATTAGAACTAAGTAACTATATTCTGCCCGCAGCACCTCCATGTATACCAGCTGTCTGGTGTCTCATGTGGAACACCGTAATACCCTTTTGAATTTGCTATATATTGCTATGGGCATCACTACTGATATCCTGGAATCCTTATGACTATATACTAGACAGTGCACTTTTTTTCCATTTCCTTAAATTTCTCATAAAACATCTCTTCAGCCATGGGTCTTCAGTCATGACCCCAAATCCCTCTTTCCATAGTGTTGAAGCTTACTTAACGTGATCAGGCTGAAAAACCAATGATATACTGTCCTCCTCACATTTCCCACCTCATTCTTCACTAAACCATTTCCCTTCCCTCTATCACAGGTAGATTCATAAATACTATTTACTAATAATCAAGCCCTCTTATACTTAATGTGAAGTATTTACTCTGAAAACCGGCAACTAAGGAATCTCAGTTGATGTCTACCTAACATAATCCTATACTGGACAGAGGACAGTAAATTCTATAAAAAGAAGAACTGGATATTTATAATAAACATTTTTAAGATCCATAGATATTACCATGCTGGTGAGAAGAAATATGACAAAATAGTAGAAACTGGCCAAGGTCCATCAGGATTGTCTGAGCGGTGAGGAAAGTTATTGGTGAGATCTCCAAGGAGGCCTGGCGATGGTTCCTCACAAGAAATGTGTGGCCTTCGAGGAAAATTGAGTGCACTTCAGGGGTGGTACCCATTCCAATCACATGCCAATAGACTGATTTCTTATGACATCCAATCAGACCTGTAAATTAGGAATAACACAGCTATAGTCAAGAAGTAGAGAATCTCAAGTGGAAAACACTTTCTAGGATAGGATGGACAAACTGTCCTTATAAATCTTTATTATTTTGACTTAGAACCAAACTTTCCAAGGACACTGGGGTACTCTTAAAATAACAGCTCTTGCCAAAGTCATCAATGACTGTTTTGTTGCTGATTCCAATGGATATTTTTAAGTCTTCATCTGCATCTGTTGACCACTTGTTTCTTCTTAAAATTCTGTTCTCCCTTGGCCTCTGTACCAAGAGACTTTTGTTCCCCTAAAGCTTAGACTGTTCATTCTTCCTTCTCTTTGTGACTACTTCTCTTTACCCATCCATTAAATGATAGATAACTTCAGGGTTCATCCCCAGGCCTAATTATTCTTTCGTTAATCAAATTTTCTCCCTGAACAATATCATTGATTTTCACAGTATTAACGATCATTTATAAGCTGATAACTCTACTGTTCTCCCAGAACTCCAGACTTACATAATCACCTTCTCAGTATCTTCACTTGGATACTCATGAAATCCACATGTACAAAACCAGACGTTCAATCTCTACCACCTCATCTTCTATCAGAGTTCCTCATTTCAGTGAATAGTATTAATGTCAACCTGGATTCAATTATGCAAGTGAGAGTTATTCTTGTCCCTACTCTCACTTCTAACATATAATCTAACACCAATTATGGCAATATCATTAATAACCTTAATACTTACTGAGCACTTGTGTAACACATCAAGCACTGTTAAGAGTATTTTACAAGTTTTGACTCCCAATAACCCTATATTATGAATGTAGAAACTCTATCATCCTTTTCTTAAGAAAAATCCTGGATATTTATAATAAACATTTTTAAGATATTACCATGCTGGTGAGAAGAAATATGACAAAATAGTAGAAACTGGCCAAGGTCCATCAGGATTGTCTGAGCGGTGAGGAAAGTTATTGGTGAGATCTCCAAGGAGGCCTGGCGATGGTTCCTCACAAGAAATGTGTGGCCTTCGAGGAAAATTGAGTGCACTTCAGGGGTGGTACCCATTCCAATCACATGCCAATAGACTGATTTCTTATGACATCCAATCAGACCTGTAAATTAGGAATAACACAGCTATAGTCAAGAAGTAGAGAATCTCAAGTGGAAAACACTTTCTAGGATAGGATGGACAAACTGTCCTTATAAATCTTTATTATTTTGACTTAGAACCAAACTTTCCAAGGACACTGGGGTACTCTTAAAATAACAGCTCTTGCCAAAGTCATCAATGACTGTTTTGTTGCTGATTCCAATGGATATTTTTAAGTCTTCATCTGCATCTGTTGACCACTTGTTTCTTCTTAAAATTCTGTTCTCCCTTGGCCTCTGTACCAAGAGACTTTTGTTCCCCTAAAGCTTAGACTGTTCATTCTTCCTTCTCTTTGTGACTACTTCTCTTTACCCATCCATTAAATGATAGATAACTTCAGGGTTCATCCCCAGGCCTAATTATTCTTTCGTTAATCAAATTTTCTCCCTGAACAATATCATTGATTTTCACAGTATTAACGATCATTTATAAGCTGATAACTCTACTGTTCTCCCAGAACTCCAGACTTACATAATCACCTTCTCAGTATCTTCACTTGGATACTCATGAAATCCACATGTACAAAACCAGACGTTCAATCTCTACCACCTCATCTTCTATCAGAGTTCCTCATTTCAGTGAATAGTATTAATGTCAACCTGGATTCAATTATGCAAGTGAGAGTTATTCTTGTCCCTACTCTCACTTCTAACATATAATCTAACACCAATTATGGCAATATCATTAATAACCTTAATACTTACTGAGCACTTGTGTAACACATCAAGCACTGTTAAGAGTATTTTACAAGTTTTGACTCCCAATAACCCTATATTATGAATGTAGAAACTCTATCATCCTTTTCTTAAAGGAGAGGAAACTGATGCTCAGAGAGGCTAATAAACTTGATAAATGAGAGCAGGGACATATATATTTTGAAAGTTAATTTCCTTTCTAAATATGAAATATTGCATATTAATTACCGAATTGTTGAAAATATAGAAAAGAGTTAAGAAGAAAATAGTTTTCCTTACCCTTTATTATTTTCTTGAGTTTGTGAATTTTCCAATTTCCTCTTTCCTGGTTTAGCCTCTCATTTTATTTATTATACATATTTAATAACTTTTAAGGCCTATTGTCAATCTAATTCTTTGCCTTTGTATGTGACCCATTTATCACAGAGGAAGCTTAAATATCTTCTCTTTGTTCTCTGAAAATCCATAATTCTAATTTTGTGTGGTTGTTGATACAACCTCAATATCAGCAACCGCAGATATGCAGATGATACCACCATTATGGCAGAAAGTGAAGAGGAACTAAAGACCCTCTTGATGAAAGTGAAAGAGGAGAGTGAAAAAGCTGGCTTGAAATTCAGTATTCAAAAAACTAAAATCATGGCATCTGGTCCCACCACCTCATGGCAAATAGATGGACAAACGATGGAAACAGTGACAGACTTTATTCTCTTGGGCTCTAAAATCACTGCAGACAGTAAGTGCAGCCATGAAATTAAAAGACACTTGCTCCTTGGAAGTAAAGCTATGACAAACCTAGACAATGTATTAAAAAGCAGAGACCTCACTCTGCCGACAGAGGTCACTATAGTCAAAGCTATGGTTTTCCCAGCAGTCATGTATGGATGTGAGAGTTGGATTACAAAGGAGACTGAGTACTGAAGAACTGATGTCTTTGAACTACGGTGTTGGAGAAGACTCTTGAGAGTCCCTTGGACTACAAGGAGATCAAACCAGTCAGTCCTAAAGGAAATCACCCCTGAATATTCATTGGAAGGACTGAGGCTGAAGCTGAAGTTCCAGTACTTTGGCCACCTGATGGGAAGAGCTGATTCATTGGAAAGGATCCTAATGCTGGGGAAGACTGAGGGCAGGAGAAGAAGGGGATGACAGAGGATGAGAGGATGAGGCAGTTGGATGGCATCACCGACTCAATGGACATGAGTTCGAGCAAGCTCTGGGAGATGGTGAAGGACAGGGAAGCCTGGTGTGCTGCAGTCCATGGGGTTGCAAGTCAGACATGACTTAGCAACTGAACAACAACTTCCTTTCAATTAAGTTTGTATTTTGACAACTATATTCCTAGTTTTGTAGGCATGTTCTTGTTTTGTTTCTTTTTTATATAATTCTATTATTACTTAAAAAAAAACTTACTAGAGGATTTACTTATTATAAAAGGATATAACTCAGAAACATCCAGATAGAAGTGACATACAGGGCAAGGCCTGGAGAGAGGTGACCCAGAGCCCTCTCCAACCACCTCTCTCCCAGCACCTCCACATGTTCATGCATTATATAATTTACTTTGCTTATATTGTATATTCTCTCTGTGTTTAAGGCTTTCCCTCAAATATCTGTTCATCCTTGGATGCCCACTTAGAAAAGAAAAGAATTCTGTGTGCTCTGTATACACTGGCAGTCCTTATTTTAGATGACTGCAAGATGATTGCAAGAAGAATTGGTCAGGGTACTATAAGACACCCCTTCCCCGCCAGAGGGAGGCTGTCATAACTGTTTAAGGAGAACTGGAGAAGAGAGCTCTGGTGGTAAATGCAGAAGATCCTGAGGACTCTTGAGCAGACTCGACATACCTGGCAGAGACCTATTTATATAGCCATTGATTGTGTGCACTGTAGATGCAGAATCCATAGCAGGTGTCAAGGACTCATTTTTTCCCGAGTGCCAACTTTTCGCTGTTGAGAGAAGACACAAATAAAGGGCCAGTTAAGTGTCTATCTCATGAATGACCTTCCCTTTTTCATTCCCTCCTTCCCATCAGGCAAATACTGCTCACATCTTTTTTGTCAGCACAAATGACTTGTCCTCAAAGTCAATAAGAAAAAGAGAGAAGACAATTACAAAAAGGTAGACATTTATTGCTCAGACTGATGATATCTCTATTTATCCATGACAGTAGGTAGAAAGAAACAGTTACAAATGATAGCTAGGAGAAGGGGGAATATTGTTTAATTTGTACCATGATGATTTCTTCTATTCATTAGTTGACTTATGAAAGGAAGCACTTGGAAATCCTCCTAGGAAAAGGCTGCCAGTACCTGTCCCTGTCCTACTTGGTTCATCCAGTTTGCAATAATGAAAGCTCATGAATAAGAAACTTTCCTAAACTTGTCACTGAAATTAATAAGAGTGAAAAACTTTCTGAAGCACTGAGCCTTTGGGGAACTCTCATAAGTTCATTTATCCAGTCATCCACTCATTTGTTCATTCAGTCAAACACGTTTGCAGAGCACTACTGAGCACTAGGGCTTCCCAGATGGCTCAGCAGTAAAGAATCCACCTGCCAATGCAGGAGACGCAGGAGACATGGGTTTAATCCCTGTGTTGGGAAGACCCCTGGGGGAGTAAATGGCAATGCACTCCAGTATTCTTGCCTGGAAAATACCAAGGACAGAGGAGTCTGGAGAGCTATAGTCCATGGGGTCGCAAAGAGTCATGACTAAAACAACTTAGCACACACAAAGCTTAACTAAAACTAACAAACAAGCAAACATAAAAATTACATACAAGAGATGTTGTTATGTGCAGAGGTCTTGCCCCTGGTCCTTCAGACCAGAATTCCTGGTGCAGAATGGCTGAATCTTACTTCGGTTGGGAGGCGAAGCTGTGCAGGACACTCAGTGCAAGATGGCAGTGGCAGGCCCTGTGCAGAGACACTGCTCACGCACTGCCATGTGCAGCTGCATCTGTGTGGAGAAATCCACCTTATTTCCCCACATGCTTCCCTATAGAGCAGCCTTGCCCTTGGCCTATGAGAAGAGCATGTGCTCTAGAACCCAAGTTTGTATCTCTTCAGTCTTAAATCATTAAACGTTGCTTTGCTTCAAAGAGAAAGAAAAAGCAAAATAAAAAATCTTTGTTGATGGATTTAATAAGACACTCAACAAGGGCATCTGTTACCCAACTCCTCTATCTTCTTTTTTTTTTTTTTTAAGTTTTCCAAATGTGTATTTTGTTTTCTTGAAAGCTTGAATTGTGGGATGGGACATACAGTCTGTCCATTTTTCTTTGTGAAGCACCAGGCTCATTTGGTTCATTTCCGAACAAATACTTAAGTCTGTTACATGCTTAAGTCATAAATTATCTTTCAGTCTTTCAAGGAAATAAGAGTGATGTTCCATGAAAAGGGCATCTAGTGCAGCTGGCAGCTCAGCTGCACCTTTGCCGTTCCTGACACAGCCGCAGGGCTCCACAATGCAGCAGAGTGGCTTTGTGCTTACTTCCCATTTCACTACAGGGAATGTTAAAAATACCACTCTATCTTCTTAATTCATAGCTGTCAGTGGAAGTCCATTGGCACTTTTTTTCTTGGAATTCATTTTCATCCCCATCTACATCATTCCATTCACAGCCCTCATGCACAAGTACCACATTAAATGAATATACTTCATTAATTTTAGGAGACCAAAATTCAGACTGCAAGTCACTAACCTTCATCAAATACAGCAAAAAGTAGAACAATTTCATGCAAGGTCTGTGTCCTTTCTTTGGCCAGGCTCCCTGAAAAAGAAGTCAGAGCATTTATCTCCTATCAAAAATCTTATCATAGGAAAATGACACAAAGAGGACACATTACTTCATTAAATGCTTTGTCTCTTCATCTCTTATTAACTTAACCATAGCATTATTTCCTTGGTGTCCCATCTCCCATACCAGTGCTTCTAAAATTATTTGGGGTAAAGGATTTTTTTAAAAGTTTCAAATTTGTTGCAAACAATTACTTTTATAACATGTGATAAATTAATTTCTAAAGAGAAGTTAAAAATATACAAACTATAAGTCCATATAACCATATTTCATATACATGTAGGTAGATAGGTTTAGTGCCTAAGTCATGTCTGACTCTTGCAACCCCATGGACTGTAGCTTGCCAGGCTTCCCTGTCCTTCACCATCTCCCAGAGCTTGCTCAAACTCATGTCCATTGAGTCGGAGATGCCATCCAACCATCTCGTCCTCTTCTCCTTCTGCCTTTTATTTTTCACTGCATCAGGGTCTTTTCCAATGAGTTGCCTCTTCATATCTGGAGTACTGGAGCTTCAGCTTCAGCCTCAGTCCTTCCAATGAATATTCAGGGGTGATTTCCTTTAGGATTGACTGGTTTGATCTCTTTGCAGTCCAAGGGACTCTCAAGAGTCTTCTCCAACACCATAGTTCAAAGACATCAATTCTTCAGTACTCAGTCTCCTTTGTAATCCAACTCTCACATCCATACATGACTGCTGGGAAAACCATAGCTTTGACTTTATGGACTTTTGTCAGCAAAGTGATGTCTCTGCTTTTGAATATGCTGTCTAGGTTTGTCATAGCTTTTCTTCCAAGAAGCAAGTATCTTTTCATTTTATGGCTGCAGTCACCATCCACAGTGATTTTGGAGCCCAAGAGAATAAAGTCTGTCACTGTTTCCATCGTTTGTCCATTCACAGCCCTCATGCACAAGTACCACATTAAATGAATATACTTCATTAATTTTAGGAGACCAAAATTCAGACTGCAAGTCACTAACCTTCATCAAATACAGCAAAAAGTAGAACAATTTCATGCAAGGTCTGTGTCCTTTCTTTGGCCAGGCTCCCTGAAAAAGAAGTCAGAGCATTTATCTCCTATCAAAAATCTTATCATAGGAAAATGACACAAAGAGGACACATTACTTCATTAAATGCTTTGTCTCTTCATCTCTTATTAACTTAACCATAGCATTATTTCCTTGGTGTCCCATCTCCCATACCAGTGCTTCTAAAATTATTTGGGGTAAAGGATTTTTTTAAAAGTTTCAAATTTGTTGCAAACAATTACTTTTATAACATGTGATAAATTAATTTCTAAAGAGAAGTTAAAAATATACAAACTATAAGTCCATATAACCATATTTCATATACATGTAGGTAGATAGGTTTAGTGCCTAAGTCATGTCTGACTCTTGCAACCCCATGGACTGTAGCTTGCCAGGCTTCCCTGTCCTTCACCATCTCCCAGAGCTTGCTCAAACTCATGTCCATTGAGTCGGAGATGCCATCCAACCATCTCGTCCTCTTCTCCTTCTGCCTTTTATTTTTCACTGCATCAGGGTCTTTTCCAATGAGTTGCCTCTTCATATCTGGAGTACTGGAGCTTCAGCTTCAGCCTCAGTCCTTCCAATGAATATTCAGGGGTGATTTCCTTTAGGATTGACTGGTTTGATCTCTTTGCAGTCCAAGGGACTCTCAAGAGTCTTCTCCAACACCATAGTTCAAAGACATCAATTCTTCAGTACTCAGTCTCCTTTGTAATCCAACTCTCACATCCATACATGACTGCTGGGAAAACCATAGCTTTGACTTTATGGACTTTTGTCAGCAAAGTGATGTCTCTGCTTTTGAATATGCTGTCTAGGTTTGTCATAGCTTTTCTTCCAAGAAGCAAGTATCTTTTCATTTTATGGCTGCAGTCACCATCCACAGTGATTTTGGAGCCCAAGAGAATAAAGTCTGTCACTGTTTCCATCGTTTGTCCATCTATTTGCCATGAGGTGATGGGACCAGATGCCATGATTTTTGTTTTTTGAATGTCAAGTTTTAAGCCAACTTTTTCACTCTCTTCTTTCACTTTCATCAAGAGGGTCTTTAGTTCCTCTTCACTTTCTGCCATAAGGGTGGCATCATCTGCATGCCTGAGGTTGTTGATATTTCTCCCCACAGTCTTGATTCCAGCTTGTGCTTTATCTAGACTGGCATTCTGCATGATGTTCTCTGCATAGAAGTTAAATAAGCTGGGTGACAGTATACAGCCTTGACGTACTCCTTTCCTAATTTGGAACCAGTCTGGTGTTCTAAGTCCAGCTCTAACTGTTGCTTCTTGACATGCATACAGGCTTCACAGGAGGCAGGTAAGGTGGTCTGGTATTTCAATCTCTTTCAGAAGTTTTCAGTTTGTTCTGATCCACACAGTCAAATGCTTTAGGGTAGTTGATGAAGCAGAAGTAGGTTTTTTTCTGGAATTCCCGTGCTCTTACTATGATCCAACAGATGTTGGTGATTTGATCTCTGGTTCCTCTGCCCTTTGCTAAATCCAGCTTGTACAACTGGAAATTCTCGGTTTAAGTAATGTTGAAGCTGAGCTTGGAGGATTTTGAGTATGACTGTGCTGGCAGGCGAAATAAGTGCAATTGTGCAGTAGTTTGAACATTCACACACTTAGATGTACTATTTTCCTTCATGGAGATTTCAAGGAACCTAACACAAAATTTGTAAAAGGTACTACTGCGACAGTCCATAGGATATTTGAAGTATAAAGTAGAAGAGAAGAGAGACCTAATTCCGGAACTTGATTTTTCTTGGCCATTAGAGTGCATTGTGGCTAAATAGGATAGGCATCTATTCCTCTCAGAGACTATTCTCCTGTCCATGGCCATGATGCTAGGCAAAAGAAACTTCTTTCAGATGAAAAAGTGCAAACGCTATCTTTTATGAATTGACACAGATGTTTATACTTCCCTGCTTATTTCATCTCACTCTTACTCTTTCTTATACTTACCTTCTCTACAAACTAGGAGGGCTCCAATGAGGCCTGAATTCACGTCTTTCACCAGGTCCACATGAGAAAGGTATGAGTAGGTAAGACATGGTGGGTCAGAGGCTGTTGGACCATTTTCTTTCAGGATCTGCCAGACGTAGGTATGACTTTTACCAGGAATGACTTTATCATCTTCCTTCTCCCTTTGGCTGGTTTCATCTTTATATTCAGCACCTAAATCAAGGAGGGATAAAATTGTTCTTTCTGTGCCCATTGCCCACTCAAGAAAACACCAAGTTTATTGTCAGCAGTAGACTCTATGTAAGAAATAGCCTTTCTGAAACAATTTGGAATACTAACAAACAGCAGCTAAAAATGAGGAGAAGTCTCATATATTGCAGAGGAATTCTTGACCACTAATGCAAACATGAGTGGTTGAGTGGTTCTGTGAGACCTTCAGATTGTAACAGTAATACTGCTTCCATTATTGCATGTTTTTACCTAATTCAAGTCAATTCAGTTCAGTAGACATACACTGGGTAAGCCTATTGTCTCAGACTCTTTAGTAAGCACTGGCGAGGGTCAGAGAAAGGTGAGATGCAGATGGGTTTTTTTTTACAGATATTTTCTGACTCTACCATTCTTAGTGGTGTTAAAATTGATCCTTGAATTATCCTGATACTTTTATTCTACTGAGCACTATACGTGCTCATTTTTAATGAAGTGTTATTGCTTCTAGGTCGTTTCAGTGGACAGAAATAGAAAATATTTAAAGGCAGTGGCCATAGCACTTATACTTTTACTGAACTATTTTTCTAACAACTAGCCTTAGTTTCTTGGATTCATAATGGTCTCTAGGACTCCATAGCATTCCAAGACATTCAGGGTGCTCTTCACTTATACCCCATCTTACCCCACAACAGCTAGACATCTAATAGAGGGACCTTTCTAACAGAGTAGTACAAGACACCTCTGCACTGCCTCACAACAAAGTCAGGTTCTCTGGTAAACAGATGTTCCTCCAGTTGGCATTAGGCACAAATGGCTTCATTCAAAAGCAACAGCAGACCGATACCTGTGCTTGGCAGACCCTGGTGGACATTTAGAACATGAGTTGCACTTTGGGGTGGAGAGTGTGTTTCAGGTCTCTGTGTGATTGTAGGTTGGTATCAAATTCTGAATAGTAAAAACATTTGGATAGGGAGAGAAGGGATCACAGGGGGGTAAAAGGGTGCTTCAATTGTGTCTATATGTTTAACTTATCAAAATAAAGTAGGCAAAGACAGCAAAATGTTAAGATTTGCCAAAGTGCAGCCTAGATGGGAGAGAAGTATATGTATGGCTGAGTTCCTTTACTGTTTAACTGAAAATCACAACATTGTTTGTTAATTGGCTATATTGCAATACAAAATAAAAAGTCTTTTAAAAAAGATTTGCCAAACTGAGCTAATGGGTACATGTTTATTGGCTCTATTATTCCTTGTACATTTTTGTTTGTTTGAAATATTTCATTAGGAAATAATACTAAGGTCCCAACCTTAGTGTGAGGGGTTGATGAGAGGTCAAGAATGTGTGAAAACTGTACCTGTCTTGATGAGGACAGTGAGTGGATTGGGAGAATGAAATACTAAGGTCCCAACCTAGTGTAGTGATAGACAGATTAAACTACATGGATGCAGGTGGGGTGGCAGATGGGTTTTTACAGATATTTTCTGACTCTACCATTCTTAGTGGTGTTAAAATTGATCCTTGAATTATCCTGATACTTTTATTCTACTGAGCACTATACGTGCTCATTTTTAATGAAGTGTTATTGCTTCTAGGTCGTTTCAGTGGACAGAAATAGAAAATATTTAAAGGCAGTGGCCATAGCACTTATACTTTTACTGAACTATTTTTCTAACAACTAGCCTTAGTTTCTTGGATTCATAATGGTCTCTAGGACTCCATAGCATTCCAAGACATTCAGGGTGCTCTTCACTTATACCCCATCTTACCCCACAACACCTCGACATCTAACAGCGGGACCTTTCTAACAGAGTAGTACAAGACACCTCTGCACTGCCTCACAACAAAGTCAGGTTCTCTGGTAAACAGATGTTCCTCCAGTTGGCATTAGGCACAAATGGCTTCATTCAAAAGCAACAGCAGACCGATACCTGTGCTTGGCAGACCCTGGTGGACATTTAGAACATGAGTTGCACTTTGGGGTGGAGAGTGTGTTTCAGGTCTCTGTGTGATTGTAGGTTGGTATCAAATTCTGAATAGTAAAAACATTTGGATAGGGAGAGAAGGGATCACAGGGGGGTAAAAGGGTGCTTCAATTGTGTCTATATGTTTAACTTATCAAAATAAAGTAGGCAAAGACAGCAAAATGTTAAGATTTGCCAAAGTGCAGCCTAGATGGGAGAGAAGTATATGTATGGCTGAGTTCCTTTACTGTTTAACTGAAAATCACAACATTGTTTGTTAATTGGCTATATTGCAATACAAAATAAAAAGTCTTTTAAAAAAGATTTGCCAAACTGAGCTAATGGGTACATGTTTATTGGCTCTATTATTCCTTGTACATTTTTGTTTGTTTGAAATATTTCATTAGGAAATAATACTAAGGTCCCAACCTTAGTGTGAGGGGTTGATGAGAGGTCAAGAATGTGTGAAAACTGTACCTGTCTTGATGAGGACAGTGAGTGGATTGGGAGAGATATAGCAACAGGACGGCTGGGCAGCTCTTGAGGCGAGGTGTAACGTTTATTTCAGCTATAACCATTTGCTTGTTTGCTAGTAGAATAGATGAAGAACAGATATAGAATGGAGATCAAGGAGGCCAGGAACCTGTGGATCCCAGTGAGAATGAAAATTTTGGAGTGGGTAGTGAGAGAATGACAGCTGGAACCTGAGATTCTGGATTCTGCTCAGGTTGCTAATGACAAGGTCTATCCTTCAGTGAAGACAAAGGTGATCTGTCAACACCGAGAGAAGAAAGCAGTGCCGGGGCAAAAGCACTGTCCCTGGTGGCTCAGATGGTAGAGAATCTACCCGCAATGTGGGAGACCTGGGTTCTATCCCCGAGTTGGGAAGATTCCCTGGAGAAAGGAAAGGCTACCCACTCCAGTATTCCTGCCTGGTGAATTCCATGGCTCGTGCATGGGTTGCAAAGAGTCAGATACAACTGAGCGATTTTCACTTCACTTTCACGGTCCTTAAAGTTAACTTATCTACTGGGCTTCCCTGGTGGTCCAGTGGGTAAAGAGTCTGCCTTGAAGTGCAAGGGACGCCGGTTCGACCCCTAGCACGGGAAGATCCCATATGCTGCGGAGCGGCTGGACCAGTGTGTCCAACTATGAGCCAGGGCTCTGGAGTGCACCCCCCAGAGCCGGTGCTCAGCTACAGGAGAGGCCACTGCAATGGGAGGCCCACACAGGTGAAAGAACAAAGATGGATGAAAAAAATAAATAAATTATAGACTAATAAAAAAAAAAGTGGCCAAAAAAAAAAAAAGTTTACTTATCTACTAATGCATGTTACCTTCAGAAGATCTCTGTCTCCAGAGTCTTATTTGAGCTTATATATTGGCCACCTGAAAATATTCTAAGCAGAATGTATTTTATGTAATTTGCATCTTATTTTATATGTCAAGCAACACTGTTGGGACATTTGAGAATGTCCTGGATAGCCCTCTATTTACCCTCCTGCAGCTGCTGTGTCAGCCTTGTCCCAGGCATGGCCAAGGACCCCAGAGGCTAGCCTGCTCAGACATCCCCCCAGCCCCCCCCTGGGCTAGTTTATGAGGACAGTGAGTGGATTGGGAGAGATATAGCAACAGGACGGCTGGGCAGCTCTTGAGGCGAGGTGTAACGTTTATTTCAGCTATAACCATTTGCTTGTTTGCTAGTAGAATAGATGAAGAACAGATATAGAATGGAGATCAAGGAGGCCAGGAACCTGTGGATCCCAGTGAGAATGAAAATTTTGGAGTGGGTAGTGAGAGAATGACAGCTGGAACCTGAGATTCTGGATTCTGCTCAGGTTGCTAATGACAAGGTCTATCCTTCAGTGAAGACAAAGGTGATCTGTCAACACCGAGAGAAGAAAGCAGTGCCGGGGCAAAAGCACTGTCCCTGGTGGCTCAGATGGTAGAGAATCTACCCGCAATGTGGGAGACCTGGGTTCTATCCCTGAGTTGGGAAGATTCCCTGGAGAAAGGAAAGGCTACCCACTCCAGTATTCCTGCCTGGTGAATTCCATGGCTCGTGCATGGGTTGCAAAGAGTCAGATACAACTGAGCGATTTTCACTTCACTTTCACGGTCCTTAAAGTTAACTTATCTACTGGGCTTCCCTGGTGGTCCAGTGGGTAAAGAGTCTGCCTTGAAGTGCAAGGGACGCCGGTTCGACCCCTAGCACGGGAAGATCCCATATGCTGCGGAGCGGCTGGACCAGTGTGTCCAACTATGAGCCAGGGCTCTGGAGTGCACGCGCCCAGAGCCGGTGCTCAGCTACAGGAGAGGCCACTGCAATGGGAGGCCCACACAGGTGAAAGAACAAAGATGGATGAAAAAAATAAATAAATTATAGACTAATAAAAAAAAAAGTGGCCAAAAAAAAAAAAAGTTTACTTATCTACTAATGCATGTTACCTTCAGAAGATCTCTGTCTCCAGAGTCTTATTTGAGCTTATATATTGGCCACCTGAAAATATTCTAAGCAGAATGTATTTTATGTAATTTGCATCTTATTTTATATGTCAAGCAACACTGTTGGGACATTTGAGAATGTCCTGGATAGCCCTCTATTTACCCTCCTGCAGCTGCTGTGTCAGCCTTGTCCCAGGCATGGCCAAGGACCCCAGAGGCTAGCCTGCTCAGACATCTCAGCACCCCTGGGCATGAGTACTCTACCACAGGCCAAATGCTGTGCTTCAGAGGCTACTCCACTTCACTCATGCAGATGCTTTTCCTTTGCCTGATCTATGCTCAGCAACTTTGGGTTGGCACTTGTTAACTTGTATGCCCCCATGCTATCTTTCATAGCTTCCTCAAAGTTTTGTAGTTCATGCCCAGTTTCAACTTATTCCTACTTGGAGTCTCATTTTGTGGACCTAATTACAGCCTAGGTTGATGTTAGAACCCCACTTATTCAGAAAAGAAATTAAAAACATTTCTCTAGTACAGGGTTTCCATTTTTAGTTCAAGACCAAACTTGAAATTTCCTTGGATCTGCTTTTCACCCCTCTTCTGGTTCCTTTGACAGACATTCCCTGTGAACTAACTGTCTTGTCATACATCTTATGCTTTTTCATTCCATTAGCCAGAATACATCAATATGGTAGAGAAATGTACTCCTCATACTTGGGGGAAGGAGATGATCATTTGCTGAACTGAAATACAATTTACCAGAGTTGATTTGGGAGATTAAAATGACAGACTTACAACGCACCCAATAGTTGCCTGGGGCTGAGAGTGGGAATGGGGATTGAACAGCAAGAACAGAACTTCTTGACATGGATTGTGTTGGTGGCTGCACAACTGTTTAAATTTAGTAAAAGTCACAAAACTACTTTAAATGACTGAATTTTGTGGTATGCAATTTAAACCTCAAGGAAACCATTTAAAAATACTATAGGGAAACCATACACAAAAATTACTTTGTGATGGGTCACAGACTTCAGTATGAAAGGTGAAATAATAAAGCTTCTAGAGGAAAGCATGACTTTGAGGTAGGCAAATGTATTAAACAGAACACAAAGATCTAACATACAAGGAAAACATGTGATACATTTTTTTGTGTTTCATTAATGTTTGAACTTTCATGGTTCATTAACTTTAAAAACTTTACCAAAAAATTATTGAGAGTGAAAATTCAAGCTACAGACTGGAAGAAGATATGTAAATATTTATATCTGTCAGAATATTTGTATTCAGAATAAACAGGCAACTCTACAAATCAATAATAAAAAATAAGCAACTCAGGGCTTCCCTGGTGGTCCAGTGGGTAAGGACACCACCTTGCAGTGCAAGGGGCGCTGGTTTGATCCCTGGCCTGGGAAGATCCCATGGAGCAGCTGGACCGATGTGCCCAATTACCAAGCCAGAGCTCTGGAGTGCATGCGCCCAGAGCTGGCGCTCTGCGACAACAGATGCCACCGCGATGGGAGGCCCACACGGGCCAAAGAAATAAACAAATGAAAGACCAATAGGAGTGGCCCACCCGCCCCCTCCCTCCCCACCCCCCCCCCGCAAAAAAATAAAAATAAAGCCAAAAATAAAATTAAATAAAATAAATAAACAACTCATTTTTTGCAACATGAAAAACAAAACAGTTGATCAGATAGTTTATAAAAGGATATCGGAAGGGCCAATAAGTATGTGAAATTATACTTAACATGATCATGGATTTACCTTATATCCTGGGGTCTCTAGGCTAGCCTAAGAAGGCCAAGAGCTTGTGGATAATAACATGAATACACAGGTTTGTGACAGGGCTATAAATCACATGGGTATTAGTCCATTGACTCACTGTGTTTTTCCTGAACTGATGTATGTATAATAGATTAGATAGACTCTTCCCAGAACTCATAAGGCTTAGGGTACAAAATAGTCATTGCTATGCTCAGCTCCTACATGCAGAATTGTTGGAACATGGTCTCTCTAAAATTCCCCTAGATTAGTTCTGGAAGCTTCCAAGTGGATAAGTCTCATGGAAATAGCCTACCATGCACCAGTCAGAACCTGGGATGACTTACCTCTATATCACCTTTCCCCTCCCTCAACCCACATCTGCCCTGACCTCAGGAGTACAACCCAGAAAGTTAGTGCTTTCCAATTTCTACATGAGAACTTACTCAACATATAAGCATAGTTAGACCATACAATATAGGACATGTGCTCCAATAATTTATTGATGATTTGCTTGAATCTTCTTGATCTATATATTCCATAGTCTATCTGGGCAATATCACAGTCTACTGTGGCATTCCCTTCACTGCCTTCTTGCACTGTGGAGACTGTGGCCAAACAGGTTGTTTCTTTGAGGTCAGCTTTTGCTTTGGCTAGTTGGCCTTAATCACATGGTGATTTCCATATTTAGAAATTGGGAGGAGGGGAAGGAGAGGAAATGTCTGGAAAGTCTGAATCTAAGGAAGGAGAAGGATAATTCTGTTTCATTTCTACACCATGCCCCTTGCTCATCCCTAGGAAGTTTTCTGGGCATAAGAAGGCAGATTAAGTGGGATTTTTAGGATCCATGGCCCGGCTCCCCAAGGAGAACAGGGGACAGCAACAAACTTTGGGACTTAGACTAAAATGACAATGTTCTTGACTTTATGAAATGGGCCTAGGTTTCAATCCTTACTCCACCATTCATTAGTTATATGACCTTATACTCACTACTCACAGGATGACAGAACAATAGAAGAGCATTTGACTCACCTTCAGAAGATTTCCAGTAGGATACACCAATAGCATGAAGACTAACAGGATGAGAAGCCATATTCTTAAGTGTAATGATCACTGTGTCATAAACTTCAGCCTGGATAGTTGGACCCAGCAGACCTGCAAGAATGAGATATCCCTTAAATGTCATTTGCAAGGCTGCTGTTGTTTAGTTGGTAAGCCACATGTCAGACTCTTTTGCAACCCTGTAGATTACAGTCCACCAGGCTCCTCTGTCCATGGGATTTCCCAGGCAAGGATGCTGGAGTGGGTTGGCATTTCCTTCTTTGGGATCTTCCCAAACCAGGGATTAAACCCACATCTCCTGCATTGGCAGGAGGATTCTTTACCCCTGAGCCACCAAGGAAGCCCCAGTTGGAAGACAGCACTCCAGAAAACCTGTTACTACAAAAAATTATGGTCAAAATCATAGTAGAGAAGCACTCCCTTAAGATTATTGATATATGTAGTAGCTGAATGAATGTATAAACTTCTATAACCAGCCCAGCCTTATGGTTGTTCTGAGGGCAGATTTCTGGCAATTCATTGAATACATTTATAAATTCATTCAACTAATAATTGAGTTCCTACTATATTCTATAAACTTCCCTAGGCTCTAGACATGAAGTAGATCTAGAAGATAGGTCATGGATATCACATCCTAGAGACATTAAGTATGTAAATAAACAAGAAAACTTTAGGTTGTTATAAATGCTATAAATGATGGTAGTGTATTAGAAAATGATGAGGCAGGAGGTAGAGGATACTTTAAATATAGTAAAGTAACATGTAGCTGAAGCAAAGTGTACGAGCAAGTGAATAGTAGAAAATAAGGTTATAGATGAAGGCAAAGAATATAACACGTAGGACTTTATAGGTTACAGGAATTTAGAAGAAGAAATGGATTCGAGACTTGTTTAGGAGGAAGACTGTAAAAAATTTAATAAACAGAATCATCAGTTCAATAGAGTCGGAAGACCAAAAGGGGAACTATCATGTCCTGTGACAACAGCAGAGCCTAAAGGGAAGAAGACTCCTCATCTTTGTTGGCAAAGACTGAAAGGGGTGAATCAGCAGATGTGATAACGAGGCCAGCAGTTTCCACGGAGGAGGAGGAGCAACAAACATTTTCTAGCCTAAAATGTTTGCCATGATAAAAAGCTAGTCTGGAACTAAGTTTATTACGGAAGCAAACTATTTTGCTTTGGAATGTCTCATCTAACCCTGAAGCCCAGAGACCATACTCTGGCTAAGCTGACGTTAATGTTGTGGGTGTGGGCCTAGCAAGACCTTTACAACCTCAAGATATTCTTTTGATCTATTTTTAATAACCAACTGAAAAATACAAAGCGATTTGCTTAAACTAGCTTCTGGGGGTATTTTTCTATCCCCTTTCCAGTGTCTATGCTGTAAGCTTTCTCTAACCCTTTTTTCTTTAATAAACTTTTTGCTGGGGCTTCCCCTGGTGGTCCAGTGGGTAAGGACACCGCCTTGCAGTGCAAGGGGCATCGGTTTGATCCCTGGCCTGGGAAGATCCCACGTGCTGCAGAGCGGCTGGACCGATGTGTCCAATTACTGAGCTGGAGCTCTGGGGCGCATGCACCCAGAGCCGGCGCTCTGCAGCGACAGACGCCACTGTGATGGGAGGTCCACAGGAGCCAAGGAACAAAGACGGATGAAAATAGAGAAATGAAAGACCAATAGAAGTGGCCCGCCCGCTCCTCTCCCTCCCCAACCCGACCCCCGCCCAAAATAAATAAATAAATAAATCTTTAAAAAAAAAAAAGAAAACTTTTTGCTGCATGAAGTTCTGAGGGTCCAAAGACAAGTCTTTTTGATCCCAATGTGAAATCTCCTCCTTTGGAGATCAGGAATCCAACACCATTCATGGTAAGCTATCTACTGTCATCTATCATAATGGGGGCTCATCATCTATCAAGACCCAGTCAATAAGCAGTCATAGACTCTTTGTTTACTTGAGCCCTTCCAATTTCCTCTTCCCTTCTATGAACTGTGCTCATCTCCCCCTGGTATTCAGGACTTGTTTGTAGCTTTCTATGGTTGCAGACTCCAAATTGCAATTCCATGATGATCCTGAATAAACCCATCTTTTCTGGAAAAATATCTGGAAACAATTTTAGGTCAGCAAGTCAACAAGACTTGCACATGGGTTGGATGTTGAAGATGGGGCAGGAGGGAAGAGGGAGAGACACAGGAGCTAGGAATGAATCCTGAATTTTTTTTTTTTTAATTTTGGACACTTTTATTGGTCTTTCATTTATTTATTTTCATCCATCTTTGTTCTTTGGCTTGTATGGCCCTCCCATCACAGTGACCTCTCTTGTTGCAGAGCACTGGCTCTGGGCGCATGTGCTCCAGGGTGCTGGCTCGTAATCGGGCACACTGGTCCAGTCGCTCCATGGCACATGGGATCTTCCCAGGCCAGGGATGGAACCAGTGCCCCTTGCACTGCAAAGCGGACTCTACCCACTGGACCACCAGGGAAGACTCTGACTTCTGTAATTTTGATTTGTGCAGCTGAGTGATAGTCAAGCCATGGCACAAAAATTTAAGAGGAAATTTATGACTTATAGAAAGACATACTAAATGTAAGATGCCTACAAATGGTTTTACTGAATGGACTGGATTTAGTGGGATGAAAATATGAAACAGGTTTATTTTTCACAGTTTTTAATTGTATGTAGAATTTTCCTTTCTCACATTTTGAACAATCCCAATTTTCCCCAGTAACCTTTACATATTCAAAGTATCATTTTAGGTACTAATAAGTCCTGTCTGACCTAATATCGAACTTTTGATGTCTCTGCAATTTAGGGATCCCCTCTTCTCCAGTTCAGTTCTGAAATAGACTCAGAAATCTGTAATGGGAAAAGAAAGTTCAGTTGGCAGCTTCACTGCTGTCTCACCTCCCTCTTTCCCACTCACTTTACTGCCTCTGGACTTTCTTTCTCTTTTTTTGCCTCTGGACTTTCTAAGGTTGGAGCTTAGGACAGGAGTGGCAAAGAGATGATTACAAGATCTTTGTCTTTCAATGATAATGTGGCTTTGGTACCCCCTGGATGTTGCACATGACAAAATTCTAAAGCTTTTCATAAGTTCCTAGCCTTATTTTATATAAACTGGAGGAACATGATGGGCTAAACCAATTTGGAACACTATATGAACAAGTTTTGAATTGGTGCGTTGATATCTTTCTTCAGAATTTGGGAGCACCTGTCAAATATAATTCTCAGTGGTAATTCTAAGACAGGAAATAATCTCACCTTAGCATCTTGTTACATGCTTATTTGCCATCTAAGTAGAGGTATCAAGCAAGCAGTCTGAACTGAAGACATAAACTTGGGAATTATTGGCATATATGATCTTTTAAAGCCATAATCATGCTTAAGATCAACTAGGAATTGAAAGGAGGGATACAAGAAAATGAATGCAGGTCCAAGACAAAGGGCAGTTGAACATCTAAAGAATAAACAGAGGAGGAAAGCGGAATAAGAAGATTGAGACCATTCAGTCAGTGCATTTCCCCAAGAGGTGGTAATAAGGGAAGCCTGACCAAGAAAATATTTTCTTTGGCAGCTGACCTCTTAAATTGCAGCCCAAGACTGGGGAATCCTTGCAAGGAAATAAGATACCCAGTTTCACAGTAAAGAGTCAATATTGTTTACATTACCCATCCACGGTGGCCTGGGCTTGGCAGTGTTGAAAAGTTGATCTGTGAACTCTACAAACACAGTCTTTTTGTACATGACTGAGGTGTTGAATGGAAAAGATTTTGGCACTCTAGGAGGAAACCTGTGTCAAAAAAGAAAAAAGTCATTCATTTTGGCTAACCCTTCTCTGAAGCCACTTTGAAAAACAACTGGAAGTCATGCTTCCATCCCACACTCCTCTACTGTAAACAAGGCAGACTGGAAGTTGTATATGAATCCCTGCTATAGACAGAATGCTTATGTGCAGAGCCCTCATGGATGGAATTAGCGCCCTTATAAAAGAGACTCTAGAAAGATCTCTCACCTCTCCCACTATGTAAGTTACAATGAAAAGTGGCACCTATGAGCCAGCAAGAGGGACCTCAGCAGACACCAAATCAGCTGGCACCCTGATCTCGGACGTCTAGCTTCTAGAACTGTGAGAAATAAATGTCTATTGTTTATAAGCCACCCAATCTATGGTATTTTGTTATAGCAGCCTGAACAGACTAAGACAATTCCTAAGATCTATCAAATCAAAATACTGTTTTCAAAAGTCATCTGATACATTAAGTGCCATATAATAAGAAAAAGCATAAAATTGATACTCACACACTTGTGGTCAGTTGCTCAGTCACTCAGGCATGTCAAACTCTGTGTGACCCCCGTGGACTGTAGCCTGCCAGGCTCCTCTGTCCATGGGATTCTCCAGGCAAGAATACTGCAGTGGGTTGCCATGCCCTCCACCAGGGAATCTTTCCAACTCAAGGTTGGAACCCAGGTCTCCTGCATTGCAGGTGGATTCTTTATCACCTGAGCCACTAGGGAAGCCCAGGGGTCTTTAAACCTCCACACCAGGACATGTTAGGTAACTGGACATGGGAGGCAGGCAAGGCAGGGCCATGGTGCCACATTCAGTCCGCAGCTGCCCACAGGACTACCAGCCAGCGACGGCGGGGCCTGCCGGTCAACTGTTGAGTCCCCAAACGACCACCCCTGTGAACCCCTAAATGGGGCAGAGCCTCCCTTTCTCATGGACAGCACCCCTTTTTCTCTTCCCCATCCCCTGAAGATCCTTCCCCTGACCCACATCCCAGGCATCCTTTCCCCACCACCAAGGGCATAGGGAGGGCTCTGACACGGCCTCCGTGAGCCTTCCTCTCTCCTTCCTCTCTGGGGCTGTGGGTGAGGCCACCACACTCTCTGAACTGTGTTAATGATCCTTTTGCAGGTTCACCTATGGAAATCTTGTAGGTGATTCCTGTAGGTGAATCTACAGGACTAGAGAGCTGATCTAGAGAACTTTCACCTCCTCTATGTAGTCAAGGTCCAGTCTTCTCAGCGCTCATCTAGGGCCATGGGCCAACCCAGCAGGGCAGATGCCAGAGCCTCACTGGTTGCCATCCAATTGGTAGTAGAGACTGGTGGTGTGTACAAAGGTGTGTACACACACACTACCAGTCAAAAAAATCTTTTGCTAAAACGATAACCATAACATCATTCAATTTTATCTCTAAAAACATCCATAACTTTCATCTAGGTATCTTGAATTCAAATGTTGTCAGTATGTACTTAAAATTACATAAATACCCCCAATTATCCTAGGTGGTCCAGTGGTAAACAGTCCACCTACCAGTGCAGGAGACACAAGAGACACAGGTTTGATTCCAGGTTCAGAAAGATCCCTTGGAGTAGGAAATGGCAATCCCATGGATAGATGAGCCTAGCAGGCTACAGCACACATGGTTGCAAAGAGTCAGACATGACTGAGCCCGTGGACACACGCTCCTCACATCCATTTACTCATGGATCAGCTACTGAATCAGAAATTTCATAATTAATTATGTTAATATTCTTCAAATGTTATTCTATGCCTCACTTATTAAAACCTCTTAAAACATAGGTTGCCATGTCCCAGTGGCCCAGTCTAGGTTGAGTAATCAAAAGTCTAAGGCTAGCAAAGAAGGCCCCAGGTGAACTGGTAAAACAAAATGTTCAGTCCGCAGCTGCCCACAGGACTACCAGCCAGCGACGGCGGGGCCTGCCGGTCAACTGTTGAGTCCCCAAACGACCACCCCTGTGAACCCCTAAATGGGGCAGAGCCTCCCTTTCTCATGGACAGCACCCCTTTTTCTCTTCCCCATCCCCTGAAGATCCTTCCCCTGACCCACATCCCAGGCATCCTTTCCCCACCACCAAGGGCATAGGGAGGGCTCTGACACGGCCTCCGTGAGCCTTCCTCTCTCCTTCCTCTCTGGGGCTGTGGGTGAGGCCACCACACTCTCTGAACTGTGTTAATGATCCTTTTGCAGGTTCACCTATGGAAATCTTGTAGGTGATTCCTGTAGGTGAATCTACAGGACTAGAGAGCTGATCTAGAGAACTTTCACCTCCTCTATGTAGTCAAGGTCCAGTCTTCTCAGCGCTCATCTAGGGCCATGGGCCAACCCAGCAGGGCAGATGCCAGAGCCTCACTGGTTGCCATCCAATTGGTAGTAGAGACTGGTGGTGTGTACAAAGGTGTGTACACACACACTACCAGTCAAAAAAATCTTTTGCTAAAACGATAACCATAACATCATTCAATTTTATCTCTAAAAACATCCATAACTTTCATCTAGGTATCTTGAATTCAAATGTTGTCAGTATGTACTTAAAATTACATAAATACCCCCAATTATCCTAGGTGGTCCAGTGGTAAACAGTCCACCTACCAGTGCAGGAGACACAAGAGACACAGGTTTGATTCCAGGTTCAGAAAGATCCTTGGAGTAGGAAATGGCAATCCCATGGATAGATGAGCCTAGCAGGCTACAGCACACATGGTTGCAAAGAGTCAGACATGACTGAGCCCGTGGACACACGCTCCTCACATCCATTTACTCATGGATCAGCTACTGAATCAGAAATTTCATAATTAATTATGTTAATATTCTTCAAATGTTATTCTATGCCTCACTTATTAAAACCTCTTAAAACATAGGTTGCCATGTCCCAGGGGCCCAGTCTAGGTTGAGTAATCAAAAGTACTAATGTGCATCATAGCAAAGAAGGCCCCAGGTGAACTGGTAGAAAATACAAAACAGTTGTTGGTGACTGTTTATACTCGCTGATTTTCATGTGCTGATCACTTTTGTACCCCATGGAGTAGTTCTGCAGTTTTCTACATGCCATAGAAAACCTCTCTTCTTGGCTCATGCTCTGGACATCTAACTCTTGTCTCTCATCATATTTTACCAATTGGTATTCTTTCAACAAGCTAAGGAAATATAGGTATGAGGCATGGACATCTGTGTAATAAAGATTCATATGAAGAAAACAAGACTCCTTCCCTGGAAGAAAGCTTTTGTATGGAGATCCTATTCTCCAAACTCCAATCAGTCAAAAAAATTGAGGACTCACCGCCTGTAGATGTACACGTATTCACTTATAAACCATGTACTACATGCCATTGTGATATCAAAAACGCATGCTAGAAATATGGGAAAAAAAGAAGTTTTAAAGATATATAAATAGATGTGGAGTGGATGTTGTTTCTTGACTTGTTGACCTTCAGCGGCTTTTAAAAAGCAGGATATACAAGAGATGGAGAATGGTACAAATGATAACAATAAAATGCGAGAAGGAGAGGCACCTTCTGATTGTGGGTATTGATGTGGTTGGAACAATAGTCACACTATCCCTGGGATTACCATGATGTGAAATAAATAATAAGGCATCTCGTATTTATTACTTTTCTTTCTCAATCTTATGCTGAAACAAAAATTTCAGCATTCCTTTAAGGAGTAGCCACACCAGTGAATCATTTATTTCCATAATAAATTTTGTTTTTTTCTTAGAAAGTTTTAGTGGGAATGCTGACGTAGAAAAGGAAAATGTAACCTAATAGTGGTGAAAATTGCTAAATTGGAAAATTACTGACCTACAGGGATTTTAAAATTTTTCCAAATTTTTTTGTTGTAGTAAGACACACAAAACATAGTATTTACTATCTTAAAAATCTTTAAGTGTACATTCTGTTACTACTAAGAACATTAATACCATTAATGTAATGATAACCATCCTCAGCATCCTTCTTCATAACTCTTTGTACCTTGGAAAACTGAAACTCTAACTCTTCAGGAAGTGGGGCTTCCTCTGGGTCCTGAAACAACTATTCTATTTTCTATCTCTATAAATTTTACTACTGTAAGCACTTCATATAAGTAGACTCATACAGCATTTGACTTTTTGTGACTAGCTTCTTTCACTGAGCATAAACTCTTCAATGTTCAATCATTTTGTAACAAATGTAAGAATTCTCTTCTTTGTAAGGCCTAAATAATATTCTATTTTAGGTATATACCATGCTATGTTTATTTATTCACCCATCAATGGGTACTTGGGTTGCTTCCATGTTTTAATTATTGAGAATAATGCTACTATAAACACTGGTGTACAGATATCTCAAGATTCTGCTTTCAGTTATTTTAAGTACATATCCAGAACTAGAATTGACGAGTCACATGACAACACAGATGGAGTGGCAGGGAACGGTGGAAAGAAGAGGGGTGCACTCAGACAGACACACCAGACAGCCATTCACAGAAGGAGGCTCTGTGAGCCCGAGACAGTGTCGAGATCAAGGAGGAAGGATCATCCAAGGAAGTGAGGGAGATGCCTCCTCAGAAAACAGAAGGGTTTGGCTGAGCCTGAAAATGGTGACTGTGCACCTAATAGTTTAGCATCCTTTCCTTCACGTGAGGAAGATCATTGGAAGCACTAGAGAAACTGGCCAACCTACAGTCACAGAGGAAGACCTCCACACCCTTGGAGTGGTCAAGCAGCAGATCAACTCAAAACACTCCTTGAGGGCTTCCCCTGGTGGTCCAGTGGGTAAGGACACCGCCTTGCCGTGCAAGGGGCGCCGGTTCGAGCCCTGGTCTGGGAAGATCCCACGTGCTGCGGAGCGGCTAGACTGATGTGTCCAATCACCGAGCCAGAGCTCTGGCGCGCATTCGCCCAGAGCCGGTGCTCTGCAACAACAGACGCCACCGCGATGGGAGGCCCATGGGAGCCAAAGAACAAAGACAGATGAACACAGAGAAAAATTTTTTTTTATTTTAAGAACATTAATACCATTAATGTAATGATAACCATCCTCAGCATCCTTCTTCATAACTCTTTGTACCTTGGAAAACTGAAACTCTAACTCTTCAGGAAGTGGGGCTTCCTCTGGGTCCTGAAACAACTATTCTATTTTCTATCTCTATAAATTTTACTACTGTAAGCACTTCATATAAGTAGACTCATACAGCATTTGACTTTTTGTGACTAGCTTCTTTCACTGAGCATAAACTCTTCAATGTTCAATCATTTTGTAACAAATGTAAGAATTCTCTTCTTTGTAAGGCCTAAATAATATTCTATTTTAGGTATATACCATGCTATGTTTATTTATTCACCCATCAATGGGTACTTGGGTTGCTTCCATGTTTTAATTATTGAGAATAATGCTACTATAAACACTGGTGTACAGATATCTCAAGATTCTGCTTTCAGTTATTTTAAGTACATATCCAGAACTAGAATTGACGAGTCACATGACAACACAGATGGAGTGGCAGGGAACGGTGGAAAGAAGAGGGGTGCACTCAGACAGACACACCAGACAGCCATTCACAGAAGGAGGCTCTGTGAGCCCGAGACAGTGTCGAGATCAAGGAGGAAGGATCATCCAAGGAAGTGAGGGAGATGCCTCCTCAGAAAACAGAAGGGTTTGGCTGAGCCTGAAAATGGTGACTGTGCACCTAATAGTTTAGCATCCTTTCCTTCACGTGAGGAAGATCATTGGAAGCACTAGAGAAACTGGCCAACCTACAGTCACAGAGGAAGACCTCCACACCCTTGGAGTGGTCAAGCAGCAGATCAACTCAAAACACTCCTTGAGGGCTTCCCCTGGTGGTCCAGTGGGTAAGGACACCGCCTTGCCGTGCAAGGGGCGCCGGTTCGAGCCCTGGTCTGGGAAGATCCCACGTGCTGCGGAGCGGCTAGACTGATGTGTCCAATCACCGAGCCAGAGCTCTGGCGCGCATTCGCCCAGAGCCGGTGCTCTGCAACAACAGACGCCACCGCGATGGGAGGCCCATGGGAGCCAAAGAACAAAGACAGATGAACACAGAGAAACTGAAAGACCAATAGAAGTGGCCTGCCTGCTCCCCTCCCTCCCCAACTCGACCCCCGCCCAAAATAAAAATAAATAAATAAATCTTTAAAAAAAAAAAAAAACAAACACTCCTTGAAAGTGTGTGCTGGTTTGTGCGGAGCTCTCTAAAGGAGGCTGATCAAGGAGGCAAAGAGGAGTCTGAGGCAGAAGCAAAAAGGAGAGGCAGCCTCCCTCCCTTCCCAGAGAGCCTTGCATCTCAGTCCATCCCAGGCTTTCCAGATGCCTGAGAAAGCACGTGCTTGGGGAGCAGCTGGCCAGCCCAAGGCCAGGACAAATGACTCTGTGTGCTGGCTGAGAACAGGAAGCCAGTGTACTGATAAGGAAGACCTTCCAGTAAAAGGAGGGGATTCACAGAGGAAGGAGTGGGGACCTGCATGGATCAGAGTGCCCAACCAGGCCGAATGAACTGATTCTAAACAGCCCATCTCATTTAGTCTTCCTATGTGGTCACCTTTACCTCAAGTTACACTCACAGTCATGTTGGGGATCCCTGGCGACCAGTTGCTAAGGGGAGGAAAAAATCTGAGCTTTATTTACAGATGGGTCAGCATGATTTGTGACTTCCCATGTGGCTCCGTGGTAAAGAACCGGCCTGCAATGCAGGAGATCCTGGGTTTGATTCCTGGGTGGGGAAGATCCCCTGGAGGAGGAAATGAAAACCCACTTCAGTATTCTTGCCAGGAAAACCCCATGGACAGAGGAGCCTGATGAGCTACAGTCCACAGGGTCACAAAGAGTCAGACACGACTGAAGCAACTGGTCTCTCTCTGTCACACACACACACACACACACACACACACACTCCTTGATATGCAGGTGCAAGCCAAAAATTGACTGATGCTGTATTATGGGCCCACTCAGAGTTGGGTTTAATAGACAGTGGTGGGGCTTCCCTGGTGGTCCAGTGGGTAAAGAGTCTGCCATGCAGTGCAGGGAGCACTGGTTCGATCCCTGGCCTGGGAAGATCCCACGTACTGCGGGAGCGGCTGGACCCGTGTGTCCAATTGTGAGCCAGTGCTCTGGAGCACATGCGCCCAGAGCTAGTGCTCTGCAGCGGGGGAGGCCACTGCAATGGGAGGCCCACACAAGCCAAAGAGTAAAAGAGCCAATGAAAGAGGCCAAAAAAAAAAAAAGAATAGACAGTGGTGAAAAAAAAAAGAATGGACTGAACCCAGTGAACTAAATTTTGGCTAAAGTTGTTGGTTGTTCACTTTGAGTAGAAAGAAAAATGGTTCAATGTTCAAATATGTACAGACTAATGAACAGCACCAGATAGACTGACTGTCTGTTCAGGGGCCTAAAAGAAAAAGGAGTAGAAGGTCACGGACAACGATGTCTGAGGCCAAGGCATATTAGCTGGTGAGTACAAAATAAGAACACCTTCATGTCATATGTTAATGCTTTGGACAGTATCTATTGTGGAAGAAGCACAAAACAATAACCTAGACAACATTACTGACTGTTACCATCAGCCAGCCTCTACGTGTACCATCTCTGTACTGGCATGATGTGAGCTAAGTGATTATGGTAGTTTGGAGAGAATTAATGCATTGACCCAAAAGCAAGGTTTCCCACTGATTAAGGCTCATTTAACTGGTATTGCCTTCGAAAATCCAACCTGCCAGCAACAGAAACCAATGCTGAGTTCCTAGTCGGTCCATCATGGAGACTAGCCAGCTATTTGGTGGCAAATTGACTGCATGAAATCCCTTCCATCCTAGAAGGGCTGGAGCTTCATTCTGATAGGAAGAGACATCTGTTCCAGGGATATGTTATCTTTCCTACCTGCAGGGCCTTAGCCAGTATCACTGTCTGAGGACTCAAAGAAGGTTTGATCTACTGATGCAGGATCTTTTATGGCATCATATCAGACTGGGACCACTGCACAGCAAAGGAGGTGATGGAGTGAGCCCACAACCATGGCATTCATTGGCTTTATCATATGCCATCCCATCCAGAAGCTGCCAGACAGAAAGCAATGGAATGACCTCTACACCTAAAGCTCAGAGGATAGAGGGTCAACCTCCAAGGTGCTAAATGTGCATTGATTCAGAGATGGTTCTGTGGCCCCAGTTAGAACACATGGGTTTAGGAACCAAAGAATGGCAGCATATGAACCTCTTCTCCCCCGTGACCTGCCTGGGGAGTCTGTGCCTTTGGTTCCCACCTGGAACTCAGCGCTCAATGATTCAGAAGGTCCTTGCAGCAAAAACGCAAGCGTCTCACTGAATGAGAAGCCAGGGGCACCACCTGGCCACCTGGGGCTACCTTACCCAAGGAGCGGCACACCAGAGGAGGAGCCCCCAGAACGTGCCACGGAGAAGAGGGGTGGGGCTGCCCCTCGTGAGATGGGCAGGAGTGGGTCATGCCCCAGGGCAGCAACGCCAGCTGAGGGGCACCGTGCAGTGGCTTCTGGGACCTGGGGAAAACTGCCCTGACGCACGTGAGGCCATGGCAGGTAAGTGGGAGCTGAGACAGAGAAAGGCTGGGGAGGGCCAGGAGAGTGCTGGAACCCGGCCCCCTGCGGGGTGGGAGCTGCTGGAGGCCAGCCTGCAGCTCAGGTCTCTTCAAGGGGCTCATGCTCCCCACACTGGCCCTTCCCAGGGAGGCCACGCCCACCCCAGAGCAGAACACACTCCTCCCCAGGATTATTGTTCAGTCGCTGAGTCATGTCTAACTCTTTGTGACCCCATGGACTGCAGAATGCCAGGCTTCCCTGTCCTTCACTATCTTCTCAGGATAGTCAGTGTATAATGGCTGATCAGTGTGGAAACACAGAGGCTTGGCCACCTTGGCCCAACTGAGACAACTCAAGAGTCATCCCAATTCCCATTCTTGGAGGGCTGACCTGCATGGTGGCCCAGCTTCTCTCTCTGCCCACCCCTGATTCCTCAGGTATTGATCCCAAGAACACACTAAATAACATTCCTGCACGACAATCTTTGTCTCAAAGTCTGTTTCTAGGGAACCCAATCTGTGATATTGTTGCTGCTGCGTAGTCCCTTCGCACGTGTCCGACTCTGTGTGATGCCATGGACTGCAGCCTGCCAGGCTCCTCCATGGGATTCTCCAGGAAAGAATACTGGAGTGGGTTGTCATGCCCTCCTCCAGAGATGGTTCTGTGGCCCCAGTTAGAACACATGGGTTTAGGAACCAAAGAATGGCAGCATATGAACCTCTTCTCCCCGTGACCTGCCTGGGGAGTCTGTGCCTTTGGTTCCCACCTGGAACTCAGCGCTCAATGATTCAGAAGGTCCTTGCAGCAAAAACGCAAGCGTCTCACTGAATGAGAAGCCAGGGGCACCACCTGGCCACCTGGGGCTACCTTACCCAAGGAGCGGCACACCAGAGGAGGAGCCCCCAGAACGTGCCACGGAGAAGAGGGGTGGGGCTGCCCCTCGTGAGATGGGCAGGAGTGGGTCATGCCCCAGGGCAGCAACGCCAGCTGAGGGGCACCGTGCAGTGGCTTCTGGGACCTGGGGAAAACTGCCCTGACGCACGTGAGGCCATGGCAGGTAAGTGGGAGCTGAGACAGAGAAAGGCTGGGGAGGGCCAGGAGAGTGCTGGAACCCGGCCCCCTGCGGGGTGGGAGCTGCTGGAGGCCAGCCTGCAGCTCAGGTCTCTTCAAGGGGCTCATGCTCCCCACACTGGCCCTTCCCAGGGAGGCCACGCCCACCCCAGAGCAGAACACACTCCTCCCCAGGATTATTGTTCAGTCGCTGAGTCATGTCTAACTCTTTGTGACCCCATGGACTGCAGAATGCCAGGCTTCCCTGTCCTTCACTATCTTCTCAGGATAGTCAGTGTATAATGGCTGATCAGTGTGGAAACACAGAGGCTTGGCCACCTTGGCCCAACTGAGACAACTCAAGAGTCATCCCAATTCCCATTCTTGGAGGGCTGACCTGCATGGTGGCCCAGCTTCTCTCTCTGCCCACCCCTGATTCCTCAGGTATTGATCCCAAGAACACACTAAATAACATTCCTGCACGACAATCTTTGTCTCAAAGTCTGTTTCTAGGGAACCCAATCTGTGATATTGTTGCTGCTGCGTAGTCCCTTCGCACGTGTCCGACTCTGTGTGATGCCATGGACTGCAGCCTGCCAGGCTCCTCCCATGGGATTCTCCAGGAAAGAATACTGGAGTGGGTTGTCATGCCCTCCTCCAGGGGATCTCCCCAACACAGGGATGGAACCCAGGTCTCCTGCAGTGCAGGCAAATTCCTCACCAATGAGCCATCAAGGAAGCCCTATATATATTGGAGTGGATTGCTATTTCCTTCTCCAATCCATGATATAAATTCATATTTAAATATGCTCTAATTTCATCCATCTGTGGAAATTTCCATGACACCAGCTTTGGCATAGATCTACATGGCTTTTAGTCATTTAACATTGAGTTCATCTGTCCCATCTCCTGGTCACCTTGAGGAACAGTTATCAACTTGTTCCAATTTGTTCCCTTCCCCTCTGCCTATCCCATCTCCTTGGCTCTGCTGAGTCTGCATTACTCAGTTTCTCCAAAGTTTCCATTGTTTTCTAACAAGACTCAGATCCATGTCCAAAGATAGGTATTTTGACACACACTAGCAATGTTTTTGCTTTAATATTTTAATATTTCTGACTAAAATGAAAATATAAGAATAAAAAATATTTGCTAGATTAAGAACTTGAAAGAGCAGAGAAGGAACAGAATCACCAGTATACAGAAACAATGTTTTTCTCTCTCTGAAGGAAACATAAAAAGTCAAAAGCTAGATAAAAGAACAAGGTTGTGCAATAGAGAAACAGAAGGCCTATTCCCCTTTTCAAATGGGACGTGATTTATGTCTCAGATTCAGGGTAATCTGCAGAGTAAGTGACAAAATGTTCCCATGTTCACAAGTTTTACTCCTCCCTAACTTACGTGAGTTTTTGTTTGTGTGTTTCCCTTGGGGTTTGATATATAAATCTTGCCAAATATATTTGGTGACAAAGTCCTTGACTTGAACTCTTCTTTCCCATTTTATCCCAAGCCAGTCGGAAAACCTATTATATCCTCTGACCCTTGCTTGGGAAGAAGTTGAGCAGCTGCAGGAATAGATAATATAAAACTGAATTTCCCAGATGTTTATTTCAAATTTTGGCAAAGGTTGTCAGGATATGTCCAGAGTCAGCTTTTCCTGTTAATCAGTATCAGAATAATCTAGACTATAAAATGGCATCACCAAAATCTCCTCCATGGGATTCTCCAGGAAAGAATACTGGAGTGGGTTGTCATGCCCTCCTCCAGGGGATCTCCCCAACACAGGGATGGAACCCAGGTCTCCTGCAGTGCAGGCAAATTCCTCACCAATGAGCCATCAAGGAAGCCCTATATATATTGGAGTGGATTGCTATTTCCTTCTCCAATCCATGATATAAATTCATATTTAAATATGCTCTAATTTCATCCATCTGTGGAAATTTCCATGACACCAGCTTTGGCATAGATCTACATGGCTTTTAGTCATTTAACATTGAGTTCATCTGTCCCATCTCCTGGTCACCTTGAGGAACAGTTATCAACTTGTTCCAATTTGTTCCCTTCCCCTCTGCCTATCCCATCTCCTTGGCTCTGCTGAGTCTGCATTACTCAGTTTCTCCAAAGTTTCCATTGTTTTCTAACAAGACTCAGATCCATGTCCAAAGATAGGTATTTTGACACACACTAGCAATGTTTTTGCTTTAATATTTTAATATTTCTGACTAAAATGAAAATATAAGAATAAAAAATATTTGCTAGATTAAGAACTTGAAAGAGCAGAGAAGGAACAGAATCACCAGTATACAGAAACAATGTTTTTCTCTCTCTGAAGGAAACATAAAAAGTCAAAAGCTAGATAAAAGAACAAGGTTGTGCAATAGAGAAACAGAAGGCCTATTCCCTTGTCAAATGGGACGTGATTTATGTCTCAGATTCAGGGTAATCTGCAGAGTAAGTGACAAAATGTTCCCATGTTCACAAGTTTTACTCCTCCCTAACTTACGTGAGTTTTTGTTTGTGTGTTTCCCTTGGGGTTTGATATATAAATCTTGCCAAATATATTTGGTGACAAAGTCCTTGACTTGAACTCTTCTTTCCCATTTTATCCCAAGCCAGTCGGAAAACCTATTATATCCTCTGACCCTTGCTTGGGAAGAAGTTGAGCAGCTGCAGGAATAGATAATATAAAACTGAATTTCCCAGATGTTTATTTCAAATTTTGGCAAAGGTTGTCAGGATATGTCCAGAGTCAGCTTTTCCTGTTAATCAGTATCAGAATAATCTAGACTATAAAATGGCATCATCAAAATAAAGATTCTATCAACTTTTTCCTGGTAAATACATGTGACTGCCTATAAAACTACAGAAAGCTATATACTAAATAAATAATTTTCTCCATTCAATTCAATTTTACACACAGATTGTTATTCACTATACCTCAACTTGCATGCTAGATGAAAGCTATAATATAGGCACAATTGTATTAAATATAATTATCTCAACACTAATTTTCAAAAAGTTCAAAATTAACAGATAAATGGCCAATGGTTCATTTAGATACCAGAGTACTGACCATCTGGGCCTATACTTCAGGATCGTGAGCACTGTACAACCACAGGCTTGGATCCTTTCCTTACACCATACATAAAAATTAACTCAGTGTATCAAAGAAATCAATATAAGAGCTAAAGCTATAAAACTCTTAGAAGAAAGTACATGTATAAGTCTTTGTGATTTTGGATTCGACAGTAGCTTTTTAGATATGATACCTAAAACATGGGCAACTAGCAGGAAAAAAATAGATAAATTGGAGTTCATCAAAATGAAAACCTTTGTGATGGAAGAGAATATTGAAAACAGGTACATCTAAAAATGTACTTGTATCCAGAATATATAAAAAATTCTCAAAACTCAACAATAACAAGACAACCTAATTCAAAATGTGCCAAAGATTTGAATAATCATATTATTAAATAATATACAGGAATGGTAAATTACACATGTAAAAACACTCTGCATCTTTAGTTATTAGTGAAATGTAAATTAAACATACAGTAAGACACTAGCACATAGTCATTAAAATGACTAAAATTAAATACTAGCAACATCAAATATTGCCTAGTATGTGTTGCAACTTTCAAGCATTGTTGGTAAGAGTACAAAATGGTATAACCATTCCAGAAATCTGTTCCTAGTTTCTTATAAAGTTAAACATGCATTTCCACATGATCCAGCAATTTCACTCATCAATATGCAGTTAAGATAAATGAAAGCGGATGGCCACACAAATGCTTGTACAAGAATGTTTATAGCAGGTTTATTTATATTAACCCCTGGAAACAATCCAATGGTTCAAGTGGCAGTGAAAAGATATGCACATTGTGATACATTCCCTTATATCGAACAGCAATCATCAATAAAGAGGACAGAACAATTTCATGTGACGACCTGGGCAAATTTCCAAATCATGATGGTTAAGATAAAAAGCCAGACACTGAAGAGTGCATACTGTATGAATCTACTGATATAAAACTCTTGTAAAGTCAAAAGCAAATTTGAAATTTCAGAGTGGAGCTTGTTGCTTGGTGCCAGGCCGAGGTAGAGGACTTACTGAAAAGTTGCAGGATGGTTGATTGGGGTGATGGTTATGTAACTTGTATGATTTCACAAAACTTCTCAAACTGAGCATTTAAAAATCTGTGTGTTTCATTTTATGTAAACTATATCTGTGATAGGCAAAATGTCATCTCTAATGACCTTTGCCCCTTGGTGTTATGCTCTAAATATGTTCTGTTACGTGGTAGAAGAAATTTGGCAGATGTGTTTAAGGTTGTTAATCAGCTGATCTTGAGATGGGGAGATTACCTTGAAATGTCTGAGTGGGTCCAACATAATCATGAAGTTTCCTAAAAGTGGAAGAGGAAGGCAGAGCAGAAGGTTTAAAAGATGACATGGAGGGAGAAGCCGCTGGAACCCGGAGCAGAGAAGCCGCTGGAACCCGGAGCGGAGAAGCCGCGGTGGAGAAGCCGCAGCGCGGGGATGCACCTCTTGTTCCTCAGATGCTGGTATGTGAACTAATATCACGGAACACCATAGCAAACCAGACATAGAGCCTACACCTATATTTGCAATAGGCTATTGATCTGGATGGAAATAAAACTAGACAGAGGGCTTCCCTGGTGGCTCAGTGGTGAAGAGTTCGCCTGTCAATGCAGGAGACTCAGGTTCAATCTCTGATCTGGGAGGATCCTACATGCTGAGGAGCAACTAAGCCCGTGAGCCACAACTATGGAGCCTGTGTTCCAGAGCCTTGGAGCCGCAACTATTTGAACCCAGGTGCCACAACTACTGAAGCTCGTGTTCCCTAGAGCCTGAGTTCCCCAACCAGAGAAGTCACCACAAGAAGCCTGCTCACCTTAACTAGAGAGTAGCCCCCACTTCCTGCAACTAGAGAAGAGCCTACGGCAGCAGTGAAAACACAGAATAGCCAAAAAAAATATAGATAAATAAATAAAACGCATTTCTTAAAAACAAACTAAACAGATCCTACTCTCACACTATATTAAAATAATTATCAGATGAATTGAAGACATAAATGTAAAAAGTAAAACAGTAAATATTTTGCAAGTGAATCTAGAAGAACAAACTTCATGTGCAGAAAACATTTTTAAACAAACACTGACAACTCTGAAGACATGAAAGAAAAGATAGATATATTTGACTATAAAAACTAAAAACTTTTTTGGCCAAAGTTATAAACAAAGTCAACAGACAAACAATAGATCTTGGGTGAAATTTCAATATACATTAGTATATTAATGTAGTATGACAAAGGGTTAATATTTGTAAGAATAAAATATTTCTCATAATTTAAAAAATGAAACAGCTCAAAGAAAAATGGGCGAAACATATGAAGTAATATCTCAAAATATAAATGTAGTAGTAAACAAGCATTTGAAAAGATGTTCAAACTCATTAGAAATAAAATGAATGATAAAACTTGTTGTTGATGTGACTGCAAGGAGAAGGGCACTCCTATGTATTGATGGTAGGAATGTTTGAAGAGTTTTGGCCTTTTTGGAAATTAAAACTGAAAAGGAAATATTCCCTTCATTGCAGCAATATCCTTTTCGAAAATCTGTCCTATAGAAATAAAAGTACCAGTATGTAATGATATAGGATAGAATGGCCAAAAACTGGAATAATATGGAATGTTACATAGCTATTAAATTTTACATAGCCATTAAACTGCCTTGTGCAGAATTTTATCAGGTGTTAATGAGTGATAAAAGTGTATAATATCCCATTTTTGTAAAACAAACAATGACCAAGAAAACCGTTATTTGCATACATGTGCAAACATATGTGTACATGAATCTAGGGCTACCTGATACTAGGGTTACCTAATTAGGGATAATCAAGAAACAGGTTCAGGTAGGAGGGTGGGGAGCAAAACAAAAAGAACAAAAAAGACTGCAATGCTTGTATGACACGATCATATTTAATACTGACATTACCATGGCATGTGTACTGGGTTTAAAACTTTTAATACATATTTAAAGAAAACGCAACAAAATTTTAAATAAATGCTTTCAGCATTCAACTCAATAAGCAAAAAGTTAGATCAACAAAATGAAACAAAGGAAATTAGGAAGAAGAAATGAATTTCTGAAAGTAAAAAACAGAGCCAAAAAATGGTTCCCGACAAAATAAAATCGAGTAACTTCCTGAAAATATTATTTATAAGAGAGGTAACGAGAATATACACAAGCTTAGAATGGAGATATAACTACAGACACAAACAGTTTAACAAAATCTTGTGACTATTATGCAACTTGATACCAATACACTATAAAATCTAGGGATGACAGATTGCTTTCTAGGAAAATGTATATAATGAATACTGACTGAAGAATAGGTAGAAAATCTGAATAAATCAATGACCATAGATATATTGGAAAAATTATTTAATACTACTCTCCCCAGATGTGCCAGAACTCAGAAAATATGAAAAGCTTTTGAATTCATGGTTAATACTATTCTTACATCAAATTGTGTAATACTGATGGGTCTTGTTGTTGTTCTCCCTGTGGAAGCTCGGAGGTAGGCTGATGGAAGTTTGTTCTGTCTCTTTTGCTTCTTGCCTCTTTGCCCTCACTCTACTCTACTCTCTAGTTTCCAGAGTGGCAACATGTGACAAAGAGAAGCAATGAACGAAATAGACAAAAAATATCAACAAATTGGTTATAGCTATGAAAAGGATTGACAATTACTTGGACATGCTTTTTCTGGGCTTAAGTGGCATCACAGCCATTGTAACCCATATCTGCACCTTCCTCTAGCCAGAGTCACATCCCCACCATCCAGATCAGCGCCTCTAGAACATGTGTTTACCTCGTGCCCATGTGCAGCTCACTGAGCAGTTCACTTTGCATGTAGTCCCAGGACAGTTCCACTGCACCCAGGTAGTATCTTCTGATGGCACCAAAGTTGAATGGCAAAAAGCACAGAAAGAAGCAGGTGGAGAGCTCTATTTGCATGGCTCTGATTGCTAGAAAATGATCGAGAAGAGAAATGAAAGATTAATTCTTCTCTAAAAATATCTTGACTTCCAGGAGAAAAAAAAAATAAGGCAAATTTTCTATGATTTTGTGAAAAGTCCCAAAATATTCACAAAGGACTTTAGGGGACTTGACTGCCTGGAAGTGACAGCAGCATTAGTGCTCAGCAGTGGCAGATAGGATTGCTTCCTTTTGGGCAGAGGGAAGCAATCACAGGAAGTAGGAAAAGGGAGGCTGAGCTAAAGCTTAACCCATTCACCTCTGAAAGCAGCGGGAGCCTAAGAATATTGTTTTGCCCCAAACCTTGGAGGAAAGAAAGAAAGAAAGGCACTCAGGTGAAGAGGAGCACCAATCTGTGCTCATATTCCTGGCACACTACAACCCTCTTTCTTAGTGGTAGCAGAAAGAAACACTAAGAATGTCAAAGATTCTGGAATCTACCTGCACTAACAAGAATAACCCATATTCTAACAGACTTGCTGTTTCTATTCTTGCCCCTCACAGAGACACCACTGAATGACCTTCAAAACCATAAAGCAGGGAGCTTCCCTGGTGGTCCAGTGGGTAAGGACACCGCCTTGCAGTGCAAGGGGCGCCGGTTCGATCCCTGGCCTGGGAAGATCCCACGTGCCGCGGCTGGACCCATGTGTCCAATGACCGAGCCAGAGCTCTGGAGCACATGCGCCCAGGGTGCTCAGCGACAGAGGCCACAGCGATGGGAGGCCCACAAGAGCCAAGAACAAAGACGGATGAAAATAGACAAATGAAAGACCAATAGAAGTGGCCCGCCCACCCCCTCCCTCCCCCCAAAAAATAAATTAAAAAAAAAAAGAGAAAGAACTGTGCCCAAAAAGGAAAGTAAATATGATAAGGTGCAGAAGGGGTGTTGCAATTTTAAATGCCGATAGCCATGGGAAACGTGCCTGAGCAGCTTACATTTCAGGAAGAGGCCTGTGGCTTGTACATGAAAGCTGTAGGGAGCCATAGCCTCTGAGCAGGGGAGGGTTGTGAGCTTTGGTCACAACGGATAGGCTTTAATGGTATAAGGGTACGAGCAGGTGGCCTGCAACTGAGGGCGATTTGGCCTGGGACAGAAGCAGTGGAGGCAGGAGCAGGGCTGCAATCACTGTGAAGGTGGCGCTTAGGCTGGTTGCTGATGAATTGGGTTTGTGGGCTTTGAGAGAAGTGTTCGGAATAACTGCAACGTTTTTGACAAGGATTGTGTCGGCCTGAACTGGGAAGGAGTAACGACAGTTGTTGGGGCTGGGGCAGTGACAACGACGTGCTGGGTGTTGACATGAACAACTACCACAAGCTCGCTTTCCCTATGTTTCGTATAGTGAGGGGTGAAGCAGCGTTCGCTAGGAAATTACCGTGCAACACCGGCGCGCGAGGAACCCGCATCCAAGCGACGGCGGAGCGCGACTCTACGGCGACGCAACGCCTCCGCGAGAGGCCGTCTGCGCACGCGCGTCAGGCCCGCAGCGGGGCGGGGCCGCGAGGCTGGCGTCGCCGCGGCGCGCCCCGCCCGGCCTCTTCCGCCGCCGCCGCGGGGATGGAAACGTCGACCCCACGTGCCGGAAGCCGACGACGGCGGAAGGCGGTACGCCCCTCGGTGTCCCACCGCGCCCAGCCGGGTGTCATCGCGAGACCCGCTCGCCGAAATGGCTGCAGCCAGTCAAGGTAAGGGCGGGCGCGCGCCTGGGGCGCCGCGGGGAGCCGCCTTCCCGGGCTCCGGAAGGGGACGGGCGCCGCGCCTCCCAGGCCAGGCCGCGCCCCCGCGGAGCCCGAGGGGCGTAGGGGCGTCGAGGGCGCCCGGGGCTCGTCCCGGGCTCGGCCAAGGTCAGCGGCCGCGCTGGCGCCGAGCTTCCCCGGGGCGTTGGCTCGGGTCAGGCTCCTCCGACTTCCGGCCCCGCCCCGGCAGCCCGGGCCCGGCGACATTTTGTCCGTGTTCGCTGCGGCGCTCGCGAACCGGGCGGAGAAGGCGGCTCCCTGCCGGCGGCATTCTGTGTGCGGCCTCCTGTCCTCGCGTCCTGATGGTTTTGAAAGAGTGCACTTGGTATGATTGCTGGAAATCGCCTGTGTGGTCCGCGTGGTCAAGAGCCCCCGACGGACAGCCCCTGGAGGAAGTGCAGTGCACGCCGTCTTTCAGCCCCCGCCTGGGCCACTGCTTTGAATGCTTCAGCGTATATTCATTTCAGTACGGGCCATCACCGGCGTTAGTGCATAAATTCTTTGAAAGACAACGAGTGAAAATACTCAGTTATTTCTTTATTATTTGCCATGTTTTGCTGTTATCTATACTCTCGGGTTATGGACACCCGTCGACTCTGTGGGATGCAGGTCGCACCGCGCTGCGCGGCTCTCTCTTCCCGGCTCCGGGGTCAGTGCCGTAACAGTTCAGTAATGTCACGCCCAGGCAGTTAGTGTGCAGCACACGCCTGTGCTCGCGCACGCGCACACACACCGACCTGTCCCCACCTCGGCGCGGTCGTTCCACGTTTACCAGCACACCACGAAGTTGCAGCCACTCTAAGGTGTTGACCTGCATAAGGGAGTTCCTGCAGAGCAGACTGTCCTCAGTTCAGTTCAGGCGCTCAGGGTCCGATTCTGTGACCCATGGACTGTGCAGCCTGCCAGGCTGCCCTGTCCCTCACCGTCTCCCAGAGCTTGCTCAAACTCACGTCCATTTACTGCCTTCATTTAGTTAAAATGTGCACTCCGTAAAGATATTTGCAAACTAGGGAATTGTGAGAAACTGATGTTGACCGTAGGAATTCCAGTCTTTTATCGTATAGTGCTGTCCTCCGCGGCTGCCTGTGCCGGCGAGCAAGGCTGTTAACTTCTCTGCATCGCGCTGGCAGTGCTTGTTGAATGACTGAGTGACTTTGGGTGACCTCAGTGTCTCTGATCTGACCCCTTCTGGCTGGAGCCCTCTCTTGAGGTAAGGGTCTTGATAAAATGACATTAAAACAAAACTCTTTCATGTTTTCGGTGTTCTTTAACCCAGAGAGAGATTCTCTTCAACACAAAATTAATGTTTTGTGGTTACATTAGAAGAAAAATGTTCATTTAACTACTTCTCAGGCTGTACAGGGCTTCCCAAGTAGCTCAGTGGTAAAGAATCTGCCTGCCAAAGGCAGGTTTAATTCCTGGGCCAAGAAGATTCGCTGGAGAAGGAAATGGCAGCCCACTCCAGTGTTCCTGCCTGGAAGATCCCATGAACGGAAGAGCCTGGTGGCCTGCAGTGCATATGGTTGAAAAGAGTCGGACAGGACTGCGCAACTGAAGAACAAGCCATGGAAATCCCAGTTCCATAAATATCCATCTATAGTCCATCTCGAGTTAATTCTTTTTTTTTTTTTAATTTTTTTTTTTTATTTGGTTGCACTGGGCCTTACTTATGGTATGTGGGATCTAGTTCCCTGACCAGGGATCGAACCAAGGTCCCCAGCATTGGGAACACAGAATCTTAGCCACTGGACCACCAGGGAAATCCCTTGAGTTAATTCTTTAATCATATTTTGTGTATTGTGTAAAGTAGGGATTGATCCTTCTTATTAGTACAGCTGCCTAGTAGTTCTAACATAATTTGTTGAAGAATTTCTTTGCCTAGTAGATAACTTTCATGCCATGTTATTGGAAATGAAATGGCTATATATGGAGATCTACTTCTGGACTGTTTTCTCTTCCACTGATATATTTTTATATGCTTATGTTAGTTCTACACTGTAGCAAATAAGGTAGTTTTATAACTCTTGAAATTAGTTACCTCTGTGTTGCTATAACTTTGTAAGAAGTCTTGAAATTCTCTGAACTTTGTTGTTTTTTCCCCCATAATTGTTTTGGCTGCTGGTGGCATATTGTAGTTTCCTAAGTAATTTCACCAGTATCTCCAGAATCCCCATTTGTTTCCCCAGTGTGACTTTGACGCTCGTCCTGCTGAGTACTGGGGTCTGTCTATAGTTCCTCTTGACTCTGAGTGGAAGTTTGTGCCTGCTCCAGCAGAATACAGTGGGAGTAACACTGCATGGCTTTGGAGGTAAGGGTCTTGATGACATTAAAACAAAACTCTTTCATGTTTTCGTGTTCTTTAACCCAGAGAGAGATTCTCTTCAACACAAAATTAATGTTTTGTGGTTACATTAGAAGAAAATGTTCATTTAACTACTTCTCAGGCTGTACAGGGCTTCCCAAGTAGCTCAGTGGAAAAGAATCTGCCTGCCAAAGGCAGGTTTAATTCCTGGGCCAAGAAGATTCGCTGGAGAAGGAAATGGCAGCCCACTCCAGTGTTCCTGCCTGGAAGATCCCATGAACGGAAGAGCCTGGTGGCCTGCAGTGCATATGGTTGAAAAGAGTCGGACAGGACTGCGCAACTGAAGAACAAGCCATGGAAATCCCAGTTCCATAAATATCCATCTATAGTCCATCTCGAGTTAATTCTTTTTTTTTTTTTAATTTTTTTTTTTTATTTGGTTGCACTGGGCCTTACTTATGGTATGTGGGATCTAGTTCCCTGACCAGGGATCGAACCAAGGTCCCCAGCATTGGGAACACAGAATCTTAGCCACTGGACCACCAGGGAAATCCCTTGAGTTAATTCTTTAATCATATTTTGTGTATTGTGTAAAGTAGGGATTGATCCTTCTTATTAGTACAGCTGCCTAGTAGTTCTAACATAATTTGTTGAAGAATTTCTTTGCCTAGTAGATAACTTTCATGCCATGTTATTGGAAATGAAATGGCTATATATGGAGATCTACTTCTGGACTGTTTTCTCTTCCACTGATATATTTTTATATGCTTATGTTAGTTCTACACTGTAGCAAATAAGGTAGTTTTATAACTCTTGAAATTAGTTACCTCTGTGTTGCTATAACTTTGTAAGAAGTCTTGAAATTCTCTGAACTTTGTTGTTTTTTCCCCCATAATTGTTTTGGCTGCTGGTGGCATATTGTAGTTTCCTAAGTAATTTCACCAGTATCTCCAGAATCCCCATTTGTTTCCCCAGTGTGACTTTGACGCTCGTCCTGCTGAGTACTGGGGTCTGTCTATAGTTCCTCTTGACTCTGAGTGGAAGTTTGTGCCTGCTCCAGCAGAATACAGTGGGAGTAACACTGCATGGCTTTGGAGGCAAGGTTTTAAATGGTCATAAAGCTTCTGCCTAGCCATTGAGTTTCCTCACTCTCTGACTTAGTTTCTTAAGACAGGCACCCTTGACCTTAAGCCACTGTGCTCTAATGAACCCCAGACTAACCCTGAAGGATGTGGCCTGTGTGTGTGAATGCAGTAAATGATTCCAGACTCCTGCCTGAGATTGCTACTCTGCAGTGTTCTGTCATTTACAGTGTAGAGAGCTTGTACCTCTCTCACTAAATTTATTTTCCCCCTTTGAGGGCAGATAAATCATTTTACCTCTGAGCCTCCACTTCTTAACTATAAAATGGGATTAATAAATAGAACCTTGTTCCTTCCCTACTTTGTTCTGTGGATTTAGTTAGATATACCTGTTTATTCCTTAGCACATTGCCTGGTAAATAGTAACAGTTCTATTAAATGTTACCACTTCACTGGATAGCCACTTAGTGAGAATTTGTGAATTTGTTGAGCTACTGAATAGTATGGAGTTACTCCTGTAAAGGAGAGGCAAATGAAGAAAATACAGTTCACTTAGGATGCATGATTAAGTACTACTACCAGTTTTTCCTAATCCTTTTTTGTTTTTCAGGTTGAGAGCAGAAACTGGGGTACTAATTCTAAATTGTCTAGATTTTGTTCCTCTAACATATTTGTTGATTTTAGTCTGATTTTCAAAAGTTGCTGGTCAGAATTTCAGTTAATTTACTATTTAGAATAGATTAATATTTCGAGGTTCTTATTACAACTGTCTCTGTTTCCTTAAAAATCTCTTAATCTAGGTTAGGAATGTTAGTGATTTATTGTGAAAGTAACTGTTTTCTTTCTTTTTTTTTTTTTTTAAGGTGAACAACATGAGAGTTGTTAGTTAAGTTTTTTATTTATTTTTATTTTTATTTTTTGGGGGAGGGAGGGGGGTGGGCAGGCACTTCTGTTGGTCTTTCATTTCTCTATTTTTCATCCATCTTTTGTTCTTTGGCCCGTGTGGGCCTCCCATCGCAGCGGCCTCTGTTGTCGCAGAGCACTGGCTCTGAGTGCATGCGCTCCAGAGCTCCAGCTCGGTAATTGGACACATCAGTCCAGCTGCTCCGTGGCACGTGGGATCTTCCCAGGCCAGGCATCCAACCGGCGCCCCTTGCACTACAAGGCGGTGTCCTTACCCACTGGACCACCAGGGAAGCCCTAACTGTTTTCTTATTCATTATCTTAATTCTTATAGGAAGCTTTGAGGGAAATTTTGAGGCACTGGACCTTGCAGAACTTGCTAAAAAGCAGCCATGGTGGCACAAGCTGTTTGGGCAGGAATCTGGGCCTTCAGCTGAAAAGTATAGTGTGGCAACCCAGCTGTTAATCGGAGGTGTCACTGGATGGTAAGTGATGTAAGAGATGCCCAATGTCTTTTTTTGGCATGATGCAGTGTTTTGGTTATAGGAACCATCTTTTTTAATCAGTGAAAACAGTGACTTTTGTGAAATTGATCACTTCATGTACAGTATACATCTAAACATAATGGTAAAGTGCTATTTTAATGGTTACACATAATGAGTATTTACTACATGCCAGGACTATTTTAAGTATATAAATATCTCATTTCCTTCTCACAATAACTCTGAAATTGCTATTGTTAATCTATCCTCATTTAATAGAAAGCTTTACTTGTCCAGGACCACATAGTGCTTTATATCACTATAGATTATTTTGCATCTTCTAGAATCGTTATGTAAATGGAATTATGCAGTGTGTATAAAGGTGAAACTGAACACAAAATAAAATTAATCATTTTAGAGTGTACAATTCAGTGGCTTAGTTTATTTAGTTATTTTATTGATTTATTCGAGGTTCTTATTACAACTGTCTCTGTTTCCTTAAAAATCTCTTAATCTAGGTTAGGAATGTTAGTGATTTATTGTGAAAGTAACTGTTTTCTTTCTTTTTTTTTTTTTTTAAGGTGAACAACATGAGAGTTGTTAGTTAAGTTTTTTATTTATTTTTATTTTTATTTTTTGGGGGAGGGAGGGGGGTGGGCAGGCACTTCTGTTGGTCTTTCATTTCTCTATTTTTCATCCATCTTTTGTTCTTTGGCCCGTGTGGGCCTCCCATCGCAGCGGCCTCTGTTGTCGCAGAGCACTGGCTCTGAGTGCATGCGCTCCAGAGCTCCAGCTCGGTAATTGGACACATCAGTCCAGCTGCTCCGTGGCACGTGGGATCTTCCCAGGCCAGGCATCCAACCGGCGCCCCTTGCACTACAAGGCGGTGTCCTTACCCACTGGACCACCAGGGAAGCCCTAACTGTTTTCTTATTCATTATCTTAATTCTTATAGGAAGCTTTGAGGGAAATTTTGAGGCACTGGACCTTGCAGAACTTGCTAAAAAGCAGCCATGGTGGCACAAGCTGTTTGGGCAGGAATCTGGGCCTTCAGCTGAAAAGTATAGTGTGGCAACCCAGCTGTTAATCGGAGGTGTCACTGGATGGTAAGTGATGTAAGAGATGCCCAATGTCTTTTTTTGGCATGATGCAGTGTTTTGGTTATAGGAACCATCTTTTTTAATCAGTGAAAACAGTGACTTTTGTGAAATTGATCACTTCATGTACAGTATACATCTAAACATAATGGTAAAGTGCTATTTTAATGGTTACACATAATGAGTATTTACTACATGCCAGGACTATTTTAAGTATATAAATATCTCATTTCCTTCTCACAATAACTCTGAAATTGCTATTGTTAATCTATCCTCATTTAATAGAAAGCTTTACTTGTCCAGGACCACATAGTGCTTTATATCACTATAGATTATTTTGCATCTTCTAGAATCGTTATGTAAATGGAATTATGCAGTGTGTATAAAGGTGAAACTGAACACAACATAAAATTAATCATTTTAGAGTGTACAATTCAGTGGCATTTAGTACATTCACAGCTTTGTGTAACCATGGCCTCTTTCTAGGTTCAAAATAAATAAAATCACGCACTGTGTGACCTGTGGCTTTCACTAAGCACCATATTTTTGATGTTCATTTTTATGTTGCAGTGTGTGTCAGGACTTCTTTCCTTGTTACAGGTACATCTCACCAACACATTATTTTCTCATTTAGAAACATTATTATAGCCATCTTAGTGGGCATGATGTGGGTATGAAATGATGACTAACGATGTCGAGTGCCTTTTCTTGTGTTTGTTGGCCATCTTTGCTTCTGCTTTGCATCTGCTTTGGAGAAACTGAGTTGCCTTTCTGTTCTTGAGTTGTAAGAATTCTTTGTTTCTGATATTTGACTCTTGAATGAAAATATTTTCTTATTTCTGTTGTCTTTCTACTTTTTGAAGATGTCTTTTTAAAAATTTTCTATTTATTTATTTAATTTCTGGCTGTATTGAATCTTTGTTGCTATGCACAGGCTTTTTCTAGTTTTGGTGAGCAGGGCTGCTCCTAGGTGTGTTTTCCAGGCTCTAGGCATGCAGGCTTCAGTAGTGATGGCACACAGACTTGGCTGCCTCGTGGCATGTGGAATCTTCCTACATCAGGGACTGAATCTGTGTCCCCTGCATTGGACATTTACCAGTGGCCCACCAAGGCAGTGTGATCATGGCCTTTGATGTACAGAATTTTTATATTCTGATGAAGTCTAGTTTTATGGTTGCTTTTTATTCTTTTGCTGCTTGAGTCACATATTTTTCATAATTCTGTTTATGTCCTTTCTTGGTTTGTTATCTATATCTCTTAATTCTGTAATTTTAGTGGTTACTTTAGGGTTTATAGGGTATGTCTTCTAGAGAAATACCACTTCACATAGAGTGTGATGCTCTTATAATAGCATAGTTCCATTTTACTCCTTTATCCTTGGTTTTCTTTTACATGTGTTGTTAATCCATAACGCATTCTTAGTATTTTTCATTAAATATTTAATTATTATATTTTTAAATAATAAAAATGAAACCTTTCATTTTATTCTCACAGTTTCTTTTGCCCATCATGATTTTGTGTGTATTCACATTTCTATCTGGTATCATTTTCCTCTGCCTGAAAGACCTTTTAACATTCTTTGTACTTTTGGTTAGCTGGTAATGATTTATTTTTCAACTTTTGTTGTTTATCTGATAAAGGTCTTCATCTTTGATTTATGAAAGATATTTTTATTGGATATAGAACATTTTTCTCAATATTTAAAGTATTTTTCTATTTTTCAATAATTCCAATTTGACAGATATTACACTGCTTGAAATTTTCCTGAGGTTCACTGATACATTATTTTTTAAAAACTTTTTATTTTGAGATAACTATAGCTTCACAGGTACTTGTTAAAAATTATCCAGAGAGCCCATCCTCCAGCTTGCCCCGGAATATAATTGTCATTCTGTATTATAAGCGTATTCATGTATTTTTCTGCTTCATTTTGATAGTTTTTATTGCTTTGTCATCTTTACTAATCTTTTTTCTATGTTACCTAAACTGCAATTCAATCAAGTACAGTGTTCATCTCAGACACTGTAGCGTTCATCTCTAGGAGTTTGATTTTCATTTTTTCAAAATACATTCCTTGTCCTTACTTATTATATGCAGTCTTTCCTCTAGCTTCTTGAACATGTGAAATACAGTCATAGTAAGTGATGTTTTTGAGTCCAGAGTAGTTTTTCTTCCCTTCACCAAGAGTTCTCAGGGCTGCTCCCTCCCTGCCGCCTCCACTACAAGGCCTCAGTGCAGTCTTCCAGCATGCCCCCTCCATGTTCCTTTCCGTTTTTGATCCATTCTCCACAATGTAGCTGGAGTTATCTGAAAAATGCAGTTTGGAAGTTTAAAGGGAATTGCTCAAGACCAAAAAATGAAGTAAAGTAAAGCCAAGATCTGAGTCAGGGTCTTTCTAAGTTCAGAATCTCTGCTGTTTCCTTGTTCTGGAGGGGACTGGCTTCATATCTGCAGTAGGAAGTTGCTGGATCATTCCAAGGTAAGTAAGATCTGAACGATGTTAGAAGTCCATGTTTGTTTATCTGACAGCTTGTTAATTTGATTTTTGTAGGTGCACGGGTTTCATATTCCAAAAGGTTGGAAAGTTGGCTGCAACCGCTGTGGGAGGTGGATTTTTTCTGCTTCAGGTCTGTATGTGAAATATTCCTAAATGCTTGGCTATTCTCCTTGCCCACTAGGAATTTGTGTGATGAGGGGTAATACAGTCCTGACTCTATTGCACTGAATGATTTCATGTACTGTTTGAAATGTTAGTGATCTTTTGGGTCAAACTTCATCAATTATCAGATGGATTTTATTTTGTCATTTATAATGTGGGCACATGAGTACATATTTCTTATTGTAGCTCCTGTCCAGGGGTTTGAAGACCACTTGAAATATTAAGCAAGTGTGATTTCAAAAATCCCAAGTGTGATGCAAGTGCCCTGTGATATGATTTATTCTTAGACCATGAGTTGATGAGACATGAGGGCTAAATGACACTATGGTCAGATGGCCTCTGCTGTCCCTTGGCCTGGAGTTTGTTTTTGAACCGCTGGCTGCTGGTTCCCTGAGGCTACCACTGTATACTTGATTTGCAGACTTGACTCCACATTGGAATCACCTGGGAGTTTTACACAACACTGAGGCTTGGATCTTGGCCCCCCACCTCCATCTTATTTCATAGCTGGTAGGCATGCTTGTATACAGGAATATTTTCAGACTTCCAAGGTGATTGTGAGGTACAGCTGAGCTGAAGAATGCCTGCTCTATAGGGGCCATAGTTTGTAGACTTGTGCTGGGGTCTCGTTTTAGTGGGGTAGTCCCACATTAGACTCACAAGTCGAGTGAATTTTCCAGATGGGTTGGGATGCACTAGGGTGGGTACAGATCTCCTTGAAACCTAATGCTTGAAATGTCTTTTCATTATCGCACAGTTTCTGTGAGTCACCAATTTGGGGTAGACACTTGTGGCTGGAGATGACTGGAGCTGGGTGAGCAGGGAGCTGCGATGGGTCCACCCCACCCTCCTTTACTTTCTGTTCTCAGCTTCTCCTGCTGCCTTGGTGGCAGGCGCCCATCCTTGTTTTCCGGAGCCTGGGAACTTGAAGTATCATTCTGGCAGCATCCTGCCCCACAGCCCATCACTGTGTAGTTCTCTGGCTTCCTCCTGTGCACTGGTCAGGGGCTGTGTCTGTTAGCAGACTGGGCCCTCCTCACTCCTTCCTGTTTTTTCTGGGTTGTCATCATCTTTCCTTCCTCTCACCAGGACAGTGAACGTTAGATTCCTGTCCTAAAATTCAGATGGATTTTATTTTGTCATTTATAATGTGGGCACATGAGTACATATTTCTTATTGTAGTTCCTGTCCAGGGGTTTGAAGACCACTTGAAATATTAAGCAAGTGTGATTTCAAAATCCCAAGTGTGATGCAAGTGCCCTGTGATATGATTTATTCTTAGACCATGAGTTGATGAGACATGAGGGCTAAATGACACTATGGTCAGATGGCCTCTGCTGTCCCTTGGCCTGGAGTTTGTTTTTGAACCGCTGGCTGCTGGTTCCCTGAGGCTACCACTGTATACTTGATTTGCAGACTTGACTCCACATTGGAATCACCTGGGAGTTTTACACAACACTGAGGCTTGGATCTTGGCCCCCCACCTCCATCTTATTTCATAGCTGGTAGGCATGCTTGTATACAGGAATATTTTCAGACTTCCAAGGTGATTGTGAGGTACAGCTGAGCTGAAGAATGCCTGCTCTATAGGGGCCATAGTTTGTAGACTTGTGCTGGGGTCTCGCTTTTAGTGGGGTAGTCCCACATTAGACTCACAAGTCGAGTGAATTTTCCAGATGGGTTGGGATGCACTAGGGTGGGTACAGATCTCCTTGAAACCTAATGCTTGAAATGTCTTTTCATTATCGCACAGTTTCTGTGAGTCACCAATTTGGGGTAGACACTTGTGGCTGGAGATGACTGGAGCTGGGTGAGCAGGGAGCTGCGATGGGTCCACCCCACCCTCCTTTACTTTCTGTTCTCAGCTTCTCCTGCTGCCTTGGTGGCAGGCGCCCATCCTTGTTTTCCGGAGCCTGGGAACTTGAAGTATCATTCTGGCAGCATCCTGCCCCACAGCCCATCACTGTGTAGTTCTCTGGCTTCCTCCTGTGCACTGGTCAGGGGCTGTGTCTGTTAGCAGACTGGGCCCTCCTCACTCCTTCCTGTTTTTTCTGGGTTGTCATCATCTTTCCTTCCTCTCACCAGGACAGTGAACGTTAGATTCCTGTCCTAAAATTCAGATGACTTTTTTGTTTTTTGTTGAAATTTTGATTGACATTGCATGGGAACCATATAGATAAATTGGGGGAGAATTAAAATCTTTTAGCTGTGAACACACACTTTTTCTGCATTTATTTGTGTCTTCCTTAATGTCTTTGCCTTGAGTTTTATTATTTTTTCTGTATAGATCTTGTTCATCTGTGGTTGAGTTTTATTCCTTATAGGAGCTTTCTGTGCTTTTATGCCTTTCCTGAGCCACTCAGCCTTAGACCTAAAGCTCTCTTTTTTTAAAAAAAACACTTTTTAAAATTTATTTTCATCCATCTTTTATCCTTTGTCCTGTGTGGGCCTCCCATTGCAGTAGCCTCTCTAGTTGCAGAGCACTGGCTCTGGGCACATGTGCTCCAGAGCGCTGGCTCATAATTAGACACACTGGTCCGGCTGCTCCACAGCATGTGGGATCTTCCCGGGCCAGGGATCAAACTGGTGCCCCTTGCATTGCAAAGGACCCACTGGACCACTGGGAAAGCCCCTAAAACTCTTGATTGGACTCAGAATGATACAACTACTGTTATAGAACATCTTCTCGTGTTCATCTGCTGTGCAGATCTCCTTTTTGATGAATTATCTCTTCAGGTCTTTTGCCTTTTTTTAAGTTGTGTTTTCTTTTTCTGTTCTTTTTATTCTGTCCTATTAATCTTTGTGTCCATCTGTTCTGTGTGTCTTCTCCAATGTCACACTGTCTTTATTGCTGTAAAATCAAGTAGCGTGATTTGGCTGTTTCAGTTCCTTTATCTTCTCAGAAATACTGAGAAACAGATTGTTTGGATGGCTCTAATGCAGCTTTCTGGGTTTGGGATTGCAGTAACTCTGGCTTAATTACTTCTGTGTTGCGTCTTCCATTCTGTGTACATGGCCTGCCTCCCCATTTATTTTGGTTATCTTTGACTTCTTTCTTCAACATTTTGTAGTTTTTAGCATAGACATCCTATATGGCTTTTGTGTAGATTTGTACCTAGTATTCAATTATTTTACAGCTTGTTGTAAAAATCATAAATTTTATTTCCATTTCCAGTTCACATTGATAGCATAGAGAAATACAATTGATTTTGTATGTTCATCTTATAGTGTAGATCCTCGCTAAATTCACTTCTGGAGGTGTAGGTGTTTTTGGTTTTTTGTTGGATTCTTTGAAATTTCGTAGAGAAATATGTGAACAAATAGCGACAGTTTGACTTTATCCTTTCTGACCTGGATGCCTCTTACATCTAGATGTAGCCAAACCCACTCTCTTACAAGGCTGCTGGAAGAGTGTGATATGAGTGTCCATTTCCCCATCGCCTTCCCAACACTGTATTTTCAGTAGTCTATCTGTCTCCAATATGATAAAAAGTTCTAGTACTTCATTAATTTTAATGTTAATTTCCTTGATTACTTATATGGAGTTGAACTTTTCCCTTTTGTTAGCCAATTTGTTCTGTGAGTTGCCTTTACCCATTTTTCAAGTGGGGTTTTTTTCCTTCCCGATCTCTAAAAGAATCTCACTTTTATAAGTATTAATGCTTTGTTTATTAGCTATGTATTGTAAATACTTTCTCCAGCCTGGTTTGAGTGACTGATTAGTTGGAGATGCCATTAACTAAAAGACTAGCAGGAGAGCAGCAGTGCAGGAGAAGACTAGGAAGTGGAGAAGCATTTCAGTTTTAGGTATTTTGAGCTATCCAGAAAGATACGACTTATCATATCAAAAATTTGGAGAAGTGTTATGTTTGGAGGGTTGACTTTCTCTTTGTTCACTGGGTAAACCTAATCTATCAGGAAAATCCATGCCTGAATCAGTTTTATCCTGTTCGCACATTCATGATGAAATACTTCTCATGGAGTCTGTGTGTACTTGCTGTCTTAAGCAAGGAAGTAGGCGTACTCTGTAGGTATATTTCAATGTGGTTCTCCCAGTATCCCCCTTATACGATATCACTTATGAGGAGTCTCTGATCAGAAGTGATTACTACCTGACAGCCTTGCTCTGTTCACATTGTCAAGAAAGTCAAGCTTCTGTTGGTTTTAAGTTTTCTTTACCTTATGTCTCTACCTACAGTTCTGATTTTCATTTACCATTTTATTTTTTAACCTAACTTAAAACTTTATAAAGTAAAAGAATTGCCAGTAGGCATTGAAGGCACCAGGCATTGGGCCTTGTGCATTGGGTGGATGATGAATAGATCCAGAGTGAATATCATTGTACAAAAACCTGGATGGCATATGTCTCCAGAAATAGAAACTCAGAAGGGTTTTTGATAATGTATTTCAGTGATTTGTCCTGAAAAAAAGAAATAACCAGCCCGTGTTTTTCCTCTGTTGCTGTCATTTTTTAAATTAAAGCTTGCAAACCATACTGGCTACGTCAAAGTGGACTGGCAGCGGGTAGAGAAGGACATGAAGAAAGCCAAGGAACAGCTAAAGATCCGGAAGAGCAACCAGATATCTACGGAGGTCAAGAGCAAAGCTGAGGAGGTGAGACTTCTCTTGTTTCTTTGGAGTATGTGAAGGGTGTAGACAACTTTGTGTGTACAAGAATGGAGTAGACACACCAGTATGTCAGCCTGAGATGGAATATCTTCACCTTAGAGGCATCTTAAAAGGTTAAATCCACAAAGACCAGTAGAAGGTCTGGTGATTTGTTGGTGAGTGAGAGTGCAGAGTGCAGGCTGATCATCCCTTGAACCAGCTCTTGTCAGGAAGTGAGAAGGTGGGTGAGGATGTACATTTTACTGCCACTCTGATCGTTTTGAGTCATATTTTTGTGTCCACATACACACATCTCTGAAATGTCCAAAACATGTAGCCAAGGGGTTGGCAAACTGGTTTTGTAAAGGGCCAGATGGTACATGTTGTTGGCTTTGTATGGTGTGTGGTCTCTGTCATAGCTATTGGATTCCAGCATGAAAGTCGCCATAGATGAAGGGTAGGTAGGTGGTTGTGGCTGTGTTACAATGAAATGTTACTGAAAGTAAAATTTGGCCCTTGGGCTGTAGTTTGCTAACTCCTAATCTAATATATAAAATCAGGTTGGATTATTATATTGGCTGGTACTGGAGGGACAGGAGAAGGCTGTCTTTTTTGAAAGCTGTATTATATTTTGTTTTTTTTTTTCTCAAATGTTCCAAATAAAGTAAAAGAATTGCCAGTAGGCATTGAAGGCACCAGGCATTGGGCCTTGTGCATTGGGTGGATGATGAATAGATCCAGAGTGAATATCATTGTACAAAAACCTGGATGGCATATGTCTCCAGAAATAGAAACTCAGAAGGGTTTTTGATAATGTATTTCAGTGATTTGTCCTGAAAAAAAGAAATAACCAGCCCGTGTTTTTCCTCTGTTGCTGTCATTTTTTAAATTAAAGCTTGCAAACCATACTGGCTACGTCAAAGTGGACTGGCAGCGGGTAGAGAAGGACATGAAGAAAGCCAAGGAACAGCTAAAGATCCGGAAGAGCAACCAGATATCTACGGAGGTCAAGAGCAAAGCTGAGGAGGTGAGACTTCTCTTGTTTCTTTGGAGTATGTGAAGGGTGTAGACAACTTTGTGTGTACAAGAATGGAGTAGACACACCAGTATGTCAGCCTGAGATGGAATATCTTCACCTTAGAGGCATCTTAAAAGGTTAAATCCACAAAGACCAGTAGAAGGTCTGGTGATTTGTTGGTGAGTGAGAGTGCAGAGTGCGCAGGCTGATCATCCCTTGAACCAGCTCTTGTCAGGAAGTGAGAAGGTGGGTGAGGATGTACATTTTACTGCCACTCTGATCGTTTTGAGTCATATTTTTGTGTCCACATACACACATCTCTGAAATGTCCAAAACATGTAGCCAAGGGGTTGGCAAACTGGTTTTGTAAAGGGCCAGATGGTACATGTTGTTGGCTTTGTATGGTGTGTGGTCTCTGTCATAGCTATTGGATTCCAGCATGAAAGTCGCCATAGATGAAGGGTAGGTAGGTGGTTGTGGCTGTGTTACAATGAAATGTTACTGAAAGTAAAATTTGGCCCTTGGGCTGTAGTTTGCTAACTCCTAATCTAATATATAAAATCAGGTTGGATTATTATATTGGCTGGTACTGGAGGGACAGGAGAAGGCTGTCTTTTTTGAAAGCTGTATTATATTTTGTTACTTCTTTATTATCTTTAGAAAATTCTCAAATGTTCCAAATAAATAAGGGCACTTAACTGGGAAGAGATAGACCAGGATCAGGGTGTTAAGAAGGTGCCTGTTAATCCTATAAGGACCAAGAGAACAGGAAAGGAGTACCACTAGACAAGAAATGTCAGCAAATGTTTGCAAGTTGGAAAGCAGATAGATGAATGGACTTTAGCACAGTAGAGAAATATTGAACAGATAGCTCTGTGTGGTGGGGAGCGCTTGGCCAAAGCTGTCCATTGCTGGAATGCTACTCAGCCAAAACAGAAATAATAAAATTTTGCCATTTGCAGCTATGTGGATGGACCTAGAGATTAGCATACTGAGTGAACTTAAGTCAGAAAGAGACAAATACCATATGATACCACTTATAAGTAGAATCTAAAATATGGCACAAATGAATGTATATATGCAATAGAAAGAGACTGACAGAACAGACGGGTGGTTGCCAGGAGGGAAGGAGTAGAAGTATGGAATTAGCAGATGCAAATTATTAAAAACTGTAGAATGGATAACAGCACAGTTCTACTGTATAACACAGGAAACTATATCCAGTCTCTTGGGATAAACCAAAGAATATTTCACAAAAGAATACATGTGTATAACTGAGTAACTTTGCTATATAACAGAAATAAACACAACACTGTAGAAGAACTATGCTTCAGTAAAACAAATTTTAAAAAATGAAGCTGTTCCATTGCCCAGAGCAGGAGGTGGCATTTGTGGGGGCTCACGTACTTAGGTAGTCCTTCCCATTCCTCCCCTCCTGCTGTCCCTCCTCAAGCTCAAGGTTATGAAACTTACTTTTTCATTTCAAAGTTTTTTTATTATTTGAACATTTATAAAAGTAATACATAATTATTGAAAACTAATGACACTGGAATATATATAATAAAAAATACAACATTAATGTTTAATTAGAGCCTACTATTGACTTACAGCGAGAACTTGTAAACTAACCAGAAGGTTTGGAATTGGTTCATTCATTACACAAATTTTTGTATTCCTCTTCCAAGGGAGAGTGGGTGTTCCCCCTGAGAGCCCATTGTCCTATTTGGGGTCACTATGTATCAATAAGGAGGCCATCAGTGATTTCTGCGAAAACAGTTACAGTTGAAATGGTGGGATTAAGAGCCAAGATGTAGCAAGTTGAGGAATGAATAAATATGATGCATGAAAGCAGTTATTTTAGGAAACTGTATTATTTTTTCATCCCCCCACCCCGAGCCCCACCCCAGGACAGATGGCAAGAAACAGTGCATCGAGTAGGAGGGTCAGGAGAGGGAATCCTTGTACTTAGGTTCACTAAATAAGTAAGCCAGGCTCCAGAGTGTGTTCCCGGTGAATGCTTTTTTACGGTGGTGGTTGCAGTTGGGAGAAGAGAGTGTCTGCTCTGCTTGCCCAAGTGCTGTATGGGGTGGAGGCTGATCAAGTGCATGTGTGGGAGCCATAGGGCACAGAGCCTCAGACAGGCGAGACCTCCTTTCACAGGAGGTAAGAAGCTGTAGGAATTTGAGAAAATGTTTCAGGTGAGGCTATGTGGATAGCTGAACAGACGCATGGGTTGGAGGAATGTATGGGCTGGTTTGGAGGAGAGACCTCTGCCATTAGTTTACCCAAAGACCTGTCCTCTCACCTTCAGATCGGTGTCCTTCTAATAATAATGTCATTAGCAAAGTAACCCATTATGCTATTTTCTGTTCCTAGGTGGTATCGTTTGTGAAGAAGAATGTTCTAGTGACTGGTGGATTTTTTGGAGGCTTTCTACTTGGCATAGCATCCTGAAGAGGATCCAGCCAGCAGCCTTTTCACTCCAACCTGGGTCAAAAAGCCTCTCCTCCTCCTCCTCTTCTCCCATGCCTTCCTCCCTGCCATGGTGTATCTGAATGGCTTCTGTAGACCTCTGTTGGTTCAAGTTGATAACAACCCTCCTGTGAGCTTGATGGCAGTGGAAGAGACAGTAGACATTAGCTCTTATCCTAGGATACTCCCCTTTGAGTAATGTGTAGGTCAGTAAAAATATTTCTTTCTGCCCAGACATAAGATACTTACCAGAGCGTAGAACAAGATAGTGCACTATGGAAGATGAGTGAATCCTCAGGGTTCTCCCAAACTTGATTTGGAAAAGAAATAGCAAGCATATAAGATACCTTATTATGTTCTCATGGAAAGCAACTGAATACATTTCCCTTTAAGCATGAAAGATTTTGGTATCTTGGCGTCTGCTTTCTCTTTTAGATTTTAGATTACAGAGTGAAAACTACTTGTAGTGCACTGCAATTGAAAAACTGAATATGGAATGAATTTGTACTGAAGTTACATATGATGAGCTGAAGCAGTGTTTGGTGGGAAGGCCTTTAGGGAAAACAACCAGTAGATACATTTAGGATGGTCAGACTTAGTGAATCATTTAAAGGCATTCGTGTATTATCCAGGGATGTTTTCCAATGTACAGGGTAATGTATCTCGTGGTAGTTTCAAAGGGTTTATTGGTAAAATAAGTGACTTTAGGTGTAAGAAGGAAGAAGCTCTTGGACATTTATTTAATAGAAAAAGTATAAGCTTTGAAATGTAAACTTTTCTTTATCTCTTGTCAAAACATTAGGGGTAGCCATAGCTCCTCTGTGTCAGTTCTATTTTTTTAATCCAGAATTTTAAAATGCTGGTATTCTAAGCAAGCATTAAGAATTCAGAAAAGTAGCATCAAAGGTAAACTACTGTCTCAGGATGACCCCATGTCTTTGAATTTGTCTTTAAAGTTTATACATACACCCATGCTTAGAAACTTAAGGCATTTTTCTGTAATGGCCTTTACCATGTCTAGAATATCCAGTGCAGGAAGGCAAGGCTGTGTCTTCGCCATTGTATCCACAGAGCCAAGTACTTAATAGGTACTCAGTGTATGTTGAATATATGAATAATGAGGTCATAGAAAAGTATGTGGAAAACAGAATGATCCACAGGATTTTTAAGACTTTATAAGTCTGAGAATGCATAAAACTTGAAATTCTTAAACTTGCAGGTGATCCCTTGCAAAATGTATGTTCAATGCCTTCCTTTTAAATGTTTGACTTTTACCTGATTTTGGAAATTGTAGCTACTAGTGTATGTGTGGAATATTTTAGAATTCACCCATTTGTATTTTTCTCCTTACTATATTATGGTAATATTTTAAGGCAACATTAAGTAGTTTTGCTTGTAATATGTATGGATTATATACAAATCATAACGTTATGAGCCACATGGTCCTTTATTTTTGTATAAGAACTCAAAATTTTTTCATTTTTTATTATGTTCAAACATACATAAACATACAAATGTTCAAACATATGTAAAAGTACAGTGACCCCTATGATCATTATACGTGGTGGCACTCACCTATAATGATCATCACAATATAGGTTATCAGTTGCTTTGAAGCAAATACCAGATGTGTCGCTTTATTATATTTTGGTTTTGTCTATAAACAATAAGAACTCTTCCTAAAATTCATAGATATATAATCCACTATTAGACCCACATGAGCCCACCTGCACCAATGGAATGGGGGCTACAAAACCCAACTGAAGGGCTTCCCTGGTGGTCCAGTGGGTAAGGCCACCACTTTGCAGGGCAAGGGGCGCCGGTTCGAGCCCTGGCCTGGGAAGATCCCACGTGCTGCGGAGCAGCTGGACTGATGTGTCCAATTACCGAGCCGGAGCTCTGGAGCGCATGTGCCCAGAGCCGGCGCTCTGTGACAGAGGCCACTGCGATGGGAGGCCCACAGGAGCCAAAGAACAAAGATGGATGAAAATAGATAAATGAAAGCCCAATAGAAGTGGCCCACCCACCCCTCCCCCCAAAAAACTAATATGTAGAAGTAAATGTCTAATCAGATACCAATAAAAATATAGATGTTATAAGAAGGAAAAAAAAAAACCAACTGAACTGCCCTGTGCCCCTTTGGGTTGCAGGTGGGGGTGGCCTTTCTCTGTTTTTTCTGTCATTATTGTTAATGACAGCAAAGATGAACAGGGACATGATTGAGGTCGGTATTGCAGGTTGGCCTCATCATATTGTGATAAGAATGGCCTTTAGTTCTGCTTGCTGAGTGAGGCCACTACTGTTAGCCGTGCAGACTGGGTGCTGAAATGGAACAGAGGCAGTGCTTCAAAGAGTTCCCTCAAGCATTTAGGGGAGCCTCTCTAAATGGAGGCCCTGTTGCCAGCAGCTTTGTTTCAGGTGGTGAGAAGTGAGAGAGATTTCCCTTGGAAAAACAGCTGCTGCCCCTTCTTGCAAAACTGAGATGCCAGGACCTGGCAGCTGCACCTGTAGATGCTCCATTTCCCTGTGACTGGAAAGACCTATTTAACCAGGCATGCGTTTTTCTCCACTACCCAGAATCCAATAACATCCTGAGCCTCCTTTTTAGTAATGGAGACTGAAGAGACAGCAGCTTTTCTTTGATTGATGGAGCGTTTTCAGTCATCACTGGTTTTGGGGTTTTTTTTTCAGTCATTACTTTGACAGTGTTTGGGTGTCTGTTCCCCTTGCTCAGAGCTTCCCTACCTGTAGTTTGACCTCGGCTGCACAACCTTTGACAGTGGTGACTTTTCTCCCTTTTCACTCCTCACCCAAGAGCCCCTTTTGCTCCTTCAGCCCCCTCCCAGTGTCCTTACTATCTTAGGGCCACACTTTGACTGGCTAGGATGAGGAGCTGTAATGCGAGCAATCCAGGGGCACTCTCACTTCTCAGCTACTACCTGCTCAGGGCCAACAGATAGACCTATGGTTTTGGTCTTGCTGAAGCTCTGTATCCTCATTGCTGACACAGTTGAAATTTGAGGAGCCCCATTGTGATGTACATCACTGTCATTATTATAACATACAAATAAGACTTTCCTCCCACTACCTGTCTGGGCCACTTACCTACTCCCACCTCTCGCCACTCAGCCTCAGGGACATTCATCAGTAGGATGGGGTGGAGTATTTACTGTCATATGTGGCCTGTCACCTGGGTGAGAGCCATGCCTACTGGACCTACCAAGACACAGGACATGATTAAAGGAATGACTCTTAGGTAATTCTAGCTCACATGGGGTGGGTGCTTGTGGTTTTGAAATGCTTATCCATTGTGAAGATGCTATTTCTCTTCATCATCCTTTTGTTTGACATTTGCCAGAAAGATGGACAAGACTAATGATTGGGCTTTTACTTTTGTGTTCTTATACAAGCATCTACTTTTGTGTCGTTTGGGAAATGCCATACATTTCTGATTTTAAAATACTGTCAGGGATGTGCTTAGTTACTCATTTGTGTCAGACCCTTTGCAAACCCATAGAGTGCAGCACACTGGGCTCCTCTGTTCATGGGATTCTGCAGGCAAGAATACGGGTGTGGGTTGCCACACCCTACTACAGGGGATCTTACCAATCCAGGGATGGAAACCAGGGCTCCCACACTGCAGGCAGATCTTTATTGTCTGATCCATCAGAGAAGCCCTGTAGGGATAGGTTTGCAATATATGAGTGTCATTAGTGTTCCATGATGATCTTAGTTTCTTTTCTGAGGAAAACTTACTTAAGGCAAGTTTTGGACCCTGCAGACAAAATGAGACTACTCCTATCTCTGCTGTCTCCCCCAAGTTACCAGCTTCATTTCTTTGTCATGATTTTAAGTCTGGGACTTTATTAATCACTTATACAACAATAGTCTTAGAGAGATGGGCAGAAAACTTACCGTATTCTGGACATTATTTCCCAGAAGGACAAGGAAGCCTGGCATGCTGCAATCCACGGGGTCACGAAGAGTTGGACATGACTGAGTGACTGAACGACTGATACTTAAGGAATCATGAATTTCAAGAGCAATATTTTTCTAGTGAAAACTTAACAATGCTGTACTTTCTTCATATTTTTAGGAAACTGTAAAGATAGCTTGTTGACTTACCAAAACTCTACCTTCTTGAATTTTCAGTGGTAGATACCTGCCATTATGATGATTGAGAGCCGGGGTTCTCATCCTTGCTTCCCTGACTGCCGTCCTGGAGGCTCTCACTGCACAGGTACTAGTGTGGCAGCTTCGAGATGTTTGAGCAGCAGCCAGAGTTGGGAACCACTGAACTATAGACTTGGAAGCTGATGCTAATAAAATTAGCAAGTGACAACTGAACAGGCCTTAAAGTCTTTTAAATTAAGTGCCATGCAACTTCAGATGCCCTCTGAATACTGAGCATAATAATCACAGTTTATTAAATGTTATAGGAACTGTGTGGATTAGATACATGAGAGTAACATGATGGCACACCAGGGCCTTTGTCATCAGTGGATGTAAAGCTCTTAGAAGATTGTGGGGTAGTGGGGTATTCTAATGGTGCCAGCATATCACTCCACAACTGACCTACCTGTTACCAAGGGAAAACTACCTTTCCAGTGGAGAGGTCTGTCTCAGTCACTAGTTAACCAAGTGATTGAACTTAGCATCTCTCAGAGCCCACTTACAGCTTCTTAGCCTCTAAATGGAGGATGAGATCATAGTTATCACCTCAGCTTTTCCCTGAAGACTGAGATTCAGTGCTAATCATGGTCCCTAATAAAAAATAAAAACAGTTGGTAAGTATTAAGCTTCATTGATAAGTCTTTTGTTTCCCTGTATGTCATCATAATAGCTAAGAAGAATAAGATTGAAATCAATGTTGCTAATAGATTATGACTTAAATTGAGACGGGACTGAGTTTAAAGATAGGAAGGAACAATTGTTTGAAGTGTTAGGAGTCCTAAAGGGAGCATACTTCTCTGGGAGAAAAAAATTAAAACAGTCAGTCTTCAGTATTTACCTCAGTAAAAATAATATTGTAATAAAGCAGTCTCTTTGATCATGTAGTGATTGCTAGTGTGAATCCAACACCACTTTCAATTGGTACTTTTCATGTAATTTAGATTTGTATATGATGTAAATGTAGTTGTAAAATATTTAATTACATTATTTTACTATTAACACAAGATACTCAAATAAGAATGTAGCGCTGTTTCCCTGGTCTCTCTTTTTTTAAAGATTTTTTTATTTATTTATTTTGGGGGTGGGTGGGGAGGGAGGGGAGCAGGCGGGCTACTTCTGTTGGGCTTTCATTTGTCTATTTTCATCCATCTTTGTTCTTTTGTCCGTGTGGGCCTCCCATCGTGGTGGCCTCTGTTGTCGCAGAGCACTGGCTCTGGGCGCATGCGCTCCAGAGCTCCGGCTCGGAAATTGGATATATCGGTCCAGCCGCTCCGCGGCACATGGGATCTTCCCAGGCCTAGGATCGAACTGGCGCCCCTTGCCCTGCAAGGCGGTGTCCTTACCCACTGGACCACCAGGGAAGCCCTTCCTTGGTCTCTTAAGGCAGTGTTTCTCCAGGTCTCTGGAGAATGTTCCCCTTCCTTGAGAGATGCTATTTGCTACACAGATTTGCTGGTACAGTTGGCAAGTGTTAGAATAGTCCTTTCCAAGGAGTGATACTTCACATGAGCTTATGAAAAGCTTTAGTCTTACAGGAAAGAAACTTGTTCATTTTTGTGTAACCTAGCATTCCCTGAACTTAGCTTACCAGGCAACCTTTTATTAGCCTCTGTTCAGCAGTTCTTAGAAATGCTGCTTTAAAGAACACTTGGTCTCACATGTACCCCATTGTTGATTGCAGCACTATTTACAATAGCTAGAACATGGAAGCAGCCTAGATGTCCATCGACAGGTGATGGAATATTATTCAGCCATAAAAAGAAATGCATTTGAATCAGTTCTAATGAGGTGAATGAATCTAGAACCTATTATACACAGTGAAATATGTCAGAGAGAGAAAGATAAATATTGTATACTGACACATATATATGGAATCTAGAAAGATGGTGCTGATAAATGAACAGACATAGTAGCAATGGAGAGGCAGATATGGAGAACATGTCTTACAGACATTGGGGTGAGGGAGGGGAACATGCTGTGGGACTAGGGGGTCTCAGATGGGTTCTGTGGTGACCTGGACAGGTGAGATGGGGAGGGAGGTTGGGGGGAGGTTGGGGAGGGGGATGTGTGTATACTTATGGAGGATTTGGGTTGATGTGTGGCAGTAGACAACAATACTCTGTAAAAAAAATTAAAAAAAAAAACCAAATGTCATAGAGACACTTGAACAATTAAAAAAATGTCTGGCCATGCAGACAGAAGCATGTTTGTTGAGCCCAAAATGCCTTAATAATAAATAAATAATTTGTTAATAAATAGCTCAATAAACAAAAAAAAAGAACATTTGGTCTCAAACAATAATGGTATTTTGAATATCAATGACTATCTTGGTTTATTCACAGCAATGTAGACTCTAGCCTGCTGAAAGATGGCAAGAAGGATCCTCCCTGTTATGGATTGAAATCCTAACCCTCAAGGTGATAGTATTTGGAGGTGGGGGTCTTTGGAGGTGATTAAGTCATGAGTGCGAGGCCATCATGAGTAAGATTAGTGCTCTGATAAAATAGACTCTAGAGGGATTCCCTGGTGGTCCAGTGGGTAAGGACACCGCCTTGCAGTGCAAGGGGTGCCGGTTCGATCCCTAGCCTGGGAAGATCCCACGTGCTGCGGAGCAGCTGGACTGATGTGTCCAATTACCGAGCTGGAGCTCTGGAGCGCATGCGCCCAGAGCCAGTGCTCTGCAACGACAGACGCCACCGCGATGGGAGGCCCACAGGAGCCAAAGAACAAAGACGGATGAAAATAGAGAAATGAAAGACCAATAGCAGTGGCCTGCCCGCCTGCTTCCTCCCCACCCCCGCAAAAAATAAATAAATGTTTTAAAAAAAAATAGACTCTAGAGAGCTCCCTTGTTTCTTCATGTGAGGGTATGATAAGAAGGCTACCCTCTTTAAACCAGGAAGAAGGCCATCACCAGACACTGAATCTGCCAGCACCTTGATCTTGGACTGCCAGCCTCCAGAACTTTGAGAAATAAATGTCTGTTGTTTAAGCCACCCATTCTATGGTCTTTTGTTATAGCAGCCTGAATGGACTGAGCTTTTGCTTAAAATGTCATCTTTTTGTTTTTGTGGGGGAATGGTAGAGTGATGGTGTTTCCAGCACCTATCTGAGGAAAGGAAATTGCCTGTTCAATACTGTCCCCCCATCAACCACTGCATGAAATCAGACAGTTGTCAACAGGCTCCTTTCAGTAGCCTTGTCTCAGTTCCATCAGTATCCACTAGAATATGTTTTGACTGTAAAGTATAGATAAACCACTTGAGAATTCTAGTTCTGTCACTGCCTGATTTCCAATGAACTTCTTCCTCCAGTTCTCTCATAAGAGTCACTGAACAAAATGGCTTCTTCTGACTAGGCACTATGATAGGGGATGCAAGAGTGGAAAGAAGTGTTCTTACTGGCCTCTGGAAGGACACTTTACTCCAAATTATTGGACACTGACTTGGTCACACAAGTGAAGGGGCTAAGTCCCACAAAACTGCACGTATAAGTTTAGATGTCTATTCCAAGTCTAGGCTGTTACCTTTGCTTCTGATCATCTAGCTATAAATCTGAGGTTCCTAACAACACTTTGGGTTCCACTGATTTACTAGAGCAGCTCACAGAACTTACAGGACCTTTCACTTCAGTGTTTACGAGTTTATTATAAAGGATATGGATGGACAGCAGCCAGATGAAGAGGTACACAGGGTAAGGCCCAGCAGGGTCTGACATACAGGAGCTTCTGCCCCCGTGGGACTGGAGTGTGTCTTCTCCTGGTATGTGGATGCATTCTGATTCACTAACCTGGAAGCACTCTGAACCCCATCTTTTTGAGTTTTTATGGAGGGTTCATCACACACTTAAAAAACACATGGGCTTCCCTGGTGGTCCAGTGGATAGGAATCCATCTGCCAATGCAGGGACACAGGTTTGATCCCTGGTCCAGGAAGATTCCACATTGTGCAGAGCAACTAAGCCCATGGGCCACACAACTACTGAGCCTGCATTCTAGAACCCAGGAGCCACAACTACCGATCCTGAATGCTACAACTACTGAAACCCATATCCCTAAAGCCTGTGCTCTGCAACAAGAGAAGCCACCACAATAAGCCCATGCACCACAATGAAGAGTAGCCCTCACTCACAGTAACTAGAGAAAGCCCATGTGTAGCAATGAAGACTCAGCACAGGGCTTCCCTGGTAGCTCAGTGGCAAAGAGTTTGCCTGCCAATGTAGGAGACATGGGTTCGATCTCTGATCTGGGAAGATCCCACATGCTGAGGAGCAACTGAACCCATGAGTCACAACTATCGAGCCTGTGCTCTAGAGCCTCGGAGCCACAACTATTGAGTCTTTGTGCCTTAAAGCCCAAGTTTCACAAGAGAAGTCACCCCAACAAGAAGCCTGCTCACCTCAACTAAAGGGGAGCCCCTACTCCCTGCTACTGTGGCAGCAGTGAAAACCCAGAATAGCCAAAAATAAAATACATAAAACACTCAGTACAACCAAAAAAATATACATAAATTATTTAAAAACTGATACATACACCCAAAATAGGAGCACCCAAAAAGCCATAATGAAAGATAAAAAAAGACACAATATAATGATAAAAGGATCAATACAAAACAGGATATTATACTTGGTAACATATATGCACCCAGTATAGAAGCACCTAAATGCATTCAACAAATACTAACAGACAGGAAGAAACTGATGGGACTACAATAATTTTAGTTTATTCCTTTCTGTCTGTTAGTATTTGTTGTATGTATTTAGGTTCTCCTATACTGGGTGCATCAATGGCCAGATCTTTGAGACAGCAAATCAATAAGGCAACAGAGATCCTAAATGATAACAACAGAGCAGTCCCACAATTGATATTTTCAGTACGTTACATCTGAAAACCCAAAACACATATTCTATTCAAGTGCACATGGAACCTGCTCTATGATTGATGACACGCTAGGGCACAAAACAAGTCTCAACAATTTTAACAGTATAGAAATTATTTCAAGTATCTTTTAGGACCACAATGGCATGAAACTAGAAATCAACCACAGAAAAAGAAATGAGTAAAAGATAAAAAACCAATGGGCGAACAATGAAATCAAAGAAAAAATGAAGAAATACCTTGAGGCAAATGACCAGGAAAACAGCCATACAAAATCTATGGGATGTAGCAAAAGCATTCTTAGACAGAAGTTCATAGCAGTACAGGCTTTCTTTAAAACAACCTAAACCACCACCTAAAAGATTTAGAAAAAGAACAAACAAAAAACCCCCAAACAAACAAAAGGAACAAGCAAAACCTAAAGTCAGCATAAGGAAGGAAATAATATAGATCAGAGAGGAAATAAAGATTTTTTTTAAAAATAAAAAATCAATAAAACCAAGAACTGGTTCTTTGAAAGGGTAAAGAAACTTCCGGCCAAGCTCATCAAGAAGAAAAGAGAGAAAATAAACTCAAACAAAATAGAAAAAATCTTAAGAGAATACTAAGAACTATATGCGAACAAATTTGACAACCGAGAAGAAATGGACAATTTTCTAGAAACATACAAACCACCAAAACTGAATCAAGAAGAAATAGATAACTTGAACAGACTGATCACTAGAAATGATAGAAATGAAATAGAATCTATTGTAAAAACAAAAAATCCAAAAAACTCTCTACAAACAGAAGTCCAGGACCAGACAGCTTAATTCATGAATTCCATAAAATATACAAAGTAGCACTTCTACCGACCAATCCTTCTCAAAGTTTTCCAAAAGATTTAAGAGGATGGAACACTTCCAAAAACATTTTATGAAGCCACCATCACCCTGATACTGAAATTAGACAAAGACACTACCAAAAAAGAAAATTACAGTTCAATATCTTTGATGAATACAGATGCAAAAATGCTCAACAAAGTATTAACAAACTGAATCCAGCAACACACAAAAAAATCATTAAACCATGATCAAGCTGGATTCATCCCAGGGTTACAAAGATGGTTCAACAAATCAATCAATGTGACACACCACATCAACAAAAGAAAAGACAAAAAAAACCACATGATCATCTCAACAGATGCAGAAAAAAGATGCAATAAAATTCAACATCCATTTATGAGGAAAATTCTTACCAAAGTAGGTATAAAGGGAACATATCTCAACATAATAGAAGCTATTCATGACAAAGCCACAACCAATCTAATACTCAATGGTAAAAAGCTGAAAGCCTTCCTACTAAAATATGTAACAAGACAAGGAAGCCCACTCTCACTTCTCTTCAATATAATATTTGAAACTCTAGCCACAGCAGTCAGATAAAAGAAAAAAAAAAAGGTATTCAAACTGGTAGGGAAGCAGGTAAAACTGTCATTGTATGCAGATGACATGACACTATACATAGAGAGAAACCCTAAAGACTCCATATGAAAACTACTAAAGGGCCTTCCTAGTAGCTCAGTAGTGAATTTGCCTGCCAATGCAGGAGACACGGGTTCGATCCTGATTAAAAGGGCAAAAAAGCTGGTTCTTTGAAAGGGTAAAGAAACTTCAAGAAGAAAAGAGAGAAAATAAACTCAAACAAAATAGAAAAAATCTTAAGAGAATACTAAGAACTATATGCGAACAAATTTGACAACCGAGAAGAAATGGACAATTTTCTAGAAACATACAAACCACCAAAACTGAATCAAGAAGAAATAGATAACTTGAACAGACTGATCACTAGAAATGATAGAAATGAAATAGAATCTATTGTAAAAACAAAAAATCCAAAAAACTCTCTACAAACAGAAGTCCAGGACCAGACAGCTTAATTCATGAATTCCATAAAATATACAAAGTAGCACTTCTACCGACCAATCCTTCTCAAAGTTTTCCAAAAGATTTAAGAGGATGGAACACTTCCAAAAACATTTTATGAAGCCACCATCACCCTGATACTGAAATTAGACAAAGACACTACCAAAAAAGAAAATTACAGTTCAATATCTTTGATGAATACAGATGCAAAAATGCTCAACAAAGTATTAACAAACTGAATCCAGCAACACACAAAAAAATCATTAAACCATGATCAAGCTGGATTCATCCCAGGGTTACAAAGATGGTTCAACAAATCAATCAATGTGACACACCACATCAACAAAAGAAAAGACAAAAAAAACCACATGATCATCTCAACAGATGCAGAAAAAAGATGCAATAAAATTCAACATCCATTTATGAGGAAAATTCTTACCAAAGTAGGTATAAAGGGAACATATCTCAACATAATAGAAGCTATTCATGACAAAGCCACAACCAATCTAATACTCAATGGTAAAAAGCTGAAAGCCTTCCTACTAAAATATGTAACAAGACAAGGAAGCCCACTCTCACTTCTCTTCAATATAATATTTGAAACTCTAGCCACAGCAGTCAGATAAAAGAAAAAAAAAAAGGTATTCAAACTGGTAGGGAAGCAGGTAAAACTGTCATTGTATGCAGATGACATGACACTATACATAGAGAGAAAACCCTAAAGACTCCATATGAAAACTACTAAAGGGCCTTCCCTAGTAGCTCAGTAGTGAATTTGCCTGCCAATGCAGGAGACACGGGTTCGATCCCTGATCTGGGAAAACCCTACGTGCTGCAGAGCAGCTAAGCCCGTGAGCTGCAACTATGGAGCCTGTGCTCCAGAGCCTCAGAGCCGCACCTATGGAGCCCATGAGCCGCGGCTACTGAAGCCCGTGTGCTCTAGAGCCCGAGTTCCACCACAAGAGACATCACCACAAGAAGTCTGCTCACCTCAACGAGAGAGCCCCCACTCCCTACAGCTAGAGAAGAACCTTCGGCAGCAGCGAAGACCCAGAATGGCCTTAAATAAATAAATAAATAAATAAATAAAATGCAAAAAAAAAAAAAAAAAAAACCCTATTAGAACTGATCAACAAATTCAGCAAGGTAGCAGGATTTAAGATTAACATACAGAAATCAGTTGCAGGAAGTGGAGGGGTGGGGAGAAATTGTTTGCATTTATTTACACTAACAGTGAAATATCAGAAAGGGAATGTAAACAATCTGTTTTAAAATTACATTAAAAAACACTTAGAAATAAACCTGACCAAGGAGTTGAAAGACATATGCTGAGAACTAAAAGAACATTAATAGAGGAAATTGAAGATGATTCAAAGAAATGGAAAGATATCTTATGCTCTTGGATTGAAAGAATTAATATTGTTAAAATGGCCATACTACCCAAAGCAATATACAGATTTAATGTGATCATTATCACAGTACATTTTTCACAGAGCTAGAACAAATAATCCTAAAATTCATTTGAAACCATAAAAGACCCAGAATTGCCAAAGCAATCCTAAAGAAAAAGAACAAAGCAGGAGGCATAGCCCTCCCAAACTCCAGACAGCATTGCAAAGCTACCGTAGTCAAAGCAGAATGATACTGACACAAAAACAGACATATGGATCAGTGAAACAGAACAGAGAGCCCACACACCTATGATCAATTAATGTTTAACAAAGGAGGCAAAAATATATAATGGGGAAAAGACAGTTTTTTCAGAAAGTGGTGCTGGGAAAGCTGAACAGCCACATGTAAATCAATGAAGTTGGAACACACTTTCTTACCATAAATAAAAATAAACTTAAAATGGCTTAAGGACTTAAACATAAAACATGACTCCATGAAACTCCTGAAAGTGAAAATGTTAGTTGTTCAAACGTGTCTGACTCTTTGCGATCCCATGGACTGTAACCTGCCAGAGATTTGCCAGGCAAAGAGTACTGGAGCAGGTTGCCACTTCCTTCTCCAGGGAATCTTCCCAACCCAGGGATTGAACTTGGGTTTCCTGCATAGCAGGCAGATTCTTGATCCTCTGAGCATGAGGGAGGTGGAGATAAAACTCCTAAAATAGATCATAGGCAAAAACATTCTCTGACATAAATTATTTCTATGTTTTCTTAGGTTAGTCTCCCAAGGCAATAGAAATAAAAGCAAAAATGAACAAATGGGACCTAATGAAACTTAAAAGCTTTTACATAGCAAAGGAAACCATAAATAAATGAAAATACAACTTATAGACTAGCAGAAAATATTTGCAAATGATATGACAGACAAGGGCTTATTTAAAAAAAAAAATTCAAACAGCTCATACAACTCAATAAGAAAAAGCAAACAACCCAATTGAAAAATAGGGAGATCTACATAGACATTTCTCCAAACAAGACAAACAGATAGGCAATAGGCATATGAAAAGATGATCAACACTGCTAATTATTCAGTTCAATCACTCAGTCTTGTCCGACTCTTTGCGACTGGCATGCCAGGTTTCCCTGCCCTTCACCATCTCCTGCAGCCTGCTCAAACTTATGTCCATGGACTCAGTGATGCCATCCAACCATGTCATCCTCTGTTGTCCCCCTTCTCCTTCTGCTTTCTATTTGTCCTAACATCGGGGTCTTTTCCAATGAGTCGTCTGTTCGCATCAGGTGGCCAAAGTATTGGAGCTTCAGATTTAGCATCAGTCCTTCCACTGAATATTTAGGGTCAATTTCCTTTAGGATTGACTGGTTTGATATCCTTGTAGTCAAAGCGACTCTCAAGAGTCTTCTCTAACATCACAGTTCAAAGGGGTTAATTCAGCACTCAGACTTCTTTAGGTTCCACATCCACACATGACTACTGGGAAAACCATAGCTTTGACTAGACAGACTTTTGTCAGCAAAGTGATGTCTCTGCCTTTGAATACACTATCTATGTTTGCCATAGCTTTTCTTCCAAGGAGCAAGCATCTTTTCATTTCATGGCTACAGTCACCATCCACAGTGATTCTGGAGCCCAAGAAAATAAAGTCTGTCACTGTTTCCATTGTTTGTCCATCTGTTTGCTGTGAAGGGATGGGACCATATGCAATGATCTTCGTTTTTTGAATGTTGGGTTTTAGCCTAGCTTTTTCACTCTCTTTCACCTTCATCAAGAGCTTCTTTTGTTCCCCTTCACTTTGTGCCATAGGATGGTATCATCTGTATATTGAGGTTATTGGTATTTCTCCCCACAGTCTTGACTCCAGCTTGTGCTTCATCTAGACTGGCATTCTGCATGATGTTCTCTGCATAGAAGTTAAATAAGCAGGGTAACAATACACAGCCTTGACATACTCCTTTCCCAACTTGGAATCAGTCCATTGTTCCATGTCCAGTTCTAACTGTTCTTTCTTGTTTTGCATACAGAGTTCACAGGATGGTGATAAGGTGTCTGGTATTCTCATCTCTTTCAGAATTTTCCAGTTTGTTCTGATCCACACAAAGACTTTAGTGTAGTCAATGAAGCAGAAATAGATGTTTTCTGGAATTCTCTTGCTCTTTCTATGATCCAACAGATGTTGGCAATTTGATCTCTGGTTCCTCTGCCTTTCCTAAACCCAGCTTGTACATCTGGAAGTTCTCAGTTCACATACTGTTGAAGCCTAGCTTGGAGGATTTTGATCATTTCTTTGCTAGCATGTGAAATGAGTGCAATGGTGTGGTAGTTTGAACAATCTTTGGCATTGCCCTTCTTTGGGATTGGAATGAAAACTGACCTTTTCCAGTCCTGAGGCCACTGCTGAGTTTTCCAGATTTGCTGGCATTTGTAATGGCATCATCTTTTTTTTTTTCATACAAATTTTATTATTATATTTTTTACAGGGTTTTGTTGTTTACTGCCACACATCGACCTAAATCCCATTATCTTTTAACATTTGAAATAGCTCAGCTGGAATTACATCACCTCTATAGCTTTGTTCATAGTAATGCTTTCTAGGGCCCACTTGACTTTGCTGTCTAAGATGTCTGGCTTTAGGTGAGTGATCACACCATTGTGGTCATCTGGCTCATTAAGATCTTCTTTGTATAGTCCTTCTGAGTATTCTTTCCGCCTCTTCTTAATATCTTCTGCTTTCGTTAGGTCCATAAAGTTTCTGCCCTTTATTGTGCCCGGTTTTGCATGAAATGTTTCACTGGTATCTCTGATTTTCTTGTATAGATCTCTAGTCTTTCCCATTCTATTGTTTTCCTCTGGTTTTTTTGCATTGTTCATTTAAGAAAACTTTCTTATCTCTCCTTAGTATTCTCTGAAACTCTGCATTCAGATTGGTGTATCTTCTCTTTTCTCCTTTGCCTTTCACATCTCTTCTTTTCTCAGCTATTTGTAAGGCCTCATCAGACAACTATTTTGCCTTTTTGCTGGGAATGGTTTTGGTCACTGCCTTCTGTACAATGTCGTGAACCTCCATTCATAGTTCTTCAGGCACTCTATCAGATCTAATCCCTTGAATCTATTTGTAACTTCCACTGTATAATCACAAGGAATTTGATTTAGGTTATTATACCTGAATGGCCTAGTAGTTTTCCCTACTTTCTTCAATTTATGTCTGAATTTTGCAATAAGAAGTTCATGAGCCAAGCCACAGTCAACTCCAGATCTTGTTTTTGCTGAAGGTATAGAGCTTCTCCATCTTCAGCTGCCAAGAATATAATCAATCTGATTTCGGTATTGACCATCTGGTGAAGTCCATGTGTAGAGTCACCTCTTGTTTTGTTGGGAGAGGGTGTTTGCTATGACCAGTGCATTCTCTTGGCAAAACTCTGTTAGCCTTTGTCCTGCTTCATTTTGTACTCTAAGGCCAAACTTGCCTATTAATTACAGGTATCTCTTGACTTCCTACTTTTGCATCCAGTTCCCTATGATGAAAAGAACATTTTCTTATGGTGTTAGTTCTAGAAGATCTTGTAGGTATTCATACAACAGTTCAACTTCAGCTTCTTCAGCATTAGTGGTTGAGGCATAGATTTGGATTACTGTGATATTGGTTTGCCTTGGAAACGAACCAAGATCATTCTGTTGTTTTTGAGATTGCACCAGAGTACTGCATTTCAAATTCTTCTGTTGACTATGAGGGCTACTCCATTTCTTCTAAGGAATTCTTGCCCACAGTAATAGATATAATGGTCATCTGAATTAAATTTGCCTATTCATGTCCATTTTAATTCACTGATTCCTAAAATGTCAATGTTCATTCTTTCCATCTCCCATTTGATCACTTTCAATTTACCTTGATTCCTGGACCTAACATTCCAGGTTCTTATGCAACACTGTTCTTTGAAGCATCGGACTTTACTTTCACTACCAGACACACTCACAACTGGGTGTTGTTTCTGCTTTGGTTCAGCCTTTCCATTCCTTTTGGAGTTATTTCTCTTCTCCAGTAGCATATTGGGCACATACAGACCTGGGGAGTTCATCTGTCTGTGTCATATCTTTTTGCCTTTTCATACTGTTCATGGGGTTCTCAAGGCAAGAATACTGAAGTGGTTTGCCATTCCCTTCTCCAGTGGACCATTTTTTTTGGTCAAAACTCTCTACTGTGGCCTGTCCTGGGTGGCCCTACACAGCATGGTTCATAGCTTCATTGAGTTAGACATGGCTATGATCCGTGTGATCAGTTTGGTTAGTTTTCTCTGATTGTCCTTTTCATTCTGTCTGCCTTCTGATGGATGAGGTTAGGAGACTTCTGGAAGTTTCCTGTTTCGAGGGACTGGTTGTGAGAAAAGGTGCTAATTATTAGATAAATGCAAATCAAAACTACAATAAGGTATCACTTCACACCAGTCAGAATGGCCATCATTGAAAACTCTATAAATAACAGGGGATCCCCTGGCAGCCAATGGTTAGGACTCTACACTTTCACTGCTGAGAAAATGGGTTCAACCCCTGGTTGGAGAACTAAGATCCTATAAGCCATATAGCTTGGCCAAATTAAAAAAAAAAAAAGTCAGAAATAACAAATGCTGGAGAGGTTGTGGAGGTGGCGCTAGTGGTAAAGAATCTGCTTACAATACAGGAGACCTGGGTTCAATGCCTGGGTTGGGAAGATCCCCTAGAGAAGAAAATGGCAACCCATTCCAGTTTTCTTGCCTGGAGAATTCCATGGACAGAGGGGCCTGGCAGGCTACAGACCATGGAGTTGCAAAGAGCTGGACTGAACTGAGTGACTAACAAATTCTTTCCTTTACTGTTGGTAGAATGGAAGTTGGTGCAGCTGCTATGGAAAACAGTATGGAGGTTCCTCAGAAAACTAAATATAGAGCTACCATATGATCCAACAACACTCCTGGGCATATATCCAAAAATATGAAAATTCTAATTTGAAAAGATACATGTAGCCCTATGTTCATGGCAGCACTATACATAATAGCCAAGACAAGCAACCTAAACATCCATTGATAGAGGAATGGATAAAGATGTGATACATATACTGTGGACCACTACTCAGCAATAAAAAGAAATGAAGTTTTTGTAGCAATGTGGATGAAACTAGAGATTATCATACAAAGTGAAGTCAGAAAGAGAAAGCAAATACCATGTGATACCATTTATATGCAGAATCTAATAAAATATGGCACAAATGAACCTATCTGCAAGCAGCAGACACATAGACCCAAGGTTGCCAAGGACAGGGAATGGACAGGGGATGGACTGGGAGTTTGGGGTTTGTTAGATGCAAAACTATCACATTTATAATGGATAAACAAACAAGATCCTAATGTACAGCACAGGGAACTATATTCAATATCCTGTGATAAACCATAATGGAAAAGAATATAAAAAATATCTATATGTATATAACTGAGTCACTTTGCTGCACAGTCGAGATTAGCACAACATTGTAAAGCAACTATACTTCAATAAAAGCTAAAGAAATACAGATAAAAAATTGAGACTAGTCTTCAAAAGTCCTTGAGCAGACAAAACCAGTTTAGTCACACAAACAAGGCTTAATTTATTTTGGGAGACTAACCTGACCTGGGTCATTCCTTGCTTATGCTTCTAAAAATTAAACTAAAGTTGAACTGTTTCCCAAGGCTGATATGAGGTAACCACTGACAAATTCCCTACCATTTAGGAAAACTGTAATACTCTTAACAAATCACTATTAAGAATAAATAGTCACTTCCCTCATGCTATGTAAACTATAACAGTACAGCTTTGGGCTTCATTCCACATTTTGGCTTGTGCCTTCTGTTTACAAACTGTCTTTTTTGGAATGTGTGCAATAAACTTTAATTACTACTTTGATGATTATTGCTGCTGCTGCTTAGTCACTTCAGTCCTGTCCAACTCTGTGTGACACTATGGACTGCAGTCCATCAGGCTCGCCTGTCCATCGAATTCTCCAGGCAAGAGTACTGGAGTGGGTTTCCATGCCCTCCTTCGGGGGATCTTCCCAAGGAGCAGGGGCTACGCTCTAGTTGTGGTGTATAGGTTTCTCATTGTGGTGGCTTCTCTTGTTGTGGAGCACAGGCTCTAGGGCACATGGGCTTCAGCAGTTGTGGTGCATGGGCTTAGTTGCTCCGCAGCATGTGGGACTTTCCCAGATCAGGGATTGAATCCGTGTCCCTTGTTGGCAGGTAGATTCTTATCCACTACACCACCAGTGAAGTCTTTCTGTGATCTTTCAACAAATCACAATTGATTAAATCACTGGTCATTGGTGACTGAATTCAATCTTCTCCAGCCTCTCACCCCTCTTCCCTCCTCAGAGGTAAGGGTAGGAATAGAGGTGGGGGTGGGGATGGAAACTGAAAGTTCCAACCCTCTAATAACCTTGTAGGTTGGTTCCCCTGGCAACCTGCTCCCATCCTAAGGTTATCTAGGGGACTTCAAAAGCATCCTCGCTAACACAACAAGACACTTTGACTGCACTTGTTGTTCAGCGGCTAAAAGTCCTTTCTGACTCCCTGTGACTCCATGGACTGTAGCCAGTCAGGCTTCCCTGTTTTTTTTTTTTTCAACTATACTTCAATAAAAGCTAAAGAAATACAGATAAAAAATTGAGACTAGTCTTCAAAAGTCCTTGAGCAGACAAAACCAGTTTAGTCACACAAACAAGGCTTAATTTATTTTGGGAGACTAACCTGACCTGGGTCATTCCTTGCTTATGCTTCTAAAAATTAAACTAAAGTTGAACTGTTTCCCAAGGCTGATATGAGGTAACCACTGACAAATTCCCTACCATTTAGGAAAACTGTAATACTCTTAACAAATCACTATTAAGAATAAATAGTCACTTCCCTCATGCTATGTAAACTATAACAGTACAGCTTTGGGCTTCATTCCACATTTTGGCTTGTGCCTTCTGTTTACAAACTGTCTTTTTTGGAATGTGTGCAATAAACTTTAATTACTACTTTGATGATTATTGCTGCTGCTGCTTAGTCACTTCAGTCCTGTCCAACTCTGTGTGACACTATGGACTGCAGTCCATCAGGCTCGCCTGTCCATCGAATTCTCCAGGCAAGAGTACTGGAGTGGGTTTCCATGCCCTCCTTCGGGGGATCTTCCCAAGGAGCAGGGGCTACGCTCTAGTTGTGGTGTATAGGTTTCTCATTGTGGTGGCTTCTCTTGTTGTGGAGCACAGGCTCTAGGGCACATGGGCTTCAGCAGTTGTGGTGCATGGGCTTAGTTGCTCCCAGCATGTGGGACTTTCCCAGATCAGGGATTGAATCCGTGTCCCTTGTTGGCAGGTAGATTCTTATCCACTACACCACCAGTGAAGTCTTTCTGTGATCTTTCAACAAATCACAATTGATTAAATCACTGGTCATTGGTGACTGAATTCAATCTTCTCCAGCCTCTCACCCCTCTTCCCTCCTCAGAGGTAAGGGTAGGAATAGAGGTGGGGGTGGGGATGGAAACTGAAAGTTCCAACCCTCTAATAACCTTGTAGGTTGGTTCCCCTGGCAACCTGCTCCCATCCTAAGGTTATCTAGGGGACTTCAAAAGCATCCTCGCTAACACAACAAGACACTTTGACTGCACTTGTTGTTCAGCGGCTAAAAGTCCTTTCTGACTCCCTGTGACTCCATGGACTGTAGCCAGTCAGGCTTCCCTGTCCTTCACCTTCTCCCAGAGCCTGCTCAAACTCATGTTGAGTCAGTGATGCCATCCAACCATCTCATCCTCTGTTACCCACTTCTCCTCCTGCCTTTAATCTTTCCCAGCATCAATGTCTTTTCCAATGAATCATCTCTGCATCGGATAGCCAAAGTATTGGAGCTTCAGCTTCAGCATCATTCCTTTCAATTAATATTCAGGGTTCATTTCCCTTGGAATTGACTGGTTTGATCTCCTTGCTGTCCAAGGGACATGTGTTCTGCAGCACCACAATTTGAAAGCATTAGTTCTTTAGCAGTCTTTTTTATGGTCCAGTTTTGGTCCATCCATACATGACTACTGGGAAAACCATAGCTTTGACTATATGGACCTTTGCTTGCAAAGTGATGTCTCTACTTTTGAATACACTGTCTAGATTTGTCATAGCTTTTCTTCCAAGGAGCAAGCGTCTTTTAATTTCATGGCTGCAGTCACCAGCCATAGTAATTGTGGATCCCAAGAAAATGAAATCTGTCACTGTTTCCACTTTTTCCTCATCTATTTGAGATAAAGTGATGGGACAGGATGCCACGATCTTAGTTTTTTGAATGTTAAATTTCAGTCAGCTTTTTCACTCTCCTCTTTCACCTTTATCAAGAGGCTCCTTAGTTCTTTTTCACTTTCCCTGATTGCACTTATCACTTAGTAAATTCTAAGAGTTTTAGGAGCATAGTGCTAGGAATGGCGATAGAGACCAAATATATATTTTGTTATACAGAAAACAGTTCTTTTTCCCTTTTCCTATTTTCCCATTTCTGTTCTCCTGTAACCTTAAAAGAACCTAATTATAGGAATGAGATTACCAGGCAATTGGTTAACACCTCACTTATGTTCTTATGAATGCACACCTTGCCTTGCCTAACCTGTTGATAGGCAAGGCACCATGCCTTGCCTAATTGGTTGATTCTTTTTCCTAGACACAAGTTAGTCTCTACCCCTAAAAGCCCCCTAAGTAATCCTGCTGACAAGATAACATCTGAAGAGAGAGTCAGCCAGTCTGCACACAATGGAGAAGGTACAGAAGTCAACCTCCTGCCTCAATGGTTCCCTGAGAGTCTTCCCCCCTTTTTCCCTTTAAAAACTGTCATGGCTGATCAGAATCTTCAGAGTTGGTCTCAGGACAGGAGTCCACCTTCTCCCCAGGTTGCTGGCTTTTCTACTGACACTTGCCTCTTCATTATTGCCTTTTGAACAAGCAGCCAAATCTGACTTCAGTAACAGTTAAGTCAAAATATCACATATACCAAACCAAAATTTTCACTTAAAAGATTTATTTTAGCAGCTCAGTTTTATCACATTTTATATATTTGTTTAATATATTTGTTCTGCATAGATGGCATATTAACTTTTATAGTTAACTTTTTCATTTGATATTTGCTGCTACCTGGCCTGAAGAAAGAGTCAGGAGGATAAATAAAACCCGCATGGTGGAAATATGGAGCAGCATTTCGCTTCTCAGCAGAACTTTACTGTGACGTGGGCTTCAATGCCAGCGTTTCTTTCTTCCTCTTCTTTCTCAAATCCTGAACAGACGACAGATCTTCCCTTGGGATATCGAGCACAACACTTACGCAGTTCTTGGATGACAGCCTGACACTTAGATTCCATATAGTTGTTGGCTGAAAGACAGACAGGCAGACCCTAGTCATGATCTCATAGGACTAGGGCACAGGAAGGTTTAGATCTGAACTTCCCAATCCTTTAATGTATCTACAGATGTGGAAGAAAGAGGATATACCCAAGTCCATTGAATTCTTTCTGATTTAGAGACCCATCAACGGCCTAATAAAGAAGAAAAGTATGATTTACAAAGTGGTCAAAAGGGATTTTCACATATAATTTCCTTTTCTTTAAGGCTGATTACTTATGTGCCTTTTTCTAAGGCAGTGGTGTGTAAATTCCTCTTTTTTTCGGCGGGGGGTGGGGTGGGGAGTCACTAATCCCTGTACAGTAGTTTGCACTCAGTTTAAAGTGGGTGCTGGATGTTCCCAAACAAGTCTCTGCATTAGGGGCTGGCAAACAGTAACCTCAGGGTTGAATTCCACTCTCAATTTACAGTTGAGGTAAGTGTGTTTACAAAAGGTTGTAAAAACACACACACACACACACACAAACCCACACCCACACCCACACACCAACACCAAAGACCTCCTGACCTCCAAAGCCTAAAATATTTCCTGTTTGGTCCTTTACATAAAATATTTGCATATCCCTGCCAAAGATGAACCCTAAGTCAAGGAGGAATTGACCTTAATGTTCTAGGTAAACTGCAGTTGACCTGAGTCCCCTAATACTAAAATGGGGTGCATGGGAGTTAGTCTGGGATAGGACAGAGAATTCTTATTAGACAAAGAGTATACTTGGGTGGCTAAGTCCAGGTTTGGACCCAGAACAAGAGTTCAAATCATCACTGTGCCCTTTACTAGTTCCGTGACCCTGGACAAGTTACAAAGCTTATATCTATCTCATGGGTGAAAGTATTAAAAGTCAATATTATTTAAAGCCTTTTCAACTGCAATTGTCATCCAGGGAGTACTTAACGGTCTGTATTAGTCCTTCCAGTTCTCACTGAAAGGAAGGGGATGTAACCAGCTCTAACTTGATGTATATGCTCCTTTGGCCATATGTTGCTAATTCAAATCAAGTAAGAATCAGGTAGAATCATGTAAGAATTTATCTGGGAGAAGAAATTGCGAAGAACATTCTTTTTTAAATTTTTATTTTGGCAAAGCTGTGTGGCTTGTGTGATCTTAGTTCCCTGACTGGTGATTTAACCTGGGTCCATGGGAGTGAAACATGGAGTCCTAACCAGTGGACTGCTAGGGAATTCCTCTTCCTTTTTCATAAGGAGGAAGGGAAGAAAAGGATGAATAAAATGGCATTATTATTTAGATTAACATTTCAGATTAAAAGATTCTAAAAATACTGCTTGCATCATAAAAAGTCTAAGAATGAAAGTTAAAAGTCAATGGAAATATACAAACAAGGGTTTTCTTTGGTGATGAGTCTTTAATAATGGGAAAAATTATCAAAATATCAGTTTCCAGGGCTTCCCTGGTGGTCCAGTGGGTAAGGACACTGCCATGCAGTGCAGGGGGCGCCGGTTCGAGCCCTGGCCTGGGAAGATCCCACGTGCCGCGGAGCGGCTGGACCCATGTGTCCAATTACCGAGCCAGAGCTCTGGAGAACATGCGCCCAGAGCCGGTGCTCTGCAACAACAGAGGCCACTGCGATGGGACGCCCACACAGGCCAAAAAAGAAAGACGGATGAAAACAGACAAATGAAAGCCCAATAGAAGTAGCCCGCCTGCTCCCCTCCCTCCCCACCCCTCCCCCCAAAATAAATAAAATAAATAAATCTTAAAAAAAAAAAATCAGCTTCCAAATTCATATAGCCTTGTAGCTTTTTCTATTTATTCTGTTAGTAATCATTTGCTGATTAAAAAAAATAAAATCTTCTAGCATTTGGTCAAACAAAATGGACACATCATATCAAATATGCTTTAGTTGAAATCTACTTTTTCCTTTAAGAGTTACTTGCTGAATTCCAATTGTATTTTCACCCCCGCACCTTCTAATCTGATTGCTTTTAAAAAGTGAGTTGTCAGCCACCAAAATGAGTTGGTGAAGCATGATCAACCCATTTAAAACTAGTCTTTTTTAAAAAGGACTTTGCTCAGCTTAATAATTCTCAACTCTGGCTGTGTATTAAAATCACCTGGTTAAATATTTAGATTGATTCCTGCCGAGATCCCACCCCCAGATAGTGTGATTTAATAGTTCTAGGCAAGTTTTTGAAGCTCTCCAGGTGATTCTAAATGTACACTCTGGACTGTTAATCTCAAGCTTAGGTCACATCACTTTATTTTCTGCCATCTTTGGTGTTACAGTGAGGAAAATCTTTAGGATAAATTAATTACAGAAATATTACATTCTGAGTGGAGTTAGTATAGTCTGCTGATAAAAAGAACACTTGGTCTCTCGTTAGTTCACAGATAAAGTGAAAATATAAAAAAGCATTTAACATACTACCTTGTAAACATTTCTGTATTTCACAGGCTTGTTTCTGGCACGGATTCTTCTGCGGCATATCCAGAAAACTAAAATAAGAAAAATTATTTTTATTTTGTTTTTTATACATAAAGACTTTAAAGCCCCTCTAGATGGAATTTTCTTCTGAGACAAGTAGTAATGCTCTTACAGTTGTTGGAAAACAATTATACTAAAAATATTCTTCCTGTTCATAGGATGAATATGCTATATTTGTATAATGTTCCATTTGGCTTGGAAGATATAAATAGCTTGGGGAAAAAACCCTTGAATTCAACTCATCTTGACCACTGTAACCAAACATTGGGCTAGAGGCACCAGTGCTGCGACCCGACAGGTCTGTCCTTACAGAACCACCTTTGATAGATGATTTAACTCCTTGAGCCTTTTTCCTTGTTACTGATTTGTGAAATACGGATCATACCTACCTGAAAGCATTGATGGAAGGATTAAATGTGATAAAGTGCATAGTACAGTGCCTGGAAGGCAGTAAGCACTCAACATGTAATAGCTATTATTCCCAAGATTTAAAAAAAAGTGAAACCTTACTTTTAATGTACATAAACTGCTATGAGTATTTTAACTCAGTAAATTCTTTATCAGGTAGTTAATCAGCAATATTTTGTGCTATTACTACTTCCTAATAGTAGTAATAGAAATTTTGGTGCTAGGTAAGCAGTTAAAATGTTTTGTGGAGTTCTTATAGAAACCAACTTAAGATATTTGTAATCAGAGAATAAATTTAAGCGCCCACAATTCTGATCAGCAACTTCTAATAATTTGAAGTCACAACTTCAGAAAGGAAAAAGGCCCAGGAACCTCTGTAGCTAATTTCATTAGTGCAAATAATCTTTTTTCTGCCCTCAGAGCCCCCTAACTTCTCAGCAGATCCAAGTTAGGTCAGTACTGGGATGGGAAAACACTGGAGCAAAACCTAAGATATTTACAGGATGGGAGAAGGAAAGGCAGGTGAATTGCTGCAAGGCAAATATGCGACAAATAGATGTTGATGCTGCTAGGAGCTGCTCTCTTCTCTCTAAATCAGTACCAAGTCCTTGGTGATCAGGGCATCTGTTCTGTTGCAGGTGCTGACTTTTGTGGGATTCATCAGATCCCAGTTCCAGCTGATGATGTCCATTAACGGTTCTATGGCAATTTCCAAAGGAGTCAATTTCAAGTTATGTATCCTAACTAAGTGCTTTTGTTGACTTGCTTTCTGCCTGCATAACCCTTCCTCTGAAGTTCCACCTTCCGTGTTCTTCATGACCCTTCCTAAACTTCTGGGTTCTTGAGCAGTTTTTCAACCCACTCCCTCCCCCCAGGCCCACAGGTGGGTGCACTGCAATTGTGGATGTCGTGATTGTCATATACTGAACAGAACAGGGGAGCACATCTTCCTAGAATCCCAGCACCTGGAAAAAAAAAGATCATTAGAATCACCACAAAGAGAGTGAAAAAGAAGAAGGTGGGGGTAGGGACAGGGGAGAAATAGAAATACATACCAGATTAATCATCAGGCAAAAGCTTAAGCAACAGCTCCTGTACTCCCCTGACCTGTCAAAAAAATAAAGGTTTATAGAATACTCTGTTATAAGAGTCCCAATACAACGAAAAATTATTCAGCAACATGTGTACCATTAAATGATGCTGGATCTGCCACAAGCGAGAGTTGTTATCCATGTAGCGCTCCTCAGGGTAGAGTTGCCACATGAGAGGTAGCTGGGAGGTGAGAAGGTGACTTGGCCTGGCTGCGTCACCTAAAGGAACCTGAACTTGCTGAACTCGTGCCCTTAGGAAACTCGTCTCCTAATGGAAAGAAATGATCAAAAATAAAACCAAAGACTTCAGGATATTGAGACTGGTTAGAAACCAAGTTGCTTGAAAGCAAAATCAATAAAGAAATACACAAAATGTAAAACAATTACCTCTTCCACGACGGCCACCCATGTGCGCTGGTATTCGTCGCGGTAGATACCCTCTTGGTGAACCCAGAGGTGATCGGGTGGAGCCCCCACATCCTCTCCTGCCATCCTGGGCTTTGGATTCCAACTCTAGCCCTGCTTTTCTCCACCTAAGCCTGCAGCACCCGCGCACAGGACACAGGTGTGACTTTTTGGGTTGGCATGAACTCACCAATGAGCAAGGTGACCTGGTACTAGCAACCACCAACTAGAAGCAAACCTCATCTGTGTCTACTTGCACAGCCTAAACAGAACCGAGGGAATCTGAAGCTCCCTGCCAGACACTGAAGTGAAACTCAGGCAAAACCTCGGGTGATGCTGCTGACTGCAAAGCACTTAAGAACTATAGAAGGTGAGGGGTTCTGTGGGAATAGCTCTACGGGAAGCTGGGCATTGATCTTACAGTCTTTGCATTCAGCAAGCAGCATCTGACAAAATGTAGTGAGCAACAGAATATTCACAGCAGTGCACATAAGGACACATGTATTTGGGCAGGAAAGCAGTATGACAGACACATGCATGCTATAGTTTCCAGATAAAAGTCCCTTCCACGCAGTTTCTATTTTAAAAGGTAAGACTGTGCAGGTCAAATCATGTAATCATGTGCATGGCTTTCTAAATTGAAATTATAAGTCTGTTTTAAGGACAAACGACCTATTTATCAGTTTGCTTAGAAAGGTTACTTATAGTGGTTAGGCATTTCCAGAAGCGAGTTTTCTTCTTAGGGAAAATATGCAAAGTCACATCATGGAATTTTTCAGTTCCAAGAGACTCTGGGATCATGATGACTCAGAGTTGAGAGACAGCAAATGATAGTTACCCATCTAGGTCCATCCTTATTTCATTTAAATGCTTCGGGATGTTACAGGGGCCCATTTTCCCATAGATGCATGGGTTTAAATTGTTTTCCCAAGTCAGAAGGCCAGAAAAGCCCATCTGCCCTTTGAGAGGTGTAAAGAAAACACACCTTCTGGACAAAGTCAACACAAACTCAGCTCTAACCCCATAGGGATCCTCTGCCTGCTTGTGGACCTCATTTCAGGGCCTCATAATAACTTGACCTGCATTTTACAGAAATGAACCTTTTGCAGCCAGGTTATGGTGTGGTTTCACTGGACGTCTACATTTGGCAGGGTGCAGACATGGCATTGGGGGATTTTCTCTGAAAAACAGAGGCCTCCTATTCCCATTGGGTGGCCATTAGGTAGGAGAGAGATTGCAGTACAGCTTGGGAGACTGTTAAACCCTCAAAACGAGATTGTCAAGAGCAAACAAGATGTCAGAACACAGGATGATGCCAGAATGAAGAACTAATTGAGCTGAACCAAGCCTTCTTTTCAAGAACAACAATCTGAGTCTGATTTGCAGTTTTTCCTTAATGTTATCAGTATACCTTTCCTAAATGCTAAGTGAACATATGTTTTAGAGACTGGGGAAATGGTTTGATGGTAGTGAATAATTTAGGAGCATCACAGTTGCTTTGCCCATTGTACCCTGAGTGGACCTGACTCTGAGCCCATCACAGCTTTTGTCTTATATGGCTCTTTTATTTCAAACTCATCTAAAGCAGAACCCCTTTTTAACCAAATCCCAATTTTTCTCAGTGGCAACAAAGCCTCTCCTGATCCTGCAGACTCAAAACTTATAACTTATCATGGATTTCCTCCTCTTCCTCAGTTGATACATCCCCCGTGTCACCAATTCCAACAAGCCACTACCACTGTCTTTACACTGAGACCAACTTCCCTCAGTACCAGATTCATCGTGTCTAGCGCTGTATCCTTGCTCTTGCTGTCCACTCACCTAACACATTTTTCCACACCTCTCTGCCTCTCTCACTTGCTATGAGCACAGAGGGTATGTGTCTGCCTTCTTAATGAAAACTTCTTGCTTCTGATGACTACTGAACATTTATGTCTAAATCTCCTATTTTGACCACTAATTATAAATTGCTTTGCATTTTGCTCTGCTAATCCTGCCCCCGACCCCAATACAGTATTATAAGGTCCTACACAGAAGTAATAATACAGTACTGGGCACTGTGAGCCTCAAATACTAGTCAGTGTTCTCGTGAGTGGATGGATATACATGCTGAGTAGAAAGGGAAGACAGACAAAGGCCATATAAACATAGGCAGAGAGTGGTTCATTCCATTTAGCAGATACAACTGTTTTGCCTCTCTTCCTCCCCAATGCTTTGGAAAAGAGCAATAGAAGACAAAAACAGTAAATACTACTGTCAAAATATATTAAAGTCTGAATTTTGAGTACAAAAGAAATACATATTTCCCCACCACCACCCCTTTTAAAGTAGAAGCCAAATGTTAAGGGTTTCAGGACCACCTCAACCTCACAATGGGATTCCCTTATAGCTCAGCTGCCAAAGAATCTGCCTACAATGCACGGGACCTGGGTTTGATCCCTGGGTTGGGAAGATCCCCTGGAGAACAGAAACACTACCCACTCCAGTATTCTTGTCTGGAGAATTCCATGCCTCGTCCATGGGTCGAAAAGAGTCAGACATGACTGAGTGACTTCTTTTTCAACTTCACAGGTACGTCCTAGCAACAACTAACAGACTGACATACCGACATTTAAATGTTTTGAATGAAAAGCAAAAGTTTATGGATACACTGACATTAAAAGGAAACAATTCCAGCAGAATAGAGGGCAAACTGGACGGGCTAAGTTAGTAAGAATCACTACAAAGAGGTTTATGAATTGCTACAAAATATTCTCAGAAGAAAGGCAGCCTGTGTGCTGCTATGACCCACAGGACAACATGCTGGGCACCAGCAGGATGAGCCTGGGAACAAACCCAGGCGCAAAGCCCTGGACTTGCCCACACTCCCACTCAGAGACAGCGGGATGGTCCAGTGAAAGGCAACTGCAGCGATCAAGGGACTGAGAAGCTGCCCTGTGAGCACTAATCAACAAGAACCTTAGCGAGAAAAGCCAAGGCTCAGTGAGAGGGATTAAGATCAAAGTCCCCCAGTCACTGGTTGTATGAATGGAGCACAGTCTCCCTAAATGTGATCTCTGGAACATTTGCCCCTAACTTTTTCTATGTCAAAAAAGTTTGGGAATCTTGGGGAATCATAAAGCACATAAATGTAATAAAAGCTCTGGCAAGTTATGCAGTAAAGAAACTTTAACATTCCCCAAATTTATCTGACTAGAGAACATTCTTCTCCATATGACACTTATGCATAAAATTCAGGACCCCTTGAACTAAGATGAATCTCTGAAAACCTTGAGATAAATTTCAGTAAAACGTACACTACAACACACAGCACATAAACCTGTTCCACTCAACTCAAGGAATACTATCAGATGTAAATTCAAATGGACTCAAAAAAGTGTTTACAGGGATTTCCCTGGCGGTCCAGTAGTTAAGATTTTGTGCTCCCAATCCTGGGACCTGGGTTTGATCCCTGGGTTGGGAAGATCCCTGGAGAACAGAAACACTACCCACTCCAGTATTCTTGTCTGGAGAATTCCATGCCTCGTCCATGGGTCGAAAAGAGTCAGACATGACTGAGTGACTTCTTTTTCAACTTCACAGGTACGTCCTAGCAACAACTAACAGACTGACATACCGACATTTAAATGTTTTGAATGAAAAGCAAAAGTTTATGGATACACTGACATTAAAAGGAAACAATTCCAGCAGAATAGAGGGCAAACTGGACGGGCTAAGTTAGTAAGAATCACTACAAAGAGGTTTATGAATTGCTACAAAATATTCTCAGAAGAAAGGCAGCCTGTGTGCTGCTATGACCCACAGGACAACATGCTGGGCACCAGCAGGATGAGCCTGGGAACAAACCCAGGCGCAAAGCCCTGGACTTGCCCACACTCCCACTCAGAGACAGCGGGATGGTCCAGTGAAAGGCAACTGCAGCGATCAAGGGACTGAGAAGCTGCCCTGTGAGCACTAATCAACAAGAACCTTAGCGAGAAAAGCCAAGGCTCAGTGAGAGGGATTAAGATCAAAGTCCCCCAGTCACTGGTTGTATGAATGGAGCACAGTCTCCTAAATGTGATCTCTGGAACATTTGCCCCTAACTTTTTCTATGTCAAAAAAGTTTGGGAATCTTGGGGAATCATAAAGCACATAAATGTAATAAAAGCTCTGGCAAGTTATGCAGTAAAGAAACTTTAACATTCCCCAAATTTATCTGACTAGAGAACATTCTTCTCCATATGACACTTATGCATAAAATTCAGGACCCCTTGAACTAAGATGAATCTCTGAAAACCTTGAGATAAATTTCAGTAAAACGTACACTACAACACACAGCACATAAACCTGTTCCACTCAACTCAAGGAATACTATCAGATGTAAATTCAAATGGACTCAAAAAAGTGTTTACAGGGATTTCCCTGGCGGTCCAGTAGTTAAGATTTTGTGCTCCCAATCCTGGGGGCATGGGTTTCATCCCTGGTTGAGGAACTAAGATTCCTGCATGCCACATGCTGGGGCCAAAAAAAAAAAGGGTTTATATACCTTTATTACCCATGAATATAATAAAAAAGATTGTCCCCATGGGTTACCTTGATGCCATGGCCAGAGTCCACACTGGCCTAGACAGAATATTTCATAACAAGGCAGCTTGTAAACTATGTTTTAAATAGATGACAGGCCACAAAGAAGGACTTCCTTAGGTAAGTAACGTAAGTAAACCCATTATTTTTCATGTACAGAATGAATTATTTTGTCTTTTAAAAAAATCATAATTTGGTTTAACTTCTAGGTGCTTGAACAGTTTTCAAACATGAACCAGTTGAATACATTTATTTTATTTGAAGTCAATTAATAAACTCATCTAATTACAATGACTGAACTTATTAATATCAAGAATCCAAGCCCTGGGGTCCGCCTGGCCTGTATATGAATGCTGGTTTTGCCACTTAGTAGCTCTGTGACCTTGGATAAGTTAACCTCTCTACATTCCAGTTTTCTAAACTATTAAACGAGAATTAAAGAACATATTGATTGTAACTGTCAGCACTTACTTAGCAGTTCCTACATGTTTTACATATGTTGACTCTTTCCATCTTCACAATCAGTCATTAGATGGATGATAATATTACCTTCACTGAAACATGAAGGAAGTAAGGCACAGAGAAGTTAGCTAACTTGCATGAGGTAACACAGCTAAGAAGTTGCAGGGGCTGATTCCAATTGGGGCAGTTCACACACAGGAGATCTACAGGTGCTTAGTCTAGCACATAATAAACGACAGAAATGTTAAGTTTTTTCCTACTCTAAACTTTAGAGCTGTATAATGTACCCATGAGCATTATAAAGAGAAAGTCATTGTTTACTACGAGACTGACTAAACTTCTCTGAAAGATAAATTTCAGTAACGTACACTACAACACACAGCACATAAACCTGTTCCACTCAACTCAAGGAATACTATCAGATGTAAATTCAAATGGACTCAAAAAAGTGTTTACAGGGATTTCCCTGGCGGTCCAGTAGTTAAGATTTTGTGCTCCCAATCCTGGGGGCATGGGTTTCATCCCTGGTTGAGGAACTAAGATTCCTGCATGCCACATGCTGGGGCCAAAAAAAAAAAAGGGTTTATATACCTTTATTACCCATGAATATAATAAAAAAGATTGTCCCCATGGGTTACCTTGATGCCATGGCCAGAGTCCACACTGGCCTAGACAGAATATTTCATAACAAGGCAGCTTGTAAACTATGTTTTAAATAGATGACAGGCCACAAAGAAGGACTTCCTTAGGTAAGTAACGTAAGTAAACCCATTATTTTTCATGTACAGAATGAATTATTTTGTCTTTTAAAAAAATCATAATTTGGTTTAACTTCTAGGTGCTTGAACAGTTTTCAAACATGAACCAGTTGAATACATTTATTTTATTTGAAGTCAATTAATAAACTCATCTAATTACAATGACTGAACTTATTAATATCAAGAATCCAAGCCCTGGGGTCCGCTGGCCTGTATATGAATGCTGGTTTTGCCACTTAGTAGCTCTGTGACCTTGGATAAGTTAACCTCTCTACATTCCAGTTTTCTAAACTATTAAACGAGAATTAAAGAACATATTGATTGTAACTGTCAGCACTTACTTAGCAGTTCCTACATGTTTTACATATGTTGACTCTTTCCATCTTCACAATCAGTCATTAGATGGATGATAATATTACCTTCACTGAAACATGAAGGAAGTAAGGCACAGAGAAGTTAGCTAACTTGCATGAGGTAACACAGCTAAGAAGTTGCAGGGGCTGATTCCAATTGGGGCAGTTCACACACAGGAGATCTACAGGTGCTTAGTCTAGCACATAATAAACGACAGAAATGTTAAGTTTTTTCCTACTCTAAACTTTAGAGCTGTATAATGTACCCATGAGCATTATAAAGAGAAAGTCATTGTTTACTACGAGACTGACTAACAGCAAACACAGACAAAAGGTTTTTTTCTTCTCAATGCTGCCCAAAAGTGTTTATATGCAGAAGAAGTCCCATCAGAAAACAGTAATAACAGGCATACTTGCACCATCAGCACAGAGCATGCTAGCTGCGAATAGCAATTGAAAATAATATATGCTGTAAAATTGAAGCTTAAAAGAAAAATTTGATGGGTCGAGTGTAATTGCACACTTGAAATTTCATCCCCACTCCATCATTATCAAAATTAATAATGGAAGGATGTGCAGTATGATTTTCAAACATTACGTAAAAATGGAGGTTGCTGGCACGGATGTTCCTGATAGTTCCACTGGATGCCCTGTTTGTGGGGAGATTGGGGTTGGAACTGACTTGGGAGAGAAGAGCAAAGCATCAACACATCCTACAGCAGCACCCTGGGCGTGTTCCCTTCCCAGTACTGCCCTGTTCGCCTGGCTCGCGAACTACACACCAAACAGATCTAAGCGATAGGCGCTGACGGGCCGTAGCGGCAGCACGGCATAGATTTTCTTTGATTTAGAATCGTTCGAGAATCTGCGTGTAATTCCTAGCCTTGGCAGTTGGGAGATGTGTACTTTCCCCTATTGCATGTTTATCACACCTCAAAAGAAAATTACTTTTACGTATAATTTCACCGGGTCTGATATCACTAAGACAAGGCGAGCTGAGGAAACTTGTGCATATCCGCAGCGATCTGAGATACAGCCGACCTCGAACAGAAACTTCAGTTTCCCTTTCCCCTTCCCTGTATCAAACAAATAGATACCTAAAAGCCTTTGGAGAAAGTAGCAGCCGCCAAGCTTAGGAGTGGTACTTTTTTAGATACAGTATAGCACTGTTTCTGCCAAGAGGTTACTCACATGAATATAGTTTCTTGGGCTAATTAGTCCGCCTCGAGAGCAGCGAAGCTAGAACTTCAGGTCACCCACCCCGGGCCACTCAAGCCGAGATCGGGACGTGAGCCCGGGGCAAGCCGAGGCGCATTCCGGGCCGAGGTCACCGAACCGAAGTTACGGGGGGCCGGCCGGCCACCGTAAGTGGTCCCAAATTCAGGGCCCCTAACTTGGAAACAAAATAAAAGAAAACCTTAACTCAGAACCCAATTTCAAGAGCGTCCCCGGGGCTCGAGAGGCCGGTGCGTGCAGCGATGCCGCCTACGGGAGATCCCCGGAGCTTGTAGGCCGCGCACGGCTCTTCTCGGCGGGAGGGCAAAATGGGCGCCGCGCTCTGGAGGCGCGGGCCCGGCCGTCCGGGGGTTCCTTACAGACCACGTCCGCCCGCGGCCCGAGAGCGCCGCCTCCCTGCCGCCCCCCGCGCCCGGCCCCGAGTCCCGACCGCGGCCGGCCACCGCCCTCAGCCCCGACGGCCACGCCTGCCCCAACCGGCGCGGGCGTTTCCCAGGTGCCGCCGGGCCGGCCCCGCCTTCGCGTCCCGAGCTCCGCCCCCGCGCTCCCGCCCGCCCCGCCCCGCGTCCCAGGCCCTGCCCCCACGGAACCCGCGCATCTGAGCAGCGGGTTGGCCAGGCCGGGGTTGGCCAGGCCCTGGCTGGCCGGAGGCGGACGTTAGCGGGCCGGGCCAAGATGGCGGTGCAGGTGGTGCAGGCGGTGCAAGCGGTTCATCTGGAGTCGGATGCTTTCCTAGTATGTCTCAACCACGCTCTGAGCACAGAGAAAGAAGAGGTGATGGGGCTGTGCATAGGGGAGGTAAGTCAGCCAGAAAGCCTGGCCGGAAACCTGCTGAGCAGTCCCACCGTGCCCCTTGGTCGGGTCCTGGCAGCGCCCGGGGCTGCGGAGGCCACAGGCATCCTCGACTCATCCTTGGATATACCCTTTGGATGGCCCTGTTGCCGGGGCCCCAGTTCCTCTGCTCGCTGAACACATCTTTAGCCTTTCGCAAGCCCCCAGTGATCCTTATAAAGCCTCAGGGAGCGGGGGTGTGGGGGAGGGGAGAAGGCTGGCTTTTTCCTACGCGCGTGCTCAGTCGGTTCAGACGTGTCTGACTCTTTGTGACCCTATGGACTGTACCCACCAGGCTCCTCTGTCCATGGGATTCTCCAGGCAAGAAAACTGGAGTGGATTGCCCTGCCCTCCTCCAGGGCATCTTCCCAACCGAGGGATCGAACCTGCATCGCCTACATTGGCAGGCGCGTTCCACTGTGTGGCTTTTCTTTAGATCTGAAGTTATCACCCCACTGACCAAACCCGCAAGTCACACCAGAAGGACAATGTGTTATAATGACGACATCAGTGTATTAGGAAGCAGATGACTACGATCAGGGTCCCTAGCTTCGTTTCCACTCTTCCCTCTAGGAATCGTTTTTAGGGCATCAAATAACTCAAGACAGGTGAGGGTTTCCAAGACTCCCAAGTTTCCACTGCGTTAAATATTGCAGAGGGGCAAAAGAGGAGGACTAGATAGAGCTTACTTGTTGACAGTCCGAAGTAAGAATTCTCCAGTCTTTCTGTGCTGGCGTAGAGGAACATATAACCTAATTTTCATATTACCTGCATCCATGTACCTCTAATACAGTTAATGTGATCAATAATCTTTTCTGCTTTTTCCCACTCTAGTTGAATGACGACTTAAGGTAAGACTTTGTTTACTCCTGTCTTTTGATCTCTTTGTTATTGTTAACTCAGAATTATCACAACTTTCACAGTATTTTATACGGGTCGTATTTTATGACGCTGGAGCTCCCTCAGTAACAGTTTCAGTTCCACTCCAACCCTGAAAGTTGCTTTCCACCTTATTTTCTAGTAGGTAGATTTTCAGTTGAGATATGTATGTGAAAGCTCTCTGGCAGATGATGTGCATAAGGGGCTATTCTTTCTATCAATCCATTTCTCTATCTGAATTGTCTCTGGCGTATTGCCTCCCCTTGGAATACCTTATAGTGATCTTAGAGATCTCCAGCAGCTTGAATGCTTGAGGTGGTGAAAGCTTTGGGCTCCCTTTATGTAAACTTCAGAGCATAGCAGAGTTTCTCCTTGACAAACTCACTCCCTTAATGCCCAGGATTATAGGACTTTACCTTTGCCCGTGGAAACTATGCATTTGCCACTTAAGCATATGTCTCAGACTCCTTCTAATAGACATATGAGCACAGCCCTAGCCTCTTTACTTTCCCTCCTATTCCTTTTGTCTCTACTGTTTCATTGCAAAAATTGCTAATCCTGTTACTTTGCTTTAATAACTTTTTATATTCAAAACCTCATTTCCTTTTTTTAAAATTTATCCTCAAAAGGAGTGACCCCAAATTTACGTATACCGGAACTGAAATGCGCACAGCTGCTGAAAAGGTATGTGAGCTATAATTTTGCATGATGAAAACTTGCACTTGGGGAGGGGTTTCTGTGTATTTGATTATCTCAGCTAGGAATTAACCTGCTTCCTGCAGACCTTCATTTGTGGCTGAACGGGGTGTTCTCTCTAGTAAAATCAGATGAAGAATCTACTCACTAGGAATGGGACCTTTTCTTTGTAGCAAATTATAACTGCTTGATGAATATGAGTAACTATTGTCAGTTCTCCTCCTCGCTGGCCTCTGCTGGTTTTCTGGCCCTTTCCCCATCTTCCTTGAGACTTTGGGTGGTTCACATCCTTGTTAACTTTTGATCTCAAGTCCTAGTATTCACTCAAGCAACCTCTTTCTGCTTACAGGCAGCCTGTCTGCACTCCTGGCACCTTATGCTCAAGTCTTTGTGGTTGAATATAATGCTTCTCAGCCTAATTTTTTCCCCAGTGTATTGCACTCCAAGGCTTCTGTAAAATACAATAAAAATAATTATGTCTTTCCATTAAGCAGACAATGGAGGTGGTAAAAGCTATCAGGCAACAACTCCAGCTAATTATTACCCCCATATACAATCCTTTCCAAGTCAACTACTTTGCCCCACTTCTTCCCATATTAAGGAAAGAAGCATACTTCCTGTCTAGAGCTGCAGCTTCTTCAAAGGCCTTGCTTATCAAATATTCTTTCCCTTTCCTGAGTCTTCAACCTATTCCTGTCATTTGACTTTTTTCCCCTTAGAATACAACTGTGCTGAAATTACTGTCATTTTCAGAAAGGGAAGAAAATAAATTCTCAATCCTGTATGTTCCTGTAGTTAACTGCTCTTGTATCCTTCCTTTAATGGCTGTGTCTGCCTATTCCTCCCCTCTCGCTCTCATCCTTTATGGACTCTTCCTTCTCTGTCTCAAAAATTGTATTCTCCCAAGTTTCTGCCTTCACCTCCTCTCCCCAGAATGTCTTCTTGGCCAGCGGTAACTTCCCTATAGCTTTACTTGCAGCAGACACTGAGGTTAGACAGATCTGTCATCAAATACATTCTTTGGTACTTATTGTGTCACTTTGGGCATGTGACTTAACATCAGTGAGCTTTGCTTTCTTTATCTGTAAAATGGAGATAATAATAGTTGCCAACTTCATAGAATTGTTGAGAGAGTTGGATCTGTGTAATGTGTGTAAAACATCACCTGTAGAATGGATATTACAGTAGTACCAACCTCACTCAGTCAGGGGTAGAGTTAATTAAGTTAATACATGAAAAGCATTTTTGCAAATGCCTGACATATGGCAGGTAGCCAGTAAATGTTGGCCATTCTGACTTGTTGTTAATGCTCAGTAGATTCTTTGTTGTTCAGTTGCTAAGTTGTGTCTGACTCTTTGTGACCCCATGGACTGTAGCACGCCAGACTTCCCTGTCCTTCACCACCTCCTGGAGTTTGCTCAAGCTTCTGTCCACCAGACTTCCCCTGTGGCTCAGCAGTAAAGAATCCACCTGCAGTGCAAGAGCTGCAGTAGATATGGGTTTGATCCCTAGGTGAGGAAGATCCCCTGGAGAAGGAAATGGCAACCCTCTCAGTATTCTTACCTGGAGAATACCATGGACAGAGGAGCCTGGTGGGTTTTAGCCCATGGGGTTGCAAAGAGTCAGGGCCGTACATAACTGAAATGACTTAACACACGCACACACATGTCCATTGAGTTGATGATGCCATCCAACCATCTCATCCTCTATTCTCCTCTTCTCCTCCTGCCTTTCATCTTTCCCAGCATCAGGGTCTTTTCCAGTCAGTAGATGCTAGTCAGTTAGTATCCCAAGGTCCAGAACTTGATACTCCACTGCCTTCTGGACATCCTTGTTTAGCTAGACACAGGCATCTTAAACTAACATGTTCAAAATGAAACCTTTCCTCTTCCCCAAACTCACCTCCAACATTTCTCCTGCCATAGCAGTTCCCATACCTAGCTGCATCTTGGAATCTTGCAATAATCTTTACGGAAGCCTGAATTGACTTGGGTTTTGGTGAGACCTGAGTGACAAGAATCTGAAAAGCTCCCCAAGGTGATTCTAATGTGCAGCCAAGTTTGGGAACCACTGCCTCTCCACTGGTCTCTTTGCTGTGACTCTGTCTTGCCTATAGTCTTTTTTTTTTGGCCACTTCTGTTGGTCTTTCATTTATTTATTTTCATCCATCTTTGTTCTTTGGCCTGTGTGGGCCTCCCATCGCAGTGGCCTCTCTCACTGCGGAGCATTGGCTCTGGGCGCATGCGCTCCAGAGCTCTGGCTTGGTAGTTGGACGCATCGGTCCAGCCTCCACAGCACATGGGATCTTCCCAGGCCAGGGATCGAACCAGTGCCCCTTGCACTACAAGGCGGTGTCCTTACCCACCGGACCACCAGGGAAGCCCTGCCTATAGTCTTTTGACTGCTTAGGATGTGATCTTTTGAGAACATAACTCTGATACAAGTCTGCTTAAAATGCAGTGGGTTTTCTATTTGTTTATTTATTTTTACAGTGATGTCTTATTAGTGAAGCAGTCGAGATCTTTCATGACCTCATTGCTGTTTATCTCCTTACATTTCTTTAGGTCCAAATTCTAACCATGGCACATTATGTCAGTTTCCAGATTATGGTGTACTGTTTCACTTCTTGTGTCTGCTGAGTATTATGTCTGGACTACTTCCTTCTCCTTCTCTGTTTGGCTTTCTCCTTATCCCTTGTGGTTCCATCTAGGTGTCTGAAGGAACCTGCCCTGACCCGTAGTGTAGCAATTACAGTGCATATATGTTGTCTTAGAGTTTTTGACCTGTCTCTCTTCCTGGATGTGACTACTGTATCCTATTTATCTTTGTATACTTAAGCTCTCAGATAGTACATACTTGATAAATACATTTTTTTTTTGAATTAACATTCATGGCCTACAGTAGGAAATTAGTGTTACTTGACCATGATCCATGGAGAGCCATGCTAGGGGTGGGGGCACATAGACTTTCTGTAAAGGGCCAGATGGTAAATATGTTTGGGTTTTCTAACCCAGGTCTTCCCTGGTGGCTCAGATGGTAAAGAATCTGCCTGCAGTGCAGGAGGTCCGAGTTCAATCCCTGGGTTGGGAAGATCCTCTGGAGAAGGGAATGGCAACCCACTCCAGTATTCTTGCCTGGAGAATCCCATGGACAGAGGAGTCTCATGGGCTACAGTCCATGGGCTCACAAAGAGTCAGACAAGACTGAGTGACTAACACTTTCACACTCTGGGGGGCCATACAGCTTCTGCTCCTGTACCTCAGCTCTGCCAGTGTGATGCAAAAGCAGCTACTGAAACGTAAATGAATGATTATGGCCAGAGCCAAAGGAACTGGAAAAGCGTAGGGACTGATTTAGTCCAGCTGGAATATCTTATTTCTTGAGTGACTATGACCATAACAGCCAGTTCCTCAAACCCTTCCACTACCTGTGACTTTTAGGGACATCTGTCAGTCCTTTGTAACCTCTATGCTTGTTTCATTTTTTTTGGGGGGTGGGGGCGGGCGGGCCACTTCTATTGGTCTTTCATTTATCTATTTTCATCCGTCTTTGCTGTCTGGCCGGTGTGGGCCTCCCATTGCAGTGGCCTCTGCTGTCGCAGAGCACCGGCTCTGGGCGCATGCACTCCAGAGCTCCGGCTCGGTGATTGGACACATCGGTCCAGCCGCTCCATGGCACGTGGGATCTTCCCAGGCCAGGGATTGAACCGGTGGCCCTTGCACTGCAAGGTGGTGTCCCTACCCACTGGACCACCAGGGAAGCCCTTATTTTGTTTTTGATCTATTCTATTCTATTATTTTTGACCCTATCCTGAACTTCTTTTACTCATTCCTCTTATTTTTTTTTTTTTTAATTTTTTTAATGTATCTTTTTGGGGGGATGGGGTGGGAAGGGAGGGGGACAGGCGGGCCACTTCTGTTGGTCTTTCATTTCTCTATTTTCATCCGTCTTTGTTCTTTGGCTCCTGTGGGCCTCCCATCGCGGTGGCCTCTGTTGTCGCAGAGCGCCGGCTCTGGGCGCATGCGCTCCAGAGCTCCGGCTCAGTAATTGGACACACTGGTCCAACTGCTCCGGGGCACGTGGGATCTTCCCAGGCCAGGGATCGAACTGGCGCCCCTTGCACTGCAAGGCGGTGTCTTTACCCACTGGACCACCAGGGAAGCCCTCATTCCTTTTAGGTACTGAAATTTTCTCTGAGTATAGAAAGAAAGAAAATTCACACTAGGCATAAGCTCCTTCTAAAATGTTTTAATGATGTAATTTTATTTTTCAAAAGTCCATGTCCTAATCTTGAATTCTATGTCAGTTTGTACCATGCAAATTAGAATTTAAACTTCATGAGATCAGCGACCTTATCTGTCTAGTTAATGTTGGCGTGGCATCTTTTTCCATCTTTTTATTTTTAACCTTTCTGTGTACTAATATTTTCAAGAGTGTCTCTTATTAGCAGCATATAGTTTTTTAAAAATCCAATCTGATAATTTTTTTTTTTTTGCATCTAAGTTATCGTTTATGTTTCATCCATCTTTATTATTCTTTGACATGTGTGGGCCTCCCATCACAGTGGCCTCTCTCTCTGCAGAGCACCGGCTCTGGGCGCATGCGCTCCAGAGCTCCGGCTCAGTAATTGGACACACTGGTCCAACTGCTCCGGGGCACGTGGGATCTTCCCAGGCCAGGGATCGAACTGGCGCCCCTTGCACTGCAAGGCGGTGTCTTTACCCACTGGACCACCAGGGAAGCCCTCATTCCTTTTAGGTACTGAAATTTTCTCTGAGTATAGAAAGAAAGAAAATTCACACTAGGCATAAGCTCCTTCTAAAATGTTTTAATGATGTAATTTTATTTTTCAAAAGTCCATGTCCTAATCTTGAATTCTATGTCAGTTTGTACCATGCAAATTAGAATTTAAACTTCATGAGATCAGCGACCTTATCTGTCTAGTTAATGTTGGCGTGGCATCTTTTTCCATCTTTTTATTTTTAACCTTTCTGTGTACTAATATTTTCAAGAGTGTCTCTTATTAGCAGCATATAGTTTTTTAAAAATCCAATCTGATAATTTTTTTTTTTTTGCATCTAAGTTATCGTTTATGTTTCATCCATCTTTATTATTCTTTGACATGTGTGGGCCTCCCATCACAGTGGCCTCTCTCTCTGCAGAGCACTGGCTGTGGGCGCATGAGCTCCAGAGTTCTAGCTCATAATTGGACACACCGGCCCTGCTGCTCTGTGGCACAGTGGGATCTTACTGGGCCAGGGATCGAACCTCTGCCCCTTGCACTGCAAGGTGGACTCTTTACCCACTGGACCACCAGGGAATCCCCCAATCTGATAATCTTTTATTAGACTGTTTTGTCCAAATACATTTAATGCAATTATATATAACATGCACTCCACACAGATATATACATATATATAACTGTCATACTTGTGCTTTCTATTTGACCTACTTGTCTTTTTCCTTTTTCTCTCCTTCCTTGCCTTCTTTTGAATTTGTCAGTATATTATTCCCCTGTGATCCTCCATTAATTATATATAACCATTTTTACTCTCCTTTTAGTCATTATCCTACATATTACAGTATGCCTTCTTGAATTTGTTAGTCTAATACAAATTACTGTTCTTGTAATAGTAGAACTTTTGAACATTTCAAGTTCACTTACATCCTCCCACCTTTTGGATTATTGTTTTCATATAGTTCAAGGTTTTTTTTGGGGGGGTGGGGAAGAGCGGGGGGTGGGCAGGCCACTTCTATTGGTCTTTCATTTCTCTATTTTCATCCATCTTTGTTCCTTGGCCCGTGTGGGCCTCCCATTGCAGTGGCCTCTGCTGTTGCAGAGCACTGGCTCTGGGCGCATGTGCTCCAGAGCTCCAGCTCAGTAATTGGACACATCGGTCCATCTGCTCCGTGGCACGTGGGATCTTCCCAGGCCAGGGATCAAACCGGCTCCCCTTGCACTGCAAGGCGGTGTCCTTACCCACTGGACCACCAGGGAAGCCCCCTATAGTTCAAGTTTAAGTCCCACATAACATTGTTGTACTTTTTGTACAGTTGTGTTTATATTTACTCATATTTTACCCTTTACTGTGTTCTTCATTCTGTCATATCTGAGATTTCCCTTTCTCTTTTTAGTATTTCTGTGCTGATAATGATCTCCTAGTTTTTTGCATGTGAAAATGTCACCTATTTATTTATTTATTTACTTTTGGCTATTCTGGGTTTTCATTGCTGCCGGCAGGCTCTTCTCTAGTTGCAGGGAGTGGGGGCGACTCTCTAGTTGAGGTGAGCAGGCTTCTTGTTGCCGTGACTTCTCTTGTTGTGGAACTTGGGCTCTAGGGCTCACGGGCTTCAACAGTTGCGACCCATGGGCTCCATAGTTGCGGCTCTGAGGCTGTAGAGCCCAGGCTCCATCATTGTGGCTCACGGCTTCTTTGCTCCACAGCATGTGGGATCCTCCCGAATCAGGGATTGAACTCGTGTCTCCTGCATTGGTGAGTGAATTCTTCACCACTGAGCTACCAGGGAAGCCCTCACCCATTTCTTTATGCTTGGTTGTTTCTGTTTTAAAATCATCTCTTGTCTTATTGCTCCTTAGAAGGTCAGGTGTCTTTCTGTGTCTGCTTTTGATTTTTTTCTTTCCTTTGTTTTTCAAAGGTAACATTTATTTAATTTATTTGGCTGCACCGGGTCTTAGTTGTGGCATGTAGAACCTTTAGTTTCAGCATGTGGTATCTGGTTACCTGACCAAGGATTGAACCTGGGCCCCCTACATTAGGAGTGTGGAGTCCTAGCCACTGGGCCACCAGGGAAGCCCCTTGATTTTGTTGTATACTGTGTGCCTGCCAGACACTGGATGGTTGCTGGGGTTAAAAAATAACTAAAGCATGTTGCCTGCCCTTAAGGAGCTTATGTTCTAATAGTTGTACATTTGCCAAGTGGTGTCCCACTCTTTGTCATCTTGTGGACTACAGCACGCCAGGCTCCTTTGTCCTCCACTATCTCCCAGAATTTTCTAAAATTCATGTCCACTGAAGCTGCAACACTTTAACCACCTGATATGAAGATCCAGCTCACTGGAAAAGACCCTGCTGCTAGGAAAGATGGAAGGCAGGAGGAGAAGGGGGCGGCAGAGGAGGAGATGTTCTAGTAGAGGAGGAGATTAAGTTACGAAATAGAACCCATGTTGTAAGCTCTAGCAGGTTATGTGTATGTTATAAGAAAAGTTGTATGGGAGGGGAGAGTGACCCATTCTTTATAGAATGAGCAAGGAATTTAATGTCTATGAAGGAGTTCATGAGGTGAAAAAAAGACATGAAAAGGAAGCACATTTAAAGCACAATAGCCATACATACCTTGTGGCTCCTTTTTTACAGTGTAGGTCTATAGCTTTCTTCAGCTCTCTCAGATTTCACCCTTGTCTTTGCAGTGTCTGGCAATTTCATACCCACCTGTTCTCCTGAAACTCTTGAACCATTTCATTGTTCTGGTTTTGATTCCCTCTGTCTTGCGTCCTCACTTCTGTTATAAGACCCCATCCTAGCCCGTGGACACAGCCCTGCATTCACCCTGGACCCACTACTCCTTCTCACACCATTCCTTCCCTTTATTTACTCACGTGCTCCCATCTTAGTTCAGCTCATCTAAAAGCACACTCATCTTCCCTCCTTCTTGATCCTTTCTAAACTTAGATCTGCCTACTCTGTTCTACTGAGTTTCAGCCTTGATAATTTCCTGTCCTGTATCACTTATGGTGCATAAGTTACTAAATCTTATAGATTATTCTTAATGATTCTCAAATCTGTTTCTTCCATCTCTGACATACAAATGTCTGCTAATTCATGGTCAAGCTGTCTGAAATAATGTCCTTCCTTATAGGTCATCCTGCAAATCATGGCTTGCTACTTGAGACCTTGTATATTTTCACTCAAACCTTTCTTAACGTTACTTGTCTGTCATTCCACCTGAAGCTCTGTACTTAAATCAGCTAGCAAATTTGTCTCCCAAGCATCTTATTAACATCAATTTGGCATCTCTGGAAATTCTATGTATATGTGCACACACACACACACCAATCAGGAAATATACACCTGTCTGCCTTTTCTATAAAGGTTTTTTTTTTTTTTTTCCCCAGTATGAGTGACTTTTCCTCTGGGCTCCTGTAGTGTTTATTTACTAGATTATTTTAGTGTGGTTTCATGTATGGTTCTTACTGTGCCACCACATGTTCGATTGTCAGCACTCTGACTTGTATTTTTGCACATAGTTGAAAATCAAATGATTATTAGTTGATCGTTGCAGAAGTCCTCCCTTGAGATAAGTATTAAATTTTGTTTTGAAATATATGTATATATATGAATATATTAGAAACATTTCATTATTCATGAGAAAAATGCCAATTTTCTAAGATGGAAAGTTTAACCTGATATTGTAATATGATGTGTCTTATAATTGTAGGCAGAGATAGAGACAGAAGTAAACATTTCTGTGAATTTTCCTTTAGGTTGACACCACCGGCAGAATTGTTCACATTCATTCCGTCATCATCTTGCGACGTTCTGATAAGAGGAAGGATAGAGTGGAAATTTCTCCAGAGCAACTGTCTGCAGCCTCAACAGAGGCAGAGATATCCTTACTGGTCGATAAGAAGCTTTTGTGTGCTGTGGGGCTTCCAGGTTCCTCTGTTCGCTGCTTGTCTTCCCAGTGGCTGTCTCCCAGTTTTCATATCTATCCCTTAGACCCAGTTGCTTGGTTAAGTGATCAGATGGGATGTGTGCTTCCTACGATCTGCACTCCATATGTCAACTTTAACAAATTAAATTTGCATCAGTGGTTTTAGTAATTTATCATTCTTTTGGATTAAGTTAATCTTATAGTAAATTAAAAGTAACTATAAAGAATAGAAAACATGCATGGTAGAAACTTTAAAAGGTACAATAAGGTTTAAAAAGTAAGTATTTCTCTCCAGCTTCCAGGCCCCAGTTCCCCAACCATCCCTCCCTGGCCGTAACCAGGACTGTCAGGTTTTCATGTATCCTTATGGATGAATTCTGTGCATACAGAAACATAAGAATATATTCTTTCTTTTAAAAAACGTTTTGAATACATATGGTAGTTGTGACCTTACATAACAATGTATCTAGAGAATTATCTATGTATATATGCTTCCCAGGTGGTGCTTGTGGTAAAGAATCCACCTGCCAATGCAGGCGATGTGACACTCAGTCCCTGGGTTGGGAAGATCCTCTGAAGGATGCCATGGCACCCCACTCCAGTGTTCTTGCCTGGAAAATTCCATGGGAAGAGGAGCCTGGCCGAGTACAGTCTTAGGATCATACAGGGTCAGACACGACTGAAGTGACTGCGCACGTACGCACATATATACAGATGCCTCATTGGTAAGACTGCATAATACAGCCCTGGATGCTTGCACTGTCCTCACGCAGATGTTTAAATTGTTTTCAGTCTTACTGATGGTGCTGTGGTGGAAGTGTGGAACCCTAACCACTGGGACACCAGGGACTTCCCTAAAATGTTTTCTTAGTCTTAATTGTATAGAAAGGACTCTTGGGTCTAATTGTAAGTAATTTGCAGGAAAATGAACCAGCAACAGAAAGGGACACTGTTTTATCTTCAACTAGAGCCTCAGATAGTTATGGTAACTTTTTACTTCTAGAACAGAGGCAGAGATATCCTTACTGGTCGATAAGAAGCTTTTGTGTGCTGTGGGCTTCCAGGTTCCTCTGTTCGCTGCTTGTCTTCCCAGTGGCTGTCTCCCAGTTTTCATATCTATCCCTTAGACCCAGTTGCTTGGTTAAGTGATCAGATGGGATGTGTGCTTCCTACGATCTGCACTCCATATGTCAACTTTAACAAATTAAATTTGCATCAGTGGTTTTAGTAATTTATCATTCTTTTGGATTAAGTTAATCTTATAGTAAATTAAAAGTAACTATAAAGAATAGAAAACATGCATGGTAGAAACTTTAAAAGGTACAATAAGGTTTAAAAAGTAAGTATTTCTCTCCAGCTTCCAGGCCCCAGTTCCCCAACCATCCCTCCCTGGCCGTAACCAGGACTGTCAGGTTTTCATGTATCCTTATGGATGAATTCTGTGCATACAGAAACATAAGAATATATTCTTTCTTTTAAAAAACGTTTTGAATACATATGGTAGTTGTGACCTTACATAACAATGTATCTAGAGAATTATCTATGTATATATGCTTCCCAGGTGGTGCTTGTGGTAAAGAATCCACCTGCCAATGCAGGCGATGTGACACTCAGTCCCTGGGTTGGGAAGATCCTCTGAAGGATGCCATGGCACCCCACTCCAGTGTTCTTGCCTGGAAAATTCCATGGGAAGAGGAGCCTGGCCGAGTACAGTCTTAGGATCATACAGGGTCAGACACGACTGAAGTGACTGCGCACGTACGCACATATATACAGATGCCTCATTGGTAAGACTGCATAATACAGCCCTGGATGCTTGCACTGTCCTCACGCAGATGTTTAAATTGTTTTCAGTCTTACTGATGGTGCTGTGGTGGAAGTGTGGAACCCTAACCACTGGGACACCAGGGACTTCCCTAAAATGTTTTCTTAGTCTTAATTGTATAGAAAGGACTCTTGGGTCTAATTGTAAGTAATTTGCAGGAAAATGAACCAGCAACAGAAAGGGACACTGTTTTATCTTCAACTAGAGCCTCAGATAGTTATGGTAACTTTTTACTTCTAGAACAAAGGCGGAAAATATTCTTTAGGGGAATATTTCTATACAAATGGGATGACTAAACTTTCTGTTTGTCTCTGAAACCACCCTACTTGCTGATGTTGACCGTGGCAGTCTGCCAGAGAGAAATCAAATGAAATTTCTAAAATATTAACAAAAAAATTATTTTTGGCTGTGCCGGGTCTTTGTTGCTATATGGGCTTTTCTCTCGTTTTGGTGAGCAGGGGCTACTCTCTAGTTGGGCTTCTCTTGTTGCCCAGCATAGGCTCCAGGGCATGCAGGCTTCAGTAGTTGTGGCGCACAGGCTTCGCTGCGCTGTACCATGCGTGATCTTTCTGGATTAGGGATCAACTTCATGTCTTCTGCACTGGCAGGTGGATTCTTCACCACTGAGCAGCCAGGGAAGCCCCCAAATGAATTTTTTAAATTTTGCACTTTTTATTATTATTATTTTTGAAATCTTACTTTGACTTATTTATTTTTGGCTAGTCTGGGTTTTCACTGCTGCCACAGGCTCTTTTCTAGTTGCAGGGAGTGGGGGCTACTCTCTAGTTGAGGTGAGCAGGCTTCTTGTTGCGGTGACTTCTCTTGTTGTGCAACTCGGGCTCTAGGGCACACGGGCTTCAGCGGTTGCGGCCCATGGGCTCCATAGTTGTGACTCCGAGGCTCTAGAGCACAGGCTCCATGGTTGGGGCTCATGGGCTTAGTTGCTTTGCAGTATGTGGGATCTTCTGGGATCAGGGATCAAACCTGTGTCTCCTGCATTGGCAGGCGAGCTCTCCACCAGCTGGAGCTACCAGGGAAGCCTCTATTCTTTTCTTTCCTTTTATTTTTTTTTTTTAACTTAGGAGGTCTCAGATTGAAAACTTGAGATCATGCACCATCACACCCATGGTTGCCATTTTCGAGCTCCCATGTGGCTGCTTCTGTTGGACACTTGTCAGCTGTGCACTGACAGCATCCCACAGTATCATGACTTAAATGTGCTGAGAGGAACAAATGGGCTGCTAGGTATACTTTTTAAAAGAATGAGGATAGGTTTTATCTTCAACTAGAGCCTCAGATAGTTATGGTAACTTTTACTTCGAACAAAGGCGGAAAATATTCTTTAGGGGAATATTTCTATACAAATGGGATGACTAAACTTTCTGTTTGTCTCTGAAACCACCCTACTTGCTGATGTTGACCGTGGCAGTCTGCCAGAGAGAAATCAAATGAAATTTCTAAAATATTAACAAAAAAATTATTTTTGGCTGTGCCGGGTCTTTGTTGCTATATGGGCTTTTCTCTCGTTTTGGTGAGCAGGGGCTACTCTCTAGTTGGGCTTCTCTTGTTGCCCAGCATAGGCTCCAGGGCATGCAGGCTTCAGTAGTTGTGGCGCACAGGCTTCGCTGCGCTGTACCATGCGTGATCTTTCTGGATTAGGGATCAACTTCATGTCTTCTGCACTGGCAGGTGGATTCTTCACCACTGAGCAGCCAGGGAAGCCCCCAAATGAATTTTTTAAATTTTGCACTTTTTATTATTATTATTTTTGAAATCTTACTTTGACTTATTTATTTTTGGCTAGTCTGGGTTTTCACTGCTGCCACAGGCTCTTTTCTAGTTGCAGGGAGTGGGGGCTACTCTCTAGTTGAGGTGAGCAGGCTTCTTGTTGCGGTGACTTCTCTTGTTGTGCAACTCGGGCTCTAGGGCACACGGGCTTCAGCGGTTGCGGCCCATGGGCTCCATAGTTGTGACTCCGAGGCTCTAGAGCACAGGCTCCATGGTTGGGGCTCATGGGCTTAGTTGCTTTGCAGTATGTGGGATCTTCTGGGATCAGGGATCAAACCTGTGTCTCCTGCATTGGCAGGTGAGCTCTCCACCGCGGAGCTACCAGGGAAGCCTCTATTCTTTTCTTTCCTTTTATTTTTTTTTTTTAACTTAGGAGGTCTCAGATTGAAAACTTGAGATCATGCACCATCACACCCATGGTTGCCATTTTCGAGCTCCCATGTGGCTGCTTCTGTTGGACACTTGTCAGCTGTGCACTGACAGCATCCCACAGTATCATGACTTAAATGTGCTGAGAGGAACAAATGGGCTGCTAGGTATACTTTTTAAAAGAATGAGGATAGGTTGGACTAGAGAGAGAATGGAGGATTGCTCAAGTTAATAACCTGACCTCCAAATACTAGCTAAACTTGATTAAGAGGTTATTAATTATATCAACTAATGGAAACCAAATGGATTCTACGTTTTTAAAAAGAAATACGTTTGTCTTTAGATGGAAAGTGTGGGAAATTCTGGGGATTGACCTTTTTTCATTCTTTTGTTGACATTAAATTGTAATAGGTTTATTTTAAACTTCAAGATGCTCTCTGAGTCTTTATTAGCAAAACAGATTTTGTTCTCACAAGTTGAAAATACCTTGACCCGCTGTTCACTGGAAACTATCACAGCATTGTTAATTGACTATACCCCAGTAAAAATGTATTTGGTGCAGGAAAAAAAAAAATCCTTGACAGACACACAGGTTGGCTGAATTAACGGGTCGCCCCATGAGAGTTGTGGGCTGGTATCATTCCCATCCTCATATAACTGTTTGGCCTTCACATGTTGGTAAGTATTATGGGGTTGCAATGTTTATTGTTTTTAGAAATGGGTATCATTTTTCCTTCTCCACTATATGGGGTATGGTTATTTTAAATCAAAATTTACCCTTACGCAGATGTCCTTATTTTCATTTTGCTGTTTTAAAAGTACTGATTTATGTCATATTGCTTGTTGTTAATAGACATAAAATTCCAGCACTCCATTTTGACGCTATTCAAGAAATCAAGACTAAAGCCTGACAACTGACTGATATCCAAAAAAAAATTTTTTTACTGCTAATAATAAATAAACTATAACTGAAAATTACAGATTGTGCCTGTCAGTATACTCCCATTGAGAAGAAACAAAAATGTGTAGGGTGAAATTTACAAACTTGATGTTTACTATTTCTCTTTGACATATATATCATACCTCCTCACCCCTCTAATTAGTATAATGTAACAAAATTGTTTTCTCTCCTTTTATCTTTATCCCTTTTCTCTAATTGTGGTCATTTTTGGTCTATACCTGACTCTTTTGAAAGAAGTAAAATAACCTTACTTGGAGACACGAGTGTTTTTTTCTCTAACCTGTGAGCTAGAGGTCCTCCACTTGATGTCAGGGAGGAGTAGGCAGAAGCGTGCGTGGATTGAGTAAGGGGCAGAGCTGAGGTTTGAACCGAATCTGTCTCCTCATTCTGTGGTCTTTCCACTGTGATGTTCTAGTTTTACTGATGGTCACCAGCTGATTAAATAAGTCTAATTTCATCTACACTGTGATATGAATCCCCCCACATCAATAGTAGTGGTTCTTCATGTGGTAAACGATGCTTCCTAGTCACCTGGGAGAGCTTTTCTAGATGTGACTGCCCTAAATTCATCTTTCCTAATAACTCTGTTACTGTAACAATCCCTGGGAGTGGATCCCAGGTGAACATATTGTGAAAATGCTCCTCAAGGCATTCCAGGGCATGCCCCAAGTTGACTGCGGATTTAGAATAGGGGAGATAATAGATTTACTCTATTTCTTGCTAAGAGAAATTTACCTGACCCCTTGTAATATAATAGTGGTATGTCTAAGACAGCCATTATTAACAAAAAAAACTGTGTTGTTGAAACACTTTGCTTAATGGAAGAGAAAAACGTTTGAAGTTGGAACTTGTAGTAACAAGAATAGCGGTGTTTTAAACTTCTATTTATTTTGACATAATTTCAGACTTGAATTGATAAAATAGTACAAAGAATTCCTGAATACTCTTCCCCCAGATCTGCCTAATGTTAACATTTTGAAACGTTTGCTGTGTCATTTTTTCTCTACATAAGTAAGTTGTAGACTCTAATCCCCCTTTACCCCTAAATACTCCTTGGTGTGAATATCTTAAATACAAATAATTCTCTTATATAATCACAGTGTGCATTTCTCAAAATTAATAAATTAACATTGATATAGTTATTTTTTCGTTGGCTCACTGAACCAAGCAGCTTGAATTTGCTGCATGCTGGTAACTATTTACATAGTATTTACAACTATTTACATTGTATTAGGTATTAATGAGTAACAGAGGTGATTTAAAGTATATGGGAGGTTGTGCATAGGTTATATGCAAATATTGTACCATTTTACTTAAGAGACTTGAGCATCTGCAGATTTTGGTATCTGCTCTGGGGGGGTCAAGTGTCCTAAAACAGTTCCCCTGCAGATACTGAGGGACGACTCTATATGGCATTGTGTCCCATGCTTATTACAATACCAAAGAAAGATGCCAGAGTATTTATCAGTAAAACTCAAGGACAAAGAGAGAGTACAATTGAATATCTAAAATTGCAGGGGAGACACTATTCGAATGATTAACAATAAAAATGCATCAGGTCCCTTTTAACTGAGATCTCAGAGTATTTGTGATAGTAAAACTATGAGTAGAACCAAAATAAATAATCTGGTGAAAGTGGACATGCTATTTATGAAAACAGGAAATGGAGGAGGAGGCATAGGTGTGGTGGTGGGGAAAGAGATAGTTGAGTAACATCATACCCACACAGGTAACTTTTTACCCGTAGGACAAATTTTGCCCATAGGACATGATTTCCAAAAGAAAAAGGGAAGCAATTTTAAATGGCACAGTCTATATGGTAAATATGGAGACTTGGCCCTGTTTTTAAGTTACTCTTACTTTCACTTTCCTGTCTTTGTAAGTACATAGTAAGAGGAAATATGTGACTGTACCTTTGTTCTTTGTTTTAATATCTACTCAACTGTTTTATAAGAAGTGAAGTACTGGGCTTCCCTGGTGGTCCAGTGGGTAAGGGCACTGCCTTGCAGTGCAAGGGGCGCCGGTTCGATCCCTGGCCTGGGAAGATCCCATGTGCCGCGGAACGGCTGGACCGATGTGTCCAATTTCCGAGCCAGAGCTCTGGAGCGCATGCGCCCAGAGCCAGTGCTCGGCGACAACAGAGGCCACCGCGATGGGAGGCCCACATGGGCCGAAGAACAAAGATGGATGAAAATAGACAAATGAAAGACCAATAGAAGTGGCCCACCCGCCCCTCCTCCCTCCCTAACCTGCCTCCCCCCAAACCAAAAACTGTCAGTGACCAATAAATGCATTTTTAATTAAAAAAATAGATAATGTTGTGATAGTTTCAGGTGGACAGCTAAGGGACTCAGTCATACATATACATGTATCCATTCTCCCCCAAACTCCTCTCCCATCCAGGCTGGCACATAACATTTAACAGAGTTCCCTGTGCTATGCAGTAGGTCCTTGTTGGTTATCCATTTAAAATATAGCAGTCACTTCTATACAATGGTTTCCTATGTAATAGTTCTACGCTGCTATTCTTTAATATCAGGTCTAGTATATTCACTTCTTTAGAAGCTGTCCATCAAAGGTTTATTCTGAAAAATCATTTTTGTCTCCTCCCAATGCTTTTTCTCTTTTTGAGTCCTGCAAGAAATTATCAAGTGTTTTGGGGCTAACATAAGTGTTCTATTTTCTTCTTTCTACAGTACATTTCATAGCAGGGCTAGTCATGGGCTAGGCAGTGTAGAATTATTAATAAATTTCATTATTTAATTCTTGATTATCATAGTATTTCCCTAAAGAAGCAAAATGTTTGTATTTTGATAATAATATTGTCATTAGGATATATCCTCATTCTCCCTTTAAAATCTGAATTGTGCTATTGTTATCTTTATATTTTCATGTCTGGGAGATACAGTTCATTGATAGCAAATTTTTATTTTTGTTTATTTGCAGATGTTCGCACACAAGCCATGTACCAGATGATGGATCAAGGCTTTGTAGGACTTATATTTTCCTGTTTCATAGAGGATAAAAACACAAAGGTATTGTGTATGGTTCTCTGTGTATGTAGGCATGTATGCACACACATGTAGAAACACACACAGAATAGAGAAAAATTGTTTTGTAATTTTAATAGGGTGGCCAGGGAAGGTTGCAATGAGCAGGGTCATTGAGTCAGGACCTGAAGAAAGTGATGGAGCAAGTCCTGTGGGTTTCTTGGGGGAAGAGCATTCCAGGCAGAGGAAATAGGCATGTTTATGGGACTTCGAGGAAGTCAGTGTGGCTGCAGCGGAGTGAGGCAGAACACAACCGTATGTCCCAGATTAACTCCGTCAGCCCCAGTTTCATCCCATTGTCCCAAATTCAGATAGCACCTTTCCTTCTACAACGAAGTCTGGGGGTGGGTTTGGGGAGACGGGGAAGGAGTGGGTGCAGAATCCATCACATCCATGAAACTGGTCAGGAAAAAAACTGCAGTTATCTAGGGAAGAGATAATGGATGTTTGACCACCGTGGTAGGAGTGGGGGCAATGAGAAGTGGCCATATTCTGTATATTTTTTGATGGCTAATAATAGTAATAACTGCTACCATTCATCACGTATGGTATGGCACTTATTCATTAGGTGTTTTACATAAATATGCTCAAACTCTGACAACGGCTTGTGAGGATTATTATTATCCATAATATGGATAAGCAGACTGAAGCTCAGAGTAGTTAATCCGCTCAATCAATGGCTAGTCTTGCCATTCTCTGGAAAGATCCCCTGGAGAAGGGCATGGCGACCCACTCCAGTATTCTTGCCTGGAGAATCCCATGGACAGAGGGGCCTGGTGGGCTGTATATAGTGGACGGGGTTGTAAAGAGTTTGACATGACTGAAGCCTCTTAGCACGAATGCCATACTCTATTTATAATGCCTCTGTTTGAGTTTTATGTTCAGGTCAAGAGGTTTTACTATATGTCACTTCAAACAGACAATTTAACACTGCAAGTATGAATTTTGCCAACTTATCAAGTATGATTTATTGTTTAGTATGTTAGTTATATTCTGAGAATCTATGTTACTAGTGAATATTCTTCATAATATCACTCTTTTCTGAAAACATTAAAGTTTGGTATCTTGAACTTCATAGTTCATTTGAAATACTTCTGACTTTGTCATTGTAAATTTATTTACTGTTATTATAAAGAATTATAGAATGAGTCTGTCAGTTTCCAACAAAGGAGTTTGAATGGTCTCATTCTCATTTTCTTGGTTCTCAAATTTGTGACCATTTCAGATGTTTTGTGGCCATCTCATGTTGACTGTGTATTTTATCCTTCTTACAGAAACTGATTTATGCATATTCCATCTTTAAAATCTCTTCTAACCTTTCACTCCTAGAGGGACATTTGATATTTAGGTTACAGTCTACTAAATTGGTACACCTTTTTCAATACTAATCCTCTGTGTGACTTTTTTTCTTTTTTCTTTCCTTTTTTTTTTAAAGACTGGACGGGTACTCTATACTTGCTTTCAATCCATACAGGCCCAAAAGAGCTCAGAGTAAGTATGACAGAGATATATGTATGTATTGGTGGGTTAATCTCCAGTCCAGGGAATTGATTAAGTTTTGTTTCATTTGACTAACATTTCTCTCATTAGTAAGATGCTAAGAAGTCTGTAGTGTACTTATACTTATTAACATCTCTGTGAGGAGTTAGTGTCTCTTTACCATCTTAGGTATTGGGTATCCACAGAGCTAGGATCACATAAGTAGTATGGTCATTGCAATTACATCATCACAGCCTTGTCCCACATTTCCTTTCCTGTATTATGCTAAACTGAGTTGCACTGTTACTTTTCCTTTCTATGATGAATTGTAAAACAAAGACTTAGTATTTAGTCTTATAGATTTGTTTAAGTTCTTGTGTTTGCTGTGCTATAAACTTGATTTTAGAAATACACTATCTCATTTAAATATTTACATAGCTTACTTTCCTCATTAAATTTTTAGTTCAAGCTAAATTAGCAAATACAGTATCTACGGTATGCCAAGCACCATGGTAGGCACCAAGGAGGCAGAAATGAAAGCTAAGTTCATTATCTCATTCGGAGACAGAAGCAAAGAATGCTTTAAATTTTTTTCTTATAATATTTGTCAGTTTATTAGAATAGTATTGTTTGAAATAGCAAAGAGCTGGGGAAAAATAATAGATGTCTATCAGTGCAGTACTGATTAAGTAAATTATAATGCATCTAAATAGTGAATCATATTCAGCTATTAAAAATATGAGGAAGCTCAGTAGTGATACATAAGTATGTCCAAGATATATTGTTAAATAGTAAAAGACAAGGTACTATAATAATATGTATAGAATGCTACCATTCATGAATATCTGGAAGAAAACACATCAGTCACCTCAACAGAGAGGAAGTGGGAAGGAAGTGTGGAGACTTAATTATATCATTACATGGGTTTAGAATGATGACCCATACACAAAGGTTAAGTTTTAAATTTTTCATCAAAGTAATAGATGCATGTGGAAAAAAAATTAAAAAGCATGGTACAGATTTTATGATAAATAGTTTCACTCTTCAGGAGGACCCACTTCTTTCTCTCCGTACTTTTTTTAGTTCTTCTGATGTTTACTTTGATATCTCTAAATAATATACTTTTGATACTCTTTCTTGATTTAATATTTTAGATATTAACTGTTCTTTTCACAAATGAGGATTGAGCTCAGTTACACTGCCCTGTCTCCATTCTGCCTGGTGTAGTTAATATTACTACTTTTTGTTCTTCTGTTGTTACTTTTCTAAACTTAAGTAAAGTTTGCCCCTTTACCTATCTTATCAACAGCAGATAAAAGACAATATCTTTTTTCTTTTTTTTTGTACTCCAAGTCAAGTTTATTAGAGAGACATATAGCTAGACAGACGGTATAGAGACATATAATTATTTGCCAACATTTAAACTTAAATTTCACATCGGTATCTAGCTGTCTAGTTTCATTTTTAAGAAATGAGTAGAATTTTTTCCTTAATTTGGCACAGGCTTGCTATTTCTTAAAGATTCTTTTTTTTTTTTTAATTTTATTTTTTTTCCTTTATTTTAAAGATTTTACAGAGTTTTGTTGTTCACCAACATGTATGTTCCCAGATCATTCATATGCATATCCCTGGACCCTCCCCCCACCCAGTTCCCCCCCTCCCATCCCTCCAGACCATCGCTCCAAGTGGTTGTAGGTACTCCTATTCCCCTAGCACAATGACAATAGCTATCTTTTCCACACATGACAGCATAGGTTTCCATGTTACTCCCTCCATGCCTCCCTCCCACTGTTCGGTCTCCACAGTGTCTTTATGTCTATTCTCTGTTTTTTCATGAGTTCACTGCGTGTGTTATCATGACCATCTTACTAGATCCCATATATATGAGTTAGTATACTATACTTGTCTTTCTCTTTTTGACTTACTTCACTTTTTATGGTAGGTTCTAGAGCCAGCCGCCTCATTAGGACTGAGTCTTCTGCATTTCTTTTAACAGCTGAGCAGTATTCCATTGTATATATGTACCAGAGCTTCTGTATCCATTCATTCATCGATGGACATCTAGGTTGCTTCCATGTTCTGGCTATTGTATAGAGAGCTGCAATGAACATTGGGGTACAGGTGCCTCTTAAGACAATATCTTTTGATTCCCTACTATTACTTACAGATTTACTATAAACCTTTATATTTTCACAGTTGCAAAAATCTGGGTTCTGTGTTTGTACTCATAATTGCATTTTCTGTGCTTTGTCTACTAGTTTTTTTTTTTTTTTTTTGGGTGGCCCATTTTTTTTTTTTTAAACCTTTATTTTACTTTTAACTTTTACAGAGTTTTGTTGTTTACAGACATGCATGTTCCCAGATCAGTCACATGTATATCCCCCTCTGCCCACCCCTCCCAACCATCACACAGCACCCCTGAAGGATCCCCTTTTCTCACAGCAATGACTAGAGGTATTTTCTTCAGTTATGATAGTACAGGCCTTCATGCTACTTCCTTTACACCTCCCACTCTCTGTTCCTTCACAGCAATGTCCATATGTCCACTGTCCATGTCTGTCTTTCTGTTGCTTCACTGTGTGTGTCATCATCACCATCCTGCTAGATTCCATATATATGTGTTAATATACTGTATTTGTCCTTCTCTTTCTGACTGACTTCACTTTTGATGATACGTTCTAGATCCAGCCACCTCATTAGGGCTGATTCTTCTGCATTTCTCTTTACAGCTGTGTAGTATTCCATTGTATATATGTACCAGAGCTTTTGGATCCATTCGTTTGTTGATGGACATCTAGGTTGATTCCATGTTCTAGCTATTGTATAGAGAGCTGCAATGAACATTGGGATACAGGTGCTTCTTTCAGATTTGATTTCATCAGGGAATAAGCCTAAGAGTGGGATTGCTGGGTCGTATGGTGCTTCTATTTTTAGTTTTTAAAGAAATCTCCAGACTGTCTTCCATAGAGGCTGTATCAATCTACATTCCCACCAGCAATGCAGGAGTGTTCCCTTTTCTCTGCACCCTCTCCAGCATTTATTGTCTGTTGATTTGTGGATGATGGCCATTCTGACGGGTGTGAGGTGGTATCTCATTGTAGTTTTAATTTGCATTTCTCTAATAATAAGCGAGGTTGAGCATCGTTTCATGTGCTTTTGGGCCATCTGTATGTCCTCTTTGGAGAGGCGTCTCTTTAGATCTTTCTCCCATTTTTTAATTGGGTTGTTCGTTTTTCCAGTGCTGAGTTGTCTGAGTTGCTTGTAGATTTTGGAGATTAATTCTTTGTCTGTTGTTTCATTTGCTATGATTTTCTCCCACTCTGTGGGGTGTCTGTTCACCTTTTTTGTAATTTCCTTTGCTGTACAAAAGCTTTTAAGTTTCATGAGGTCCCACATGTTCACTTTTTTTTTTTGGAGCGGGGGTGGGGCGGATTGGGGAGGGAAGGGGGTGGGCGAGCCACTTTTATTGGTCTACGTGTTCACTTTTCTTTTCAGTTCCACTATTCTAGTAGGTGGGTCAGAGAAGATCTTGCTTTGATTTATGTCCTTGAGGGTTTTGCCTATATTCTCCTCTAAGAGTTTGATGGTTTCTGGTCTTACATTTAGGTCTTTAATCCATTTTGAGTTGATCTTTGTGTATGGGGTCAGGGAATGTTCCAACTTCATTTTTTTGCATGTAGCTGTCCAATTTTCCCAGCACCATTTGTTGAAGAGGCTGTCTTTGTCCCATTTTATAGTTTCGCCTCCTTTGTCAAAAATAAGGTACCCATAGGTGCGTGGGTTCATCTCTGGGTTCTCGATCTTGTTCCATTGGTCGATATTTCTGTTTTTGTGCCAGTACCATACTGTCTTGAGGACTGTTGCTTTGTAGTAGAGTCTGAAGTTGGGGAGGCTCATCCCTCCAGCTCCATTCTTCTTCCTCAGGATTGCTTTGGCTATTCGAGGTCTTTTGTGTTTTCATATGAACTGTGTTATTCTTTGGTCTAGTTCTGTGAAAAATGTCAATGGTAGTTGGATAGGTATTGCATTGAATCTGTAGATGATATTTGGTAGTATGGGCATTTTCACAATACTGATTCTTCCGACCCAGGAACATGGAATATTTCTCCATCTGTTTAAGTCTTCTCTAATGTCTCTCATGAGTGTCTTGTAATTTTCTGTGTACAATTCTTTTGTTTCTTTGGGTAGGTTTATTCCTAGATATTTGGTTCTTTTGGTTGCAATGAAGGGGACTACCTCTTTGATTTCGTTTTCTGATTTTTCATTGTTTGTGTATAGGAATGCCAGTGATTTCTGTGTGTTGACTTTGTATCCTGTGACTTTGCTGAATTAGCTCTAGTAGCTTTGTTACTGTGTCTTTGGGATTTTCTATGTATAATACCATGTCGTCTGCAAAAAGAGAGAGCTTGACTTCTTCCTTTCTGATCTGGATTCCTTTTATTTCTTTCTCTTCTCTTATTGCTGTTGCTAGGACTTCCAGGACTATGTTGAATAAGAGTGGTGAAAGTGGACAGCCCTGTCTTTTTCCTGATCTTAGAGGGAATGCTTTCAGTTTTTCACCATTGAGGATAATGTTCGCTGTGGGCTTCTCATAGATGGCTTTCACTATGTTGAGATAGGTTCCTTCTATGCCCATTTTTTGAAGAGTTTTTATCATAAATGGATGCTGTACTTTGTCAAAGCCTTTTTCTGCATCTATTGAGATGATCATGTGATTTTTGTCTCTCAATTTGTTGATATGGTGTATCACATTGATTGATTTGCGGATATTGAAGAATCCTAGCATGCCTGGGATGAACCCAACTTGATCGTGATGTATGAGCTTTTTGATGTGTTGTTGAATTCTGTTTGCTAGGATTTTGTTGAGGATTTTGGCGTCTAGGTTTATCAGTGAAATTGGCCTATAATTTTCTTTTTTTGTGTTGTCTTTGCCTGGCTTTGGTATCAGGGTGATGGTGGCCTCATAGAATGTGTTTGGAAGTGTTCCTTCCTGTGCAGTTGTTTGGAAGAGTTTTAGAAGGACAGGCATTAGCTCTTCTTTAAATGTTTGGTAGAATTCGGCTGTGAAACCATCTGGCCTTGGGCTTTTATTTTTGGGTAGATTTTTGATCACAAGGTCAATTTCTGAGCTTGTGATTGGCTTGTTCAAAGTTTCTGTTTCTTCCTGATTGAGTCTTGGGAGATTAATCTTCCTCAAGAAACTGTCCATTTCTTCCAGGTTGTCCAGTTTGTTGCCATAGAGTTGTTCATAATAGTCTCTTAGAATCCTTTGGATTTCTTCATTATCTGTTGTAATCTCTCCTTTTCATTTTTGATTTTGGTTTTTTCTGAGGCTACCTCTTTGATTTTTCACTTGTTTGTGTATAGGAATGCCAGTGATTTCTGTATATTGACTTTGTATCCTGCGACTTTGCTGAATTCGCTGATTAACTCTAGTAGTTTTGTAATAGTGTCTTTGGGATTTTCTATGTATAATATCATGTCATCTGCAAAAAGAGAGAGCTTGACTTCTTCCTTTCTGATCTGGATTCCTTTTATTTCTTTCTCTTCTCTTATTGCTGTTGCTAGGACTTCCAGGACTATGTTGAATAAGAGTGGTGAAAGTGGACAGCCCTGTCTTTTTCCTGATCTTAGAGGGAATGCTTTCAGTTTTTCACCATTGAGGATAATGTTCGCTGTGGGCTTCTCATAGATGGCTTTCACTATGTTGAGATAGGTTCCTTCTATGCCCATTTTTTGAAGAGTTTTTATCATAAATGGATGCTGTACTTTGTCAAAGCCTTTTTCTGCATCTATTGAGATGATCATGTGATTTTTGTCTCTCAATTTGTTGATATGGTGTATCACATTGATTGATTTGCGGATATTGAAGAATCCTAGCATGCCTGGGATGAACCCAACTTGATCGTGATGTATGAGCTTTTTGATGTGTTGTTGAATTCTGTTTGCTAGGATTTTGTTGAGGATTTTGGCGTCTAGGTTTATCAGTGAAATTGGCCTATAATTTTCTTTTTTTGTGTTGTCTTTGCCTGGCTTTGGTATCAGGGTGATGGTGGCCTCATAGAATGTGTTTGGAAGTGTTCCTTCCTGTGCAGTTGTTTGGAAGAGTTTTAGAAGGACAGGCATTAGCTCTTCTTTAAATGTTTGGTAGAATTCGGCTGTGAAACCATCTGGCCTTGGGCTTTTATTTTTGGGTAGATTTTTGATCACAAGGTCAATTTCTGAGCTTGTGATTGGCTTGTTCAAAGTTTCTGTTTCTTCCTGATTGAGTCTTGGGAGATTAATCTTCCTCAAGAAACTGTCCATTTCTTCCAGGTTGTCCAGTTTGTTGCCATAGAGTTGTTCATAATAGTCTCTTAGAATCCTTTGGATTTCTTCATTATCTGTTGTAATCTCTCCTTTTCATTTTTGATTTTGGTGATGTGGTTCTTCTCTCTCTTTTTCTTGATGAGTCTGGCCAGTGGTGTGTCAATTCTATTTACCTTTTCGAAGAACCAGCTTTTTGTTTTATTTATCTTTACTATTGTTTCTTTCATTTCTTTATCATTTATTTCTGCTCTGATCTTTATGATTTCCCTTCTTCTGCTGACTTTGGGGTGTTTTTGTTCTTCTTTCTCCAGTTGTTTTAAGCGTAAGGTTAGGTCGTCTGTTTGAGATTTTCCTAGTTTCTTGAGGGAGGATTGAATTGCTATAAACTTCCCTCTTAGAACTGCTTTTGCAGTATCCCATAGGTTTTGCACTGTCGTGTGTTCATTGTCGTTTTCTTCTAGGAATTGTTCTATTTCTCCTTTGATTTGCTCGATAATCAGTTGGTTTTTTAGGTATGTGTTGTTTAATCTCCATGTGTTTGTGTTTTTAGCGGTTTTTTTCCTGTAGTTGATCTCTAGTCTCACTGCATTGTGGTCCGAGAAGATGGTTGATATAATTTCAGTTTTCTTGAATTGACTGAGGTTTGATTTGTGGCCCAAGATGTGGTCTATCCTGGAGAATGTTCCGTGAGCACTTGAGAAGAAAGTGTATTCTTCTGCTTTAGGATGGAAAGTCCTAAAGATATCAGTGAGGTCCATTTCTTCTAGTGTGGCATTTAAGGCTTGTGTTTCTTTATTAATTTTCTGTTTGGATGATCTGTCCATTGGTGTGAGAGGAGTGTTAAAGTCTTCTACTATGATTGTGTTAGTGTTGATGTCTTCTTCTATGTCTGAAAGTGTTTGTCTTATGTATTGGGGTGCTCCTGTGTTGGGTGCATAGATATTTATGATTGTTATGTCTTCTTCTTGGATGGATCCCTTAATCATGATGTAGTGACCTGCCTTGTCTCTTCTAATCTTCTTTATTTTGAGGTCTATTTTGTCTGATATGAGGATTGCTACTCCAGCTTTCTTTTGATTTCCATTTGCATGGAATATCTTTTTCTAGCCTCTCACTTTCAGTCTATGAGTGTCTCTAGGTCTGAAGTGAGTTTCCTGGAGGCAGCATATGTATGGGTCGTGTTATTCATTGTTGTATCCTATTTTCAAGAACCAGCTTTTTGATTTTGGTGATTGGTTCTTCTCTCTTTTGATGAGTCTGGCCAGGCCAGTGGTTTGTCAATTTTGTTTATCTTTTCTAAGAACCAGCTTTTTGTTTTATTTATCTTTACTATTGTTTCTTTCATTTCTTTATCATTTATTTCTGCTCTGATCTTTATGATTTCCCTTCTTCTGCTGACTTTGGGGTGTTTTTGTTCTTCTTTCTCCAGTTGTTTTAAGCGTAAGGTTAGGTCGTCTGTTTGAGATTTTCCTAGTTTCTTGAGGGAGGATTGAATTGCTGAAACTTCCGTCTTAGAACTGCTTTTGCAGTATCCCATAGGTTTTGCACTGTCGTGTGTTCATTGTCGTTTTCTTCTAGGAATTGTTCTATTTCTCCTTTGATTTGCTCGATAATCAGTTGGTTTTTTAGGTATGTGTTGTTTAATCTCCATGTGTTTGTGTTTTTAGCGGTTTTTTTCCTGTAGTTGATCTCTAGTCTCACTGCATTGTGGTCCGAGAAGATGGTTGATATAATTTCAGTTTTCTTGAATTGACTGAGGTTTGATTTGTGGCCCAAGATGTGGTCTATCCTGGAGAATGTTCCGTGAGCACTTGAGAAGAAAGTGTATTCTTCTGCTTTAGGATGGAAAGTCCTAAAGATATCAGTGAGGTCCATTTCTTCTAGTGTGGCATTTAAGGCTTGTGTTTCTTTATTAATTTTCTGTTTGGATGATCTGTCCATTGGTGTGAGAGGAGTGTTAAAGTCTTCTACTATGATTGTGTTAGTGTTGATGTCTTCTTCTATGTCTGAAAGTGTTTGTCTTATGTATTGGGGTGCTCCTGTGTTGGGTGCATAGATATTTATGATTGTTATGTCTTCTTCTTGGATGGATCCCTTAATCATGATGTAGTGACCTGCCTTGTCTCTTCTAATCTTCTTTATTTTGAGGTCTATTTTGTCTGATATGAGGATTGCTACTCCAGCTTTCTTTTGATTTCCATTTGCATGGAATATCTTTTTCTAGCCTCTCACTTTCAGTCTATGAGTGTCTCTAGGTCTGAAGTGAGTTTCCTGGAGGCAGCATATGTATGGGTCGTGTTATTGAATCCATTCAGCCACTCTGTGTCTTTTGGTTGGGGCATTTAGTCCATTTACATTCAAAGTAACTATTGATACAAATGATCCTATTGTCATCTTCTTAGATGTTATGATGGGTTTGTTTCATGGATCTTCTCCTTTTATACTTGTTGTCTATATAAGTCCCTTTAACACTTGTTGTAAGGCTGGTGTGGTGTGACTGAATTCTTTTAATTTTTGCTTATCTGTAAAGCTTTTGATTTCTCCATCAATTTTGAATGAGATCCTTGCAGGGTAGAGGATTCTTGGTTGCAGATTATTCTCTTTCAGCCGTTTAAATGTGTCCTGCCATTTCCTTCTGGCCTGAAGAGTTTCTGTTGAAAGATCAGCTGTTAAACGTATGGGCTTTCCCCTGTATGTCACTAGTTGCTTTTCCCTTGCTGCTTTGAAAATTCTGTCCTTGTGTTTAATTTGTGTTAGCTTCATTAATATGTGTCTTGGTGTGTTTCTTCTCAGATTGATTCTATATGGTACTCTTTGCACTTCTTGGACTTGATTGACTATTTCTTTTGCCATATTGGGGAAATTTTCAACTATAATCTCTTCAAAAATTTTCTCATAGCCTTTCTTTTTTTTCTTCTTCTTCTGGAACCCCTATAATTCGAATGTTGGTGCGTTTGATATTGTCCCAGAGGTCTCTGAGGCTATCCTCTGCTCTTTTCATTCTTTGAGCTAGATTCTGTTTTTCAGCAGTTACTTCCTCCATTCTATCTTCCATCTCACTTATCCGGTCTTCTGTCTCAGATACTCTGCTCTTGATTCCTTCTACAGTGTTTTTCACTTCAGCAATTGAGTTGCTTGTCTCTGTTACTTTTTTGGTAAGTTCTTGTATTTCTTTATTCAGTGTGTTAATTGTGTCTTGCAATTTCTCTAACATTCTGTTTTCAGAGTCTTTGATCACCTTTACTATCATTCTTCTGAAATCACTTTCAGAAAATTTGTCCAAATTCTCTTCATTGATTTGATCTTGTGTGTTTGTAGATTGTTCCTTCACTTGTGTGGTATTTCTCTGGCGTTTCATTGTTATTATTAATTTTTTAGCTGACTCTGTTTGGGATTTCCTTTTCCCAGACCTTGAGCTACGTCTGTTGGTGTTTGTTGTCTGGAGGGCGCTTCTTATTCTGGGTGATGCTGGTGGTTGGGTGATGTCAGGACTTGCATACAAGTGATTACCTTTGTTGGCGTTCTCACTTGTATACTGCTCTCTAGTGTTAGGTGTTCTCTAGTATTGTAGTGTTTTGGAGTCAGTGCTCCCTCCCTAAAGCCCCGGGGCTTGTTGCCTGACCGGGGAATGAAGATGTCACAGCTGGTTTGTTATGGCATTAAATGATATCAACACATATATATGCGAATGAGAAACAGAAGGTATACCTTTGACAAATGGCAATTCAAATATTATGCAAATACTATCTAGCGTATTGAATTATACACACAAACATATACATCTGTAACATAACCCAAGCATTCCAACTAAAAATACAGTACAATACGTTAGCACGGCGAATAAAGAAAACTAAGACTTCATTAATATGTGTCTTGGTGTGTTTCTTCTCAGATTGATTCTATATGGTACTCTTTGCACTTCTTGGACTTGATTGACTATTTCTTTTGCCATATTGGGGAAATTTTCAACTATAATCTCTTCAAAAATTTTCTCATAGCCTTTCTTTTTTTTCTTCTTCTTCTGGAACCCCTATAATTCGAATGTTGGTGCGTTTGATATTGTCCCAGAGGTCTCTGAGGCTATCCTCTGCTCTTTTCATTCTTTGAGCTAGATTCTGTTTTTCAGCAGTTACTTCCTCCATTCTATCTTCCATCTCACTTATCCGGTCTTCTGTCTCAGATACTCTGCTCTTGATTCCTTCTACAGTGTTTTTCACTTCAGCAATTGAGTTGCTTGTCTCTGTTACTTTTTTGGTAAGTTCTTGTATTTCTTTATTCAGTGTGTTAATTGTGTCTTGCAATTTCTCTAACATTCTGTTTTCAGAGTCTTTGATCACCTTTACTATCATTCTTCTGAAATCACTTTCAGAAAATTTGTCCAAATTCTCTTCATTGATTTGATCTTGTGTGTTTGTAGATTGTTCCTTCACTTGTGTGGTATTTCTCTGGCGTTTCATTGTTATTATTAATTTTTTAGCTGACTCTGTTTGGGATTTCCTTTTCCCAGACCTTGAGCTACGTCTGTTGGTGTTTGTTGTCTGGAGGGCGCTTCTTATTCTGGGTGATGCTGGTGGTTGGGTGATGTCAGGACTTGCATACAAGTGATTACCTTTGTTGGCGTTCTCACTTGTATACTGCTCTCTAGTGTTAGGTGTTCTCTAGTATTGTAGTGTTTTGGAGTCAGTGCTCCCTCCCTAAAGCCCCGGGGCTTGTTGCCTGACCGGGGAATGAAGATGTCACAGCTGGTTTGTTATGGCATTAAATGATATCAACACATATATATGCGAATGAGAAACAGAAGGTATACCTTTGACAAATGGCAATTCAAATATTATGCAAATACTATCTAGCGTATTGAATTATACACACAAACATATACATCTGTAACATAACCCAAGCATTCCAACTAAAAATACAGTACAATACGTTAGCACGGCGAATAAAGAAAACTAAGAATGATATCCACCAGTTAATAACCAAACTAAGTAGAGCACCAATTGGAGAATAATGTTAGAGCAGGGTCCCTGTTGGGGATAAGGCAATGAGGACAGAACAGTCTAAGAGATATGGTGGGAAAAGGGAAAAAGAGAAAGGGAGGATAGAAGAGAAGTATAGAATGATACTGCAAAGTTAAATCTAGGGAGATAAAGATTTGTATGTATTAGAGTTTACTGCTATAGGAAAGGAGCATCAGAGAGAGCAAAGAATTATAGGGGAAGTAGTAGTACAAATGCAAAATTAAAAAAAAATTAAAACAGAGATAAGTATATAGAAAAATATAGAAAAACAATGCAAAAACAATAAAAACAAACAGAACCCCCACAGAACCTTAAAAGGCCAGTGGGGAACCAGAAGTTTATACCAAAATAAAATGTGTGGTTTAAAAGGAAAAAGAAAAAAAAAAAAATGTAAACTTGAATATATTTAGTCTTACTGATGAGATTAGTAGCTTCAGTAGAATTCAGTGGAGGAAATAAGCACACCCACTCTCACACACCCCAAAAGAAAAAAAAACCCAACGGGGGGTGCACTGAGTGGGTTCAGAAGAAAAGGGGGAAAAAATTGAAACAAAACAATATGATACCCAAAAAAAGCAATAAAAAAGAATAAGGAATAAAATGAAATTTTAAAAATCCAGCAGTAACTCCAGCTTCAGACTAAACGTGAAAATAGTGTTTATGTTCTTCTGGCTCTTGCTGACTATCCAGGAATTATCAGTCTTTTTCTTGCCTCTGGCAGTGGTTGGATCTGAATTCTCACTTGTATACTGCTCTCTAGTGTTAGGTGTTCTCTAGTATTGTAGTGTTTTGGAGTCAGTGCTCCCTCCCTAAAGCCCCGGGGCTTGTTGCCTGACCGGGGAATGAAGATGTCACAGCTGGTTTGTTATGGCATTAAATGATATCAACACATATATATGCGAATGAGAAACAGAAGGTATACCTTTGACAAATGGCAATTCAAATATTATGCAAATACTATCTAGCGTATTGAATTATACACACAAACATATACATCTGTAACATAACCCAAGCATTCCAACTAAAAATACAGTACAATACGTTAGCACGGCGAATAAAGAAAACTAAGAATGATATCCACCAGTTAATAACCAAACTAAGTAGAGCACCAATTGGAGAATAATGTTAGAGCAGGGTCCCTGTTGGGGATAAGGCAATGAGGACAGAACAGTCTAAGAGATATGGTGGGAAAAGGGAAAAAGAGAAAGGGAGGATAGAAGAGAAGTATAGAATGATACTGCAAAGTTAAATCTAGGGAGATAAAGATTTGTATGTATTAGAGTTTACTGCTATAGGAAAGGAGCATCAGAGAGAGCAAAGAATTATAGGGGAAGTAGTAGTACAAATGCAAAATTAAAAAAAAATTAAAACAGAGATAAGTATATAGAAAAATATAGAAAAACAATGCAAAAACAATAAAAACAAACAGAACCCCCACAGAACCTTAAAAGGCCAGTGGGGAACCAGAAGTTTATACCAAAATAAAATGTGTGGTTTAAAAGGAAAAAGAAAAAAAAATGTAAACTTGAATATATTCAGTCTTACTGATGAGATTAGTAGCTTCAATAGAATTCAGTGGAGGAAATAAACACACCTACTCTCACACACCCCAGAAGAAAAAAAAACCCAACGGGGGGTGCACTGAGTGGGTTCAGACAAAAAGGGAAAAAAAAATTGAAACAAAACAATATGATACAAAAAAAAAGCAATAAAAAAGAATAAGGAATAAAATGAAATTTTAAAAATCCAGCAGTAACTCCAGCTTCAGACAAAACGTGAAAATAGTGTTTATGTTCTTCTGTCTCTTGCTGACTATTCAGGAATTATCAGTGTTTTTCTTGCCTCTGGCAGTGGTGGGATCTGAAGACCACTTTGACTGCTTGTTTATTTTGGCCTATTACAGAACTAAAAGGCCCGCCCAGGCTGGCCCTGGGAGTTTCTTAGTCCAAATCCCTTTTCTTGCTGGGTGGAGCTAAATTCCCTCCCTGTAGCTGGACCAGCAGCCAAACTACAGCAGGGAAAATGGCGTCTGTCTCACAAAGGATTTATTCCCACACGCTCTATGGGAAGCACCACAGGAGACCTCAGATTACTCAGAGGTGAGACTGGCTCAGTCTCATGCAGGATTGCTATTCCCCTCTCCTGGATCACGGTGCGTGCAAGAGATTCCAGCCCTCCTTGGGGGCTCTGTGATCGGGTTACTGGTAACCTCCTCCAAAGGAAGCTGAGTACCGTCCTTCCGAGGCCTGCTCAAGGGCACTACTAGCTCAAGGGGGCACTTGGACCCTCCAGAGCAGGTCTGGCTCAGTCCCTTGTGGGCGTCACCGCTCCTTTCCCAGGTCTTGATCTGCAACAGGCTTTGCCCCTTTGGCCCGCCCAGTCTCTCTGGCGGGTGAGAACATGCATGTCTGTGAACAACAAAACTCTGTAAAAGTTAAAAGTAAAATAAAGGTTTTAAAAAAAAAAAAAGTGCAATTGCGCCCTTCCTACGGTCTTGATGCAGCTTCTCCTTTGTTCTTCGATGTGGGGTATCCTCTCTGTGATCAGATCCAACCTCCTCCTGTTGATGGTTTTTCGGGAACGCATTGCAATTAGGCGATTTTGCAGGAGAGATGAGTGCACGTCCTTCCGTGGTGCGGCGGCGCGGTCCGACGCGGCTTCTCGGTCCGACCTGGGTCTTTGTCTACTAGTTGATTCTAAGCATAGAAAACAAAATGCTTATATTGTTACGTTTGTGTAAATATTATTCCATGTACAACCAAGCACTGTAAAGTAGATCCGTGATTCCATTTCCTTTCTTGTATAGCTTTTTGCTTTTTCATGGTGTTTTGAATGACTTTTTCTCCCTTATTTCTTTGTCTTTATCACCTCCCTGAGTTCCAAATTCTTAAGAGTACTATGGAAATCTTTGCTTTTCCTAGGATCACTCCCTAAAGCTCTCCCTCTTTCTATTAAGACTTACAAATTATGCTGCTATGAATATTCTTGTTGCTCTGAATATACATAGATTTGTTAGATATTTCTGTTGGGTACATACTTAGGAGTGGAATACATATATATGTATGTATATATTCAGCTTTAGTAGATAATGCGGCAGTTTTCCCAAAGTGTCTCTACTACTATTAACTCCTAACACCAACATTGGAGAGTTGTTTCCTGTGCATCCCTGGTTTGTTCATTTTTGTCATTCTGGTATAGTATTGCACTGTGGCTTTATTTTGCATTTTGTTGATTACTAGTAAAGTTGAAAACTTTTTCATATTTTTTTAGTTCTAGCATTTTATTATTATATAAATAGCATCTGTCTTATACATATATATGTCCTTGAATTAAACTACATGTTCATATCCCCCAAATGGAATGAGTCCTATGTTCATAGCCCCCAAATTAAGTAATCAGGATGTTTTTATTCAGGTCCATAGCATGTACATAACAGTATATTGGATTGTATTAGGCAAAATTACATTTGACTGAGAACCTAGTCAAATTTTTTAAAAAATAATAACCTTTACCTTTAGCAAAGTTAGAACATCCATCATAGAAAAAATAATAAGTCGACAGATGACTGTTATTAGGTAAATGTGTGCTCAGTCGCATATGACTCTTTGTGACCCCATGGACTGTAGCCTGCCAGGTTCCTCTGTCCATGGGATTCTCCAGGCAAGAAAAGTGGAGTGGGTTGCCATGACCTTCTCCAGGGGATCTTCCCGACCTAGGGATCGAACCCATGTTTCCTGTGTTTCCTGCATTGGCAGGCAGAATATTTACCACTGAGCCACCTGGGAAGCCTGATATATAAATAGCACACTCAAGGTATAGACATATCCAGCACCTCCAAAGTTTCCTTGTGTTGTTTTTGTTTTGCTTCATTTAATTTTGTTTTTGTGATAAGGCAACATGAGATTTACCCTCAACAGATTTTGAAATGCACAATACTGTATGCCCAATGAATAACTGCTCCTCTTTCCCCTACCCACATCCACTGGCAACCACTATTGTATTCTCTGCTTCTTTGACTATTTTTGATTCCTCATATAAGTTAAATCATGAAATAGCTGTCTTTCTGTGATGGCTTATTTAATTTGGCACAATGTCCTCCAGGTTCATCCATGTTGTTGCAAATTGTAAGATTTCCTTCTTTGTTTAATACTGAATAAGATTCCTTTGTGTGTGTGTATACACACATATGGGCTTCCCTGGTAGCTCTTCCCTGGTAAAGAATCTGCCTGCAATGCAAGAGACCCCAGTTCTATTCCTGGGTCAAGAAGATGCCCTGGAGAAGGGATAGGCTAGCCACTCCAGTATTCTTGGGCTTCCCTGGTGGCTAAAGAGTCCACCTGCAGTGCAGGAGACCTGGGTCTGATCCCTGAGTCTGGAAGAGCCTCTGGAGGAGGGCATGGTATCCCACTCCAGCATCCTTGCCTAGGGAATCCCGTGGCCAGAGGAGCCTGGTGGGCTGCAGCCCATGGGATTGCAAAGAGTTGGACACGACTGACCGACTAAGCACAGTACAGTATACACACACACACACACATATTCCAGTTTATAATATGTATGTATATGACACTTTTATGTGTTCATCTAGAGAAAACCTGTGTTGTCTCCGTATCTTGTTTATTGTGAGTAATGCTGCAACAATCATGAGAGTGCAGAGATCTCTTTGAGATCCTGGTTTCATTTCCTTTGTATATATGCCCAGGAGTGGAATTGCTGGATCATATGGTAGTCTGTTGTTAGTTTAAATGCATGGGACTGTAGCCTGCCAGGTTCCTCTGTCCATGGATTCTCCAGGCAAGAAAAGTGGAGTGGGTTGCCATGACCTTCTCCAGGGGATCTTCCCGACCTAGGGATCGAACCCATGTTTCCTGTGTTTCCTGCATTGGCAGGCAGAATATTTACCACTGAGCCACCTGGGAAGCCTGATATATAAATAGCACACTCAAGGTATAGACATATCCAGCACCTCCAAAGTTTCCTTGTGTTGTTTTTGTTTTGCTTCATTTAATTTTGTTTTTGTGATAAGGCAACATGAGATTTACCCTCAACAGATTTTGAAATGCACAATACTGTATGCCCAATGAATAACTGCTCCTCTTTCCCCTACCCACATCCACTGGCAACCACTATTGTATTCTCTGCTTCTTTGACTATTTTTGATTCCTCATATAAGTTAAATCATGAAATAGCTGTCTTTCTGTGATGGCTTATTTAATTTGGCACAATGTCCTCCAGGTTCATCCATGTTGTTGCAAATTGTAAGATTTCCTTCTTTGTTTAATACTGAATAAGATTCCTTTGTGTGTGTGTATACACACATATGGGCTTCCCTGGTAGCTCTTCCCTGGTAAAGAATCTGCCTGCAATGCAAGAGACCCCAGTTCTATTCCTGGGTCAAGAAGATGCCCTGGAGAAGGGATAGGCTAGCCACTCCAGTATTCTTGGGCTTCCCTGGTGGCTAAAGAGTCCACCTGCAGTGCAGGAGACCTGGGTCTGATCCCTGAGTCTGGAAGAGCCTCTGGAGGAGGGCATGGTATCCCACTCCAGCATCCTTGCCTAGGGAATCCCGTGGCCAGAGGAGCCTGGTGGGCTGCAGCCCATGGGATTGCAAAGAGTTGGACACGACTGACCGACTAAGCACAGTACAGTATACACACACACACACACATATTCCAGTTTATAATATGTATGTATATGACACTTTTATGTGTTCATCTAGAGAAAACCTGTGTTGTCTCCGTATCTTGTTTATTGTGAGTAATGCTGCAACAATCATGAGAGTGCAGAGATCTCTTTGAGATCCTGGTTTCATTTCCTTTGTATATATGCCCAGGAGTGGAATTGCTGGATCATATGGTAGCTCTGTTGTTAGTTTTTTGAGAAACCTCCATACCGTTTTTCAGTGGCTGTACCGTTTTACATTTCCAGCAACACTGCACAAGGGTTTGCTCCAATTTCTTCAGCTCCCTGCCAACATTTATCTTTTTTCATATTAGTCATCCTAACAGGTGCGAGGTGATACCTCATTGTAGTTTTCATTTGCATTCCCTGATGAAAAGAGAAATTGATTACCTTTTCTTATACCTGTTGGACATTTATATGTCTGGAAAAATATCTGTTCAAGTCCTTGGTCCATTTTTAACTGGATGTGTGTGTGTGTGCTCAGATGCTCAGTCCTGTCTGACTCTTTTCAGCCTCATGGCCTGTAGCCCGCCAGGCTGCTCTGTCCGTGGGATTTGCCAGGCAAGACTACTGGCGTGGGTTGCCATTTCCTCCTCCAGGGGATCTTCCTCACCCAGGGATCAAACCCGAGTTTCTTGTGTCTCCTGCTCTGGCAGTTGGGTTCTTTACCACCAGGGTCACCTAGGAAGCCTTTTTAAAAATATATATACTATTTTCTACACACACAATCAGATCATTTGTGAATAATCTCAAGTTTCTTTCTGTATATGCCTTTTATTTCTTTTTATTGTCTTGGTAAATTCAGTAGGACTTCCAGGGGTGATATTAGGCATCCTTATTTATTCTCAAGTTCAGGGAGACAGTGTTTAGTAATTTACCAGTAAGTGTGATGCGTGGTGTAGATTCTTGACAGATACTCATTATCTAAGAAAATTCTCTTAGCTATATTTTAGCTATGTTTTATCTGATCATTAATAGTTGAATGTTCTGGGACAGGCTGTATCAGACTGTAATTTCTCTTTCATAACCACTTCATACCTTCTGAGGGTGCAGATTTTTCCTCACTATTTCAATTTTGATTAATTTTTGGCTGTGCTGGGGATCAGGCTTTCTCTAGTTGCAGCAAGTGAGGGCTACTCTATTTGAAGTACGCGTGGCTTCTCTTGTTCCAGATCATGGGCTCTAGGTGCTCGGGCTTCGGTACCTGCAACACATGGGCTCTGTAGTTGTGGCTCCTGGGCTCTAGAGCACAGGTTCGATAGTTGCTCTGAGGCATGTGGAATCTTCTACGATCAGGGATCAAACCCACGTGTCCTGCATTGGCAGGTGGATTCTTCATCACTGAGACACTAGCAAAGCCTTACTCACTGTTTAAATCACTCTGGTTTTTTTTCCCCCTCCCAGGTTTTCTCTTTGAGAAAAATTATGGTAATTTGTATTTCCTATAAAATTGTCCATTTCATCTAATTTTTCCATTTTTTTTTGACTTGAGGAACTGTGTAGTTTATTTTTTAAATGTTTTGTTTTCTCTGTAGCTTTTATCACTGATGTAATTTAATTTTTCATTCATCAGTTATAGTCTTTCCACTAGATTGTGTGATCTCTCTTTAAGTATGTCCCCTTTTCCATTACTAACACTATTTACTTGAATTTTTTCTTTTTTTCTTGATTCTGTTTCCAGAGGCTTATCTATTTTGTTGGTCTTTTCAAAGGACCAGCATTAGGTTCTCTTCATCAACTCAATTTACTTTCTTTTTCTTTTTTGAATTGTTTTTCTCCTTATTAATTTTTTAATTTTATTATCTGGATGTTTTATTATTGCTGTGTTGTTCTTCATATTTTTATCCTTATTATAAATTCTTCAGGTGAAAAATAAGTTTATTTTCTGTCTCCCTTAACTTCTAATAAATATATATAAGGCCATAAATTTGCCTCCTCAGAGGACAGGGCAACCCACTCCAGTATTCTTGCCTGGAAAATCCCACGGACTGCAGAGCCTGGCGGGCTACAGTCCATAGGGTCTCAGAAGAGTCAGACACAACTGAGCGCACAAGAGAAAAAAGTTCTGTTGGTACTGAGCTTGTGAAAATAAAGTGAAACCTTATTTAAAAGGGAGTCAAGAGGCCAGAAGGGGGAGGTCTCATGCAGTATCACTCTAGTCAATAACAGGAAGCATTGTCAGTTATAGACAGGAATGGTGTACATATTATCTCCTATAGGAAATTGACTATGCTAGTACTAAGATAATGAGAACTGCTCATCACCCTGAACTCTCACTTTCCTCCATGGAATTTTGTTTGAAACAACTGCTTGCAACTTCCTCCTTTGTCCCCCTTTGTTTGTGGGACTTGCCTGTGGCTTTTTTTTTTTTTATTCTTTATTTTAAAGGTTTTACAGAGTTTTGTTGTTCACAGACATGTATGTTCCCAGATCAGTCATATGCATATCCATGGTCCCCACCCACCCAGATCCCCCCATCCCACCCCTCCAGACCTTCGCCCCAAGCCATTGTAAGCACTCCTATTCCCTTAGCACTATGACACTAGCTATCTAAGATTTATTTATTTATTTATTTTGGGCGGGGGTCGGGTTGGGGAGGGAGGGGAGCGGGCGGGCCACTTCTATTGGTCTTTCATTTCTCTGTGTTCATCCGTCTTTGTTCTTTGGCTCCTGTGGGCCTCCCATCGCCGTGGCGTCTGTGGTTGCAGAGCACCGGCTCTGGGCGCATGCGCTCCAGAGCTCTGGCTCGGCGATTGGACACATCAGTCCAGCCGCTCCGCAGCACGTGGGATCTTCCCAGGCCAGGGATCGAACCGGCGTCCCTTGCACTGCAAGGCGGTGTCCTTACCCACTGGACCACTAGGGGAAGCCCTGCTTGTGGCTTTTACTGTTGTCTGATTGATCCAAATCGCAATTCTTTGTTGTTCCTGAATAAACCCATTCAAAAAATTTTTTTTTACACTGTAAAAGTAAAATAAAAGTTAAAAAAAATTTTTTTTTTCCCTCCTCACTTTGGTTCCATTTTGTTATATAGTAGTTCCAGTGAGTTTTTTTTTTTTTTTTAAACTCATTTTCTTTTTTATTTTCTCGTCAACTCAAGAGTTATTTAGAAGTACATTTAAAGATTTTCAGGTGTATAGATCTGCACTGAAGTTTAAGGGGATCTTTTTTGCTCTTATGTTAATTTTTAACACTACATTATGCTGACTGGTGCCTGTGTGATATTAGCTTTATGGAAGTTTTTTTTGATATTTCTTTTGTTACCTAGAATAGGAATCTACAAAATACAGCTTATAGCCCACATGGGCCTGGCCCCTACTTTGGAAATCAAGTTTGTTTACATACTACCTGTGACTAATTTTCAGTTACAACTGGAAAGCTGAATGGTTGGAACAGAGACCTTGGGGCCCATACAGCTTAAAACATTTACTATTTGGCCTTTCCATGAAAAGGCTGCTGACCCCTGACTTAAAACATGGTCATCTTTTGTAACTTTTTCATACGAATTGGAAAATACGTGTATTGTCTCTTGAGTATAAGTCCCTTATAGCCTTGTATGACTGTGTATGTGTGAAATTATTCCTATGCTTTATTCTGTTCCATTGATCTATGCATGTTTGTTATGCCAGTACCATAATGTTTTGATTACTGTAGTAGTGTTATACAGATCCTTATATCCTTCCTCATTGACAGATGTATATAAATCTCCCTTTGTAACTAAATTTGTTCACTTCCTTTATTTTAATCATGTTAGCTTTATGTGGGCTTCTTTCATGGCTCAGATAGTAAAGAATCTGCCTGCAATGCAGGAAACCCAAGATTAATCCCTGGGCTGGAAAGATCCCCTAGAGAAGGGAATGGCTACATGCTCTAGTATTCTTGCCTGGAGAATTTCACCGACAGAGGAGTCTGGCGGGCTACAGTCCATGGAGTCATAAAGACTTGGACACAAATGAGTGACTTATAGACTAATTTTATATATTTGAATCTATACTGTTACTATGTAAAGAATATATAAAGGTTCATAACTTTTTGTACTTTTTCTTCATAAAATATGAAGTAGCTCTCTTTGTCCCACTTATTTATGCATATATTTATATATGCCTTGAATTCTTTCTTTGTAAAGAATATTATTATTTCTCTAAGGATTAGGTTTAACTATATATATTAAGAAAAATAATAAATAAAATTAATTTAAAGAAGAAAGATTCTTTCTTGGGTAGAAGAAGGCTGGAGATAGGTGTTCCAGGGGTCTGCAGTGTTATCAGGCTCCTACCTTCTGCTTCACCATCTTGGTGTATGGTTTCCATCCTAAGGTCCCCTCATGGTCCACGAGACTTCTGGAGCTCCAGCCAGCACATCTCCATTGAGGGACAGAAGGAAGAGGAAAGGTAGGAGAGCAAAAAGGGTCTGGTTCCAGATCTACCAATTTCTAATAAGTGACCCTCCCAGAAAGCCCCAGAAAGCAATTCCATTTTCATCTCATTGGCAGAATTTGGTCACATCCCCACACCTAAGCTACCAGGAATGCCTGTCAGATACCTCTGTCCAGGCTAAAAATTGGCATTCTGTTATCAAGGATATTTGAATTAGTGCAGTCAGCAATCTCTGCCACTCAGTTCGTTGCATGTTGTAGTTCTTGTTTGTATCCTTTTACTGTTATAGCTTTTCCATCCCTTTATTCTCAACCTACCTCAGTTATTTTGTCTCAGGTATGTCTCTTTTAAATGGAATGTAGTGAGATCTTGAGTTATGTGGTTTTAAACAATCAGAGTATCTGTTTATTAGTAGGTGAATGTAATGCATTCATTTTATTATCATTGCTGATATGTGTAGTAGTATTACTGCCATTATTTTTTCTGCATTCTTTTTGTCATACTATTAATAAGTATATTGTGGGGAGCGTTAGCATTCATTAAATGATTCTTTCCTATTTATTACTAAGATGGTCATCAAAAGCATGGTCTAATTCCATCATGTTTCTAACACAAGAGGATGGTTTCAGCTTCATATCCTCCTTTCCTGCATTCAGCCCTGAATTTAACATTTCTCCAAGGAGCCCTGCTTTCTTTCTTTAGTTTAATTGAAGTATAATTGACATACAGTAACTACACATTTAAAGTATACAATTTGATAAGTTTTGATATCACACCTATATATACCATCACCACCATCAAGATGATGAACGTATCTATCACCCTTCATGTTTTCTTGTGAAAAGTGAAAGTTGCTCAGTTGTGTCTGACTCTTTGCGACCCATGGAAAGGAGCCTTTCTCCAGGAAAGAATACTGGAGTGGGTAGCCTTTCCCTTCTCCAGGGGATCGTCCCAACCCAGGGATTGGACCCAGGTCTCTTGCATAGCAGGCGGATTCTTTACCTTCTGAGTCACCAGGGCAGCCCCTGCTTGCCTGAGGAGCCAGATTTGCACATGAAGAAATGCCGCCACCTTGTGGCTGGTTCCCATAACAACAACTTAAAAATGGGTGCTGATGGGGGGGCTCTTAAACTTTCATGGTTTTATCATATTGTTTTGTACAGTCATTTTACTTTCATTTCCTGCTGTTCATTGCTGCTACACAAAGTACATCTGATTTTTGTATAGTTTGTATCATATAACTTTGCTAGATTCACTTGTTAGTTTTGCTTTTTTTTTGAGGAGTCTATTGGATTACCTTTTTTTTGGATTGCCTTAATACATAGATCATCGTCTGTGAATGAAGGCAGTTTTTTTCTTTATTTTTTTAAACTTTTTCTTTTCTTTTCTTTCTTTATTTTTTAAGGCAGTTTTTTTTTTTTTTTTTAAGATTTATTTATTTATTTATTTTGGGCGGGGGTCGGGTTGGGGAGGGAGGGGAGCGGGCGGGCCACTTCTATTGGTCTTTCATTTCTCTGTTTTCATCCGTCTTTGTTCTTTGGCTCCTGTGGGCCTCCCATCGCAGTGGCGTCTGTCGTTGCAGAGCGCTGGCTCTGGGCGCATGCGCTCCAGAGCTCCGGCTCGGCGATTGGACACATCAGTCCAGCCGCTCCGCGGCACGTGGGATCTTCCCAGGCCAGGGCTCCAACCGGCGCCCCTTGCACTGCAAGGCGGTGTCCTTACCCACTGGACCACCAGGGGAAGCCCTAAGGCAGTTTTACTTCTTACTTTCCAATATGAATATTTGTTTTTCTCACCTTACTATCTTCAATGGAATCTCTAATAAACTGTTGAAACCAGTTTAATGACAGTAAGAGCAGTCATAGTAGACTTGTTCTTGAGCTTTGGAGAAATCAGTCTTTCACCATTAAGTATGATGTTGTTGTTCAGTCACTAAGTCATGTCCAAGTCTTTGTGACCCCATGGACTGCAGCACGCCAGGCTTACCTGTCCTTCACTATCTCACAGAGCTTGCTCAAACTCATGTCCATTGAGTTTGTGATGCCATCCAACCATCTCGTACTCTGTCAACCCCTTCTCCTCCTGCCGTCAATCTTTACCAGCTTCAGGGTCTTTTCCACTGAGTCAGCCCTTCGTATCAGGTGATTAGAGTATTAGAGCTTCAGCATCAGTCCTTCCAATGAATATTCAGGGCTGATTTCCTTTAGGATCAACTGGTTTGATCTCCTCACAGACCAGAGAACTCTCAAAACTCTTCTCCAGCACCACAGTTGGAAAGCATCAACTCTTTGATGCTCAGCCTTCTTTATGGTCCAACTCTCACATCCATACATGACTACTGGAAAAACCATAGCTTTGATGATAAGGACCTTTGTCGACAAAGTGATGTCCCTGCTTTTTAACACACTGTTGAGGTTTGTCATAGCTTTTCCTCCAAGGAGCATCTTTTAATTTCATGGCTACAGTCACTATCTGCATTGATTTTTGAGTGCAAGAAAATGAAGTCTATCATTATTTCCATTTTTTCCCCATCTGTTTATGATGAAGTACTGGGACTGGATGCCATGATCTTTAAGTCAGTTTTTTCACTCTTCTTTTTCACCTTCATCAAGAAGCTCTTTAGTTCTTCTTCACTTTCTGCCATTAGAGTAGTATCAACTGTATCTGAGCTTATTGATAATACTGCCAGCAATCTTGATTCTAGCTTGTCATTCATTCAGCATGGCATTTTGCATGATGTACTCTGTATCAAAGTTAAATAAGCAAGGTCACACTATACCTACTCTATTACCAGTCTGTTGTTCCATGTCCAGTGTGAACTATTACTTCTTTTAAACAGTTTTTTTTTCCTAAGTCATCATTTTGTCTTCCTACATCTTTTATTCTTTTTTTTTTTTGGCATGTGCAGGCCTCCCATTGCAGTGGCCTCTTTCATTGCAGAGCACTGGCTCTGGGTGCACGTGCTCCAAAGCGCTGGCTCGTAATTGGACTCACTGTCTCAGCCACTCCACGGCATGTGGGATCCTCTCGTGCCAGGGCAGACTCTACCCACTGGGCCACCAGGGAAACCCGAATACAGGTTTCTCAGGAATCAGTTAGGTTGATCTAGTATTTCCATCTGTTTCAGAATTTTCCGCAGTTTGTTGTGATCCACACTGTCAAAGGCTTTGACATAGTCAATGAAGCAGAAGTAGATGTTTTTCTGGAATTCCCTTGCTTTCTCTATGATCTAGTGAATGTTGGCAATTTGATCTCTGATTCGTCTGCCTTTTCAAAACCCAGATTGTACATGTGGAAGTCCTCTGTACACAAACTATTGAAGCCTAGCCTGGAGGATTTTGAGCATGACCTTGCTAGCATCTAAAATGAGTGTAATTGTGCGATAGTTTGAACATTCTTTGCCATTGCGTTTCTTTGGGATTGGGAGGAAAACAAACTTTTTCTAGGCTTGTGGCCACTTATGAGTTTTCCAAATGTGCTGGCATATTGAGTGCATTACTTTAACAGCATCATCTTTTAGGATTTTAAATAGGTCAATTGGAATTCCATCACCTCCACCAGGTTTGTTTGTAGTGATGCTTCCTAAGGCCCACTTGTCTTCACACTTGTCTGGTCCTAGGTGAGTGATCACACCATCATTGTTATCTGGATCATTAAGAACTTTTTTGTAGAGTTCTTCTATATATTCTTGCCACCTCTTTTTAATCTCTGCTTCTGTTAGGTCTTTGCCATTTCTATCCTTTATTGTGCCCATCATTGCATGAAATGTTCCCTTGATATCTCCAATTTTCTTCAACAGATCTAGTCTTTCCCATTCTGTTGTTTTCCTGTATTTCCTTGCATTGTTCATTTAAGATGCCTTTCTAATCTCTCCTTGCTCTTCTCTAGAACTATACATTCAGTTGGATATATCTTACCCTTTCTCTCTTGCCTTTGGCTTCTTTTCTTTCCTCAGCTATTTGGAAAGCCTCTTCAGATAATCACTGTGCCTTCTTGCATTTCTTTTTTTGGGGTATGGGTTTGGTCACTGCCTTCTGTGTACAGTGTCATGAGCCTCCATCCGTAGTTCTTCAAGCACTGTGTATACCAAATCTAATCCCTTGAATCTATTTGTCACCTCCACTGTATAATCATAAGGGATTTGATTTGTTATACCTGAATGGGCTAATGATTTTCTCTATTTTCTTCAGTTTAACCCTGAAGTTTGCAATAAGGAGCTCATGATCTGAGCCACAGTCAGTTCCCGGTCTTGCTTTGGCTTAGTGTGTAGAGTGTCTTCATCTTCTTCAGCTTCAAGGACTATAATCAGTCTGATTTGCTATTCACGATCTGGTGATGTCCATGTATAGAGTTGTCTTGTGCTCGCTTTGGCAGCACATACACTAAAATTGGAACATGTGTAGAGTCATCTCTTGTGTTTTTACAAGAGGGTGTTTGTTATGACCAGTGCATTCTCTTGGCCAAACCCTGTTAGCCTTTGTCCTGCTTCCTTTTGTACTCCAAAGCCAAACTTGCTTGTTAATTGCAGGTATCTCTTGATTTCCTACTTTTGCATTCCAGTTCCCTATGATGAAAAGGACATCTTTTTTGGTGTTAATTCTAGAAGATCTTGTAGGTCTTTAAAGAACCTGTTCAACTTCAGCTTCCTCAGAATTAGTGGTTGGGACATAGCCCTGGATTACTGTGATGTTGAGTGGTTTGCCTTATTATGAACCAAGATCATTCTGTCATTTTTGAGATTGTCCCAAGTACTGCATTTTAGACTCTTTTGTTGACTGTGAGGGCTACTCCATTTCTTCTAAGGGATTCTTGCCGACAGTAGTAGATATAATGGTCATCTGAATTAAATTTGCCCATTCCAGTCTATTTTAGTTCACTGAGTCCTAAAATGTTGATAATTCACTCTTGCCATCTCCTGTTTGATCACTTTCAATTTACCTTGATTCATGGACCTAACATTCCAGGTTCCTATGCAATACAGTTCTTTACAGCATCAGAGTGACTTACCACCAGACACACTCACAACTGTGTCATTTCCTCTTTGGTCTAGCTGCTTCATTCTTTCTGGGGCTAGTAGTAATTTCCCTCCGCTCTTCCCCAGTAGCATCCTGGACACCTTCTGACCGGGGCGGGGGGTTAGGGGGGAGGTCATCTTTTTTACCTGTCATACTGCTCATGGTGTTCTCGTGGCAAAATACTAGAATAGGTTACTATTCCCTCATCCAGTGGACTGCTTTTTGTCAGAACTCTTACTGAGATCTGTCCATCGTGGGTGACTTTGCATGACATGGGTCATAGCTTCATTGAGTTATACAAGCCCTTTCACCATGACAGGGCTGTGATCCATGAAGGGGGAGTAGAAATTAGTAAAGTGAAAGTAGGGGAGAAACTCCAGGTAGAGGAAATAGCCTGAGAGGGAAGGAGGTTTTGTGTTCTAACACAGCAGATCTCAAACTTAGCTGCACTTGTGATATTTTGTTTGCATTTTGAATTGGTTTGTTTTTTCCACTGTGACTCTTTTTAGTTGTATATTTGAAGGCTATTTTTTCTGTATTAACATTTTTTTAATTCCTGAATTCTTTTATTCCTTATATTAATTTTACATTTGATTTTCTAGAGCTTTCTAGATATATATTATGTCTCATCTATAAGTGGAAATAGTTTAACTTCTCCAGTTCTTGTGTCTCTAATTGATTTCATAGGTATTACTGCATTGTCTAGTATCTCATTTATATTTACTTAACAGTGGAAAATAGTAGGCAGTCTTTCTTTTTCTGGTGGCTCAGCTGGTAAAGAATCCACCTGGAATTCAGGAGGTAGGGGTTCAATCCCTGGGTTGGGAAGATCCCCTGGAGAAGGGAAGGGCTACCCACTCCACTATTCTTGCCTGAAGAATTCCATGGCTCATCCATGGAGTTGCAAAGAGTCAAGACTTTCACTTTTACTTCACCGAGCAACTTTCACTTCACTCCCACTTACTTTGTTTCTGATCCTGGTGGAAATTCCTGTAGTATTTCACTATTAAGTAAGATTGTATTTAGAACTGAGGTATATATATGCTTTCCTATTAATAAAATTAAGCAACTGAAGATGGCAGAGTAAATGGACATGCACTCATCTTCTTCTGAGAGAACACCAAAATTAACTAATAACTAGCTGCTGAACAACCCTCAACTGGGAACGTTGGAACTCACCAAAAAAAAGATATCCCCACATCCAAGGACAAAGGGGAAACCACAATGAAATGGTAGGGGGCGCACAATCGTGTTAAAATCAAATCTCATATCTTCCAAAGACTCTTAGGGGGGCACAAACAAAGCCTTGTATACACCAGGACCCAGGGAAAAGGAGCAGTGACTGAACCAGACCTGCCTGTGAGTGTTTGAGGGTCTTTTGGCCAAAAGTGGCCTACCTCGGGAACAGGGGCACTGGCAGCAGCAGTCCTGAGAGGTGCAGCATGTGGCATAAGTCCTCTGGGAGAAGGTCTCCATAGAGCCTATAGACCTACCAGTGGAGATTGCAGACTCCAGGACTGGTCTGCCTCAGGCCAAACTACAAGGAGGGAACACAGCACAACCCATCAGCAGAAGATTAGACTGAATATGTTTGCATTTTGAATTGGTTTGTTTTTCCTTCTCTTTTGTTTAATTGATTTTCATTTTTTTTGAATTCTTTTATTCCTTATATTAATTTTACATTTGATTTTCTAGAGCTTTCTAGATATATATTATGTCTCATCTATAAGTGGAAATAGTTTAACTTCTCCAGTTCTTGTGTCTCTAATTGATTTCATAGGTATTACTGCATTGTCTAGTATCTCATTTATATTTACTTAACAGTGGAAAATAGTAGGCAGTCTTTATTTTTCTGGTGGCTCAGCTGGTAAAGAATCCACCTGGAATTCAGGAGGTAGGGGTTCAATCCCTGGGTTGGGAAGATCCCCTGGAGAAGGGAAGGGCTACCCACTCCACTATTCTTGCCTGAAGAATTCCATGGCTCATCCATGGAGTTGCAAAGAGTCAAGACTTTCACTTTTACTTCACCGAGCAACTTTCACTTCACTCCCACTTACTTTGTTTCTGATCCTGGTGGAAATTCCTGTAGTATTTCACTATTAAGTAAGATTGTATTTAGAACTGAGGTATATATATGCTTTCCTATTAATAAAATTAAGCAACTGAAGATGGCAGAGTAAATGGACATGCACTCATCTTCTTCTGAGAGAACACCAAAATTAACTAATAACTAGCTGCTGAACAACCCTCAACTGGGAACGTTGGAACTCACCAAAAAAAAGATATCCCCACATCCAAGGACAAAGGGGAAACCACAATGAAATGGTAGGGGGCGCACAATCGTGTTAAAATCAAATCTCATATCTTCCAAAGACTCTTAGGGGGGCACAAACAAAGCCTTGTATACACCAGGACCCAGGGAAAAGGAGCAGTGACTGAACCAGACCTGCCTGTGAGTGTTTGAGGGTCTTTTGGCCAAAAGTGGCCTACCTCGGGAACAGGGGCACTGGCAGCAGCAGTCCTGAGAGGTGCAGCATGTGGCATAAGTCCTCTGGGAGAAGGTCTCCATAGAGCCTATAGACCTACCAGTGGAGATTGCAGACTCCAGGACTGGTCTGCCTCAGGCCAAACTACAAGGAGGGAACACAGCACAACCCATCAGCAGAAGATTAGACTGAATATTTACTGAGCATGGCCCTGCCCACAAAACAAGCCCCAGCTTTCCCCACAGCCAGTTCCATCAGGAAACTTGCACAAGCCTCTTATTCTTCTCCATCAGAGGGCAGACAGCATGAAAACCACAGCCAGAGAAAACTAACCAAACTGATTACGTGCATCACAGCCTTGTCTAACTCAATGGCACTGTGCCATGACATATTAGGACCACCCATGCAGAATTCTCACAGAACATGGTCCACTGCATGAAGGAATGGCAAACCGCTTCAGCATTCTTGCCATGAGAACCCCATGAAAAGTATGAACAGTATGAAAAGGCAAAAAGTTATGACACTGAAAGATGAGTCCACCCCCGCCCCTCCCCCAGGTTGTAGGTGTCCAGTATGCTACTGGAAAAGATCAGAGAAATAGCTCCAGAAAGAATGAAGCAGCTGGGCCAAAACAGAAATGACACGCAGTTGTGGATATGTCTGGTGGTGAAAGTGAAGTCCAATTCTGTAAAGAACAATATTGAATAGGAGCCTGGAATGTTAGGTCCATGAATCATGGTAATTTGGAAGTGATCAAACAGGAGATGGCCAAAGTGAACATTGACATTTTAGGAATCAGTATACTAAAATGGACAGGAGTGAGTTAATTTAATTCAGATGACCATTATATCTACTCCTGTGGGCACGAATCCCTTCGAAGAGACGAAGTAGCCCTCATAGTCAACAGAAGAGTCTGAAATGCAGTACTTGGATGCAGTCTCAAAAGTGACAGAATGATCTTGGTCTCAAGTTAGACCATTCAACATCACAGTAATCCAGGGCTATGCCCCAACCACTAATGCTGAAGAAGCTGAAGTTTAAATGGTTCTATGAAGACTTACAAGAACTTCTAGAAGTAACACCAAAAAAAGATGTCATCATAGGGGACTGGAATGCAAAAGTAGGAAGTCAAGAGATACCTGCAATTAATAGGCAAGTTTGGCCTTGGGGTACAAAATGAAGCCGGGCAAAGCTAAGAGAGTTTTGCCAAAAGAACTCACTGGTCAGAGCAAACACCTTTTTCTAACAACAGATGACTCTACACATGGACATCACCAGATGGTCAATACTGAAATTAAACTGATTATATTCTTTGCAGCCAAAGATGGAGAAGCTGTATACAGTTAGCAAAAACAAGACCAGGAGCTGACTGTGGCTCAGATCATGAACTCCTTATTGCCAAATTCAGACTTAAATTGAAGAAAGTAGGGAAAACCACTAGACCATTCAGATATGACCTAATCAAATCCCTTATGATTATACAGTGGAAGTGACAAATAGATTCAAGAGATTCAGTCTGACAGAGTGCCTGAAGGACTATAGATAAAGCTTTGTAACATTGTACAGGAGGCAGTGATCAAAACCATCCCAAAGAAAAAGAAATACAACAAGACAAAATAGTTGTCTGAGGAGGCCTTACAAGCTGAGAAAAGAAGCGAAAGGCAAAGGAGAAAGGAAGGATAGCCCCATCTGAATGCTGAGTTCCAAAGAATACCAAGGAGAGATAAGAAAGCCTTCTTAAGGGAACAATACAAAGAAATAGAGGAAAACCATAGAATGAGAAAGACGAGAGATCTCTTCAAGAAAAAGAGATATCTAGGGAACATTTCATGCAAGGATGGGCCCAATTAAGGACAGAAACAGTACGGACCTAACAGAGGCAGAAGATATTAAGAAGAGGTGTCAAGAATACATAGAAGAACTGAACAAAAAATGTCTTAACTGGATAAGCATGATTGTGTGATCACTCACCTAGGGCCAGACCCTGGAGTGTGAAGTTAAGTGGGCCTTGGGAAGCATTACTACAAACAAAGCTAGTAGGGGTGATGGAATGCTAGCTGAGCTACTTCACATCCTAAAAGATGATGTTGTTAAAGTGCTGCACTCAATATGCCAGCAAATTTGAAAAACTCAGCAGTGGTCACAGGACTGGAAAAGGTCAGTTTTCATTTGAATCCCAAAGCAGGGCAATGCCAAAGACTGTTCAAACTACCACACAACAGTACTCATTTCACATGCTAGTGATAGATGACCAGTAAATAGCTTACCATGAACAGTGTTGGATTCTTGATCTCTGGAGAAGAATTCACATTGGGATCAAAAAGACATGACTTTGGTCACTCAGAGCTTCGTGTAGTAAAAAGCTGTATTAAAGAAAAAAGGGACAGAGAAAGCTTCCAGCATAGGCAGTGGAAGAGGGATAGAAGAATACACCCAGAAGCTAGTTTAGACAAGGCATCTTGTACTTTCCAGTTGGTTATTAACAATAGATCAAAAGAATATTGTAAGGCTGTAAAGGGCTCACCAGGTCCATACCCACAACATTAACATCAGCTTAGCCAGAGGATGGTCTCTGGACATCAAGATTAGATGAGAAAATGCAAAATAGTTTGCTTCCATAATAAAACTTAGTTCCAGACTAGATCTTTATCATGGCAAATATTTTAGGCTAGAAAATGTTTGTGTCTACTCCTCCTCCATGGAAACTGCTGGTCTCCTGACCAAGTCTGGCGATTCACCCCTTTCACTAGCAAGGTCATGCTCAAAATCTTTTAAGCTAGGCTTCAATATTACAAGAACTGAAGACTGTACAAGCTGGATTTAGAAAAGGCAGAGGAACCAAAGATCAAAATGCCAACATCTACTGGATCACAGAAAAAACAAGAGAATGCCAGAAGAGTATCTGCTTCTGCTTCATTGACTATGCTAAAGCCTTTGACTATGTGGATCACAACAAACTGGAAAATTCTGAAAGAAATGGGCATAGAAGACCACCTTGCTTGTCTTCTGAGAAACCTGTATGCTGAAAGAAGCAACAGTTATAACTAGACAGGGAACAATGGACTGGTTCATAATTGTTAAAGGAGTATGTCAAGGCTGTATATTGTCACCCTGCTTCTAAGCAGAGTATATCATGTGGAATGCTGGGCTGAATGAAGTACAACCTGGAATCAAGCCTGCCAGGAGAAATATCAGTAACCATAGATATGCAGAAGACACGACTCTAATGGCAGAAAGCAAAGAGGAACTAAACAACCTCTTGATGATGGTGAAAGAGAAGAGTGAAAAACCTGGCTTAAAAACTCAACATTCAGAAAACTAAGATCATTGCATCCAGTCCCAGCACTTCATCATAAATAGATGAAGAAAAAATGGAAATAATGATAGACTTTATTTTCTTGGGCTCAGAAATCACTGCAGATAGTGACTGCAGGCATGAAATTAAAAGAATCCTGAAGAAAATCTATGACAAACCTTGACAGTGTATTAAAAAGCAGAGACATCACTTTGCTGACAAAGGTCTGTATATTGAAAGCTGTAGTTTTCCCAGTAGTCATGTATGGATGTGAGAGTTGGACCATAAAAAAGGCTGAGCACTAGCGAATTTATGCTGTCTAACTGTGGTGCTGGAGAAGATTCTTCAGAGCCCCTCCAACAGCAGAGAGATAAAACAGCAAGGAGTCCTTCCTAAAGGAAATCAACCTGATGCTGAAGCTGAAGCTCCAATACTTCAGCCTACTGATGCGAAGAACTGATTGACTGGAAAAGACCTTGATGCTGGGAAAGACTGAGGGCAGGAGAAGGGGGCAACAGAGGATGGGATGGTCAGATGGCATCACTGAGTCAGTAGACATGAGTTTGAACAAACTCTGGGAGATGGTGAAGGACAGGGAAGCCTGGCATGCTGCCATCCCATGAGGCTGTAAGCAGTCAGACATGACTGAATGAGTGAACAACAAAAAAACGTGGAGGGCTTCCCTTGTGGTCCAGTGGGCAAAGAGTCCGCCTTGCAGTGCAAGGGGCACCAGTTCGATCCCTGGCCCAGGAAGATCCCACGTGATGCAGTCCACTGTGTCTAATCACGAGCCAGCTCTCTGGAGTGCATGTGCCCAGAGCTGGTGCTCTGCAATGAAAGAAAGGCCACTGCAGTGGGAGGCCCACACAGGCCAAAGAATAAGGATGGATGAAAATAAATAAAAGAAAGACCTGAAGTCCTAATTGAATTTAAAACAAACAAACAAAAAACAGACGTGGAAACAGCCTATGTCTACTTCATTTTGGGGAGAGATATTTTGAATGGCATTTTAAAAAATCTTCTATGTACAGGTGGTCATTGCTAGCATATATTAACAGAGCTGATCCGTGTATGTGTTAATCTTGTATTTTATGACCCTGCTAAACTCATATAGAGGTAACCATATTGTATGCAAATAGACAGAACACATACATGGTTTGTATGCTGAATAATTCAAAACCATGGATAAAATCAAAGACCTAACTAAGTGGAGAGATATACTATGTTTATGGATTAGCAAAGTCAGAGTAACAAATATATCAGTTCTCCCCAAAGCTATAGATTTAACAGCAATCAAATTCCCAACAGAATTTTTTGTTACTAGACCTGCTAGTCTAAAATTTTATGAGGGCAAAAGAACCTTAATAACCAAAAAGATCTGGGGACACAAGTATAATTTGGAAGAATTACATTACCAGATACTAAGCGCAATTAAGGTATAATAATCAAGTCAGGTGGTATTGGTGAAAGGATCAGAGATCAATAGAACAGAATAGAAAAAATTATATGCAAATATAACAGCAGGATGGGATGCTGAAGCTGAAGCTCCAATACTTCAGCCTACTGGCAAATTTCGGAAAGACCTTGATGCTGGGAAAGACTGAGGGCAGGAGAAGGGCAACAGAGGATGGGATGGTCAGATGGCATCACTGAGTCAGTAGACATGAGTTTGAACAAACTCTGGGAGATGGTGAAGGACAGGGAAGCCTGGCATGCTGCCATCCCATGAGGCTGTAAGCAGTCAGACATGACTGAATGAGTGAACAACAAAAAAACGTGGAGGGCTTCCCTTGTGGTCCAGTGGGCAAAGAGTCCGCCTTGCAGTGCAAGGGGCACCAGTTCGATCCCTGGCCCAGGAAGATCCCACGTGATGCAGTCCACTGTGTCTAATCACGAGCCAGCTCTCTGGAGTGCATGTGCCCAGAGCTGGTGCTCTGCAATGAAAGAAAGGCCACTGCAGTGGGAGGCCCACACAGGCCAAAGAATAAGGATGGATGAAAATAAATAAATAATAGGCCAAAAAATTAAAAAAAAAAAAAAAAAAAAGACCTGAAGTCCTAATTGAATTTAAAACAAACAAACAAAAAACAGACGTGGAAACAGCCTATGTCTACTTCATTTTGGGGAGAGATATTTTGAATGGCATTTTAAAAAATCTTCTATGTACAGGTGGTCATTGCTAGCATATATTAACAGAGCTGATCCGTGTATGTGTTAATCTTGTATTTTATGACCCTGCTAAACTCATATAGAGGTAACCATATTGTATGCAAATAGACAGAACACATACATGGTTTGTATGCTGAATAATTCAAAACCATGGATAAAATCAAAGACCTAACTAAGTGGAGAGATATACTATGTTTATGGATTAGCAAAGTCAGAGTAACAAATATATCAGTTCTCCCCAAAGCTATAGATTTAACAGCAATCAAATTCCCAACAGAATTTTTTGTTACTAGACCTGCTAGTCTAAAATTTTATGAGGGCAAAAGAACCTTAATAACCAAAAAGATCTGGGGACACAAGTATAATTTGGAAGAATTACATTACCAGATACTAAGCCGCAATTAAGGTATAATAATCAAGTCAGGTGGTATTGGTGAAAGGATCAGAGATCAATAGAACAGAATAGAGATTATAGAAATATACCCTCTTTTATAAAGATACTAATTGTTCCAATTCATGAGAGCTTCAACCTCGTGACCTAATGCCCAGATATTGGAGGCCATATGAAGATGGAGACAGAAATGGGAATTACACTGCCAGAAGCCAAGAATCTACTCAAGCCACAAGAATAAATAAATGTGCAAGTGGCAAGGAAGAATTTCTCATCTAGAGCTTTCAGATGTAGGCCTGTAATAGATTTTGGGGTGGGAGATTAAGGTATCTGCAAACAGAGTTAGTTTTTCTTCATCCTTTCCAATTTGGATACCTTTATGTGTTTTACTTGTGTAATTGCTCTGGCTAGGACTTATAATGTTATTTTGCATGGAAGTGGTGAGGGGGCCAGACATTTTCTGCTGAGTGGGAAAGAAAGGAGTAAGCTAGATCTTATGCCACCATGGCCCAAGGAGGGCACAGAGTGCCAGGGACCCTCAACCTGGTTGCTCCACTGAATCCACTGTTAGACGAAATTTAGGTGTATTTGGGGTGAGAAGTATTTAAAAGTAGATTGGTTGGCCTTGGTAACAAGCCTATTCTAGCATGAAAATGGAAGTATTTGTAAATTTCCTATCTATTTCCCTCCAAGGGAAAAATGGGAAGATGGTCATTGGTGAACACTGTTAGAACAGAGTAATCCCTTCCACATAATGAATCTGATGGAGTCATTGAAGAGTCTACAGTTCTTCTTCCCCAGGCTTTGTGATCATGGTTTTCCACCTCACTGACAACTTTTTGGCTGAAAACAGTTATTAATTAGTTATTTCCTTTGTTTGGGGAATGAGTATAAGGACATTATTTTCTATGAGAATATTGACTTTGCAGATGTGCTTCCAAATTGCTCCCCACATGAACTCAGTTTAAACTCTATCCCCTTTGGAGTTGCTAAATGAGTAATAGGAATGTTTAATGTTTGAAGCATACTGTGTCCCAAAATTTCTATTAAAACTATAGGAAACTTCTGATTATGGCAACTCAGCATTAAAAACTTACCAACTTCTTAGTATATATCCAAAGGAAGTGAAATCAGTATCTCAGAATAATATCTATGCTCCCATGTTCATCACAGCATTACTTACAGTAGTCAAGGAATGAAAACAACCCAAACGTATTTCAGTGTATGTACAAATGGTTAAAGAAAATGTGGTATGTGTCTACATATGTATATATACTTACCATTTGCAAAAACATGGATGAACATGGACAACATCATGCTGAGTGAAGTAAATTTGTCAGAGAAAGGCAAGTACTGCAATCCATGTTCTCACTTGCCAGGCTGGATGAATTACAAGCTGGAATCCAGATTGCCGAGAGAAATATCAACAAGATGGTACTACTCTAATGGCAGAAAGTGAAGAGGAACTAAAGAGCCTCCTGATGAGACTGAAGGAGGAGAGTGAAAAACCTGGCTTAAAACTAAACATGCGGAACATACATGTAAAAAACAAAAACAAAAACAAAACTAAACATGCGAAAAACAAAGATCGGGCTTCCCTGGTGGTCCAGTGGGTAAGAGTCTGCCTCACAGTGCAAGAGGCACCGGTTCGGTCAGTCCCTGGCCCAGGAAGATCCCACGTGCTGTGGAGCAACTAGATCAGTGTGTCCAATTAAGCGCCAGTGCTCTGGAGCGCATGCACCCAGAGCCGGTGCTCTGCAACAAGAGAGGCAACAGGAGGCCCACACAGGCCAGAGAATAAAGATGGATGAATATATATAAATAAATAAATAAAAAACCAATGAAAGAGGCCATAGTTTTATATATATATATATATATATATATATATATATATATATATATACACACACACACATATGTATATATATAAAAAAAAAACACAAAAACCAAAGATCATGGCATCCAGTCCCATCACTTCATGGCAAATAGAGGGGATTAAAAAGTAGATGTGGTAACAGATTTTATTTTCTTGGGCTCCAAAATCACTGCAGTGACTGCAGTTATGAAATTAAATGATGCTTGCTCTTTAGAAGGAAAGCTATGACAAACCTAGACAGCGTGTTCAAAAGCAGAGGCCTCACTTTGCTGACAAAAGGTCCATATAGTCAAAGCTATGGTTTTCCCAGTAGTCATGTATGGATGTGAGAGTTGGATTGTAAAGAAGGTTGAGCACCAACGAATTGAGACTTTTGAACTGTGGTGTTGGAGAAGACTCTTGAGAGTCCCTTGGACTGCAAGGAGACCAAACCAGTCAGTCCTAAAGGAATATTCAACCCTGAATATTCACTGGAAGGACTGTTGCTAAAGCTGAAGTTCCAGTACTTTGGCCACCTGATGCAAAGAGATGACTCATTGGAAAAGACCCTAGTGCTGGGAAAGATTGAAGGCAGGAGGAGAAGGGTGGCATAGATGGAAAAGAGTCAATGCCGAGAGAAATATCAACAAGATGGTACTACTCTAATGGCAGAAAGTGAAGAGGAACTAAAGAGCCTCCTGATGAGACTGAAGGAGGAGAGTGAAAAACCTGGCTTAAAACTAAACATGCGGAACATACATGTAAAAAACAAAAACAAAAACAAAACTAAACATGCGAAAAACAAAGATCGGGCTTCCCTGGTGGTCCAGTGGGTAAGAGTCTGCCTCACAGTGCAAGAGGCACCGGTTCGGTCAGTCCCTGGCCCAGGAAGATCCCACGTGCTGTGGAGCAACTAGATCAGTGTGTCCAATTAAGCGCCAGTGCTCTGGAGCGCATGCACCCAGAGCCGGTGCTCTGCAACAAGAGAGGCAACAGGAGGCCCACACAGGCCAGAGAATAAAGATGGATGAATATATATAAATAAATAAATAAAAAACCAATGAAAGAGGCCATAGTTTTATATATATATATATATATATATATATATATATATATATATATATATACACACACACATATATATATATAAAAAACACAAAAACCAAAGATCATGGCATCCAGTCCCATCACTTCATGGCAAATAGAGGGGATTAAAAAGTAGATGTGGTAACAGATTTTATTTTCTTGGGCTCCAAAATCACTGCAGTGACTGCAGTTATGAAATTAAATGATGCTTGCTCTTTAGAAGGAAAGCTATGACAAACCTAGACAGCGTGTTCAAAAGCAGAGGCCTCACTTTGCTGACAAAAGGTCCATATAGTCAAAGCTATGGTTTTCCCAGTAGTCATGTATGGATGTGAGAGTTGGATTGTAAAGAAGGTTGAGCACCAACGAATTGAGACTTTTGAACTGTGGTGTTGGAGAAGACTCTTGAGAGTCCCTTGGACTGCAAGGAGACCAAACCAGTCAGTCCTAAAGGAATATTCAACCCTGAATATTCACTGGAAGGACTGTTGCTAAAGCTGAAGTTCCAGTACTTTGGCCACCTGATGCAAAGAGATGACTCATTGGAAAAGACCCTAGTGCTGGGAAAGATTGAAGGCAGGAAGAGAAGGGGGTGGCAGAGGATGAGATGGTTAGATGGCATCACTGAGTCAATGGACATGGGTTTGAGCAAACTGCAGGAGATGGTGAAGGACAGGGAAGCCTGGTTTGCTACAGTCCATGGGTCACAGGTTCGGACACAACTGAGCAACTGAACTGATTGGTCTAAAGGCACAAAGTTTCAGAATAAATGGGTTCTGGAGATCTAATGTAAACATGGTAATTATATACTTGAAATTTGTTAAGCGAGATCTTAAATGTTAAATCAGCACAAAAATGGTAATTATGTAGGGTGACAGGTATGTCAGTTAACTTGAGTGTGGTGATCATTTCACAATGTGTGTGTGTATATATATATATATATCATATCCGTTTATATATGTTAAATATATATGCATAATTCCTATTTGTCAATTATACCTCAGTAAAGCTGGAAACAAAAAATCGACTGTCTTACAGGTATGAGAGAATTGAAATCCCAATTCATATTGTGCCTCATGTAACCATTGGGAAAGTGTGCCTTGAGTCCGCAGTTGAGCTGCCCAAGATCCTGTGCCAAGAGGAGCAAGATGCATACAGGAGGATCCACAGGTAGAGACCCTTGCTGCTCATCTTCCTGCTTCACAGGGCCTGCTCTCCATTCTTCTCTCACATCTTGTCATCTTTGGTAGCTAAACCTGTTAGCCTCCCTTTGCTTTCAGCTCTTTATGAAAAATTTTTATGATACTCTGCAGTCATCATGTTTCTTACTCTATATGATAACAATCTCTTTAACACTTGTTTCTCTACTGATGCCCTTTGGATTCTTCTGGGGCAAAGATACTTTTTTTTAGTTGTTAAAAATAAATAGCATCTGAGTAACTCTGTGTACTATGTGAAGCCTTCAGTGAGAGCCAGCAATTTCCGAAGCATTTCTTTGAATTATTTCAATGCTCTGAATGAAATTACGTCCCCCAAATCATGAAAATTTTAGCAAAGATAGGAAGTGAAATGATACATATTTATCTATTTTATTCTGGCAGCAGACTGCTGCCAACCAGATTAGATGAATTGATGTTTTGCTACTAACCTAAATTATTTTATCCTATTCCTTTAGCCTTACACATCTGGACTCAGTAACCAAGATCCACAATGGCTCAGGTAAGATTTTTTCCTAAAGTATAAGCAGGAAACATACTCGTATGACAGAAGCAAATTTAGTTGAAGTTACTGAATTGATGAGTACAAATTACCCTTGAATTTTCTTTCCTAAGAGGTTTGCCATTCACTAATCTTGCCCCCAACTTTGCTACTGAACCCTCTGGACCACTGAATACTATATGTGCTGCCTAAGGAAGACTGGAATGTTTGCAGCAGCCTTATTCACAAAGCCAAAAAGTGGAAACACTCAGCTGTCTGTCAGTGGGTGATCTATCCATACAACAAAGTATTGCTCAGCAATGCCGAGAACAGACTACAGATACATGAACATCCTGGGTAAATCTCAACACCATTATGCCGAGTGGAAGCAGCATCACAGAAACTACTACATACTTTATAGTTCCATTTATATGAAATTCAAGAATCGGCAAGAGTAATCTATGGTGACAGCAAGTGGATTAGCGTGGGAAGGTCTGAGAGTTGGGGAAAGAGATCTTTTGTAGGTCTTAGCCCTTTTACCATGAGAGTAAAAAGCTGGTTATCATTTTGCTCTCTGCATAGGCAGGCTTTGCTCTGGATTATGGATCCAGGGATGTTCAGGATGGTCTCCATATAGATATCTTCTTTGCTCAGCAGCCTCCCTTTCTCCTGGCTCCCCATGCAAAGCTGTCTACCAGTTATACTACTGAACTTTTTCTACATTTTCCTCCTTCCTCTTCTCTCTCTACTCACCATTAGGGTGAGTGAGTGGTGGTGGAATGTTATCTCTGTGTTTTTCCTATTGAAGTGTTTACCAAGAATCTGTGCAGTCAGATGTCAGCAGTCAGCGGACCTCTACTACAGTGGTTGGAGGACAGACTGGAGCAAAACCAACAGCATTTGCAGGAGTTGCAACAAGAAAAGGAAGAACTTCTACAAGAACTTTCTTCTCTAGAATAAAGCAGGAGACAAAATGGGGTAAAATAGATTTTTTCCAATTTGTATATTAAACATGGTCTGAAAATTCACATACAGGATGCGTAGGAAGAAGATGAAGCAGCTCTTTTTATACGTCAGTGGATGTGTCTTATGCATGCAATAAGTAAAGACATAGTCCAGAAAGGTTTATAGGGCTTAATGAACCCTCCTACCTGGAGCTGGCCTGCAAAGAGCATATGCAGGCTGATTTAAGTAGAATATGAAAGTCTTAAAGATTATGGAAGTTACATTGACAGGGACATCCTGTAATAAAATATCTGGGGAGTATATCTCAAATGTTTATTTTCCCCTGGAATAAGCTAAAGGAAGAAGAGTATTTCATGTCTGAATTTGTAGTTATGATGCTTATGTTGGACAAGTACCTGGGGGCAGGAAGTGAAGGTGACTCATCAGCACCCTGCCTCTACTCTTTACCCCCACTGACAGGGATATATCTTGTGTCTTCCTTCCTGATCTCTAAAATAGATATTCTGAGATATCTAGCAAAGATTGAATCTATGTGGGTGCTCTTTATTACCAAAAATATGAGTTCTAGTATATTTGACTCTGAAGCAAATTCCTATTGAGCAGATCCTGGTCCATAAGAACTTCTTTAAAAAGTTACCTAATTTTAATATGTAGGTCTTAGCCCTTTTACCATGAGAGTAAAAAGCTGGTTATCATTTTGCTCTCTGCATAGGCAGGCTTTGCTCTGGATTATGGATCCAGGGATGTTCAGGATGGTCTCCATATAGATATCTTCTTTGCTCAGCAGCCTCCCTTTCTCCTGGCTCCCCATGCAAAGCTGTCTACCAGTTATACTACTGAACTTTTTCTACATTTTCCTCCTTCCTCTTCTCTCTCTACTCACCATTAGGGTGAGTGAGTGGTGGTGGAATGTTATCTCTGTGTTTTTCCTATTGAAGTGTTTACCAAGAATCTGTGCAGTCAGATGTCAGCAGTCAGCGGACCTCTACTACAGTGGTTGGAGGACAGACTGGAGCAAAACCAACAGCATTTGCAGGAGTTGCAACAAGAAAAGGAAGAACTTCTACAAGAACTTTCTTCTCTAGAATAAAGCAGGAGACAAAATGGGGTAAAATAGATTTTTTCCAATTTGTATATTAAACATGGTCTGAAAATTCACATACAGGATGCGTAGGAAGAAGATGAAGCAGCTCTTTTTATACGTCAGTGGATGTGTCTTATGCATGCAATAAGTAAAGACATAGTCCAGAAAGGTTTATAGGGCTTAATGAACCCTCCTACCTGGAGCTGGCCTGCAAAGAGCATATGCAGGCTGATTTAAGTAGAATATGAAAGTCTTAAAGATTATGGAAGTTACATTGACAGGGACATCCTGTAATAAAATATCTGGGGAGTATATCTCAAATGTTTATTTTCCCCTGGAATAAGCTAAAGGAAGAAGAGTATTTCATGTCTGAATTTGTAGTTATGATGCTTATGTTGGACAAGTACCTGGGGGCAGGAAGTGAAGGTGACTCATCAGCACCCTGCCTCTACTCTTTACCCCCACTGACAGGGATATATCTTGTGTCTTCCTTCCTGATCTCTAAAATAGATATTCTGAGATATCTAGCAAAGATTGAATCTATGTGGGTGCTCTTTATTACCAAAAATATGAGTTCTAGTATATTTGACTCTGAAGCAAATTCCTATTGAGCAGATCCTGGTCCATAAGAACTTCTAGTATAATATAAATGTGTTTTTCCAGGACCATTTAGGTATTAGGATGTAACAAAAATCATGCTTTAAAAAGTTCTACTGCATCCTTCTTACTGTGTGTAAGGTAACCACAAATGATAAGTGTGTCTTCAGAAAAGAGTCAAGCCTACTGAATACCAGAAATTATAGTGAGAATTGAAGGAGTTAGAAAGAAAGAAAACAAAGCCCTAACAGCAACAGTGACAAAGGGCTGGTTTTTGTTTTATGTTCTTGTTTATCCCTAAATTACTGTTTTTCAAATTTCAAAGTACAGTCCAGAACTACCTATAATCATTTGGAGGTCAGACTTCATCTCTAGGGAGTGGAACCCAGAAAACTTCATGAACTTCCCTAGGGTATATACAGTGTAAATGTTGTATTTTTCCCTAACTTCCCACAGTCACAGTTCCTCTCTATTCTTTTCTTTCCCTGTAGGAAGGATGAATATATATCCTCATATATCCAGGTATAAAATTAATCTAAATTAATTTTGAAGAAGAAAAATGTGGAGGACTCACATTACCTGACTTCAAGACTTACTAACAGATGGCAAGATATACCATGCTTGTGGATTAGAAGAATAAATATTGTCAAAATGACCATACTACCCAAGGCAGTCTATAGATTCAATGGAATCCCTATTAAATTACCAATGGCATTTGTTGTAGATCTAGAACAAAAAAACCTCAAATTTATATGAAGACATGAAAGACCAGAATAGCCAAATCAATCTTGAAAAAGAAAAACGGAGCTTGAAGAATCAGGCAGCCTGACTTCAGACTATACTACAAGGCTGCAGTCATCAAGACAGTGTGGTATTGGCACAAAAATAGAAATATAGATCAATGGAACAGGATAGAAAACCCAGAAATAAGCCCATGTACCTATAATCAATTAATCTATGACAAAGGAGACAAGACTACACAATATTGGAAAGACAGTCTCTTCAACAAATAGTGCTGGGAAAACTGCACAGCGTCTCTTCAACAAATAGTGCTGGGAAAACTGCACAGCCACATGTAAAAGAATGAAATTAGATCATTCCTTAACTCCATATACAGAAATACGCTCAAAGTAGATTAGAGACCTAAATACTAGACTGGACACTATAAAACTCTTACAGGAAAACAGGCTGAACACTCTATGACATAAATAACAGCAAAGTCTTTTTTAATCCATCTCCCAGAATAATGGAAATCAAGCAAAAATAAACAAACGGGATCTACTTAAACCCAAAAGCTCCTGCACAGCAAAGGAAATAAATAAAACAAAAAGACAACCCATAGACTGGGAGAAAATATGTACAAGTGATATGACTGATAAAGGATTAGTCTCCAAAATTTACAAACAGCTATGACACTTAATAGCATCAGAACAAACAACCCACTCAAAAAGTGGGCAGAAGACCTAAATAGAGCATACAGATGATCAACAGGCATGTGAAAAGATGTTCAAAATCGCTAGTTACTAGAGAAATGCAAATTAAAACTACAATTAGATACCACTTCACACCAGTCAGACTGGCTATCATCAAAAAATCCACAAACAGCAAATGCTGGAGAGGGTGTGGAGAGAAGGGAACCCTCCTGCACTGTTGGGTGGGAATATAAATTGGTACAGCCACTTTGGAGAACTGTATGGAGGTTCCTTAAAAAGCTAAACACAAAGCTACCATATGACCCTGCAATCCCACTCCTGGGCATCTGTCCAGAGAAAAACATGGCTCAAAGAGATACATGCTCCCCAGTGTTCACTGCAGCACTGTTTACAGTGGCCAAGACATGGAAACAACCTAAGGGTCCAGAAAGAGGAATGGATAAAGATGCGGTATAGGATTATTAGTCATTAAAAAGGCTGAAATAAGGTCATTTGCAGCAACATGGATGGACCTCAGCACAAATTTTCTGGGTCATACAAAACTGAAAATGGAAAACCTAGAAATAAGCCCATGTACCTATAATCAATTAATCTATGACAAAGGAGACAAGACTACACAATATTGGAAAGACAGTCTCTTCAACAAATAGTGCTGGGAAAACTGCACAGCGTCTCTTCAACAAATAGTGCTGGGAAAACTGCACAGCCACATGTAAAAGAATGAAATTAGATCATTCCTTAACTCCATATACAGAAATACGCTCAAAGTAGATTAGAGACCTAAATACTAGACTGGACACTATAAAACTCTTACAGGAAAACAGGCTGAACACTCTATGACATAAATAACAGCAAAGTCTTTTTTAATCCATCTCCCAGAATAATGGAAATCAAGCAAAAATAAACAAACGGGATCTACTTAAACCCAAAAGCTCCTGCACAGCAAAGGAAATAAATAAAACAAAAAGACAACCCATAGACTGGGAGAAAATATGTACAAGTGATATGACTGATAAAGGATTAGTCTCCAAAATTTACAAACAGCTATGACACTTAATAGCATCAGAACAAACAACCCACTCAAAAAGTGGGCAGAAGACCTAAATAGAGCATACAGATGATCAACAGGCATGTGAAAAGATGTTCAAAATCGCTAGTTACTAGAGAAATGCAAATTAAAACTACAATTAGATACCACTTCACACCAGTCAGACTGGCTATCATCAAAAAATCCACAAACAGCAAATGCTGGAGAGGGTGTGGAGAGAAGGGAACCCTCCTGCACTGTTGGGTGGGAATATAAATTGGTACAGCCACTTTGGAGAACTGTATGGAGGTTCCTTAAAAAGCTAAACACAAAGCTACCATATGACCCTGCAATCCCACTCCTGGGCATCTGTCCAGAGAAAAACATGGCTCAAAGAGATACATGCTCCCCAGTGTTCACTGCAGCACTGTTTACAGTGGCCAAGACATGGAAACAACCTAAGGGTCCAGAAAGAGGAATGGATAAAGATGCGGTATAGGATTATTAGTCATTAAAAAGGCTGAAATAAGGTCATTTGCAGCAACATGGATGGACCTAGACAGTGTCATACTGAGTGAAGTAAGTCAGAGAAGGAGAAATGTCATATGACACCCCTTTTATGTAGATTCTAAAAAGAAATGATACAAATGAACTTATTTACAAAACAAAAAAAGACAGACTTAGAAAACTAACTCATGGTTGCAGGGTGAAAGGGATAATTAAGGACTTTGGGAAGGTCACATAGACACTGCTATATTTAAAATGGACAACCAACAAAAATCTACTGTACAGCACATGGAACTCTGCTCAGTGTTATGTGCCAGCCTGGATGGGAGGGGTTTTGGGGGAGAATGGATACATGTATATGGATGGCTGAGTCCCTTCATTGTTCACCTGAAACTATCACATCATTGTTATTACAAAATGTTTTTGGTGTTTAAAAAAAGAGACTAACTATAAAGCCACAGTGATCAAGACAGTGTGGTATATGCCCAACTGGTTTTGACAAAGGTACAGAAGCAGTTCAACAGAGGAAGGATAGTCTTGTCAACAAATGATGTTGGTACACTTGGCAAAGAGAGTGAACTTTTACCTAAACTGCATACCTTATACAAAAATTAATTGAAAATGTATCATGAATTTAGGTGTAAGATGTAAAACTGTAAAGATTTTAGGGAAACAAATCATAGAAAAATCTTTAGGATCTTGGGCTAGGCAACATTTCTTGGGCTTCACCCTAAAACACTGTCCTAAAAGGAAAAGTTGATATACTGGACTTCATTAAAATAAAAAAGGTTTTTTTCTGCAGAAAATTTAAGAGGAAGAAATAACTGAGAGAAATTACTTGCAAACCATTTATATAGATAAATCTAGAATTTATTGTACAAGTCAAGAGTAAAAAATAAGCAATCCAATTAGAAGATGAGCAGAAGACCTGAATAGACATAGCACTAAAGAGCGAATGTGGATACCAAGAAAATTAAAACCACAAGGAATTATGACTATGTACTTATCAAAATGACTAAAGAAAATATAATATATAATAATCACAAAAGACCTCCTGAACAGCACAGGAAAATCTTCTGGACACACTGTAATAATCTATCTGGGGAAAACTATCTGGCAAAATAATAGATACATGTCTATGAATAACTGAATCAAGTTCCTGAACACCTAAAAGTACCCTCAACGTTGGACATCAACCCTAGTCCAATATGAAATAAAAATGAAATTGTTGTTGTTCGATTACTCAGTCGTGTCCCACTCTTCGTGATCCATGGACTGCAGCACTCCAGGCTTCCCTGTCCTTCACCATCATCTCCTGGAATTTGCTCAAACTCATGTCCATTGACTCAGTGATGCCATCCAACCATGTCGTCCTCTATCATCCCCTTCTACTCCTGCCTTCTATTTTTCCCAGCATCAGAGTCTTTTCCAAGAGTTGGCTCTTCGCCTCAGGTGACCAAAATATTGGAACTTCAACATCAGTCCTTCTAATGAATATTCAGAGTTGATTTCTTTCAAGGTTGACTGATTTGATCTCCCTGGGATCAAACCAGGGACTCGTGTCCTACCACCTCCCAGAATCCTCCTCCCTGACACCCATCTTGGCTGAGCAATGCATGTGTCACCAGGAAAGACCCTGAGTTAGAAGACTGACCAGAGACAACCCAGAAGCTAACCCCATCACCATCAAGCCCGAGACTGTGAACCCCGTGGCAGAGCAGTCCTCCTGGGCTCCCTGATTCTCCCGCTCTCCGCACGGGGGCCTTTTCCTTTTTTTTTTCTTTTTCTTTTCTTTTATTTATTTATCTTTTGCGGGGTGGGGTGGGGAGGGAGGGGGTCGGGCGGGCCACTTCTATTGGTCTTTCATTTGTCTATTTTCATCCGTCTTTGTTCTTTGGCTCTTGTGGGCCTCCCATCACGGTGGTCTCTGTTGTCGCAGAGCACCAGCTCTGGGCACAGGCACTCCAGAGCTCTGGCTCAGTAATTGGACACATGGGTCCAGCTGCTCCATGGCACGTGGGATCTTCCCAGGCCAGGGATCGAACCGGCGCCCCTTGCACTGCAAGGCGGTGTCCTTACCCACTGGACAATCAGGGAAGCCTGGGCCTTTTCCTGATAAAGCCTCTTGCTTTGTCAGCATGAGTGTCTCCTTGGACAATTCATTCCTGGTTGTTAGACAAGAGCTCAGTCTTGTGCCCAGGAAGGGGTCCCCTTTCTTGCAATACTTCACTGCCAAGTGCCCAACCAAAAGCTGCTGCATAGCATGGCCAAAAAATAAGAAAAAAAGAAAGAAATTGACTCTGACCCCCAGTTCAACAAAATGTTGCTGCTGAGGTTGCTACAACTTCTTTGTTTTTTTTCTTTTTTTTATTTTGCAACTTCTTATGTGAATTGTTGACTGAAAAAGAATACATGTGTCATAAAGGTTCAGAGTTATATAAAAATATCTAGTTCTGCTTCATTGACTATGATAAAGCCTTTGTGTGGATCAGAGCAAACTGGAAAAAAAATTTTTTTGGAAAATTCTTAATGAAATGGAAATACCAGACCACCTTACTTGCCTGTATGAAGGACAAGAGATACCTGTATGAAGGACAAGAAGCAACAGTTAGAACCAGACATGGGACAATGGACTGGTTCCATATTTGGGAAATATGTACGTCAAGGCTGTAAACTGTCACCCTGCTTTTTTAACTTCTATGCAGAGAACATCATGTGAAATGCCAGTCTGGATGAAGCACAAGCTGGAAATCAAGAATGCCGGGAGAAATAGCAATAACCTCAGGTATGCAGATACCACCACCCTTATGGCAGAAAGCGAAGAGGAAGTAAAGAACCTCTTGATGAAAGTGAAGGAGGAGAGTGAAAAAGCTGGCCTAAAACTTAACATTCCAAAAACTAAGATCATGGCAACCAATCCCATCACTTTATGGCAAATAGATGGGCAAACAATGGAAACAGTGACAGACTTTATTTTCTTGGGCTCCAGAATCACTGTGGACAGTGACTGTAGCCATGAAATTAAAAGATGCTTGCTCCTTGGAAGAAAAGCTATGGCATACTTGTGCTGTGCTTAGTTGTTAAGTTGTGTTTGCCTCTTTGTGATTCCATGGACTGCAGCATGCCAGGCTCCTCTGTCCATTGGATTCAGCAGGCAAAAATACTGGAGTGAGTGGATTGCCATGTCCACCTCCAGGGAGGCATGACGAGCCTAGAAAGAGTATTAAAAAGCAGGGACATCACTTTACCACAAAGGTCCGTCAAAGCTATGGTTTTCCCAGTAGTCATGTATGGATGTGAGAGTTGGACCATAAAGAAAGCTGAGTGCAAAAAAATTGATGCCCCTCAACTGTGGTGTTGGAGAAGACTCTTGAGAGTCCTTTAGACCTCAGGGAGATCAAACCAGCCAATCCTAAAGGAAATCAACCCTGAATATTAATTGGAAGGACTGATGCTGAAGCTGAAGCTCCAATACTTTGGCCACCTGATGTGAAGAGACAACTCGTTGGAAAAGACCCTGATGTTGGAAAAAACAGAAGGCAGAAGGAGAGGGGGACGACAGAGGACAGATGGTTGGATGGCATCATCGACTCAGTGGACATGAGTCTGAGCAAATTCCGGGAGATGATGGACAGGGAAGCCTGGCATGCTGCAGTTGATCGGGTCACAAAGAGTCAGACATGACTGAGCGACTGTACTGAACTGAACTGATGTTTATTTGGTGGAAATTTTTAGAACTTAAGCCCAGGAGGCAGGATCTCATGTAATCCTGAAAGAAATGATCCAAGGAGGTAGGTAGCAGGAAGGAGAAGCCAGGTTACATAAAAGTTTTGCAACAAGGGGCAGGTAGTAGGAATGAAAGATTACTGTTAATAATAATAATAAAACTGGATATCTAAACTTAAGGTATTTAGCACTTTTCTATATATGGGAAGATGCAAGAGTCAGGGCTCACTGAAATCATTCCTTTCATATGAACCTCAGCTATCTGAGGCCAGTGTACTGTGTGTTTTCATGCTGGGTTTCCTCAGGACTCCCTGTGTGGGGAGTGGTTGCAGTTTGATGGCTGTTGGAGGGCAGGTGTTCTTTCCTTCCTGATTTCCCTCAGGGCTCATCAACTCACCATCTGTGGTGGCTGCAACTGCTGATGACCATGACATCCTTCGTTTACTGATGTGGCAGGAAATGTTACATCCCTCAGAATGTCATGCCTATGCTAGCCTGCTGCACACACACTGTTCTATATTCTTTAGTATAAGTGATGATGATAATGCCCTGAACTTCCTGCTGGCTGTTCAGCACAGGGTGTGTGCAGCTGTCAAAACCCCTTACTGTGCCTGGATCAATGTTATAGTTAACTGGCTGCCTCCCACTGGGGAGCCTGGCTGAAGTCTGTCTTCCAAGTGGGCCTGATCATACTACTAGAGAATCAGAGTCACAGTCTTGTCCTGTGTGAATTTGGGTATAAGCCTCTATCAGTACAATTAATTACAGTACACTTGATTGGGTGGCCTATGCTTCCGAGGATTCTTAGTTGAGTATGTGACAAGTCAGTGGTGGAGTTATAGAGAATGGGCCTACTGTGGTGCCCTAGTGACCTTCCACGTATCTCTTCAAGCGAAGTTTGAGCCTTGACTTATCTGGGTGTTGGCAAGATGTCTCTGATCCCACTGGAACTCAAAAGGATGGGAGGTTTGTGAGGCCATCTCCCTCTCACCTTCTTATCTTCCTTTGGAGGCTGTCCTGAGATAGTTTTTCTTTGCCTTTTGGATTCTGCTGATGTATGTGTCTCTGAGCCATACCCCACTCAGAGTATAACTACAAAAAATAACCTTTGAGCTGCAGTCTAGAGGGGGTCCTTGGACTGGAGTATCCCACAACTGGTGCTGCAGTCATCTGTATCTAAAAAGAGCTTATTGTTTGAACTTCACAACCCAAATTAAGCATTCTTGTGCTTGGCCTTTTTTGGGGGGGTGGAGGTAGGTGGGAAGTAAAGTAAAAAGAAGTAGCTTTATTGCTTTGCCAGGAAAAGGGGGCCACAGTGGGCTATTTGCCCTCAAGACTGCGTGTCCTGTCCTGGAGGGGATAGTGAAGAGTCTTACAGTGTTCAAGGAACAAGGCATGATCAGCTCATGTGCATTGTTCTGATGGGTTGGTGGGAAGATAACTGGGCGTCAGTCAGCATCATTAAACTTCTGGTTCATTCTGACCTGGAGGACTACACGCTTGTGGGCAGCATACCAGACAGGGTTTCATAATCTGAAAAACAGCTCAAAGAATATGCCTCAGAATATTACCTACAGTCCTTGAGGAAGAACTAAAAGGTCCTTGACTTTGTTTAATGGCTACAGTATTATTATTGGCTTTTTTTCCTGTTTTCCTTTCTTTCTTCATTTTCTCACTTCTCTGATTAAATTTATTCTCTGACTAGTTTTTCTACAGACAAAAAACAGGTGGAGTACATGGGTGGAGGTCTTTTCCAGGAAGGCCTCATAGGGTCCTTCTCAGTTATACTTGAATTACAGTACTCCACACAACTGTTTAAAAATGTGTTTCCCCTCTCTCTTGATCCAAGGATAGAGTTCAGGCTTCTTGGATTAGTATGCTGGAACCTCTCCAATGCCACTGCCCCCTTTCTCTCATTTTTTTTTGGAGTTATAGAGAATGGGCCTACTGTGGTGCCCTAGTGACCTTCCACGTATCTCTTCAAGCGAAGTTTGAGCCTTGACTTATCTGGGTGTTGGCAAGATGTCTCTGATCCCACTGGAACTCAAAAGGATGGGAGGTTTGTGAGGCCATCTCCCTCTCACCTTCTTATCTTCCTTTGGAGGCTGTCCTGAGATAGTTTTTCTTTGCCTTTTGGATTCTGCTGATGTATGTGTCTCTGAGCCATACCCCACTCAGAGTATAACTACAAAAAATAACCTTTGAGCTGCAGTCTAGAGGGGGTCCTTGGACTGGAGTATCCCACAACTGGTGCTGCAGTCATCTGTATCTAAAAAGAGCTTATTGTTTGAACTTCACAACCCAAATTAAGCATTCTTGTGCTTGGCCTTTTTTGGGGGGGTGGAGGTAGGTGGGAAGTAAAGTAAAAAGAAGTAGCTTTATTGCTTTGCCAGGAAAAGGGGGCCACAGTGGGCTATTTGCCCTCAAGACTGCGTGTCCTGTCCTGGAGGGGATAGTGAAGAGTCTTACAGTGTTCAAGGAACAAGGCATGATCAGCTCATGTGCATTGTTCTGATGGGTTGGTGGGAAGATAACTGGGCGTCAGTCAGCATCATTAAACTTCTGGTTCATTCTGACCTGGAGGACTACACGCTTGTGGGCAGCATACCAGACAGGGTTTCATAATCTGAAAAACAGCTCAAAGAATATGCCTCAGAATATTACCTACAGTCCTTGAGGAAGAACTAAAAGGTCCTTGACTTTGTTTAATGGCTACAGTATTATTATTGGCTTTTTTTCCTGTTTTCCTTTCTTTCTTCATTTTCTCACTTCTCTGATTAAATTTATTCTCTGACTAGTTTTTCTACAGACAAAAAACAGGTGGAGTACATGGGTGGAGGTCTTTTCCAGGAAGGCCTCATAGGGTCCTTCTCAGTTATACTTGAATTACAGTACTCCACACAACTGTTTAAAAATGTGTTTCCCCTCTCTCTTGATCCAAGGATAGAGTTCAGGCTTCTTGGATTAGTATGCTGGAACCTCTCCAATGCCACTGCTGCTCATTTTCCTAACTTCCTTTTCTATTACTCTCATTATGAACTTCTCTACACTAAACTTGGGCACATTTGAATCCAAATCCCTCACAAATCCATTTGCTTGGAATGTTCTGCCTGCTTCTTCACCTTTTTTTTTTATTATTAAACTTTTGTTTTCTATTGGAATATAGCCGATTAACAATGCTGTTGTCCACTTGATAATTTCAAGTGGACAGCAAAGGGACTCAGTCATACATATACATGTACCATTCTCCCCCAAACTCTCCTCCCATAATACTGCCATATAATATTGAGTAGAATTCCTTGTGTGTGCTTGATCTTTTGCTTGACAATGTAGCAGTTATGTACAAGAATGTCCTTGATTTTTGAGAAATACACATTAGAGTATTTAGAGGTGATGGAGCATCATGTCTGTAGCTTGTTCTCCAAAAAAAGGTTCAGAAAAAGCCTAATGATAATGATGGTTCACACAGAAACACATGCATGTACACTGTACAACTGTAGCAGAATGTTAACAGTGAAACAATATGGATGAAGGGTTCGTGGTAGTTCTTTGTACTGTTCTTCAAACTTTTCTGTAAGTTGAACATTATAAAGAATTACTTTTAAGATCCTATATACACATGTATGTACAATGTCTGAAATGCTACATGAGAAAATGATAACTGCTAATTATCTTGAGAAACAGAGTCTTATTCTTCACTTTGAAATCTTCTGTAAACTGTGTTTTGAATTTCAACAATGAACATGTATTACTTTCATAATAAAGAACTAAAGCAAAATACCCAGTGTTTAAAAGCAGTAATAGTAACAGAAACAGACTCACAGACATAGAGAAAAGACTTCTGGTTATCAAGGGGGAGAGAGGATGGGATGAAAGGACTGGGAGTTTGGGGTTAACAGATACAAACTATTATATACAGAATGGATAAACAACAAGACCCTACTGTATAACACACTGAATATAGTTATATTCAGTATCCTGTGATAAGCCATAATGGATAAGAAAAATCAATAAAAGCACAAAAAGTAATATAATAAAGAAAACTTGGAAAGTACAAATGGAATCTCACCTATAATCTCATCAGCATGATACAATTACTATCACTTTTGCTATTCCTTTTTGCTTTATCTTTATTTCTATTTTTACCCAGTTCTAGTGTTAATGCATCGTATATTTTTGTATGTGGATTTTATTCACTTGACATAATCTTTAAAATTTTATATAGTGTACTGACTTTTAATAATTATCATTTGAAATAGTAGCTTGCTAGTTCATCTACGGGTAGCACCATGATTTACTCAGTAAATTTACTTTATTCACTAAACAAAGAAAACACAATACTGTGCTTAGTCACTTCAATCAGGTCCAAGTCTTTGTGACCCTATAGATGGGAGCCCACCAGGCCTCTCTCTTCATGGGATTCTCCAAGCAAGAATACTGGAGTGGGTTCCTATGCCTTTCTCCAGGGTACTGCAATAATACAAATGTCCAATTTTCAAGAAAAAATTATGAAAGCAAAAGACAGACACAGTATGACAGCCAAAATGATATTAACAAAAACTATCCTAGACAAAGCCCAGGCATTGGATTTACAAGACAAAGAATTTAAATCAACAAACTGAGATCATTCACTATTTACAGATCTGTCTTACAAGGAATGCTAAAGTCAGTCCTTCAGGCTGAAATGAAAGAACATTAGAGAGTAACTCAAATTCACATGGAGAAATAAAGATCAATGGTGAAGGCAACAACATAAATATAAAAGACAGTGTAATTGTATTTTTTTGTGATTTAAAAACTTCCCACCAAGAAAAGCCTAGGACCAGATAATTTCACTGGTGACTTTTACCAAACTTCTGAATCAATACCAGTCCTTCACAAATTATTCAAAAGCAGAAGAGGAGGAAGTACTTCCTAACTCATTCTACAAGGCCAACACTATCCTATGTCAAAAACAAAGTCATCAAAACAAAAGAAAACCAGAGACCAGTATGAAACCAGACCCCTCGCCTGACATCATACACAAAAGCTCAGTCAAGATGTATCACAGGGGGCTTCCCTGGTGGTCCAGTGGGGAAGGAAACCACCTTGCAGTGCAAGGGGCGCTGGTTCGATCCCTGGCCTGGGAAGATCCCATGTGCTGTGGAGCGGCTGGACCGATGTGTCCAATTACCGAGCCGGAGCTCTGGAGTGCATGTGCCCAGAGCTGGTGCTCTGTGACGAGAGAGGCCACCTCGATGGGAGGCCCACACGGGCCAAAGAACAAAGATGGATGAAACTAAATAAATGAAAGACCAACAGAAGTGGCAAAAAAAAAAAAAGTATCACAGGGCTTCCCTGGTGGCTCAGTGGTAAAGAATCTGCCTGCCAATGCAGGGTACGTGGGCTCAATCCCTGGTCTGGGAAGATCCCACATGCTGTGGAGCAACACAGCCCATGTGCTGCAACTATTGAATCTGTGCTCTAGAGCTTGGGAGCCACAAGAGAAGCCCCTGCAAGTGAGAGATCCGTGCACTACCAGCTAGAGAGCAGTCTTCGCAGCAACGAAAACCCAGGACGCCATAAATAAATAAATATCCCTTAAAAAAAGAGATATATCACAGACTTCCCTGTTAAGAACTAAAATAGTGGGCTTCCCTTGTGGCTCAGTGGATAAGAACCCGTCTGCCAATGCAGGAGACACAGGTTCGATCCCTGATCCGGGAAGATCCCACATACCACAGAGCAGCTAAACCCACACATCAACAAAGACCCAGCACAGCCAAAAATAAATAAATAAAAGTTTAAAAAAAAAAAAAAAAAGAACTAAAATAGTGAAACTCTTAGAAGAAAACATGAGATAAATATCTATAGCACTGGATTAGGCAATGAATCTTTAGGTATGGCACCAAAGCATAAACAACAAGAGAAAAAACACTGAACTGAAATATTGTCCAAGATAGATCATAATTGGGGGACAAATCAAGTCTTAAATTTATAACTAATGAAATCACATTAAGTATCTTTTATGACAACAGTGATACGAAATCAGAAATCAGTAACAGGAGGAAAATGTACTCATGTGTGGAATAATGAATAATCATTGGGTCCTGAATAATCACTGGTCATGAATAATCACTCGGTCAAAGAAAAATTCAAAGGAAAATTAAAAAAATACCTTGAGACAAATTAAAATGGAAACAGAACATAACAAATCCTATGGGATTTGGAGAGAGCACTTCTATGAAGGAATTTTAGAGTAAGAAATGCATGCATTAAGAAAAAAGAGAGGGGCTTCCCTGGTGGTCCAGTGGGTAGGGACACTGCTTTGCGGTTTGATCCCTGGCCTGGGAAGATCCCACGTGCTGCGGAGCAACTGGACCGATGTATCCAATTACCAAACCGGAGCTCTGGACTGCATGCGCCCAGAGCCAGTGCTCTGCAACAACAGAGGCCACCGTGATGGGAGGCCCACATGGGCCAAAGAACAAAGATGGATGAAAATAGATAAATGATAGACCAATAGAAGTGGCCTGCCCACCCCCCTCCTTCCCCAAACCACCCCCCACTACAAAAGAAAAGAAAAAAGAGAGATATCAACAGAACAACCTAACTTTACACTTCATGGAACTAGAAAAAGAACAAACTGAACACAAACTTAGCAGAAAAAGGAAAGAATAACAATCAGAGCATAAATAAATGAAACAGAGACCAGAAAAACAACACAAAAGATCAACAAAACTAAGTTGGTTTTTTTAAAGATAAAATTGACAAACCTTTAGCTACTTTAATGAAAAAAAGAAAGAGAGAATACTCAAATAATAAAGCCAGAAATGTAAAGGAAGACATTACAACTGATACCACATAAATACAAAGGATCATAAAGAGACTACTATGGAAAATTATATGCCAGTGAGTAAGATGACATAGAAGTAATGGGTAATTTCCTAGAAACTTACAACCTACCAAGACTGAGTTATGAATAGAATATCTGAACAGACTGATAATAGATGAGATTAAAGCAGTAATCAAAAACCTCCCAAAAAAGAAAAGCTCATAAGATGGCTTCATGGGTGAATTATACAAAACATTTAAAGAAGAATTAATGACAATCTTTCTTAAACTATTCTGAAAAATTGAAGAGGGGGCAACATACTGGAATTCCTTTATAGTAGGACCAGCATTATGCATATACCAACGCCAAGATGGATTGGAACCAAAAAAATTCAAAGGAAAATTAAAAAAATACCTTGAGACAAATTAAAATGGAAACAGAACATAACAAATCCTATGGGATTTGGAGAGAGCACTTCTATGAAGGAATTTTAGAGTAAGAAATGCATGCATTAAGAAAAAAGAGAGGGGCTTCCCTGGTGGTCCAGTGGGTAGGGACACTGCTTTGCGGTTTGATCCCTGGCCTGGGAAGATCCCACGTGCTGCGGAGCAACTGGACCGATGTATCCAATTACCAAACCGGAGCTCTGGACTGCATGCGCCCAGAGCCAGTGCTCTGCAACAACAGAGGCCACCGTGATGGGAGGCCCACATGGGCCAAAGAACAAAGATGGATGAAAATAGATAAATGATAGACCAATAGAAGTGGCCTGCCCACCCCCCTCCTCCCCCACCCCGCCCCCCACTACAAAAGAAAAGAAAAAAGAGAGATATCAACAGAACAACCTAACTTTACACTTCATGGAACTAGAAAAAGAACAAACTGAACACAAACTTAGCAGAAAAAGGAAAGAATAACAATCAGAGCATAAATAAATGAAACAGAGACCAGAAAAACAACACAAAAGATCAACAAAACTAAGTTGGTTTTTTTAAAGATAAAATTGACAAACCTTTAGCTACTTTAATGAAAAAAAGAAAGAGAGAATACTCAAATAATAAAGCCAGAAATGTAAAGGAAGACATTACAACTGATACCACATAAATACAAAGGATCATAAAGAGACTACTATGGAAAATTATATGCCAGTGAGTAAGATGACATAGAAGTAATGGGTAATTTCCTAGAAACTTACAACCTACCAAGACTGAGTTATGAATAGAATATCTGAACAGACTGATAATAGATGAGATTAAAGCAGTAATCAAAAACCTCCCAAAAAAGAAAAGCTCATAAGATGGCTTCATGGGTGAATTATACAAAACATTTAAAGAAGAATTAATGACAATCTTTCTTAAACTATTCTGAAAAATTGAAGAGGGGGCAACATACTGGAATTCCTTTATAGTAGGACCAGCATTATGCATATACCAACGCCAGATATGGACACTACAAGGAGGAAAAATTAAAGGCCAATATCCCTGATGAATAAAGATGGAAAAATCCTCAACAAAATGCTAGCAAACTGAATTCAACAGTATTATAAAAGAGTCAGGGATTTCCCTTGTGGTCCAGTGGCTAAGACTCCAAGCTCCCAAGGCAAGGGACTCAGGTTCAAGCCTTGGTCAGGGAACTAGATCCCATATGCCCCAAGAGAAAATTCACATCAGCAGCTAAAGATCCCACATGCCACAACTAAGACTCAGCACAGCCATATAAATAAGTAATAAATAAATATAAAAAAACAGTAATGATAAAAGGATCATACAAAGTCATCAACTGGAATTTATCCCCAAGATGCACGGATGGTTCAACATATACAAATCAACAAACATAATATACTACATTAACAGAATGAAGGGTACAAATCATACAATTACCTCAATAAATGCAGAAAAAGTATTTGACAAAACCCAACATATTTTCATGATAAAATTCTACAAATTTTGTATAGAAGAAATGTATCTCAATGTAATAAAAGCCATATGACAAGCCCATAGCTAATATCATCCTCAATGGTAAAAAGTGGAAAGGTTTTTCTCAATAAAAGCCTGCTCAACCACTTCTTTTTAACATAATACTGGTGATCCTTGGTAGAACAATTAGTCAAGAAAAAGAAATAAAGGCATCCAAATTGGAACAAAAGATGAAAAATTATCTCTCTGCAGATGACATGGTCTTATTTGTAGAAAAACCTGAAGACTCTAGCAAAAAAATTCTAGAATTGATAAATTCAGTAATGTTGCAGGATACAAAATCAACATACAAAGATCAGTTGTATTCCTATACACTAACAAACTATCTGGAAAAGAAATTGAGAAAACACTGAAATATCCAATAGCATCAAAAATACTTAGGAATAAGTCTGGCCAAGAAGAAGAAATAGATTGTACCCTGGAAAACTGCAAAAAAAAAAAAATATTAATTTTTCACGGGAATTCCCTGACAGTCCAGTTAAAATTAAAGGAAGAGGGGCAACATACTATCCTTTATAGTAGGACCAGCATTATGCATATACCAACGCCAGATATGGACACTACAAGGAGGAAAAATTAAAGGCCAATATCCCTGATGAATAAAGATGGAAAATCCTCAACAAAATGCTAGCAAACTGAATTCAACAGTATTATAAAAGAGTCAGGGATTTCCCTTGTGGTCCAGTGGCTAAGACTCCAAGCTCCCAAGGCAAGGGACTCAGGTTCAAGCCTTGGTCAGGGAACTAGATCCCATATGCCCCAAGAGAAAATTCACATCAGCAGCTAAAGATCCCACATGCCACAACTAAGACTCAGCACAGCCATATAAATAAGTAATAAATAAATATAAAAAAACAGTAATGATAAAAGGATCATACAAAGTCATCAACTGGAATTTATCCCCAAGATGCACGGATGGTTCAACATATACAAATCAACAAACATAATATACTACATTAACAGAATGAAGGGTACAAATCATACAATTACCTCAATAAATGCAGAAAAAGTATTTGACAAAACCCAACATATTTTCATGATAAAATTCTACAAATTTTGTATAGAAGAAATGTATCTCAATGTAATAAAAGCCATATGACAAGCCCATAGCTAATATCATCCTCAATGGTAAAAAGTGGAAAGGTTTTTCTCAATAAAAGCCTGCTCAACCACTTCTTTTTAACATAATACTGGTGATCCTTGGTAGAACAATTAGTCAAGAAAAAGAAATAAAGGCATCCAAATTGGAACAAAAGATGAAAAATTATCTCTCTGCAGATGACATGGTCTTATTTGTAGAAAAACCTGAAGACTCTAGCAAAAAAATTCTAGAATTGATAAATTCAGTAATGTTGCAGGATACAAAATCAACATACAAAGATCAGTTGTATTCCTATACACTAACAAACTATCTGGAAAAGAAATTGAGAAAACACTGAAATATCCAATAGCATCAAAAATACTTAGGAATAAGTCTGGCCAAGAAGAAGAAATAGATTGTACCCTGGAAAACTGCAAGATATTAATGAAAGAATTTGAAGATGACACAAATAAATGGAAACATTTATTTCATGTGTTCACGGGGAATTCCCTGACAGTCCAGTTGCTAGCACTCTGCACTTACCAAGGGGTCCAGGTTCAATCTCTAGTGGGGAAACAGATCCCACAAGCTGTATGGCACAGCCAAAAAAAATTTAAAAGGAATTCTATCATATCCTGTGTTCATGGATTAGAAGAATGAATACTGTTAAAATGATCATAATACTTAAAGTGATCTACAGATTTAATGCAATCCCTATCAAAATTCCAAAGGTATTTTTTTAATAATTTTTGAGGCCACTTTTATTGTTTTTTTTCTTTATTTATTTTCATCTATCTTTATTCTTTGGCCTGTGTGTCCCTGCCATCACAGTGGCCTCTCTCATTGGGCTCTGGGGTGCACATGCTCCAGAGCACTGGCTGATAATTGGACACACTGGTCTAGCAGTGCCAAGCCATGTGGGATCTTCCCGGGCCAGGGATTGAACTAGTGCCCCTTGCACTGCAAGACAGACTCTTTACCCACTGGACCACCAGGGAAGCCCTCAAAATTCCAATGGTATTTTTCACAGAAATAGAAAAAAATCCTAAAAATCATGTGAAACCACAAAAGACCCCAAATGGCCAAAGTAATCTTGAGAAAGAAGAACAAAACTGGAGGCTTCTGGACTTCAAATGATATTACAAATCTACAGTCATCAAAAAACTATAGTGTTGGCATAAAAACACATAGATCAATGGAAAAGAATAAACTACAGGAATAAACCCACACATACAGTCGACTAAATATTTGATGAGGGAGCCAAGAGCACAGAATGGGGAGAAGATAGTCTTTTCCATCTATGGTGTTGGGAAAACTAGATATCCACATGTAGCAATAGCAACAATAGCAAAAATAAACAAGTGGTACTACATCAAACTAGAAAGCTATACAGCAATGGACACCATCAACAAAATGAAAAATTAACCCATGGAATGTGAGAAGGTATTCATAAACCATATATCTGATAAGAGGCTGTGCTGTGCTTAGTCACTCAGTTGTGTCTAACTCTTTGTGACCTTGTGGACTGTAGGCTGCCAGGCTCCTCTGTCCATTTACCCTGGAAAACTGCAAGATATTAATGAAAGAATTTGAAGATGACACAAATAAATGGAAACATTTATTTCATGTGTTCACGGGGAATTCCCTGACAGTCCAGTTGCTAGCACTCTGCACTTACCAAGGGGTCCAGGTTCAATCTCTAGTGGGGAAACAGATCCCACAAGCTGTATGGCACAGCCAAAAAAAATTTAAAAGGAATTCTATCATATCCTGTGTTCATGGATTAGAAGAATGAATACTGTTAAAATGATCATAATACTTAAAGTGATCTACAGATTTAATGCAATCCCTATCAAAATTCCAAAGGTATTTTTAATAATTTTTGAGGCCACTTTTATTGTTTTTTTTCTTTATTTATTTTCATCTATCTTTATTCTTTGGCCTGTGTGTCCCTGCCATCACAGTGGCCTCTCTCATTGGGCTCTGGGGTGCACATGCTCCAGAGCACTGGCTGATAATTGGACACACTGGTCTAGCAGTGCCAAGCCATGTGGGATCTTCCCGGGCCAGGGATTGAACTAGTGCCCCTTGCACTGCAAGACAGACTCTTTACCCACTGGACCACCAGGGAAGCCCTCAAAATTCCAATGGTATTTTTCACAGAAATAGAAAAAAATCCTAAAAATCATGTGAAACCACAAAAGACCCCAAATGGCCAAAGTAATCTTGAGAAAGAAGAACAAAACTGGAGGCTTCTGGACTTCAAATGATATTACAAATCTACAGTCATCAAAAAACTATAGTGTTGGCATAAAAACACATAGATCAATGGAAAAGAATAAACTACAGGAATAAACACACACATACAGTCGACTAAATATTTGATGAGGGAGCCAAGAGCACAGAATGGGGAGAAGATAGTCTTTTCCATCTATGGTGTTGGGAAAACTAGATATCCACATGTAGCAATAGCAACAATAGCAAAAATAAACAAGTGGTACTACATCAAACTAGAAAGCTATACAGCAATGGACACCATCAACAAAATGAAAAATTAACCCATGGAATGTGAGAAGGTATTCATAAACCATATATCTGATAAGAGGCTGTGCTGTGCTTAGTCACTCAGTTGTGTCTAACTCTTTGTGACCTTGTGGACTGTAGGCTGCCAGGCTCCTCTGTCCATGAGGATTCTCTGTAAATAAATAAATGAATAATATTGTATACTTGAAACCTGCTAAAAGAATAGATCAAAGGTGTTCACAGAAACTACTTTAAGTATGGAATTGATGGTTGTGTTAACTAACTAGATTATGGTGATCATTTCACTATGTATACACATATTAGATCCTCATCTTGCACACCTTAAAAGAAAGCATCATTAAAAAGAACAGGAAAACATCATGTTGTACAACCTAAACATATACTATTATTTGTTAATTATACCTCATTAAAGCTGAAAAAAGATAACCCAATTAAAAAATTAGCAAAGGATCAGAATGGACATTACTTCAAAGTAGATACACAGATTGCTAATAAGCACATGAAAAAATTCTTCTAAATTATTAGTCATCAGGGAAATGTAAATGAAAATCAAAGAGATACCACTTTTCTACCCACTCAGATGGCTACAATCAAGAAAATGGAAAACAAATATTGACAAGCATGTGGAAAAACTGGAACCCTCATACATTGCTGATGGAGTTGTAACATGGTTCAGTCACTGTGGAAAATAGCTTGGCACTTCCTTAGAAAGTTCAATACAGAATAGCCATACCGACATGCAATTCCACTCCCAGGTATATATTGAAAAGAACTGCAAAGAGGTATTGAAAGAAATACTTGCATGTAAAGCAGTATTCACAATAGTTCAAAATGGTAAACAGCCCAAATGTTCATCAATGAATGGATAAATTGTAGTATATCCATTCATTGGAATATTACCTGGTCATAAAAAGAAATGAAATACTGATTCATGCTACAACATGAATGAAGCTAGAACATATTATGCTAAGTGAAAGAGCCCAGTCCCAAAGGTCCACATATTGACTGAGTCCTTTTATATGAAATATTCAGAATGGGAAAAATTTTCAGAGACATAAAGTAGAATAGTGATTGACTAGGGATGGGAGGCTCAGGTGGCAATGAGGAGTAATGGCTATTGAGTGTGGGGTTTCTTTTTGTTGTAAATTTGATCCTGCTGCTGGTCATACAACTCTGAATATACTAAAAAACTATCAATTTGTAGACTAAATGGGTGAATGGTATGATATATGAATTGTGTGCACAGTCACTCAGTTGTATCCTATTCTTTGTGATTCCATGGACTGTAGTCTGCCGGGCTTCTCTGTCCATGGACTTTCAGGCAAGAATACTGGACTGGGTTGCCCCCCGGGCTCTTCCTCAAATTTTGTCCATTGGTAAGTGGATTCTCTACCAGTGCACCTAAAACTCAATTAAGAAAAAACATACAGGAAAACATCATGTTGTACAACCTAAACATATACTATTATTTGTTAATTATACCTCATTAAAGCTGAAAAAAGATAACCCAATTAAAAAATTAGCAAAGGATCAGAATGGACATTACTTCAAAGTAGATACACAGATTGCTAATAAGCACATGAAAAAATTCTTCTAAATTATTAGTCATCAGGGAAATGTAAATGAAAATCAAAGAGATACCACTTTTCTACCCACTCAGATGGCTACAATCAAGAAAATGGAAAACAAATATTGACAAGCATGTGGAAAAACTGGAACCCTCATACATTGCTGATGGAGTTGTAACATGGTTCAGTCACTGTGGAAAATAGCTTGGCACTTCCTTAGAAAGTTCAATACAGAATAGCCATACCGACATGCAATTCCACTCCCAGGTATATATTGAAAAGAACTGCAAAGAGGTATTGAAAGAAATACTTGCATGTAAAGCAGTATTCACAATAGTTCAAAATGGTAAACAGCCCAAATGTTCATCAATGAATGGATAAATTGTAGTATATCCATTCATTGGAATATTACCTGGTCATAAAAAGAAATGAAATACTGATTCATGCTACAACATGAATGAAGCTAGAACATATTATGCTAAGTGAAAGAGCCCAGTCCCAAAGGTCCACATATTGACTGAGTCCTTTTATATGAAATATTCAGAATGGGAAAAATTTTCAGAGACATAAAGTAGAATAGTGATTGACTAGGGATGGGAGGCTCAGGTGGCAATGAGGAGTAATGGCTATTGAGTGTGGGGTTTCTTTTTGTTGTAAATTTGATCCTGCTGCTGGTCATACAACTCTGAATATACTAAAAAACTATCAATTTGTAGACTAAATGGGTGAATGGTATGATATATGAATTGTGTGCACAGTCACTCAGTTGTATCCTATTCTTTGTGATTCCATGGACTGTAGTCTGCCGGGCTTCTCTGTCCATGGACTTTTTCAGGCAAGAATACTGGACTGGGTTGCCATTTCCTCCTCCAGGGGCTCTTCCCAATCTAGGAATTGAATCTAGGTCTTGGCATTGGTAAGTGGATTCTCTACCAGTGCACCACCTTGGAGGCCTGATGTATGAATTAAATATCAATAAAGCTGTTTGAGAAAACATACTCTGAAAGGATAGAAGAGATATCAAAGTAGTGTATGTGCCTTTCTGAACTTCAGCATTCTTTAAAGGAATACATAAAAATATAGCACTCACTGAAGCAAAATTAATAATACTTGGCATCTACAGAAAATTGCATAGGAAGAGGCAGAAAAATGTTACCCATGCTGAAGAGGTCAATAGAAACAGAACCAGAAATGTAAAAAATGAAGGAACTGGTTGACAAGCATACAACCTTGATAGTTATATGACATCCTTAAGGGTCTAAAGGAAAATATGAACATAATGAAAAGAACATTCAAAGATAAGAATCAAATGGAAATTCTAGAGATTAAAAATATGTTACTGGGGGCTTCCCTGGTTGTCCGGTGGGTAAGGACACTGCCTTGCGGTGCAAGGGGCGCCGGTTCGATCCCTGGCCTGGGAAGATCCCATGTGCCGCGGAGCAGCTGGACCAATGTGTCCAATTACCGAGCTGGAGCTCTGGGGCACATGCGCCCAGAGCCAGTGCTCTGTGACAACAGAGGCCACCGTGATGGGAGGCCCACACGGGCCAAAAAACAAAGATGGATGAAAATAGATAAATGAAAGACCAATAGAAGTGGCCCACCCGCCCCCTCACTCCCCATCCCACCCCTGCCTCACCCCACCCCAAAAATAAATAAATAAATAAATCTAAAAAAGAAAAAAAAATATATTACTGGATACACACACTGTCCTAAATGGAATTAAGATAAGATTCTGCAAGAGCTAACAGTGAACATGAAGACATAGCAAAAGAATCTCCAGCCTTAAGCGCATTTACCTTGGTAGGGCATATATTCTGTTCTATAAAATAAATCTCAACATGATATTCATTCAATGGTGGTTGTTTATTTTCTTATTGTCTATAACGCCAAGGATCTGCCTTGCCCCTCCCTCCCAGATGCTCCCCCTCACGAGAGATCCTGTCCCCCAACCCGCTTCCCCCACCCCAGCGCCTCATGACCTCACGGTTTACCTCATAATTCTTGAGGCCCACATCAGGGGTCACAAGACCAAGTCCCGGTAAAGGTTACCTGCCGGGTGAGGCCTTTCTTCTGTCACCTCAGGTGCCCACTCCATCGCCCAGACTGCGGATCCCAGCCAGTCCACTGATCCAGAAGAGGAGGGACCTGCCTCCGTGGCCATTACCCTCGTGGCCAGCAGCCGGCAACGCACTTATGGGGTCGTCTGTGTCCAAGGCTGCCCTCGGAGCTACCACTGACGAGCCCGTGGGGCCCAGGCCGAAACACCTGGCTAGTGAGTAAGCTCCACAGGGGCGCAGTCTCTGCTCCTCTAAAATGGCGGCTACACAAAGCCTCGCAGCCCCTCCCACCTGCCCCCTCCGCCCGACGTGACCTGCACTGCCGTGGGCATGGGGGAGGGCATGTCCTACTCCAGTGCCTTTGATAGAACCTGGAACTCAACCCGTGATCTCTTTAACTCCAGACATCTAACTCTTTACAGGTTCCTCATGTACCTTAGGGCATAATAGGTGGTGGAATAACAACTTGGGCTTCTAAGAGGGGTCTCATTCTTAAAGTTACTTGTTTCCCAAAGACTCCCTATGGAGCAAGTATGGATATATGTGTACTCAGTCGTGTCGTGTCCGACTTTTTGCGCCAGAGCAGTGGCTTCATAAATAGTCTGTGCTGTGGGCAATAGACATAAATCCCACTGCTTTTGAAACCTTCATAGCTGACTTAGCCTTTTGATCACCTCCTGATTTTGCTATTTGGCTTTAAAACGATTCATTGACTTCATGTTTGTTTGTCTTCAAAAGTTTTTTTCTTATCATGATAATGGGCATTTATTGCAGCAACTAAAGTTAAGTGTATTAATTTTCTCTCGCTATATATATTCTTAAATTTTCCTGAACATTATTCTCAACAGCCCCATATTACATTCTGGGACAATATATAGATCTAGCCCTGGACTGGGATGTAACATGGGCCAGGATTAACTTTTCAAAACCTGAAGGTTAAGCAGTAATTATCAACGTGGGGAGTGCATGGAACCAAATAGGGGCAGTTAAATCAGAACCAGCATAACTGAAAGATTCAGTCCAATGGCTGAAATCATGCAAAAGCAGAAATAAAAAATTTGCAGGGGAAACTTCACAGAAAGAGAAATGAAGCAGACCTCGAGATTAAAAAAACAATAGGAGAGGGCTTCTCTGCTGGTCTAGTGGGTGGAGAGTCCGCCTTGCAGTGCAAGGAGCTCCGGTTTGATCCCTGGCCCAGGAAGATCCCATCTTAGGGTTTGCGGCTGGACCGATGTGTCCATTTACGAGCCAGTGCTCTGGAGATGGGATGCCCACACAGTCCAAAGAATAAAGATGGATGAAAATAAATATAAAAAAAAATAAAAGAGGCATGATGGGGGGAAAAATAGGAGAGAATCTCATTCTTCATAATTTTAAACATGGCATATATGTGTGTGCCAAGTCACTTCAGTCCAACTCTGTGTGACTGTGTGAACTGTATCTGCCAAGCGCCTCTGTCTATGGGATTCTCAAAGCAAGAATACTGGAGCGAGCTGCCATACCCTTCTCCAGGGGATCATCCCCACCCAGGTATAGAACCTGGGTCTCCTACATTGAATAGATTCTTTACCATCTAAGCCACTAGAGAAGCCTAACAAACATGGCACAGCAACTGGCACATATTAGGCACTGACATTGAGTATATACATTGGTTAAGTAAATCTGACTTGAAAGGATCAGCCTGTTGCTCTAATCCACTAGCATATTTGTTAAGCCCCCTCTCAGTACCTATCCTACTACTATGCATATGAAGATATGCATAATGGATAAGTGCTTATGGATGAAGTTGTTTTACAGTGATAGTTTATAGATGGTTTGGAAAGCAAGGAGAATTTATAAACTGATAAACAGCAGGGAATCATTGCATGGTCTTCAATAGGAAAATGAAACTTAGTTTTTGAGGGGATGTATAAAGTCAGTTGATTAATGGTTATAACCTTGAGGCAGGAAATCAGGAAGCTGATGCAATAAACCAGGTAAAAGTCTATGGAGAAGTGGACTCAAGAAGAAAAAACAATAGGAAATTAAAAGATGCAAACCAAAAGATCAGACATGGGGGGACACCGTAAAGAAAACTCCTTACTGAACCTTCATGGGATGACACTTTTCTTGAGAGAGGAAGAATGATACAATGTTTAATACCTTAGTCTTTAGGGTCAAACAAACCTGATTTCAAATCCCAGCCCTACCATTTAACTACCTGCATGACCTTGAGCATGTTACTTACCTTCTTGAGTCTTATCCATTCATTTAACAGGTATTTTCCATAACTTGCTATGTGCCAGCTACTGTGTTGGGTCTTGGGGAGACACTGGTGACAGACATGAACACAGTCGCAATCCTCATTAACTCTATGGAACAAATAGGATAGATTGGCATTCAGTTATCACATAACAAGGCTTCCCTTGTGGCTCAGCTGGTAAAGAATCCACCTGCAATGCAGGAGTTCAGTTCAGTTCAGTTGCTCAATAATGTCTGACACTTTGCCACCCCATGGACTGTAGTGCGCCAGGCTTACTTGTCCTTCACCATCTCACGGAGCTAGGACCTTAATTCCTAGATTGGGAAGATCATCTGGAGAAGGAATACGCTACCTATTCTAGTATTCTTGGGCTTCCCTGGCGTCTCAAATGGTAAAGAATCCACACTCAATGTGGGAGACCTGGATGCGATCCCTAGGTTGGGAAGATACCCTGGAGAAGGGAAAGGCTACCCACTCCAGCATTCTTACCTGGAGAATTCCATGGCTTGTCCATGGGTTGCAAAGAGTTGGACATGACTGAGTGCCTTTCACTTTCATCAGGTGGCTCAGTGGTAAAGAATCTGCATGCTAATGCAGGAGACTCGGGTTTGATCCCTGGATCCGGAAGATCTCCTAGAGGAGGAAATGGCAACCCCCTCCAGTATTTTTGCTTGGAAGATCCCATGGACAGAGGAGCCTGGTGGACTATAGCCATGGGGTTGCATAGATTTGGACACAACTAAGCACGAGCACACATAAATTGTAGCACTTGTAATGAAGAAAATGTTTCAGATGATTCTCTTTGTCATTTATGTGAGATTTGATTGCATCTGTATTTAAAGTTATCAATTTTGGTTTTGAAATTTTTTCTCATTCTATGTTTTAAATGCTTGTCACTGTCTCTAGATCTAATCCAGTACATAAATGGAACAAAAATGAGTGTTGAACATCTTGCTAATGTTATTTTCAAGAGAACTAAGAGCAACAGCTGGGTGGTGGTGTTCAAAGCCCTGATTACTGTACATTACCTTATGGTGCATGGAAATGAGGTAAGCACGGCATCTCTTCCTTCCTTTCAGTACAAAGGACTGTCAGTATACAATTGCTTAATATGCTTAGTGTGTTAGGGGTTCACTACATTTTGCTTTCATTAATGACAAGTAGGGAAGTATATAGAAATAGATATTAAAGTATCATTTTTTCCATTTTTACTTATGAGTTTATATTTGCAGTCAGTATTTAAAGTATATCATTTTAGCCACTGGATAATAAGGTGGATAATAGAGTGTGTATTTCTCTCTATTCTTTAGATAATTTAGACCAAAAAGAGAGAGAAAACCCTCAAAAGTGTATTGCTGCCTAAATGCTTTACTCTACCAGGAGAATCTGGACACCTGAGTTAAACAAAGTGTCACCTCACCACTTCTCCCCACACACACACTGTGGATTTTGCCGAACAACTGAAATGTTCTTCCATGTTAAATTACTTATTATTTTCTACTGTAAATTAACTTTTGTCTCAGTAAGCTTTGCATTAAAAAATTAAGATTCATTGATTGATTGGGTTTTGAAGCTTATTAAGAAGCAACAGTAATCACACAGTATGGTATTGGTAAAAAGAAGAATATATATATATATATAGGAAATGTAATATCTCAGAAGTAGAACTGTACTTACATGGGAGCTTGCTGGCACTAGCAACATGGGGAGAAGTATACAATTTAAAATAAAGTCGTTTGGTACAAATAACATCCTTATAGAAACATTAGAATGAAATCTTTATATTATCCCATATAGAAAAATAAATTGTCAAGAATGCTATAGCCATGGGGTTGCATAGATTTGGACACAACTAAGCACGAGCACACATAAATTGTAGCACTTGTAATGAAGAAAATGTTTCAGATGATTCTCTTTGTCATTTATGTGAGATTTGATTGCATCTGTATTTAAAGTTATCAATTTTGGTTTTGAAATTTTTTCTCATTCTATGTTTTAAATGCTTGTCACTGTCTCTAGATCTAATCCAGTACATAAATGGAACAAAAATGAGTGTTGAACATCTTGCTAATGTTATTTTCAAGAGAACTAAGAGCAACAGCTGGGTGGTGGTGTTCAAAGCCCTGATTACTGTACATTACCTTATGGTGCATGGAAATGAGGTAAGCACGGCATCTCTTCCTTCCTTTCAGTACAAAGGACTGTCAGTATACAATTGCTTAATATGCTTAGTGTGTTAGGGGTTCACTACATTTTGCTTTCATTAATGACAAGTAGGGGAAGTATATAGAAATAGATATTAAAGTATCATTTTTTCCATTTTTACTTATGAGTTTATATTTGCAGTCAGTATTTAAAGTATATCATTTTAGCCACTGGATAATAAGGTGGATAATAGAGTGTGTATTTCTCTCTATTCTTTAGATAATTTAGACCAAAAAGAGAGAGAAAACCCTCAAAAGTGTATTGCTGCCTAAATGCTTTACTCTACCAGGAGAATCTGGACACCTGAGTTAAACAAAGTGTCACCTCACCACTTCTCCCCACACACACACTGTGGATTTTGCCGAACAACTGAAATGTTCTTCCATGTTAAATTACTTATTATTTTCTACTGTAAATTAACTTTTGTCTCAGTAAGCTTTGCATTAAAAAATTAAGATTCATTGATTGATTGGGTTTTGAAGCTTATTAAGAAGCAACAGTAATCACACAGTATGGTATTGGTAAAAAGAAGAATATATATATATATATAGGAAATGTAATATCTCAGAAGTAGAACTGTACTTACATGGGAGCTTGCTGGCACTAGCAACATGGGGAGAAGTATACAATTTAAAATAAAGTCGTTTGGTACAAATAACATCCTTATAGAAACATTAGAATGAAATCTTTATATTATCCCATATAGAAAAATAAATTCGTCAAGAATGAAATGTCTATAAATGCAAAGTATAAATTTTAAAATTGAAGAAAATGTAGGAAAATATGGTTATGACATTTGAGTAGGGAAGATACCAAAAAGTTACAATGTTTGCAGCACACCTATGACAGGTGTAAGATTCATATTCAGACTATATTATCAGTAAGAACAAAGCAGTACACTAGAATAATGAACAAAAGAAATGAACAGACAGTACATAGAAAATGAAACCAGAATGGCCAATAGCCATCTGAAAACATTCTCAGATAAACACAATTTAAAATGTGTGATAGTATCAAGAGCTGGGACCTTGAGGAACAAGAGAAATAACATCACAACAGATTCCATCAGTATTAAAATGGTAATAAAGGAATACTATGAATAACTCTGTAGACGTCTGTATCTCCTGCTGGGTGAAGGGTGAGAGAGCAGTGCTTTGAGACATGTCTAATGAAATTGAACATGCTCAGCGATCCAGAAAGTACACTTCTCATAGCATATTTACAATAAATAAAAATAGGAAAACATCTGAATTTCCATCCGTAGGCAACAGAAAACTAAAATGAGATGTGTTTATATGATGAAATACTATATAACATGAAATATGATGTATAGCAACAAGACTAGATCTCAGAAACAATGCTAGTAGAGGAAATTGTAGAAAGATAGAGTCCAATATCATTTATATAAATTTTTAGAATTCACACAATATTTGTCCATGGAAAAGGTATGGATATGTGAAACTATAAAGAAAATAGGGTGTAAAGATAACACATTAAGATTCATTGATTGATTGGGTTTTGAAGCTTATTAAGAAGCAACAGTAATCACACAGTATGGTATTGGTAAAAAGAAGAATATATATATATATATAGGAAATGTAATATCTCAGAAGTAGAACTGTACTTACATGGGAGCTTGCTGGCACTAGCAACATGGGGAGAAGTATACAATTTAAAATAAAGTCGTTTGGTACAAATAACATCCTTATAGAAACATTAGAATGAAATCTTTATATTATCCCATATAGAAAAATAAATTCGTCAAGAATGAAATGTCTATAAATGCAAAGTATAAATTTTAAAATTGAAGAAAATGTAGGAAAATATGGTTATGACATTTGAGTAGGGAAGATACCAAAAAGTTACAATGTTTGCAGCACACCTATGACAGGTGTAAGATTCATATTCAGACTATATTATCAGTAAGAACAAAGCAGTACACTAGAATAATGAACAAAAGAAATGAACAGACAGTACATAGAAAATGAAACCAGAATGGCCAATAGCCATCTGAAAACATTCTCAGATAAACACAATTTAAAATGTGTGATAGTATCAAGAGCTGGGACCTTGAGGAACAAGAGAAATAACATCACAACAGATTCCATCAGTATTAAAATGGTAATAAAGGAATACTATGAATAACTCTGTAGACGTCTGTATCTCCTGCTGGGTGAAGGGTGAGAGAGCAGTGCTTTGAGACATGTCTAATGAAATTGAACATGCTCAGCGATCCAGAAAGTACACTTCTCATAGCATATTTACAATAAATAAAAATAGGAAAACATCTGAATTTCCATCCGTAGGCAACAGAAAACTAAAATGAGATGTGTTTATATGATGAAATACTATATAACATGAAATATGATGTATAGCAACAAGACTAGATCTCAGAAACAATGCTAGTAGAGGAAATTGTAGAAAGATAGAGTCCAATATCATTTATATAAATTTTTAGAATTCACACAATATTTGTCCATGGAAAAGGTATGGATATGTGAAACTATAAAGAAAATAGGGTGTAAAGATAACACATTAAGATTATGACAACAGTTACTTTCAGGTAGGAGAAGGAAATTGAACTTGAAGATGGGGCAAAAGGCACTATTAACTTTATCTCTAAGACTTTCAGTTCAGTCACTCAGTGGTGTCTGACTCTTTGTGACCGCCATGGACTCTGTGACTCCCCAAGGAAGCACGCCAGGCTTCCTTGTCCTTCACCATCTCCTGGAGCACTTCATTCCTCTTATCTTAAAAATAAAGTTGAAGGGACTCCCCTAGCAATCCAATGGTTAAGAATCTACCTTGCAATGGAGGGGATGCGAGTTCAATCCCTGGCTAGTGAACTAAGATCCCACATGCCATGGGGCAACTGAGCCTGTGCCGCAAGTAGAGTGTCTGAATACCACAATGAAAGGTCCTGCATGGCACAGTGAAGGTCCAGCATGCCACAACTAAAACCCATTGCAGCCAAATAAGTAAATAAATGATAAATAAATTACTACCAAAAAAATAGAATTGAGTTGGAGCATTCCCTAACACCATACACAAGGATAAACTCAAAATGGATTAAAGACCTAAATGTAAGACCAGAAACCATAAAACTCTTAGAAGAGAATATAGGCAAAACACTCAATGACAAAAATCAAAGCAAAATCTTCTATGACCCGCCCACTATAATAACGGAAATAAGAACAAAAATAAATAAGTGGGACCTAATGAAACTTAAAAGCTTTTGCACAGCAAAAGAAACTACAAACAAGGTGAACAGACCACCTGCAGAATAGGAGAAAATCATAGCAAATGAAACAAGCGACAAAGAACTAATTTCCAAAATATACAAGCAGCTCAGACAACTCAACACCAAAAAAACAAACAACCCAATCAAAAAAATGGGAAAAAGATCCAAACAGACACCTCTCCAAAGAAGACTTACAGATGGCCAAAAAACACATGAAAAGATGCTCTGACCCACCAACTAAAATAGCAGAACTGAAAAGAAAAATGATCATGTGGGACCTCATGAAACTTAAAAGCTTTGGTACAGGAAAAGAAATTACAAAAAAGCTCAACAGACACCCCACAGAGTGGGAGAAAATCATAGCAAATGAAACAACAGACAAAGAATTAATCTCCAAAATCTACAAGCAGCTCAGACAACTCAGCACAGGGAAAACGAACAACCCAATCAAAAAATGGGAAAAAGATCTAAAGAGATGCCTCTCCAAAGAGGACATACAGATGGCCCAAAAGCACATGAAATGATGCTCAGCCTCACTTATTATTAGAGAAATGCAAATTAAAACTACAATGAGATACCACCTCACACCCGTCAGAATGGCCATCATCAAAAAATCTGCAGACAATAAATGCTGGAGAGGGTGTGGAGAAAAGGGAACCCTCTTGCATTGCTGGTGGGATATGGAAGACATTATGGAGATTTCTTAAAAAACTAAAAATAGAAGCACCCTATGACCCAGCAATCCCACTATTAGGCTTATATCCTGATGAAATCAAATCTGAAAGAAGCACCTGTACCCCAATATTCATTGCAGCTCTCGATACAGTAGCCGGAACATGGAAGCAACCTAGATGCCCATCGACGAATGAATGGATCCAGAAGCTCTGGTACATATATACAATGGAATACTACTCAGCTGTTAAAAGAAATGCAGAAGACTCAGTCCTAATGAAGTGGCTGGCTCTAGAACCTATCATAAAAAGTGAAGTCAAAAAGAGAAAGACAAATACAGTATACTAACACACATATATGGAATCTAGTAGGATGGTCTTGATAACACATGCAGGGAACTCATGGAAAAAGAGACAGAGCATAGACATAGGGACATTGTGGGGAAGAAATAGGGAGGGGGAGGCACGGAGGGAATAACATGGAAACCTATACTGTCATGTGTGGAAAAGATAGCTAGTGTCGTTGTGCTAAGGGAATAGGAGTGCTTACAATGGCATGGGGCGATGGTTCGGAGGGGTGGGATGGGGGGAACTGGGGGGGTGGGGACCATGGATATGCATATGACTGATCTGGGAACATACATGTCTGTGAACAACAAAACTCTGTAAAACCTTTAAAATAAAGAATAAAAAAAAATAGAATTGAAGTAGATATCTCCAGAAGTTAGCATTTCTGAGTAGTGGAGTACAGAGATGTACCAAATTATTGTTTTTATTTCACTATTAATTAAATTATCAAATAATTCAACATTAATTATTCAAATAATTAATCTTGTATTTACAGTTGACCCTTGAACATCATGGGTTTGAACTGCACAGGTCCACTTGTACGTGGCTTTTTTCTATACTAAATACTACAGCAGTGCAGTATCCATGGTTGGTTGAACCTGCGGGTGTGGATGGAATCGCAGTAACAGAGGTGTGGCATCTGCAGGTAGCTGACTATAAATTATACGTCGGGTTTATATACTATAAATTGCTTGTGAAATTTCAACTGCTTGCTAGGTAGTGTCCCTAGCTCCTGAGATGCTCAAGGGTCAACTGACAGAAAGTCATGAGTTAAAGTGTGTATTCACATTAGCTCTAATGTTTAACCCCCTTGTTTATTGGAGGGGTATGTAAACAGACTTGGCAGCACTACAGATCCTTATGTTGGCTAGCCCAGGATGTGACGGGCTCATCTTACTCAATGCCCCTGAAATAGATAGAAACTATATGATAGAATTATGTTAAGTATGCATTCATAATGACAAAATCATGAATGAACTCTCTTTGTGAACAGAAACTAATTTTAGAATTTGGCACATTTGTTTGACAGCGTTTTATCCAACATCTTGCATCTAGACATTCTTTGTTCACTTTACATAACTTCCTGGATAAAAGTGACAGAGAAGGTAAGACGATTCTTTGATGGAAATATTTCTATGTGTCAAGGAGGGAAATGTTCTCCAATCCAAGTACTAACCAGACCCAACCCTGCTTATCTTGTGAGATCAGACAAGATTGGGCATGTACAGGGTGGTATGGTCATAGACAAAGAAAACGTTCTGAAAAGCATGCCTGGTTAAAAAAATGGTTCTGAATTATGAAGGGTATGATGTGGTGTACATTTTATGATGAAAATAATTTCTAAATTCATTGACACAACACATATGCAGGTATTTTACTCAGTGAGCCTTCCTGGCTCAGTCTCCCAAAATGATGCCCTCTTTGTCCTTTCTCTGCCTGAGTTTTATTCTTCCCACTTCTCAGCAAGTAAACATCTCGGTATTTTTCTTTTCTTTTCTTTTTGTACTTTTCTTTTCTTTTGCTTGTCTATAAGTTACCATTGGAGTAAGTAGAAGGTTTATGAAGGCAGAGATTTTTTTGTCTGTTTCGTTCACTACAGAACTTCCAGTATCTAAGACAGTGCCCAGATCATAGTAAGCACTGAACAATTGTTGAATCAGTAAGTAAATTGAATAAATTAATCAAGGCACGTTTGGAGATTGAGTAGTGAGTAGCTGAATTTGTCATGTCCTCTCTTTATATTTTGTCTATAAAATAGGGGCAAGATCTTTTGTTGAGTGGAAGAAGGATGGGAGCAAGGCTAACAACACGATAAGGGATATCAGGAAAATGTTGAGAATTTATAATAGTGCCTATAGAAATGTGAAAGGAACTAATAAAGTTCAGTTATTTCTCCTGTTCAGGAATGTCACCATCTACCCCACATCATGAGGTGATGTCAACATTTTGAGGAAGTAAAAAATAATCCTTAACAAAACATTTCAGGAATATTGTACTAGATGTCATTCTAGTGCTTATGCTTCAAAGATACTGTTGAGGTATATGAGTAAATGTGAAATGATAAGTCTTTGCATTTGTTGACATATACTGTAAGTGATTAACATTGGTTAAACTGGAAATAATAAAAAGTATTTCATTTTTAGGCTGTTCTATGTCAGCCTTCATCAGACGATATAGCAGATACTTGAATGAAAAGTCACTCGCATATAGACTGATGGCGTCTGACATCACCAAAACCAAGAGAGGGTAAGTAATCATTATCTGTAAGCAAGAACTATTGCAGTACATATCTGATCTAATATGTAGTTTGTCAAAAACACAGCTGTTTTTCAAGATGCTCTGTCACAGTGCTTCTCAAACTCAGTTATTATTGATGCTATGAACATCTTTTATCTTTTATAGGACAGATGGTGTGATGAGAACTATGAACATTAAGGAGCTGCTGAATGTTCTTCTAGTTATTCAAACTCAGTTTGATGCTCTTCTTAATTTTAATGTAAGAGCTTTGTAAATCCTTTTTAAAAATATTGTGAAACAACATTGTCTAACTGTAGGTGGGAGAGGGAATTTTTAAAACCTATGGTGGTAATTAATTCCTCTTTAATTTCCAGGCAAATGCTGAAGAACTAACTAATGGTATAATACGTGCTGCATTCATGCTCCTCTTTAAGGATTCTCTTCGCCTCTTTGCAGCCTATAATGAGGGAATCCTTAATCTTCTAGGTAAACTAAAGAATAGACATGATTTTTTAAAAAATAAACTGGTAAAAATAATTTATTTGTAAAAATCTTTTATATCTACATTTAGACTCATCTAAATGTAGGTTTAGGTTCAAATGTGTTTTAGGTTCAAAACAGAAGATCCTTGCAGGGTCATATATATTGAAATAATGAGACATTATATTGCTTTCTTGGTTAAAAATAATTGACTAATCAGCCTTAGAACTTTTCAGTTTGCATATAAATGCTAACTGATATTTCTGGGAAATTTCTTAGGAAATTAACATGGATTGCCATATTTCTTCATTACACAATAAATCCCACTCCACTAAGGTCAAAGAGTACAATTCTGACTTTCCTGAGATACAGCCTATAAATTGTTTTGATCATATGCAAGCATATGTTTCTTAGACTTTTAAGGAAATTTCAGTCATCATTTAGCCCTAACCAGTGATTCATTGTTGAAAATTTGAGATATTTCCTATTGAAGAAATACCTAGTACACTTGTAGAGTTATAAAGGGTGGGAAACATAGCCTCTTCTGTCAGAAACCATTAGAGCTTGATGTTAATCAAAAAGATTCCAGACTAGAATTGTAGAAATTAAACAGACGTATCTAAATTACATGTATATGCTATTAAACACCATATATATTACCAACAGCAGTGTTCAGCATGCAGTAGTTCCTATATAAAAACCTGTTGGTTATATCTAGATATGCAGTCGTGTTGCTTGTTAAAGCAAAAAAACAAAACAACAACAACAACAAAAAACTTAACATAGAAACATCAGAATGGAATGAAATGGAATTGCTACAATACTGGCTCCTTTGTCATATTTTTTTTCTATTTTTTAGACAAGTATTTTGACATGAGGAAGAACCATTGCAGGGAAAGTTTGGATATTTATGTCAAGTTCCTTGGAATTACAGCCAAATTGGCAAAGTTCTTTAAAGTTGCAGAGGTACAGAAATCTATTTCTGTCCAAAGTTTTTGTGCTATTTTATGTATTAGTTTAGTATCCTGTATAACTATACTTCCACCCCACAACCATTGCCACACAAACATACAGAAATTGGTAGTTTTAACTATTCTGTAAAGAGTGCAACTAAAAAGTAGAAACAGGTACTTCAAATGTACCCTCCAATGCACTTATGATCAAAAACAATCTTCCAATGATTTCCGATTGTGGCATAAAGATAATTTATACCAAGCTTGCCTTCCCACGAGAAATAGCTCTAAACCAGTGAGGGAAGGAAATGTATAAGATGAGCCACATGTTTGCCTTAATAGCTAATGTTATTTGAAAAATTAGAACACATTTGTATGATATCCAAAATGAAGCCTAACTTCACAAAACAATGAAAATACAACATCTGGCAGGTCTTTCTTTTAATATTACCCTAACAATAAATATAAGTTTATGCTTAAGTCAGACATCATTAGAGCTTGATGTCTGCAAGATGTACTTTTGTCATTGCTCAGTCGCTACATTGTGTCTGATTCTTCGTGACCCCATGGACTGTAGCCTACCAGGCTCCTCTGTCCATGGGATTCTCCAGGCAAGAATGCTGGAGTGGGTTGCCATGTCCTCTTTCAGGGGATCTTCCTGACCCAGGGATCAAACCTGACTGTCTTACACTGGCAGTTGGGTTCTTTAATGCTAAGCCACCTGGGAAGCCCCACAAGGCATACATTTTTTCTTGATCTGGGTGTGTACAACCCAGCAAGGCATTTGTGGTGTTGAAGTATTTTCTCTTTAGTGTACAAATAGGTTTCACACTTATTTTTCTTTGTTAACACTCCTTGCTGTAACGTTTTCTCCCCGCCCCCTACCCCTATTTTAAATGATTTCAGCAAGTTGGAATTGACCAGAATGACATTCCACATCTTACTCAGGTCAGTACATCTTTCCTCTGTTTTTAAGTAGTTTTTTGTCTTTGTGTTGTGTTTGTTAATCAGCATCTGAGATGCCGTCATTTTCCATATAGTTACATGTGTATTTTCATTTCCCCAAGAGTAACATTTATATTTATATATGCATAGACTTGTCTCTTTTGAGCAGCTCTGTCAGCTATAGGTCTTACAAAAGAGATCATTCCCAGCTGAGTGCTAAATGGTGATTTATAGTGTAACAACTCCAACATGCTTTTTAAGTGGACAGAAGTGATCAGTGAAAATAGCAAGGTATCAGGAATTTATCAAATTTATCAAAGTTTAGGCTTGAGGCTTCCTTATCTGCCTTTCAGGTGTGTAAACTCAAGCAACTCATTTCCATTCTTCATCCTCCTTCATGCAAATACAGAATGAGTGTGATATTGTTGTGTACCTTATAGCAGAGTTGTGAGGATCAAATGAACTCAGGCTTTTCCCTTCCCCCAAAGTGTCTTATCAGGAATCCCTTATCAGTGGGTGTGATGTGAAGCAGAGGTGGCCATGCAGCAGGTGAGGGTGAAATGTGGGTCTGGAAACCTGCGCAGGCAGCCTGTGGATGCCCTCTAGACCTGCCTGTGCTCCATCTCTGGTGCATCACAGAACTCAAGCAGCAGGGGTTGCAGGCCCAGCCTGCTGACCAACTCTGGGACCAGAACTAATATGACAAGCCACTTTAGGTCACTTGGATTATGGGCCGCAGCAGTCTTCCCTGGTCTCCAGAATCCTAAGAGACCTACCAATATGCATGTTTCCTTTTTCATGGTGAGATGTGCAAGATGCATGTCTATTTTGAATGTGCATACCTCTTCTATTTGGAATGGGATTTCCTGGTAGACCCCTGGCCACTGAAACTCTAAAAATTTTACTGATATGGAAAGCTTCTGAATCTTTGTAGGGTTGACCTCCCATCCTCTAAAGTGCATATAACTTTCCAAAGTCTCCACTGTATCAGCCTCTTTCTGGTCATCTGGTCCATTTTGCATGACATCATGAATGGAAGTGGATCAGTGCAGTATTCTAAGGGGTAACCAGAAGGTCTAGATTTCTTCTAACCATATTCTGACTAACATATGGGTTGAGAGAGTTAACACAGCCTGGATCAGATCATAAATATATAGCATTATCCATTCCACATGCCTACAAACTCTTACTGATCCACACTTTAGATGGTAATGGAAAACAGAGCATTCATCAAACTTTTAGCCATAGTCCTGAGGCTGTGTTAACCTATGGCTACCAAATATAGTGGCTGCAACTGGGTTACTACTTGATTGATAATGCTGTAGTTTGCCATTCTCTAGGGTCTGACTGGTTTGGAGGCCATACTGGTGAATTATCTGGAGATAGGGACCATCACCTGTGCATCTTTTTTGGGGGGGGGGGGGGTGGGGAGGGAGCGGGGCTGGTGGGCCTCTTCTATTGGTCTTTCATCTATCTATTTTCATCCATCTTTGTTCTTTGGCCCGTGTGGGCCTCCCATCGCAGTGGCCTCTGTTGTCGCAGAGCACCGACTCTGGGCGCATGCGCTCCAGAGCTCCGGCTCGGTGATTGGACACATCGGTCCAGCCGCTCCGCGGCACGTGGGATCTTCCCAGGCCAGGGCTCGAACCGGCACCCCTTGCGCTGCAAGGCGGTGTCCTTACCCACTGGACCACCAGGGGAAGCCCTCAAGGAGTGTTTTGAGTTGATCTGCTGCTTGACCACTCCAAGGGTGTGGAGGTCTTCCTCTGTGACTGTAGGTTGGCCAGTTTCTCTAGTGCTTCCAATGATCTTCCTCACGTGAAGGAAAGGATGCTAAACTATTAGGTGCACAGTCACCATTTTCAGGCTCAGCCAAACCCTTCTGTTTTCTGAGGAGGCATCTCCCTCACTTCCTTGGATGATCCTTCCTCCTTGATCTCGACACTGTCTCGGGCTCACAGAGCCTCCTTCTGTGAATGGCTGTCTGGTGTGTCTGTCTGAGTGCACCCCTCTTCTTTCCACCGTTCCCTGCCACTCCATCCGTGTTGAGTGCAACTCCCAAAATCTCATGCAGTGGCTGCTCTGTCTGCCATTCTGTGTATTTTTTATTTTTTATCAGAGCCGTTCAAACCTATGTCTCTGGGTCACACCCATCATCAGAGTTCCATGAGCCTAAACTTGGGAACCTACCAGATGGCCGTTGCCATCTGGTTTTTGTGGGCAGAGGGCTACTGTGTGCTTCACAGAAGAGGTCTGCCAGCCTCACACCTACCCTTTAGCTGAAAGTACCTTGGTGCATTTTAGGTTTTCAGTCATTCTCAGCTCAGTTCTGCTAATTATGGGTGACAGCATTTCCACAAACTCATAGCTGTCAGCAAATTGTTGGAAAGCAAATTGGATGAAAAAGAATGTTTCCAACTAACATTGTGCAAATAATGATAACTTCTATTTGTTTATTATTTTGTTGTGTATTTGTGGAGTGACTGAATGAACCAGGAATGCTCTGTGCCTTGCCGTACATATATGTTTGCCCTGGTGATGTTGCCAGTCTCCTGATCATTTTGGTTTCCCTCTCCCTCTTTCTTTCCCAGTCTTGTGTGTTTGAAGCTTACCCTGGACTCCAGACTTCCTGGTCTTCCTGCTGCTCAGAGACCTGTGGCCTCTGGCAAGAGATGGATTCTCCAATTGCTCTGTGCTAAGAGTGCCCATATGATTAAGAGGTGTCTGTAGGGAAGTCTTCTCCTGTCCTTGTATTTGGTGCAATAGGAAATCCCTCTGAACAGATTTCTGCTTAGCTGCATTATCCCGGCAGCCTGTCTATACTGAGTGATATCCAGGCTTCTCTGAATTTTCTCAGATTCATGTGTTTGCTGCTCTTCCTTTTTTTATTATGTTTTTAATTATTTTTCACTGGAGGATAATTGTTGCCCTTCTTTATAACTTTTGTGCCATTATCCCTGTTCCTCCCAGAATGGTCCCTTAGCCTTGCCCACATCTCTGTGAACTGTTCCTTCATTAAACCCTTCTTCAGCTGCTAGTTCAGCTGCGTCTGTGTTGGTCTCTGCCACCATAACCTCAAGGTAGCTTCAAGTCACTTCTCCAGTGCTCTGCCTCTGTGTACTCTGCCTCCTACTGTTTCTTTTATTCAATACAACCAGGATGCTGATGTGAGAAATTTCAAAATACAGATCTGATCATTCCACTCCTCACTTCAAATCCATCCAGTAGTTATCCAGTATTCTCAAGTTGTCTAGGTTGTCATAGGTTTCCTGCCAATAAGCATTGTCTTCTGATTTCATGGCTGAAGTCACCATCCACAGTGATTTTAGAGCCCAAGAAGAGGAAATCCATCTCTGCTTCCACCTTTTCCCCTTCTGTTTGCCGTGAAGTTATGGCTGGATGCCATGACCTTAGTTATTTTAATATTTAGATTTAAACCTAGATGATACGTTAAAAAGCAAAGACATTTTGCTGACAAAGGTCCATATAGTCAAGGCTATGGTCTTTTCAGTAGTCATGTAAGGTTGTGAGAGCTGGACCGTAAAGAAGGCAGAGTGCAGAAGAATTGATGTCTTCAAACTGTGGTGCTGGAGAAGACTCCTGAGAGTCCCTAGTGTTACCGAAAACAGTGTGTGGGATGTGGCTGCTCGCTGCTCAAAAGCCACTAAACAGGCCAGGTGGGTGGAAAGGAAAGTTTGCTTTATTTCAGATGCTGGCAGTTGGGGGTGGGGAGTGTGGAGGACCTCTGTCCAAAGGCCGACTCTGCCCACAACAAGCAGGGAGTGAGAGCTTTTACAGACAGACCGGTGGGGGGGTGACATGTAGACACAGCGCCGGCATCTCTAACAGGCCTCCTTCAATTGGTCATCAGTGGTCTGATCCCCACCATCTTGGTTGTTTTAGGTCCAGGTCATCTTCTGGTCCCATTTCTTTGCAGTCAGTTCTCAGAACGGTGCCCGCTCCTGTCCTGGGTACAGTCTGGTCATCATGTAGTTGCCTTCTCCACCTGGGGTTTTGGTATCTCTAAGACAGCTCACAGGACGTGGCTCAGAACATGACCTGTAGCCCTTGGAAAAGAACCAAAGGTCCTTGAGCACGCTTCATGACTAATTATTATTCTTTAGCATCCTTTGACTGTTTTCCTTTGCATTTCTCACTTCTCTAATGAAACTTATTTTTTGACTAAAGTTTTCCATAAGTAGAAAGCAGGCTGAGGACATGGTGGTTGGGGGGTGGAGGCAAGGACCATAGGGCCTTGCTCCATTTCACTTGAACAGCAAGGAGATCAAACCAGTTCTTCTTTTTTTTTTTTCTTTTTTTAAATTTTTATTCTTTATTTTAAAGGTTTTACAGAGTTTTGTTGTTCACAGACATGTATGTTCCCAGATCAGTCATATGCATGTCCCTGGTCCCCAACCCCATTTCCCCCCATCCCATCCCTCCGGACCATCGCCCCATGCCATTGTGAGCACTCCTATTCCCTTAGCACAATGACAATAGCTATCTTTTCCACACATGACAGTAAAGATTTCCATGTTACTCCCGCCATGCCTCCCCCTCCCTATTTCTTCCCCACAATGTCCCTATGTCTATGCTCTGTCTGTTCTTCCATGAGTTCACGGCATGTGTTATCATGACCATCCTACTAGATTCCATATATGTGTGTTAGTATACTGTATTTGTCTTTCTCTTTTTGACTTCACTTTTTATGATAGGTTCTAGAGCCAGCCACTTCATTAGGACTGAGTCTTCTGCATTTCTTTTAACAGCTGAGTAGTATTCCATTGTATATATGTACCAGAGCTTCTGGATCCATTCATTCGTCGATGGGCATCTAGGTTGCTTCTATGTTCTGGCTATTGTATAGAGAGCTGCAATGAACACTGGGGTACAGGTGCTTCTTTCAGTTTTGATTTCATCAGGATATAAGCCTAATAGTGGGATTGCTGGGTCATAGGGTGCTTCTATTTTTAGTTTTTTAAGGAATCTCCATACAAACCAGTTCATCTTAAAGGAAATCAACCCTGAATACTCATTGGAAGGACTGATGCTGAAGCTGAAGCTTCAGTATTTTGATCACCTAATGCTACGAGCCAACTCATTGGAAAAGGCCCTGTTGCTGGGGAAGATTGAGGGCAGGAGGAAAAGGGGGCAGCAGAGGATGAAATGGTTCAACAGCATAATTAACTCAATGGACATGAACTTGGGCAGACTCCCGGAGATGGTGAGGGACTGGGAAGCTTGATGTGCTACAGTCCATTGGGTCGTGAAGAGTCAGACATGACTTGGCAAATGAACAATAACAACAACAACAATTCTCAAGTCCAAACTCCCCAGCATTTCCTTGATTTCAGTCTTGCACTGTCGAATGCCTCCCAGCATCATCTCCTCCACACTCCCCTTGGCTCTCGCTGCTCTGGCAACATAATTTACCTTCATCTGTGTTCTGTGCCATATGCCTCCCTGCCATGCTCATTCCTTTCATACTGTCCTACTTTTCTCCTTCAGCTCTCAGCTCAGCTCTTACGTTGTTCAGGCGGGCTTGCTTCTTTGCTATCCTGACTTCACTTAAACACTATCTGAGTACTTTTCACAACTTTCATTTGACATTTATCCGTTTGATTATTTTATATCTCTCCTCTCCCACACCCCCAAGTTGTGAGGCCTGCTGTATCCTTTGTGCCTAATGTCTAGTAGTTTATAAATACACTCTTCTTGAGGAGTGAATGATTGGATGAGGGGAGACATGCTGGGGCACCTAGAACCTAGTTGGGAATTGATCTTATGTAAGAAGCACACTTTTCTCATTTTCAAATTGGAATTGAAAATGAAAAGGTGCATCCACATTCATTTAGCAAATATGAATTAGGCAGTCACTAAGTGCCAAGCACTGAGATTTATCAGTGAACGGACAAAATCTCTGTCTTCTTAAAGTTTTATATTTTATTGCAAGGAGTGGGCAATAAACATACACAGAATGAAATCTATAATTTCAAGGATGATAATTACCATGAAGAAAAAGAAAATTCTGCGATGGTAAAGAGAGTGTTGGTAGGTACTGTTTTCTCTAAGACACCCAACCCAAGGAAATCCCAGTTGAGGAGGTGACATTCCAGGAGAGACCAGAGACCATGAGTGAGATTCTCTGTGCCCTCCTGTTTTTCTTTGTCTTTCTGTTTCCTCTTCCTCTTCCCTACCAGGCTTAATGTTTTACATAAATTTATTTAGTAATCTAGTGGCTCATGGAAGAACCGTTAAGTAATGAATAATATCAAGACCAATATCTTTTGCAAAGGAGATAGATATTTTACTGCCCTTTGATTATATTAAGAGACTTTTTTGTTGTTTCTTTTAAAATGTATGTAAAAGCATAGTTTGGAAATCTAATTTGATACCAAGATGCTACTTTTGATAATGAATTTACTTGTAGCAATTATTTAGCTTTAATCACTTGCTACACAGGTGTCTTAATTGTTATTCAAAACTTTTTCATTATATAGGAGAGTCTGAATTACTAATAACTATCTATCAAAAAACAACTTTTTCCTAATAACTGGTTTAGGCACCCCACAGTTTACTTGAAGCACTAAAACAGCATTTAGCTTCTTTGGACGACAAACATGACAGTTTACCTTCTTACAGGTAAGTTAATAAATCTCTTAATATAGATTAATTTTGTTTTCACCTAAATAATTTCATCTCTCATTTTAGCAACATCTGACTAAATAAGTTATGGGCTTTAAATATGGTGAAATAATATACAGCCATTTTTAATGATAATATGGAATAGAATTTTTCATTCTTTCGTAGGATTCTGTACTCTTCACAGAGTGATCTGCTTCCCAAAGGAACATCTTTTGTTATACTAAGTGATTCTTAAAGTCATAAGTTGACCCTAGAAGAACATTTCTTCGAAGAATTTTATTTCTTCCCTTAGAGACTCTGCTAGGGGAAATAACTGTTGTGGATGGTTATTTAATGGTATGGCAAACTGTTTATCCACAAAACAGTGTGCATAAGAACATTCAAGATGTATATGTGTATACATATATATATATATGTACATATACATACATGTACTCCTCTACATACATACAAACTGAATAATATAAACTTTGAGGTGTATCACTTTAAAATGGTCACATCAGCTATTTCTGAGTTGAATAATTACGGTTGATTCCATTTTCCTGTTTTGTACTTTTCTGAATTGTTCACAATTTCTATAAGGGTCAGGTATATTCATTCAGTCCACTTTTTAAGGTTATGTTGGTTATAATTGATTTATACTATCAACCTCTACTAGACAAGTCTGTTGACTATGAATTATCTCTTTACTGAGATGGATGTGTAGTTAGTATATAGGAGGATGGATAGATTGATGGATGGATAGATGAATGAATGAAAGAAATGCAGGCTCAGCTAGGTAGGATATATGTATCTCTCTTCATTTCCTAGCTTGACTCATCTTTCTTGTGATCTCTTTAGCTTGCAGCATGCATTGATTCCCTCGATAACATATAGTCCAGTTGTGAAAGCCTCAGCAAGCAGAGCCTGGTTTGCAGGTGATATAACTCTATTCTATGATTATGTCAGTAATAATTAAGGGCAGGATTAGAATCTTAAATTCTTTAACTTTCTAACCACTCACCATATTTGCTGCTCTTCCTAAAGCAATTTTTGACCTAGCAACTTCACTTCTAGGAAGTTGTGCCATATAAACATATTCATAGTTGTGAAATGTCATACAAACAAAGATATCCCTTCCAACACTGCCATAATAAAATGACTCTCTATAAGGGCTTGTTTTCATGTACTAAGATGATCTCCAACATGTATTGTAAAACACATGTCTATAATAGAATTTTTCATTCTTTCAGAGGATTCTGTACTCTTCACAGAGTGATCTGCTTCCCAAAGGAACATCTTTTGTTATACTAAGTGATTCTTAAAGTCATAAGTTGACCCTAGAAGAACATTTCTTCGAAGAATTTTATTTCTTCCCTTAGAGACTCTGCTAGGGGAAATAACTGTTGTGGATGGTTATTTAATGGTATGGCAAACTGTTTATCCACAAAACAGTGTGCATAAGAACATTCAAGATGTATAAGTGTATACATATATATATTTTGTACATATACATACATGTACTCCTCTACATACATACAAACTGAATAATATAAACTTTGAGGTGTATCACTTTAAAATGGTCACATCAGCTATTTCTGAGTTGAATAATTACGGTTGATTCCATTTTCCTGTTTTGTACTTTTCTGAATTGTTCACAATTTCTATAAGGGTCAGGTATATTCATTCAGTCCACTTTTTAAGGTTATGTTGGTTATAATTGATTTATACTATCAACCTCTACTAGACAAGTCTGTTGACTATGAATTATCTCTTTACTGAGATGGATGTGTAGTTAGTATATAGGAGGATGGATAGATTGATGGATGGATAGATGAATGAATGAAAGAAATGCAGGCTCAGCTAGGTAGGATATATGTATCTCTCTTCATTTCCTAGCTTGACTCATCTTTCTTGTGATCTCTTTAGCTTGCAGCATGCATTGATTCCCTCGATAACATATAGTCCAGTTGTGAAAGCCTCAGCAAGCAGAGCCTGGTTTGCAGGTGATATAACTCTATTCTATGATTATGTCAGTAATAATTAAGGGCAGGATTAGAATCTTAAATTCTTTAACTTTCTAACCACTCACCATATTTGCTGCTCTTCCTAAAGCAATTTTTGACCTAGCAACTTCACTTCTAGGAAGTTGTGCCATATAAACATATTCATAGTTGTGAAATGTCATACAAACAAAGATATCCCTTACAACACTGTAATAATAAGATGACTCTCTATAAGGGGCTTGTTTTCATGTACTGAAATGGAATGATCTCCAACATGTATTGTAAAACACATGTATTTTCTATTGCAAAGAGAGAATAGAAGATGAGCAAGGTGGGAAACAATGAATAGTATGCTACCACTTATTCTTTTAGAAAACAAAAAAGAAAGAATATATATATTTTATTTGTTAAAGAATATTTCTGGAAGGATATCTGAGAAATGAATAAAATGTGCTGCCTGCAAGAAGAACTTGGTGGTTCATGGAAAGGGATGGGTGGGCGAGTCTTCACTATATACCATTTTGCAACTTCTGGATATTACAAACAAGCACATAATACATACATAAATCAAGTGTGATGTCTATATGCAGACCAAGTCTTGCTTACTAGGGAAGACCTGAGGTTAGTTTGCTTTTTTGTTTTTTAAACATTTATTATTTTTTTAATTTATTTATCTTTTGAGGGGTGGGGTGGGGGGAGGGAGGGGAGCAGGCGGGTCACTTCTGTTGGTCTTTCATTTCTCTGTTTTCATCCGTCTTTGTTCTTTGGCCTGTGTGGGCCTCCCATTGCGGTGGCCTCTGTTGTCGCAGAGCACTGGCTCTGGGCGCATGCACTCCAGAGCTCCAGCTCAGTAATTGGACACATCAGTCCAGCCGCTCCGTGGCACGTTGGATCTTCCCAGGCCAGGGATCCAACCGGCGCCCCTTGCACTGAAAGGCGGTGTCCTTACCCACTGGACCACCAGGGGAAACCCGTTAGTTTGCCTTATACTCAGTGACTGTGCAAGATAGAGCATAGACCAGCTTGCAGGAACCCAGTTGCTATATTTTCAGGAAATTGGAAAGCTGCTTGATGGCACATTGGTAACTTGAAATTGACTGTGATGGAAGTATTTATGCCACAGAAATAAATGAACAGATACTATAAAACCAGCCTTTTCCTAGAGAGCTGGTTGTTGTATATTTAATGGCACATGACTGCACATAATCAGCCATATCCTGTTTTTAAATGGTTGATTGTATTTCAGTGATGTTACTTGACCCTCTATGCTAGACAAAAACTCCTGTAATAATGAGCTATACTATCATGGGGTTTATATGTATTAAAATTTGCTTGTTCTTAATTTGACTTGAAGACTTAAACTGTATCTATTTTAAATGGTGTTTTTAAATTTTTCTTTTGTACATATTTTCTCAAATATGTTTCTCAAAAGTGTTTCTCAAAGAAAACACTTTCTGCGTTTTCAATGGGTGGCTTTGACTAAAACTATAATGAACGTAAGTAAAACCGTATGTATAGCAAAAGCTGTACTTTTGCTTCATTTCCAAAAGAACTTTTTCTGAGGCCCTATGATTTGGGAATCATTAGTGCATATAAGAAGGTTAAATGTGAAAGTGTTAGTCGCTCAGTCATGTCTGACTCTTTGCGACTCCATGAACTGTAGCTTGCCAGGCTCCCCATCCATGGAATTCTCCAGGCAAAGAATCCCAGAGAAATGTTGCCCTTTCTCTCTCCAGGGGATCTTCCCAACCCAGGGATAGAACCCACATCTCCTGCATTGCAGGCAGATTCTTTACCATCTGAGCCACCAGAGAAGCTAAGGTTAAAGGTAGAGGTTGACAAGCTGTGGATTAAATCTAATGTGAATGTGAATCTCCTAGTAGGGTAGAGGAGTGGGAGGGGAACTATTATTAAAAAGGCCCTTGGGTCTGGTGATCTCTGCACATGCTGTCTTGAGCACTTGGTTGGGTAATGCTCATTGCTTGAGCCAGTTGTGTCAAAAACCCTGTGGCCAGCTGAAACGACTTTTCCTCTTCAATCACTGTGATTTAAAAATGCTGGCCATGGGCTTCCCTGGTGGTCCAGTGGGTAAGGACACCGCCTTGCAGTGCAAGGGGCGCCAGTTCGATCCCTGGCCTGGGAAGATCCCACGTGCCGCGGAGCGGCTGGACTGATGTGTCCAATCACCAAGCCGGAGCTCTGGAGCGCAGGCGCCCAGAGCCAGTGCTCTGCGACAACAGAGGCCACCGCAATGGGAGGCCCACACGGGCCAAAGAACAAAAAGATGGATGAAAATAGACAAATGAAAGACCAATAGAAGTGGCCTGCCTGCCCCTCCTCCCTCCCCAACCCTCCCCCCTCCCCCCAAAAAAATAAAAATAAAAATAAATGCTGGCCATGGAACCAGAGTACTTTAATTTTCACTCTAACATTCCTGGACTGTGTGACTTTGGGTGGATCATTTAACCTCTCTGTGACTCAGCTTCCTTATTCTCAGAAGGTTCCTGTTAGAATAAACAAGTCAATACAAATGTAGAGTGCTTAGAACAGGACGCAGCCTATGTGTCACTCAGAAGTATATTTTTAAAATTCCATGTATATGGGACCCTTCTAATTACCTATTTTTTGTAGTTATACAAAAGTATACTAAAAAGTTATACTGAAGTATAGCTTGTTTGCACTATGTCAGAGCAACTTCTCTGTATTTTAGTACTTTGGAATTTGTTGATACTTGCCTCATGGACCAGTAACCATGTTTTTTGGTAGATGTTTCATGTGCACTTGAAAGCTGTGTCCCTGTTGTGGTTTTTAATTATGTTTTTCAATCCTCTATATCTTCACTGATTATTTTGTCTGCTTGTTCTTGCACTCAAGAAAGGTGTGTTCACATTTTCCCTATTTTCTCTTAAACTGTTTTAAGAATGGCTACTTAAAGTAGTTATGTAGCTCCAGTCAGGTTTTCATACCCACTACACCGCTGAAACACCTCTAGTTAAAGTCACTGGTGACCTCTAGGTTGCAAATACATTGGTAATTTCTGTCTTCATCTTACTGGACATGGCTTACCACTCCCTCTTCTTTGATACACTTTCTTCATTTTCCCTTCTTGGTTTTCTTATCTATCTTTTGGCTCCTTTTTAGACTGTTTTCCACTTACTCCTGCTCATCTCTCTTCTTCATCTATATGCACGCATTTCCTAGATGACCTCATCCAAACTCATGGCCTTAAATACCACTGACATGATAAAAACTCCCAGCTCCAGCCATTGCTCTTGAACTCCCGGGTTGTATATTCAATTGCCTATTCCATGGTAGTACTTAAACAGCTAATAGGGTTCCAAAACTCAGTGTGCCCCAAACTAAGTTTTCTTTTTTTTTTTTTTCAAACTAAGTTTTTGATACTTGACCCCAAGCCGCCTTTATCCATGGTTTTCCCCATGTCAGTTAATGGCAAATAGCAACTCATTTCTTCTAGGAAGAATATGATGGATCAATGTAACTCAGGCTTGGAGTTACCCTTGACTCCTTTCTTTCTATCACAACTCACATCTAATACATCAGGGAATCTTTTGACTTTACCTACAAGATAAATGTAAAAACAGCATTGGTTACAGTCTCTGGTGCTACCCCTGTAGTTGGAGTTTCCGTCATCTCTTACCTGTACTACTGCAAGGGCTTTCTGACCATCTCCCTGCTTCTACCCTTGTCCTCTGCAATCCATTCTTTAGATAACAATCAGAATGATCCCATTAAAATACAAGTCAGAGAGATTATGTCTGCTCAAATCCCTCCAGTGACTTTTCCATCTCAGGGAACTTGGGCTGTGATGGTATCCACAGAGAAAAAACGAATTCCTTATAAACCCCTTCATTGCCTTCTGACTCTGATCTCTTTGACTCCAGATACATTGGAGTCACTGTTCTTCAAATACACCAAGCACAGTGTTGCTTCAGGGCCTTTGTTCATGCTGTTCCTTCTGGTGAATCCACATGGTTCATTCTTTACATACTCAGGTCTTAAAGTGCCCTTCTCAGTGAGTCTTTCCCATCTAAAATATAAATGCCCACGCTCCTACCAATATATCATATTCCTTTTCCTGATTTTTTTCCTTAGCATTTATTATATTCTAACATGTTATGTACATTGTCTTGGTTATTTTCGGTCTCCATCAGAATGTAAGCTAAATGAAGGCAGAGATTTTTATCTTCTTTTATAAAAAAAATTTTTTTTTCTTTTTCCCCATCATGCCTCTTTTCATTTTTATATTTATTTTCATCCATCTTTTATTATTTTGCATGTGTGAGCCTCCCATTGCAGTGGCCTCTCACGTTGCAGAGCACTGGCTCTGGACGCATGCACTTCAGAGTTCTGGCTCATAATTGGACACACTGGCCCAGCCACCAGCAGCCATCTTCATGAAACGTGCCCTTGCACTGCAAGGCAGACTCTCCTAAGTTTTCTTTTTTTTTTCAAACTAAGTTTTTGATACTTGACCCCAAGCCGCCTTTATCCATGGTTTTCCCCATGTCAGTTAATGGCAAATAGCAACTCATTTCTTCTAGGAAGAATATGATGGATCAATGTAACTCAGGCTTGGAGTTACCCTTGACTCCTTTCTTTCTATCACAACTCACATCTAATACATCAGGGAATCTTTTGACTTTACCTACAAGATAAATGTAAAAACAGCATTGGTTACAGTCTCTGGTGCTACCCCTGTAGTTGGAGTTTCCGTCATCTCTTACCTGTACTACTGCAAGGGCTTTCTGACCATCTCCCTGCTTCTACCCTTGTCCTCTGCAATCCATTCTTTAGATAACAATCAGAATGATCCCATTAAAATACAAGTCAGAGAGATTATGTCTGCTCAAATCCCTCCAGTGACTTTTCCATCTCAGGGAACTTGGGCTGTGATGGTATCCACAGAGAAAAAACGAATTCCTTATAAACCCCTTCATTGCCTTCTGACTCTGATCTCTTTGACTCCAGATACATTGGAGTCACTGTTCTTCAAATACACCAAGCACAGTGTTGCTTCAGGGCCTTTGTTCATGCTGTTCCTTCTGGTGAATCCACATGGTTCATTCTTTACATACTCAGGTCTTAAAGTGCCCTTCTCAGTGAGTCTTTCCCATCTAAAATATAAATGCCCACGCTCCTACCAATATATCATATTCCTTTTCCTGATTTTTTTCCTTAGCATTTATTATATTCTAACATGTTATGTACATTGTCTTGGTTATTTTCGGTCTCCATCAGAATGTAAGCTAAATGAAGGCAGAGATTTTTATCTTCTTTTATAAAAAAAATTTTTTTTTCTTTTTCCCCATCATGCCTCTTTTCATTTTTATATTTATTTTCATCCATCTTTTATTATTTTGCATGTGTGAGCCTCCCATTGCAGTGGCCTCTCACGTTGCAGAGCACTGGCTCTGGACGCATGCACTTCAGAGTTCTGGCTCATAATTGGACACACTGGCCCAGCCACTCAGCAGCCTGTGGGATCTTCCCGGGTCAGGGATCGAACCGGTGCCCCTTGCACTGCAAGGCAGACTCTCTACCCACTGGACCACCAGGGGAGCCTGATTTTTATCTTCTTTATTCACAACTGTGTCTTTAGCACCTAGTACAGTGGCTAGCACATAATGAGTGCTCAGTTAAAATTTAATAAATAATTTTAAATGACCTTATTTATATTAATTAACCTAGTAATTTGAAGTTCTGTTACTTTGTAATGGGAAGGTATATATATATGTGTGTGTATATATATATATATACACACACATATATATATATAATTACTATATTGATAAAAAATTGGTTTAGGTTTTTATCTGATTCTCATTTTCAGATTATATTCTCTGTGCTATATTACAACCAACATTGCCTTCACAAGCCCACAAACATGGTGGAGCCAGATGGCAAAGTGAAAAAGTCATAGTAAATAACCCGAACAGTTCAATTAGTAGCCTTGTAGGAAGTAAGCATCTATTTTTAAACTAATATTTTACATATATTTTGATATGCATTTAAGAAAAGTATTTATACAAAATAATGTGAAATTTATGTTTGTTTTATAAAACAGATTCTAACCTTGGAGAAAGCGCAGCTAACAGGTGAGTTATTATTTTAAAAAGATATCCAATACACACATGTTAGAGGAAGGGACTCATGAGAGTAGCACCCAGAAAAAAAGGTTTTTTAAATTTTGATTTAACCCTTCATGGTTTGTCTAAATGATCTTCTTTGCTAAGCATGTCTTAAATATTGCATTCTTCAATACTTGTCTTGGTTATTTTCGGTCTCCATCAGAATGTAAGCTAAATGAAGGCAGAGATTTTTATCTTCTTTTATAAAAAAAATTTTTTTTTCTTTTTCCCCATCATGCCTCTTTTCATTTTTATATTTATTTTCATCCATCTTTTATTATTTTGCATGTGTGAGCCTCCCATTGCAGTGGCCTCTCACGTTGCAGAGCACTGGCTCTGGACGCATGCACTTCAGAGTTCTGGCTCATAATTGGACACACTGGCCCAGCCACTCAGCAGCCTGTGGGATCTTCCCGGGTCAGGGATCGAACCGGTGCCCCTTGCACTGCAAGGCAGACTCTCTACCCACTGGACCACCAGGGGAGCCTGATTTTTATCTTCTTTATTCACAACTGTGTCTTTAGCACCTAGTACAGTGGCTAGCACATAATGAGTGCTCAGTTAAAATTTAATAAATAATTTTAAATGACCTTATTTATATTAATTAACCTAGTAATTTGAAGTTCTGTTACTTTGTAATGGGAAGGTATATATATATGTGTGTGTATATATATATACACACACATATATATATATAATTACTATATTGATAAAAATTGGTTTGGGTTTTTTATCTGATTCTCATTTTCAGATTATATTCTCTGTGCTATATTACAACCAACATTGCCTTCACAAGCCCACAAACATGGTGGAGCCAGATGGCAAAGTGAAAAAGTCATAGTAAATAACCCGAACAGTTCAATTAGTAGCCTTGTAGGAAGTAAGCATCTATTTTTAAACTAATATTTTACATATATTTTGATATGCATTTAAGAAAAGTATTTATACAAAATAATGTGAAATTTATGTTTGTTTTATAAAACAGATTCTAACCTTGGAGAAAGCGCAGCTAACAGGTGAGTTATTATTTTAAAAAGATATCCAATACACACATGTTAGAGGAAGGGACTCATGAGAGTAGCACCCAGAAAAAAAGGTTTTTTAAATTTTGATTTAACCCTTCATGGTTTGTCTAAATGATCTTCTTTTGCTAAGCATGTCTTAAATATTGCATTCTTCATACTTCTTTGTATTCTTGTTACTTTTTCTTTATGATAGAAACTGTACTAAATGAGTGATACTTATTTTTCATTTTATTAAACAAAGACAATAAAACTACCAGTTGGAGCTCCTTAGCATTGTAAGGTTATCAGTGTTACATTGTTTGCAAAAAAAAAGACCCCCCCAGAAAATAGGCAAATAGAAATCAAAAGAAGACTGAACTGAGAATACTAACAAGAAATGATGTAGAATGTACGGTTAAAAGAATAAGACAGGGCTTCCCCTGGTGGTCCAGTGGGTAAGGACACCGCCTTGCAGTGCAAGGGGCGCCGATTCGATCCCTGGCCTGGGAAGATCCAACGTGCCACAGAGCGGCTGGACAGATGTGTCCAATTACTGAGCCAGAGCTCTGGGTGCATGCGCCCAGAGCCGGCGCTCTGCGATGACAGACGCCACCGCGATGTGAGGCCCACAGGAGCCAAGGAACAAAGATGGATGAAAATAGAGAAATGAAAGACCAATAGAAGTGGCTCACCCTCTCCCTACCTCCCCAACCTGACCCCCACCCTAAATAAATAAATAGATAAATCTTAAAAAAAAAAAAGAATAAGACACTATTTATGGAACTACAACAGTCTTAATAGTGTATGCACAAAGCTTACAACATAAAGCAAAAACTGTTAGAAATGCATGGAAAACTTGTGAAAAGCATGGAAAACTTGTGAAAAGTACAGTTACAATGAGCAGTTTCAAATGACTTCTTTCATTGTTGTACAAATTCGTAGACAAAAACATAAGAAAGGACATGTAGGAATTTAAATAATACATAATAAATAGTAATAAACCTAAGTGTACACACACATGCATATACACAGTGTTCATTTTCTTCAAATCACAAAGAAAATCTTTTAAAAAAAAAAACCAGAATTTTATGGGCTACATTTTCTCATAATCCAATAAAATTTGTAACTAATTAATGAAAAGTTGACCCTAAAAGTTTTAATGAATCAGTAATTCTTTAACAAACAGAAAAAAGTTTTTTTGTTCCCTTTTTTAAATGATCTTCTTTTGCTAAGCATGTCTTAAATATTGCATTCTTCATACTTCTTTGTATTCTTGTTACTTTTTCTTTATGATAGAAACTGTACTAAATGAGTGATACTTATTTTTCATTTTATTAAACAAAGACAATAAAACTACCAGTTGGAGCTCCTTAGCATTGTAAGGTTATCAGTGTTACATTGTTTGCAAAAAAAAAGACCCCCCCAGAAAATAGGCAAATAGAAATCAAAAGAAGACTGAACTGAGAATACTAACAAGAAATGATGTAGAATGTACGGTTAAAAGAATAAGACAGGGCTTCCCCTGGTGGTCCAGTGGGTAAGGACACCGCCTTGCAGTGCAAGGGGCGCCGATTCGATCCCTGGCCTGGGAAGATCCAACGTGCCACAGAGCGGCTGGACAGATGTGTCCAATTACTGAGCCAGAGCTCTGGGTGCATGCGCCCAGAGCCGGCGCTCTGCGATGACAGACGCCACCGCGATGTGAGGCCCACAGGAGCCAAGGAACAAAGATGGATGAAAATAGAGAAATGAAAGACCAATAGAAGTGGCTCACCCTCTCCCTACCTCCCCAACCTGACCCCCACCCTAAATAAATAAATAGATAAATCTTAAAAAAAAAAAAGAATAAGACACTATTTATGGAACTACAACAGTCTTAATAGTGTATGCACAAAGCTTACAACATAAAGCAAAAACTGTTAGAAATGCATGGAAAACTTGTGAAAAGCATGGAAAACTTGTGAAAAGTACAGTTACAATGAGCAGTTTCAAATGACTTCTTTCATTGTTGTACAAATTCGTAGACAAAAACATAAGAAAGGACATGTAGGAATTTAAATAATACATAATAAATAGTAATAAACCTAAGTGTACACACACATGCATATACACAGTGTTCATTTTCTTCAAATCACAAAGAAAATCTTTTAAAAAAAAAAACCAGAATTTTATGGGCTACATTTTCTCATAATCCAATAAAATTTGTAACTAATTAATGAAAAGTTGACCCTAAAAGTTTTAATGAATCAGTAATTCTTTTAACAAACAGAAAATCAAAAGGAAAGTTACCAAATATTTTTGTTGTCCAGTAGCTAAGTCGTTTAAGATTCTTTGTGACCCCATGGACTGCAGCACCCTAGACTTCACTGTCCTTCATTATCTCCTGGAGTTTGCTCAAACTTATGTCCATTGAGTCAATGATGCTAACCAACCATTTCATCCTTTGTTGCCCACTTCTCCTCTTGCCCTCAATTTTTCCCAGCATCAGGGTCTTTTCCAATGAGTCGTCTCTTTGCATCAGGTGGCCAGGAGCTTCAGCTCCAGCATCAGTCCTTTCAATGAATATTCAGGGTTTATTTCCTTTATTGACTGGTTTTATGTCTTTGCAGTCCAAGAGACAGTCTTCTCCAGCACCACAGTTCAAAAGCATGCATTCTTTGGTGCTCAGCCTTCATCATGGTCCAACTCTCACATCTGTACATGACTACTGGAAAAACCATAGCTTTGACTCTGTGGACCTTTGTTGGCAAAGTGGTGTCTCTGCCTTTTTTTTTTTTTTTTTTTTAATTTTATTTATTTATCTTTTGTAGGGCGGGGTGGAGAGGGAGGGGGATGGGCGGGCCACTTCTATTGGTCTTTCATTTCTCTATTTTCATCCGACTTTGTTCTTTGGCTCCTGTGGGCCTCCCTGGCCACTGTCGTCGCAGAGCACTGGCTCTGGGCGCATGCGCACCAGAGCTCCAGCTCGGTAATTGGACATATCAGTGCAGACGCTCCGCGGCACGTGGGATCTTCCCAGGCCAGGGATCCAACCGGCGCCCCTTGCACTGCAAGGCGGTGTCTTTACCCACTGGACCACCAGGGGAAGCCCTCTGCTTTTTAATACGCTGTCTAGTTCTAGAGGTAGTGAAAAAGAAAACTTCTTATAAAAGCTAACAGGGCACTGTGAAAGCTGAATAGGAAAAAAAATTCATCATTGTTAAAAAAGAAATTAACAAGAATTTAGTTTTATCTTAAGAAAAAAAAACCTAAATTATTAAAAAATATATTAGGAAGATAAAATTTATAAAGATAAAAGCTTAAATTAATAAAATTGCATGGAAAAATAAATATGAAGCTTATTGATTTAAAGTCCAATAAAATAAGTTCCTTTGACTAAACTGAAAGGAGAATGTAAAAGTATGTAAGATAAGGAATATGAGAGCTGACATAGCCACAGATATAAAAGAGATTAAAACAATTATACATGAATACTTTGTGCAACTGTTTGGTAACATTTTTGAAAATCTAAAGGAAGTTGATGATTTCCAAATAAAATATAATGACAGAAATCATCCAAGAAGAAGCAGAAAAATGCATAATCCAACTGTCACATAAAGTTAAACTTTATCTATCCTTAAAGAGTAGGAAATTTCAATTCCAGGGAACTGAGAAGAGGGAAGAGCTACAATTCAGTGTATAAAATGATGTAACTTTAATATGCTAGTTGCTTGGTTGTGTATGACTCTGAAATCTCATGGACTATAGCCCACTAGGTTCCTCTGTCCATGGATTCTCCAGGCAAGAATACTGGAGTAGGTTGCCATTCCCTTTTCTAGGGGATCTTCCCAACCCAGGGATCAAACCTGGGTCTCCTGCATTGCAGGCGAATTCCTTACCATCTGACCCACCGGGAAAGCCTGTAACTTTAATATGAAAGCTCAATAATGATAGAACAAAGAAAGTAAACTGCTGACTAGGCTTGCTTATTCATTATATCAGAATTGTAAATAACATATTCACATATAAAATCCAGGAATATATTTAAAAATTCCACTCACTGTATAAACTACTTCTTCTCTTTTTGAGTGAGTCACATGAAATACCTTGTCTGGGATGATAGTAGTACAGGTGATATAATGGAAAGTGGATGTTATAATGGAAGCCTGGGACATGTTTTGGAGGTAGAGTTGATAGTAATTGCTGTCAGAAGTGAGGAGATAAGAGGGATCAAGATCTCAAGGAAATACAAGAGATAGCTGTTTTCAGACACCCAAAACTAAAAAAATTGCCTACCAAGCACTTTTGCTCAGGAAGATCCTACAGGGTATGCTACAACAGAAGTTTTCTTAAATTAAGAAAGAACACATGGGTTCAGGGAAACAGAGAACCCCACTTAAGTGAGAGGTAGAGACAGTTCCCAGTATAACAATGGAAGTCCAAGGGTTGTATTTATTTGCACAGCAGCCAGTTTGTAATGGAACAGAAGGACGTAGAGCTGCACAAGACCAGTTTCCAAGAAAAAAATCAAAATGACATATTTGGTGCTAACATTTGTTTGCTCTGATTCAGATAATGTTCATTCTAAGTATTTTACACATAACTGTCTTAATCTTTCTGCTTAAAGAAAGTTATTTTTTGTTTTCTTTTCATCTGTTTTGTATATTTGAGAGACCAAGGATGGTCCCTGGTATAATCCAACTGTCACATAAAGTTAAACTTTATCTATCCTTAAAGAGTAGGAAATTTCAATTCCAGGGAACTGAGAAGAGGGAAGAGCTACAATTCAGTGTATAAAATGATGTAACTTTAATATGCTAGTTGCTTGGTTGTGTATGACTCTGAAATCTCATGGACTATAGCCCACTAGGTTCCTCTGTCCATGGATTCTCCAGGCAAGAATACTGGAGTAGGTTGCCATTCCCTTTTCTAGGGGATCTTCCCAACCCAGGGATCAAACCTGGGTCTCCTGCATTGCAGGCGAATTCCTTACCATCTGACCCACCGGGAAAGCCTGTAACTTTAATATGAAAGCTCAATAATGATAGAACAAAGAAAGTAAACTGCTGACTAGGCTTGCTTATTCATTATATCAGAATTGTAAATAACATATTCACATATAAAATCCAGGAATATATTTAAAAATTCCACTCACTGTATAAACTACTTCTTCTCTTTTTGAGTGAGTCACATGAAATACCTTGTCTGGGATGATAGTAGTACAGGTGATATAATGGAAAGTGGATGTTATAATGGAAGCCTGGGACATGTTTTGGAGGTAGAGTTGATAGTAATTGCTGTCAGAAGTGAGGAGATAAGAGGGATCAAGATCTCAAGGAAATACAAGAGATAGCTGTTTTCAGACACCCAAAACTAAAAAAATTGCCTACCAAGCACTTTTGCTCAGGAAGATCCTACAGGGTATGCTACAACAGAAGTTTTCTTAAATTAAGAAAGAACACATGGGTTCAGGGAAACAGAGAACCCCACTTAAGTGAGAGGTAGAGACAGTTCCCAGTATAACAATGGAAGTCCAAGGGTTGTATTTATTTGCACAGCAGCCAGTTTGTAATGGAACAGAAGGACGTAGAGCTGCACAAGACCAGTTTCCAAGAAAAAAATCAAAATGACATATTTGGTGCTAACATTTGTTTGCTCTGATTCAGATAATGTTCATTCTAAGTATTTTACACATAACTGTCTTAATCTTTCTGCTTAAAGAAAGTTATTGTTTCTACTAGATTATAAACTCCATGAAAACAAATATTTCCATCTGTTTTGTATATTTGAGAGACCAAGGATGGTCCCTGGTACCTACTAGATATTGAATAGGTATTCGTTGAATGAATGCAATGAATCCATGTTCAACCACGTTCAACCTATATAGAAACTGAGATACAGTTATTATGTAACTTGTTCAACATACAACTATTAAATGACTGAAGTGGGATTTGAACCCAGGTGATCTTGCTCTCAAGTCAGGGCCATGATATGTGTGTGTGTGTGTGTGTGTGTACTGTATGGTGAAGGTGTAAGGAGGTGAGAGGGGAAGACACAGCAGTATAAACATCTTCTTTAGAATTATGGAATTACCATAAGGAAAAGTGTGACTGCTTTTAAAAATGAAGGGAAAGTGATGACTGGTGTTTTTGGTTTTAGGTCTTTTAGCACTATTTGACTTTTTAAACTCTGGATCACCTGGACAAAAACTAAATTCTGATAAGTCAAATGATTAATACAGAAGACATGTGAGCTTTTAGAGACCAGAATCATTTCTTAGAATTAAAGTGTATGCAGAATAGATTATTACATAATTTGGTAGAGGAGTTGAAATAGATAAAGAAAATGGAATAATAACCTTTACCAGTGGTACAGAATATGGACTCCTAGGCCTGCCACTAATTAACTGTAAGGCTGAGCCAGGTATTTGCCTTCTCTGAGAGCCTGTTTCCTCATCCATAAAATGAGAGTTTACTTTACATAGTTATTATGAAAATTATGATATTTAAGATTGTGAAAACACTTAAAACAGAGCCTAGTAAGTGTTCAGTGAGAGTTTGTTTCCTTTTATTTGTATTTATTCTCTTATTTATACAAAACATTACATGTTTCATTATTTATTCTCTTAATAACTCTATTTCTATGAAGCCTACTTATCCTAATTTTACAGATAAGGAAAGAGTTTAAGTTATTTAGTCAAGGTTACACAGCTCCAATACTTTGGCATCTTATACAAAGAGCCGACTCATTGGAAAAGACCCTGATGCTGGGAAAGATTGAAGGCAAAAGGAGAAGGGGCAACAGAGGATGAGCTGGTTGATTGAACTCATTTTAAAGAAAGTTATTGTTTCTACTAGATTATAAACTCCATGAAAACAAATATTTCCATCTGTTTTGTATATTTGAGAGACCAAGGATGGTCCCTGGTACCTACTAGATATTGAATAGGTATTCGTTGAATGAATGCAATGAATCCATGTTCAACCACGTTCAACCTATATAGAAACTGAGATACAGTTATTATGTAACTTGTTCAACATACAACTATTAAATGACTGAAGTGGGATTTGAACCCAGGTGATCTTGCTCTCAAGTCAGGGCCATGATATGTGTGTGTGTGTGTGTGTGTGTACTGTATGGTGAAGGTGTAAGGAGGTGAGAGGGGAAGACACAGCAGTATAAACATCTTCTTTAGAATTATGGAATTACCATAAGGAAAAGTGTGACTGCTTTTAAAAATGAAGGGAAAGTGATGACTGGTGTTTTTGGTTTTAGGTCTTTTAGCACTATTTGACTTTTTAAACTCTGGATCACCTGGACAAAAACTAAATTCTGATAAGTCAAATGATTAATACAGAAGACATGTGAGCTTTTAGAGACCAGAATCATTTCTTAGAATTAAAGTGTATGCAGAATAGATTATTACATAATTTGGTAGAGGAGTTGAAATAGATAAAGAAAATGGAATAATAACCTTTACCAGTGGTACAGAATATGGACTCCTAGGCCTGCCACTAATTAACTGTAAGGCTGAGCCAGGTATTTGCCTTCTCTGAGAGCCTGTTTCCTCATCCATAAAATGAGAGTTTACTTTACATAGTTATTATGAAAATTATGATATTTAAGATTGTGAAAACACTTAAAACAGAGCCTAGTAAGTGTTCAGTGAGAGTTTGTTTCCTTTTATTTGTATTTATTCTCTTATTTATACAAAACATTACATGTTTCATTATTTATTCTCTTAATAACTCTATTTCTATGAAGCCTACTTATCCTAATTTTACAGATAAGGAAAGAGTTTAAGTTATTTAGTCAAGGTTACACAGCTCCAATACTTTGGCATCTTATACAAAGAGCCGACTCATTGGAAAAGACCCTGATGCTGGGAAAGATTGAAGGCAAAAGGAGAAGGGGCAACAGAGGATGAGCTGGTTGATTGGCATTACCATCCAGTGGACATGAGTTTGAGCAAACTCCAGGAGGTCGTGAATGACAGGGAAGCCTGGTGTTCTGTAGTCCATGGGGTCACAAGGAGTTAGACACGACTGAGCAACTGAGTAACAACAACACAGCTAGTTAATAATCTCTTACTCTAGTACCTTTTGACCCATCACCATGGGGAATAGTAGGGTTTTTTCTTCTGTATAAACTATTGAAACAGTTTAGAATAAAATGTATTCATTCAAGGCACTTTCTTAAATGGGAAACTGCTATTGTTGAATTCCTTCAATGAACACACTTTGTTAGTGGGAAGTTTATATTTGGCACTATCTATAATCGTTGGGAGAAATAACAACTTCAGATACACAGATTATACTACCTTAATGGCAGAAAGTGAAGAGGAACTAAAAGACCCTCTTGATGAGGGTGAAAGAGGAGAGTGAAAATGCTGGCTTTAGATTCAACATTCATAAAACTCAGATTAGGGCATTCAGTCTCATAACTTCATGGGAAATAAATAGGGAAAAATGGAAACAGTAGCAGATTTTATTTTCTTGGGCTCCAAAATCACTGCAGATGGTTATTGCAGCCATGAAATTAAAAGATGCTTGCTCCTTTGAAGAAAAACCGTGACAAACCTAGACAGTGTATTAGAAAAGAGAGACACCACTTTGACAGCAAAGGTTCATAGAGTCAAAGCTATGTTTTTTCCAGTAGTCATGTACAGATGTGAGAGTTGGGCCATAATGAAGGCTGAGCACCAAAGAGTTCATACTTTTGAATGGTGGTGCTAGTGAAGACTCTTGAGAGTCTCTTGAACTGCAAAGAGATTAAGCCAGTCAATCCCAAAGGAAATCAACTCTGAATATTTATTGAAAGGAGAGAAGCTGAAGCTGAAGCTCCAATAACTTTGGCCACCTGATGCAAAGAGCCAACTCAGTGGAAAAGACCCTGATGCTGGGAAAGATTTAGGGCAAGAGGAGAAGTGGGCAACAGAGGATGAGATGGTTGGATAGCATCACTGACTCTATGGGCATCAATTTGAGCAAACTCCAGGAGATAGTGAAGGACAGTGCAGTCTGGGGTGCTGCAGTGCATGGATTGTAAAGAATTGGACATGACTTAGTGACTGAACAGAAATAAAATAAAAACGAAGCTGAAATATGTAGTTTGGTAATGATACCTTAATTTCATGGAGAAAATAGCCACGGTCTTTTATTTTTGACCTTTTTTTACTGATTCATTCCCATTATATTTTACTTATTGATAAGCATAAATATTGTCTCAAGGGCTATATCCTGACTAGATGTTTAAGTGGTAGGTTTGTCATTTCCTGAAGTGGGCTGACTTATAAATTGCATTTTAGATTTGACATGAATGGGTGTCAACCCTCAGAGATGGGAATGACTGATGGAATGAACTGGCAATTGAATAGCTGCACCTGCATATCAACCATCTGGGACACAATGCCTATTTCTCCTGTTTCTCACATGGTAACATTTGTGATGTATTATTACCTTCTTTTTTTTTTTTTTTGATACACACACACACACACACACACATATGTAACATATACATTTGTATTAGGGAAGTAGGAAGAGTAAGAAATTGTCCTCTCTCTCCTTTTTTTTTTTTGGCTATGCTGCTTGGCTTGTGGGATCTTAGTTCCCCAACTAGGGATTGAATCAGGCCCTCAGCAGTGAAAGCACTGAGTTGTAACCATGGAACAACCAGGGAATTCCTATAAATGTTCTGTTTTTAATCATTTTTAATATACTGTGCTAAAATTTGTTGTAAACATGTTAAGCTAACTCTTTCTCTATTTGTGGAAGAGTCGATTCTGTGATGGCAAGGGAGCTGTAGAGCTGCACAGCTTTGCACCATATTTATTGAGCGTCTATTGAGTATTTAGGCAGCAGGCTGACAGATCAAGATACAGGAGTGGTAAGGGTAGACAGTGTGTGTGATCAGTCACTTCATTCGTGTCTGACTCTTTGCCACACCATGGAGTTTCGCCCCCCAGGCTCCTTTATCCACAGGATTCTCCAGACAAGAATACTGGAGTGGGTTGCCATTCCCTCCTCCAGGGGATCTTTCTGAGCCAGGGTCGAACCTGCATCTCTTAGGTCCCCTGCATTGGCAGGTGGATGCTTTATCACTAGCCACCTGAGAAGCCAGAGGGTAGATAGACATGTCATCAAAGAGAGACATTGAATATTCCAAGTAGAATGACTACTTTATAGGGTGTGTTGGTTACTTTTATAAAAAAAAAGTGAATATGAGGTAAAAGGAGATGAAGTGAATTGAGAGTAACTGGTTGGCAAATGGAAACTCGGTGGGTTATTCTGGGGACTCAAAGTAGTCTAACATGGCTATACTGTCACGTATGATGGGTGCAAGAAGAAATAAAGCTCGAGTTTAAAGAGAAACCAGATCTTGTACACACTTGTGTAGGAGTTTAGGTTTTGTTATATAAGCAGTGGGGAGCCAAAGCTTTAAGACAATCATTGTTACAGTTTTGAAAGATTAGTCTGGGAGAAGAGTGGAAGATGGTGAGTAGAGAAATAAGACACGGATTGGGGAAGTCAGTTAGAAGTCTCTTCAAGTCATCCAGGCAAGAGATTTAGAGTGGTCTGGTCTAGAATGCTAGAGTGTTGGCAATAGATCTAAAGAAAGGATTTCAAGAAGCTAGATTTGCAGATAGAATTGATAGAAGTTGCTGATAAGTTTAAAGTTGATATATGGATTTCCAATAAATTATCTGCAAATATAAAATTCAAAAAGCTCTGAGAAACAAGTTTTTGTTAAGTTTGCAGCAAACTCTTTCGGTCACAGAACTGTACTTGAACTATAATGAGGCTACAGTCATTATTTATCTTACTAAGTGTAAATATTCATACATGGATTTGGCATTTGCATTTTGGTACAAAAATAAATATTAGTGTATTTCATTACAGGGTGCTATTTAAGTCTCTCTGGGGGTGCTATTAACATGTTCTAAGTATAAATCTAATTAAATTTATAAAATATAAAACATTCTGAATTCCAAAACACATCTGGCCTCAAGGACTTTTAAATGATGTGCACCTGCTATTTTTTGTACAATCTTGTTTTAAAACTTAATTGGTCCAATGATATGACAAAGTGCATATTCACTATGAGTACATAGTGACTTTGTCCTCAATATGCAACAGAGTTGCATTTAGCAATGAGAATTTTGTTAAAATTTTTAAACACTTAAAACAGAGCCTAGTAAGTGTTCAGTGAGAGTTTGTTTCCTTTTATTTGTATTTATTCTCTTATTTATACAAAACATTACATGTTTCATTATTTATTCTCTTAATAACTCTATTTCTATGAAGCCTACTTATCCTAATTTTACAGATAAGGAAAGAGTTTAAGTTATTTAGTCAAGGTTACACAGCTCCAATACTTTGGCATCTTATACAAAGAGCCGACTCATTGGAAAAGACCCTGATGCTGGGAAAGATTGAAGGCAAAAGGAGAAGGGGCAACAGAGGATGAGCTGGTTGATTGGCATTACCATCCAGTGGACATGAGTTTGAGCAAACTCCAGGAGGTCGTGAATGACAGGGAAGCCTGGTGTTCTGTAGTCCATGGGGTCACAAGGAGTTAGACACGACTGAGCAACTGAGTAACAACAACACAGCTAGTTAATAATCTCTTACTCTAGTACCTTTTGACCCATCACCATGGGGAATAGTAGGGTTTTTTCTTCTGTATAAACTATTGAAACAGTTTAGAATAAAATGTATTCATTCAAGGCACTTTCTTAAATGGGAAACTGCTATTGTTGAATTCCTTCAATGAACACACTTTGTTAGTGGGAAGTTTATATTTGGCACTATCTATAATCGTTGGGAGAAATAACAACTTCAGATACACAGATTATACTACCTTAATGGCAGAAAGTGAAGAGGAACTAAAAGACCCTCTTGATGAGGGTGAAAGAGGAGAGTGAAAATGCTGGCTTTAGATTCAACATTCATAAAACTCAGATTAGGGCATTCAGTCTCATAACTTCATGGGAAATAAATAGGGAAAAATGGAAACAGTAGCAGATTTTATTTTCTTGGGCTCCAAAATCACTGCAGATGGTTATTGCAGCCATGAAATTAAAAGATGCTTGCTCCTTTGAAGAAAAACCGTGACAAACCTAGACAGTGTATTAGAAAAGAGAGACACCACTTTGACAGCAAAGGTTCATAGAGTCAAAGCTATGTTTTTTCCAGTAGTCATGTACAGATGTGAGAGTTGGGCCATAATGAAGGCTGAGCACCAAAGAGTTCATACTTTTGAATGGTGGTGCTAGTGAAGACTCTTGAGAGTCTCTTGAACTGCAAAGAGATTAAGCCAGTCAATCCCAAAGGAAATCAACTCTGAATATTTATTGAAAGGAGAGAAGCTGAAGCTGAAGCTCCAATAACTTTGGCCACCTGATGCAAAGAGCCAACTCAGTGGAAAAGACCCTGATGCTGGGAAAGATTTAGGGCAAGAGGAGAAGTGGGCAACAGAGGATGAGATGGTTGGATAGCATCACTGACTCTATGGGCATCAATTTGAGCAAACTCCAGGAGATAGTGAAGGACAGTGCAGTCTGGGGTGCTGCAGTGCATGGATTGTAAAGAATTGGACATGACTTAGTGACTGAACAGAAATAAAATAAAAACGAAGCTGAAATATGTAGTTTGGTAATGATACCTTAATTTCATGGAGAAAATAGCCACGGTCTTTTATTTTTGACCTTTTTTTACTGATTCATTCCCATTATATTTTACTTATTGATAAGCATAAATATTGTCTCAAGGGCTATATCCTGACTAGATGTTTAAGTGGTAGGTTTGTCATTTCCTGAAGTGGGCTGACTTATAAATTGCATTTTAGATTTGACATGAATGGGTGTCAACCCTCAGAGATGGGAATGACTGATGGAATGAACTGGCAATTGAATAGCTGCACCTGCATATCAACCATCTGGGACACAATGCCTATTTCTCCTGTTTCTCACATGGTAACATTTGTGATGTATTATTACCTTCTTTTTTTTTTTTTTTGATACACACACACACACACACACACATATGTAACATATACATTTGTATTAGGGAAGTAGGAAGAGTAAGAAATTGTCCTCTCTCTCCTTTTTTTTTTTTGGCTATGCTGCTTGGCTTGTGGGATCTTAGTTCCCCAACTAGGGATTGAATCAGGCCCTCAGCAGTGAAAGCACTGAGTTGTAACCATGGAACAACCAGGGAATTCCTATAAATGTTCTGTTTTTAATCATTTTTAATATACTGTGCTAAAATTTGTTGTAAACATGTTAAGCTAACTCTTTCTCTATTTGTGGAAGAGTCGATTCTGTGATGGCAAGGGAGCTGTAGAGCTGCACAGCTTTGCACCATATTTATTGAGCGTCTATTGAGTATTTAGGCAGCAGGCTGACAGATCAAGATACAGGAGTGGTAAGGGTAGACAGTGTGTGTGATCAGTCACTTCATTCGTGTCTGACTCTTTGCCACACCATGGAGTTTCGCCCCCCAGGCTCCTTTATCCACAGGATTCTCCAGACAAGAATACTGGAGTGGGTTGCCATTCCCTCCTCCAGGGGATCTTTCTGAGCCAGGGTCGAACCTGCATCTCTTAGGTCCCCTGCATTGGCAGGTGGATGCTTTATCACTAGCCACCTGAGAAGCCAGAGGGTAGATAGACATGTCATCAAAGAGAGACATTGAATATTCCAAGTAGAATGACTACTTTATAGGGTGTGTTGGTTACTTTTATAAAAAAAAAGTGAATATGAGGTAAAAGGAGATGAAGTGAATTGAGAGTAACTGGTTGGCAAATGGAAACTCGGTGGGTTATTCTGGGGACTCAAAGTAGTCTAACATGGCTATACTGTCACGTATGATGGGTGCAAGAAGAAATAAAGCTCGAGTTTAAAGAGAAACCAGATCTTGTACACACTTGTGTAGGAGTTTAGGTTTTGTTATATAAGCAGTGGGGAGCCAAAGCTTTAAGACAATCATTGTTACAGTTTTGAAAGATTAGTCTGGGAGAAGAGTGGAAGATGGTGAGTAGAGAAATAAGACACGGATTGGGGAAGTCAGTTAGAAGTCTCTTCAAGTCATCCAGGCAAGAGATTTAGAGTGGTCTGGTCTAGAATGCTAGAGTGTTGGCAATAGATCTAAAGAAAGGATTTCAAGAAGCTAGATTTGCAGATAGAATTGATAGAAGTTGCTGATAAGTTTAAAGTTGATATATGGATTTCCAATAAATTATCTGCAAATATAAAATTCAAAAAGCTCTGAGAAACAAGTTTTTGTTAAGTTTGCAGCAAACTCTTTCGGTCACAGAACTGTACTTGAACTATAATGAGGCTACAGTCATTATTTATCTTACTAAGTGTAAATATTCATACATGGATTTGGCATTTGCATTTTGGTACAAAAATAAATATTAGTGTATTTCATTACAGGGTGCTATTTAAGTCTCTCTGGGGGTGCTATTAACATGTTCTAAGTATAAATCTAATTAAATTTATAAAATATAAAACATTCTGAATTCCAAAACACATCTGGCCTCAAGGACTTTTAAATGATGTGCACCTGCTATTTTTTGTACAATCTTGTTTTAAAACTTAATTGGTCCAATGATATGACAAAGTGCATATTCACTATGAGTACATAGTGACTTTGTCCTCAATATGCAACAGAGTTGCATTTAGCAATGAGAATTTTGATAGGATTTTAGAAGAAGTAATTTTGAAATGTACTGAGGAAATGTGTGGCTATGCACCTGGAAAAGGGTTTAGCAAGAAAGTTTGGGGCTCCTAATGAAGTGGCTGGCTCTAGAACCTATCATAAAAAGTGAAGTAAGTCAAAAAGAGAAAGACAAATACAGTATACTAACACACATATATGGAATCTAGTAGGATGGTCTTGATAACACACGCAGGGAACTCATGGAAAAACAGACAGAGCATAGACATAGGGACATTGTGGGGAAGAAATAGGGAGGGGGAGGCATGGAAGGAGTAACATGGAAACCTATACCGTCATGTGTGGAAAAGATAGCTATTGTCATTGTGCTAAGGGAATAGGAGTGCTCACAATGGCATGGGGTGATGGTCCGGAGGAGTGGGAGGGGGGGTTCCAGGGATATGCATATGACTGATCTGGGAACATATGTGTCTGTTAACAACAAAACTCTGTAAAACCTTTAAAATAAAGAATTAAAAAAAAAAGAAAAAGAAAGTTTGGGGTGGAGAGGGAAAAAATATCACAAAATGAAGAAACAACATAATTTGGGTCAAATTTATGCTCATAAAGTTATTAAGAGCCCCTAGATTCTGATGAAAAATATATAGTCAGCAAATCATAGATATTGAATCATTTTTCAGTTTTTTTCTCTTTCATTTTGAAAAGTTTTTACTTATTTATTTATTTATTTAGCTCCACTGGGTCTTAGTTGTGGCATGTGGGATCTAGTTCCCTGACCAGGGATCAAACCCAGGCCCCTTGCATTGGGAACACAGAATCTTAACCACTGGACCACCAGGGAAGTTCCTCATTTTGAAAAGTTTATGATTTTGCCTTCGCATGGATTTGAGGGGCAGGGTATTGTATTCAGGTTCATACAACCTGAGTCTTCAGTTTTGTCTTTTCCCAAACTTGTAAATTTTCTTACCATTATTACTGCACTGATTCTCTTCCCTTTCTGAGACTCTAATAACACAAATATTAGACCTTTAGATGTTCTCCCAACTGGTCCTTGAGGCTCTGTTCAGTTCTTTTTTAAAAAAATTTTGGCCTCTTTTATTGGTCTTTCATTTATTTTCATCCATCTTTGTTCTTTGGCCTGTTGCACTGCAGTGGCCTCTCTTGTTGCAGAGCGCTGGCTCTGGGTGCATGTGCTTCAGAGTGCTGGCTTGTAATTGGACACACCGGTCCAGCCATTCTGTGGCACATGGGATCTTCCAGGGCCAGGGATTGAACCAGCGCCCCTTGCACTGCAAGGCAGACTCTTTACCCACTGGACCACCAGGGAAGCCCTCTGTTCAGTTCTTTTAAATCTCTCTCTCTTTCTTTCTGTTTTTCCGAATGAGTGATTTGTGTTAGTCTGTCTTAAGGTTCACTGATTTTTTTTCTTTTTCATCTCCCTTCTTATTGTGAGTCATTCTATTGAGTATTTTTATTTCAGTTATCATATTTTTCAGTTCTGAAGTTTCTATTTGGCTTTTCTCTGTATCTTCTATTTCTTGGCTGATGCTTTCTATTTTAGCTTTTGTTTCAAGTGTTCATGACTACTCATTCAAACATTTGTGTGATAGCCACTTTAAAAGTCTTTCTCAGATAATTGTACCCTGGAGAAGGAAATGGCAACCCATTCCATTATTCTTGCCTGGGAAATCTCATGGACAGAGGAGCCTGGCGGGGCTATAGTCCACAGGGTCACACAGAGTCAGACACCACTGAGCAAGGAACACTACTACTAGAAAATTCCAACATCAGTGTCATCTCATCATCGGTGTCTGCCGATGGCTTTTTTCCATGGAAGTTGAGATTTTCATGGTTCTTTGTGTGCCAAATAATTTTGGATATTTTGACTGTTAATTTAAATTGTCTTGTTAAAATTCACAGGGTTGTGAAGACTCAGATATGACTGAGTGACTGAACAACAACAAGGTCCTGTTAAATTAGGGAGAATGTTGGTATCTGTGCTTTATTAGACACTTGACCTGGTTGAGTTTAAGTTACAACTTCCAGCCCAATTCTCTGGTCTGTGGTCCCAGTGTCAGCTCTGTTGCTGTAGCCTTTGCTCTGCTACTTGGGTCTGTCCTGCATGCACTGCATTCAGCAGTCAGCCTGAGACCTGGGCTTTGGTCTCTCCAGGGACTTAATAATCAAAGTCTTTGGCGTGCTCATTAAGAGCCCTTTCAGCCATGTACAGGTGTGAGGAGGGGACTGAGGAACCCAGTGGTTCATAACCAGCTTCTCGGAGCTTCTCTGTCTCTCTGTGACTGAAACAAGTTTCCAAGTAGTGGTAGGACAGAGAGAGAATTTTAAAATATTTTCTGTCTCTCCATTCATGAAGCCACAGATCCACCTGATGGAGAAGAAAGCTCCTCTCCTTTGTATATTTGGCTTTTTAATTATTTTATTTATTATTTTTACAAAAAAAATGTTTGGGCTTCTCTGGTGACTCAGATAGTAAACGAATCCGCCTGCAGTACAGGAGATGTGGGTTCGTTCCCTGGGTTAGGAAGATCTCCTGGGGAAAGGAATGGCTACTCACTCCAGTCTTCTTGCCTGGAGCATCCCATGGACAGAGGAGCCTGGCGGGCTGCAGTCCACAGGGTGCAAAGAGTCAGACATGACTGAGTGACCAGATACTTTCACTTTCACCTCAGTCATCTTTTGTGATGCTGGTTTTTCCGTTTTGAACTTTATATAAATGGAGTCATATCATACATGTTCTTTTGTGACCTGCTTCTTTCAATCAGTATTATGTTGGTAAGATTCATCTGTGTTAGTGTGTTGAGGTATAATTCATTCATCCTTACTATTGCAAAATATTTCATTATATGGGCATTTATGTTGGGCAGGTACATGTATGTTGTTTCATGGTGTTTACTCTTATGAACAAGGTTGCTATGTATATCCTCTTGACCATCTCTTGGTACACACGTGAAAGATTTTCTTCAGGGGATCTGACTAAGAAAGGAACTGCTCAGTCATATGATTTAGGTTTATTGGGTAAGTTTAAACTGTTTTCAAAAATGGCTGTAACAGTTATATACAGCCATCAGTGGAATAAGAATGTTATCCATGTCATCAACACTTGACATTATTTTATTTAATTTAAATAAAATTAATTTAGATTATATATTAATATAACATACTAGTAATAGTTATTTTCCATAATACATAAACACAAACATTTACCTAAAATTAAAATACAAATAATATAATTTGAAGTTGAATGGTTCTAGAGATCTTCTAGGCTAGCGCCAAAAAAAGATGTCCTTTTCATCACTGGAGATTGGAATGCAAAGTAGGAGGTCAAGAGCTATCTGGAGTAGCAGGCAAGTTTGGCCTTTGAGGACAAAATGAAGCAGGACAAAGGCTAACAGAGTTCTGCCAAGAAAATACACTGGTCATAGCAAACATCCTCTCCCAACAACACAAGAGGTGACTCTACACATGGACTTCAGATGGTCAATACCGAAATCAGATTGATTATATTCTTTGCAGCCAAAGATGGAAAAGCTCTATCCAGTCAGCAAAAACATGACCCAGAGCTGACTGTGGCTCAGATCATGAACTCCTTATTGCAAAATTCAGGCTCAAATTGAAGAAAGTAGGGAAAACCATTAGGCTATTCAGGTATGACCTAAATCAAATCCCTTATGATTATACAGTGGAAGTGACAGATTCAAAGGATTAGATCTGATAGAGTATCTGAAGAACTATGGATGGAGGTTCATAACACTGTACAGGAGGCAGTGATCAGAACTATTCCCAGCAAAAAGAAATGCACAAAGGCAAAATGGTTGTCTGAGGAGGCCTTACAAATAGCTGAGAAAAGAAGAGATGTGAAAGGCAAAGGAGAAAAGGACAGATGCACCTATATGAATGCAGAGTTCCAGAGAATAGCAAGAAGAGTTAAGAAAGCCTTCTTAAGTGAACACTGCAAATAGAGGAAAACAATAGAATGGCAAAGACTAGAGATCTCTACAAGAAAATTGGAGATACCAAGGGAACATTTCATGCAAAGGTAAGCATAATAAAGGACAGAAACAGTATTGGTCTAACAGAAGCAGAAGATAGTAAGAAGAGGTGGAGGGCTTCCCTGGTGGTCCAGTGGGTAAAGAGTCTGCCTTGCAGTGCAAGAGTCACCGGTTCCATCCCTGGTCAGGGACTATTCCACGTGTGCGGAGTGGCTGAACCAGTGTGTCCAATTGCAAGCCAGTGCTCTGGAGCACATGCTCCCAGAGCTAGTGCTCTGCAGTGAGAGAGACCACACTGCAGTGGGAGGCCCACACAGGCCGAAAGAATAAAGATGGATGAAAATAAATAAATAAAAAACCAATGAAAGAGGCCAAAATTAAAAAAAAAAAAAAAGGAAGAAGAGGTGGAAAGAATACACAGAAGAACTATACAAATAAGATTGTAGGCTGCTGGATTTGCTCTGTGATGGGCCACACTCTGTCTGTGGAGTGTGCTTTCTCTGAATCTGAATAAATCCATTTCTTACCTATCACTTTGGCTCTTGCCGAATTCTTCTCTATAAAGAGACATGAAGAACCTGAACCTCAGTGGGTCCAGACATTGGTCTAGGCCTAGCAGAGGGCACCCTACAGTGGAAGAAGGAAGGCTGAGCCGGTTCTCTTGGAGCCTTAAACCCATAGTCTTCTGTAGGAAATGACTCCCCTGCCACACTGACGCTCATCCAGTAATCTAGTCACCTTCACTGAGCACCTCCAGACCTCGGACACAGAAAGATGATGCTCTGGAAGGCAACCATCATCTGTTAGAGGAGAAAGTGAGTCAGCATAATAATGTGATTGAAAATACTGCTCATTATAAAGTCAAGAAGCTACCCTGTGAAACTGGGTTATCATTCAACAGTGTTGTTGAGTTTTCCCTTCTAATTTCAGAATACACATTCTGTTTACAACAACCACAAGATGAAGGTCATCGTGGAAGGTGCTCTGCTCTCTGAATCATAATGAGATGAAAATGAATGAAAGTTACTGATAAGAAGGTGGTATTAAGCGTTAATCAAGATTTGTAGGATCAGGGCTTCCTGGGTGGTCCAGTGGGTGAAGAGTCTGCCTTGCAGTGCAAGGGGCACCGGTTCGATCCCTGGCCCGGGAAGGTCCCCCATGTCGTGGAGCAGCTGGACCAGTATGTCCAGTTACAAACCAGTGTTCTAGAGTGCACGTGCCCAGAGCTGGTGTTCTGCAATGGGAGGGGCCGCTGCAATGGAAGGCCCACACAGGTCAAAGAATAAAGATGTATAAAAAATAAACAAATGGAAAACCAAAAAAAAAAAAAAAAGATTTGTAGGATCAACCACTTTAAGGACAATAAATTTTTCTTGTTTGAAGTGTCAAAAAAAAAAAAAAAAGATTGTAATGAGCTGGATGACCATGATGGTGTGAGCATTGACCTAGAGCCAGACATCTTAGTGGGCCCTAAGAAGCCTTACTACAAATAAAGCAAGTGGAGGTGATGGAATTCAAGCTGAGCTATTTCAAATTCACTTTGAATTCAGGATGTAAAAAATATGTGGACTTTAATAAGACTTAATTTGTTCTTATTGTTCAAGACTTCCAATGGGAGAAAATTTTATTACAGATAGAATAGTCTCTGGATTTTTTCTGACTTTTTTTTTGGTGTGGGGGTGGGTTGGGGAGGGAGGGGGGCGGGCGGGCTACTTCTATTGGTCTTTCATTCATCTATTTTCATCCATCTTTGTTCTTTGGCCCGTGTGGGCCTCCCATCACAGTGGCCTCTGTTGTCACAGAGCACAGGCTTTGGGCGCATGTGCTCCAGAGCTCAGGCTTGGTAATTGGACACATGGGTCCAGTCGCTCCGTGGCACGTGGGATCTTCCCAGGCCAGGGATCGAACTGGCGCCCCTTGCACTGCAAGGCGGTGTCCTTACCCACTGGACCACCAGGGAAGTCCTTTTTCTGAGTTTTTATCCAACATTTTTCTAACTCACTTTAGTCTGTTATTCCTGTTCTTTTTGACAATGTTTTCATGATTTAAAATTTTTCCTTACTTAGTTAAAAATTGTTTGCAGTCACCAGTCCTCATATTTTCAGCTTCAGTGCGTCGCATAAATGTCATGTGATGTAATCTAAGTAATGGAAACTCTGAAGTCCTTTAGTCCACACACCAATTCACTCATGCTTTTGTTGTTGGTTCAGTTTGGAAAAATGTTTAAAATATGGGAAAGTTTAGAGGATAGCAAACACCCATGCTTCAACATTCTGAATTACTAAATGTTAATATTTTGTTATAATTTTTCAAGATCATTTTTACTGAATTTTTAGAAATAATTTCAAACTCTGCTTGGCTCATCCCTCATCCCAGCCATCCTTCACCACTCCAGAGACAATGACTGTGGTAAATTTTATTTATAGCCTTTCTGAACATTTTCATACTTCTACTAAGGGAAAAATATGTAGTACTCTTCTACATGATTTAAAAAAATTGATTATAATTGGTATTATTTTGTATTTATGTTCTGAGAATTTTTTATTGTTTTATTCAGTTTAGTTCCCATGGACTATAGCCCGCCAAGCTCCTCTGTTCAGCAAGTGGAGGTGATGGAATTCAAGCTGAGCTATTTCAAATTCACTTTGAATTCAGGATGTAAAAAATATGTGGACTTTAATAAGACTTAATTTGTTCTTATTGTTCAAGACTTCCAATGGGAGAAAATTTTATTACAGATAGAATAGTCTCTGGATTTTTTCTGACTTTTTTTTTGGTGTGGGGGTGGGTTGGGGAGGGAGGGGAGCGGGCGGGCTACTTCTATTGGTCTTTCATTCATCTATTTTCATCCATCTTTGTTCTTTGGCCCGTGTGGGCCTCCCATCACAGTGGCCTCTGTTGTCACAGAGCACAGGCTTTGGGCGCATGTGCTCCAGAGCTCAGGCTTGGTAATTGGACACATGGGTCCAGTCGCTCCGTGGCACGTGGGATCTTCCCAGGCCAGGGATCGAACTGGCGCCCCTTGCACTGCAAGGCGGTGTCCTTACCCACTGGACCACCAGGGAAGTCCTTTTTCTGAGTTTTTATCCAACATTTTTCTAACTCACTTTAGTCTGTTATTCCTGTTCTTTTTGACAATGTTTTCATGATTTAAAATTTTTCCTTACTTAGTTAAAAATTGTTTGCAGTCACCAGTCCTCATATTTTCAGCTTCAGTGCGTCGCATAAATGTCATGTGATGTAATCTAAGTAATGGAAACTCTGAAGTCCTTTAGTCCACACACCAATTCACTCATGCTTTTGTTGTTGGTTCAGTTTGGAAAAATGTTTAAAATATGGGAAAGTTTAGAGGATAGCAAACACCCATGCTTCAACATTCTGAATTACTAAATGTTAATATTTTGTTATAATTTTTCAAGATCATTTTTACTGAATTTTTAGAAATAATTTCAAACTCTGCTTGGCTCATCCCTCATCCCAGCCATCCTTCACCACTCCAGAGACAATGACTGTGGTAAATTTTATTTATAGCCTTTCTGAACATTTTCATACTTCTACTAAGGGAAAAATATGTAGTACTCTTCTACATGATTTAAAAAAATTGATTATAATTGGTATTATTTTGTATTTATGTTCTGAGATATTATGTTTTATTCAGTTTAGTTCAGTTCAGTCTCTCAGTCGTGTCTGATTCTTTGTGATCCCATGGACTATAGCCCGCCAAGCTCCTCTGTTCATGGCATTCTCCAGGCAAGAATACTCTAGTGGGTTGCTATGCCCTTCTCCAGGGGCTCTTCATGACCAGAGGATTGAACCTGGGTCTCCTGTACTGCAGGCAGATTCTTTACTGTCTGAGCCATCAGGGAAGAGCATTTTATAGGTTGGTACATATTAATTATAATGGCTCAATGGTATTTCACATATAAATACACTAACATTTAGTAGTGCATTTTATCCCTTTATTGAAAAATTCCTAAAAAGAGTTCTGTATATGCTATGTAACTACTTCATTTTTTTCCCTCTAATTCCATTTTTGAAATTTGAAACAAAAATTTTATTGGATTATAGTTGATTTACAATGTTGTTAATTTCTGTCGTATAGCAAAAGGAATCAGTTACACATGCACATATATCCATTTCTTTTTAGACTCTTTTCCTAATTACATTGTTACATAACACTGTGCAGAGTCCAGTGTATAGTATAGCACAGATATACAATATAGTTAGTCATAATTTTTAAAGGTTATGCTCTATAGTTATATTATAAACTATTGGCTATATTCATTGTGGTGTACAATATATCCATGGAGCTTATTTATTTTATACATAGTATTTGGTACATCTTAGTCTCCTACCCCTATCTTACCCCCCCCCTTCTATCCGCACACTGGTAGCCACTAATTTGTTCTCTGTATCTGTAAGTCTGCTTCTGTTTTGTTATAGTCACTAGTTTGTTGTGTTTTACTCCTCATTCTCTCTTGGACCTTTTCCAGTAAAGATTCTGCCTGCCCTCCATTATTCTTATCTTAGTCACAAGTAACCACCATATTACCATGTCCCTTCTACTTCATATGGCTCTGGGTCATCGTTTCTTTTTTCTTTAGAGGTTTTTCAATAGCTTCTTCAATGCCAGTTTCTGTCACTTCTTTCGAAACTTCAGAGCACTTGGTTTGTAAACTAGTGATATTTCATTTTCCTTGAATACAGAATACTCTGGCAGCATCGGAACAAAATACTTGAACTAGTTCGTCATCCACGTTTATGTAGTCTGGATATTATGTTTTATTCAGTTTAGTCTCTCAGTGTCTGATTCTTTGTGATCCCATGGACTATGGAGCTCCTCTGTTCATGGCATTCTCCAGGCAAGAATACTCTAGTGGGTTGCTATGCCCTTCTCCAGGGGCTCTTCATGACCAGAGGATTGAACCTGGGTCTCCTGTACTGCAGGCAGATTCTTTACTGTCTGAGCCATCAGGGAAGAGCATTTTATAGGTTGGTACATATTAATTATAATGGCTCAATGGTATTTCACATATAAATACACTAACATTTAGTAGTGCATTTTATCCCTTTATTGAAAAATTCCTAAAAAGAGTTCTGTATATGCTATGTAACTACTTCATTTTTTTCCCTCTAATTCCATTTTTGAAATTTGAAACAAAAATTTTATTGGATTATAGTTGATTTACAATGTTGTTAATTTCTGTCGTATAGCAAAAGGAATCAGTTACACATGCACATATATCCATTTCTTTTTAGACTCTTTTCCTAATTACATTGTTACATAACACTGTGCAGAGTCCAGTGTATAGTATAGCACAGATATACAATATAGTTAGTCATAATTTTTAAAGGTTATGCTCTATAGTTATATTATAAACTATTGGCTATATTCATTGTGGTGTACAATATATCCATGGAGCTTATTTATTTTATACATAGTATTTGGTACATCTTAGTCTCCTACCCCTATCTTACCCCTCCCCACTTCTATCCGCACACTGGTAGCCACTAATTTGTTCTCTGTATCTGTAAGTCTGCTTCTGTTTTGTTATAGTCACTAGTTTGTTGTGTTTTACTCCTCATTCTCTCTTGGACCTTTTCCAGTAAAGATTCTGCCTGCCCTCCATTATTCTTATCTTAGTCACAAGTAACCACCATATTACCATGTCCCTTCTACTTCATATGGCTCTGGGTCATCGTTTCTTTTTTCTTTAGAGGTTTTTCAATAGCTTCTTCAATGCCAGTTTCTGTCACTTCTTTCGAAACTTCAGAGCACTTGGTTTGTAAACTAGTGATATTTCATTTTCCTTGAATACAGAATACTCTGGCAGCATCGGAACAAAATACTTGAAATTCTAGTTCGTCATCCACGTTTATCTCCAGGGTCTCAACTGGCGTCTTCTCAGGTTTAGGAATAGAGGCATTCTCTCTCTTTTTTTTCGTATCTGACATCTAGCAGTCTTTTCAGTTGACATTCTTTAAATGTAATATTTGCTCTAGAGTGGTTACTTGCCCTCTTGGTACTGTTGTTTAAGGGGAGTAATAAAGTAGTAATTAAATTTTTACTTTGTTTTCCATTTGAATTCATGGGTTCCAAGTCCAATGCAAGGTCCTTCCGTAATGGCACCACAACCCATGACTTACATCCAACCAGACTTATGAACCAGCAATCCTTCCGCCGCATCCACAAGAAATAATGTATGTTTGGACTGTTGTTGCTCTGGCCTTTGGTAGATGTGTACAGTCACTGGAGGCAAGACCAGTGTTAGAACAGAGTTTTACAATCTTCATTGTTCTCTCATAGAAGAAAAACAAATTCAAACATTTTCAGCATTTAAAAAAGATAAAACTGTGCAAACCTAATTCTCTACAAAATTGTGTTGTTAAACCTCAACTGAATTCTGATATGTAGTCAGCAAGCCTTTTATTCATTCACTCAACAAGCACGGAAGAGGTGGGTCACTCAGTATGGAGGCTTTAGGGACAACTTTCCTAAGGAAGTGATGTGGGGAAACAAACCAGTGAAGCGTTCTGGGCTTTGGCTGAGCCAGGAGAAAAGTAAATTGAGAATGAGAAATATACTAGAAAGATCTAAGACAAACAAGTGATTTGATTCACATGGGCTTATTAGCTGGGGATATACTGATCAGCAACACATAGGAGATCTGCTATGGACTTTGGAACGCTGGGTCTGTGCAGACTCTAACTTCTTGCTGATTTGGTTGCCCAGCTGTAACATGCCCTTTTCATCCTCAGAGCCACGAGAATAATCGTCGAACAGGGCTGTGACTGAAACCAGTCACAAGTAACCACCATATTACCATGTCCCTTCTACTTCATATGGCTCTGGGTCATCGTTTTCTTTAGAGGTTTTTCAATAGCTTCTTCAATGCCAGTTTCTGTCACTTCTTTCGAAACTTCAGAGCACTTGGTTTGTAAACTAGTGATATTTCATTTTCCTTGAATACAGAATACTCTGGCAGCATCGGAACAAAATACTTGAAATTCTAGTTCGTCATCCACGTTTATCTCCAGGGTCTCAACTGGCGTCTTCTCAGGTTTAGGAATAGAGGCATTCTCTCTCTTTTTTTTCGTATCTGACATCTAGCAGTCTTTTCAGTTGACATTCTTTAAATGTAATATTTGCTCTAGAGTGGTTACTTGCCCTCTTGGTACTGTTGTTTAAGGGGAGTAATAAAGTAGTAATTAAATTTTTACTTTGTTTTCCATTTGAATTCATGGGTTCCAAGTCCAATGCAAGGTCCTTCCGTAATGGCACCACAACCCATGACTTACATCCAACCAGACTTATGAACCAGCAATCCTTCCGCCGCATCCACAAGAAATAATGTATGTTTGGACTGTTGTTGCTCTGGCCTTTGGTAGATGTGTACAGTCACTGGAGGCAAGACCAGTGTTAGAACAGAGTTTTACAATCTTCATTGTTCTCTCATAGAAGAAAAACAAATTCAAACATTTTCAGCATTTAAAAAAGATAAAACTGTGCAAACCTAATTCTCTACAAAATTGTGTTGTTAAACCTCAACTGAATTCTGATATGTAGTCAGCAAGCCTTTTATTCATTCACTCAACAAGCACGGAAGAGGTGGGTCACTCAGTATGGAGGCTTTAGGGACAACTTTCCTAAGGAAGTGATGTGGGGAAACAAACCAGTGAAGCGTTCTGGGCTTTGGCTGAGCCAGGAGAAAAGTAAATTGAGAATGAGAAATATACTAGAAAGATCTAAGACAAACAAGTGATTTGATTCACATGGGCTTATTAGCTGGGGATATACTGATCAGCAACACATAGGAGATCTGCTATGGACTTTGGAACGCTGGGTCTGTGCAGACTCTAACTTCTTGCTGATTTGGTTGCCCCCCAGCTGTAACATGCCCTTTTCATCCTCAGAGCCACGAGAATAATCGTCGAACAGGGCTGTGACTGAAACCAGCCCGTGCTAATATCATTGCCTGTAAACACCTGGAGGCTTCAGCACTGAATAAAAGCAGACTGGTGGATGTGTTCAGGGCCTTGACCCAAAAGGTCTTGAGCCTCTGGTTCCCGTCCTTTCTCTGTATGTGTGTGTTTCTTATCGTCTCGCTGCAGCTGCTACTCTCTGTGCACCACCTGGCTGATGAGCTGCAGCAAAGTGATACCTGAGTTGAATACTAAGACTTAAAAATGGGTAGTCAGTCAATGGAGTGGGGAAAGGATATTCCAGATGAGCATATAAACAGATAGGAAAGCCAAAGAACCATGGGAGATCAAAGGAGGGAACAATTAATTCAGGGATTAAAGGTCTCAGGGCCTGCCTGTGTGGCATTGCATATCAACTGTTAAAGAGAACTGCAACTAGTGGATGTATACATGATAGAAGTTTGACAGTAGAGGTAGAGAAAATAGCTTAAGCACAAAAGTGGAAGCAGGCAGTGGTAGCATGAATGAACTACAGATGAACCATATGGGAGTGTGTCATGACCCAGGTGTTCATTGCCTCAGTATTTTTCTCTAGAAGTCTTTACAAGGTTTCTTCCTTCAGTTTTCAGATCATGCCCTTGGGGCCTCTTGGTTCCTGAATGTTTTAAGAGGCCTGCCAAAGCTTCAAGCATTAGATAATGAGAAAACTGATCAGAGTTTTATATAAAAATGTTTGTAATTTATTTTATAACCACAAGGAAAAATATGTGGAAATAATGAAATATATATCTGTCATCTTTCATGCAGACAGAATCCATACAGAAGTACCAAAGCAAAACAGATGCCGAATCAAAGGTCAAAACAAATGATGATTTTCTACAGCCTGAATTGAATCATACACATCTCCCAAGTAATAATAAACATTCATTTTGACATTCAATACTCTTGAGATTCTTCAATTCAGTGTTTTTGAGGTGATGCGCTCTCTTGTTTTAATAGTTTTCCTTGAAACTTTATCCTGAAAAATTATAAAAAACTAAAGCTAATATCAATATCCTCTATTAAATAACACAAAGACCTTAGAACACCTTTAAAGTATAAGGGCATTCCCTCCCAACTTACTGAACCAAAAGTCCCCTTTAAAAGCTAATATCAATATCCATTTTTGGGTGAAAAAGCAGACTGGTGGATGTGTTCAGGGCCTTGACCCAAAAGGTCTTGAGCCTCTGGTTCCCGTCCTTTCTCTGTATGTGTGTGTTTCTTATCGTCTCGCTGCAGCTGCTACTCTCTGTGCACCACCTGGCTGATGAGCTGCAGCAAAGTGATACCTGAGTTGAATACTAAGACTTAAAATGGGTAGTCAGTCAATGGAGTGGGGAAAGGATATTCCAGATGAGCATATAAACAGATAGGAAAGCCAAAGAACCATGGGAGATCAAAGGAGGGAACAATTAATTCAGGGATTAAAGGTCTCAGGGCCTGCCTGTGTGGCATTGCATATCAACTGTTAAAGAGAACTGCAACTAGTGGATGTATACATGATAGAAGTTTGACAGTAGAGGTAGAGAAAATAGCTTAAGCACAAAAGTGGAAGCAGGCAGTGGTAGCATGAATGAACTACAGATGAACCATATGGGAGTGTGTCATGACCCAGGTGTTCATTGCCTCAGTATTTTTCTCTAGAAGTCTTTACAAGGTTTCTTCCTTCAGTTTTCAGATCATGCCCTTGGGGCCTCTTGGTTCCTGAATGTTTTAAGAGGCCTGCCAAAGCTTCAAGCATTAGATAATGAGAAAACTGATCAGAGTTTTATATAAAAATGTTTGTAATTTATTTTATAACCACAAGGAAAAATATGTGGAAATAATGAAATATATATCTGTCATCTTTCATGCAGACAGAATCCATACAGAAGTACCAAAGCAAAACAGATGCCGAATCAAAGGTCAAAACAAATGATGATCTCTCTACAGCCTGAATTGAATCATACACATCTCCCAAGTAATAATAAACATTCATTTTGACATTCAATACTCTTGAGATTCTTCAATTCAGTGTTTTTGAGGTGATGCGCTCTCTTGTTTTAATAGTTTTCCTTGAAACTTTATCCTGAAAAATTATAAAAAACTAAAGCTAATATCAATATCCTCTATTAAATAACACAAAGACCTTAGAACACCTTTAAAGTATAAGGGCATTCCCTCCCAACTTACTGACAGTGGTGGCCCAATATTTTAGCTGTGTCCCCAATTAAAAGTGTTAGAGAGAAACGTTTTTGTTTTCACTTGGCAATGTATTCACATATTCTTTGTTCACCATCCCTTCTTTCATTGGAATCATTTCCCTCTTCTCGAAGTACATCTTTCAGAAGTTTACTTAGTATAGTTATGCTTATGATAAACCCAGTTTTTATTGGAAAATATATTGCTCCATACTCATTATTTTTAAACTAAATTTTAAATTAATATGCACATACAAACTCATTCTTGTTTGAATTTTTTTTGTGGACAAATGTGGATCTGTCTCTTGGGTAAATACCTAGGAGTAGAACGGCTGTGTCATAGAGTAGGTGTTTATCTAAAATTAAAACGGCCAGGACTTCCCTGGTGGTCCAGTGGTTAAGAATCTGCCTGTCAATACAGGGTATGTGAGTTCAATCCCTGGTCAGGGAGCTAAGATCCCACATGCTGCAAAGTAAGTAAGCCTGTGAACCCTAACTACAGAAGCCTACACGCCACAGTTAGAGAGTCTCATGTGTTGTAATTAGAGAAGCCTACAATGATGACCCAGCACAGCCAAAAAATTAAAACTGCCAAAAGTTTTTCAAAAGGACTGTACCACTTTATTCCACCAGCAATGTAAGAAAATTCTATTGCTTCAAATTCTGGCCAAAATTAATGCTGTTAGTGTTTTAAATTTTGGCCATTCTGGTGAGTTTGTAAATAATATGACATAGTGGTTTAATTTACCCTTCCCTGATGACTAAGCAACTTTTCATATACTTATTGGCCATTGCAACATCTCTTTTACTGTGTGACGTGTTCAACTGTTTTTCTCATTTTAATGTTTTTCTTTGTTTTTGAGTCCCCCCTCTCTTTGGCTGCACTACATAACTTGCAGGATCCTAGTCCCCCAATTTGGAATCGAACCTGTGCTCCCTGCAGTGGAAGTGGGGAGTCCTAACCACTGAACAGTGAGGGAATTCATGACTTTTATGTTTAGATCTATGATCCATCTAAAATATGTTTTTGTGTTTGGTGACAGATACGGGTAGAGGTTAACTTTTTCTATATAGTTGTCCACTTGTTCTTGCACCATTTGGGAAAAACAAATTCCTTTCATCTTGGATTGTCTTGGGACATTTCCCCAAAACCAACTGACAACATATTTATGTATTTGTGTTTTGTTTTGTTTCATTGATCCAAAGATCTGTCCTTAGTCCAATAATACACTGTCTTAACTTTTATAGTTTCCTTTAGGTCTCAAAATCAGGCAGTATTAGTCTTGTAGCTTTATTCATATTTTTCAAGATTGTTTCAGGTATTCAGGTTTTCTTTGAATTATGTAAAATATTACAATCAACTGATCAATTTCTATGAAAAAAAAAAGGACTCAGAGAACATGCTGCTTATGACATTGAATCTATCATATAATCAATTTGAGAAAACAGACATGTAGACATCCTAACAATAGCAGTACTTCCAAATCATTAACATGGTGTAATTCTCAATTTATTTCTTCAGGCAGTCTTTAACTTCTCTCTACCGATACAGGGTTTTCAAAAGTTACTACCACTTTTCATTATATAACTACTAAGTATTTTATGTTTTTTAATTCTAACATAATGGTATTCTTTAATTTCATATTCTAAGCTTTTGTTACTACTATATAGAGGTTCTGTCATCCACCACCATCCATATTCCAAGGCCTCAAGCATTGCCACTGTCTCTAGTCCTCATCCCCTTCACAGTTGAACTCTACTGTCCCTCCCAATCTTTCCACCCCTCCAACGCCTTCCCTTTCCCCAGTCCAATAGCCCTGCCTGCTTCATCAATTCTTCAACTCTCACCCCGCCTATAGTTGCACCCTCTTTCCAGTCCTCCAAACCCGCAGTCAAACCCTGTCTTTCACCACTCAGTCCAGTTCAAAGCCCTGCACACATTCCTCTGCCCCACCCTTCTCCCCAGTCCTTCACTGCCCTAGCTTCTCTCTAGTCCGTTAAATCTTCACGTAGGGCTTCCCAGGTGCTAAGTGGTAAAGAATCCGCCTGCTAATGCAAGAGATGCAGGTTCAATCCCTGGGTAAGGAAGATTTCCCTAGAGAAGGAATGGTAACCCACTCCACTATTCTTGCCTGGGAAATCCCATAGAGAGAGGAGCCTGGCTGGGCTACAGTCCATGGGATTGCAAAAGATCTAGCGACTGAACAACTGCCTCCCTCTTCCACTTCTTTATCCTGGCCTTGTTTCTTTACTACTTTAGCACTACTTGCCACACAAGTACTTATTAGCTATTCTACATACATAATCTCATTTAATCTATACAAAAGCCTTGTCGGTACTCGTTATTCTCATTTTTAAATGATTTAGGTAATGTCTTCACCTATGTTCCTTTCTTACCCTGTGCAGACGAGAGAGAGACATCTATGTTTCTTCCTGATGGTTTAGTCACTAAGTTGCGTCTGGCTCTTTTCGCGACCCAAAGGACTGTAGCCCACCAGGCTCCTCTGTCTATGGGATTTTCCTGGCAAGAATACCGAGCGGGCTGCCTTTTCCCAGGACTCGGTATCGGTCTTTCCTGTAGAGCCAGATTCGCCTCTGCAGCCCTTCCATGCTTGTCACTCACCTGCTCTCAACCAATTAGAGCCCAAGATTGAGCGACTCGAGGGGCAGGGGCGGGTACTTCCTGTAAGTCAACGAATAAATGAACTCACAAGCGAGGGGCGGGCCTGCAGTTGTGAGCGAGCCAATTACAGGCACCTAGCGACAGGAGGCTCGCGAGGCTGTTAGTTGCGCGTTTGCTTCCCCAAAATGGCGGCTTCTAAGAACGGTTGTGGCTTGGGAGAAATGGCCGCAGGGGACGCGAGGCGACTCCATCTGGGGATTCCTGAAGCCGTTTTTGTGGTAAGAGGCAATCTGGTGATCGGTATCTTGATGCTACGCTGTTGGCTACCCCTTCCTTCTTGGCCCCACCCTGGCCTGGGGGGAGGGGGAAGAAGTTAACCCAGAGGACGTGGGAGGGAGCGCTTCGTCCTCTGTCCCCCTCCGCACCGGGACGGCCCAAACTGTATCGGGACCTGCTTGGCGGGATGCGATCCGGGAAGGTCCCGGACGCTGAGGGGCGCGGGGCTGGACAACTCGGGCCCGGAGGCGGAGCCGCTCTGAGGACCGCCTCCCCGGCCACCGGAGACCTGAGATTTCGACTCTGCTTCCCAGAAAAGGGGAGGCGGTGCTTGCGACTCAGCCTGGATGCTTGCGAGACGAATGCATAGATGGTGACGGGGTATCGTGTGTAGGCAGAGGGGTTCGGGCTCAGCCGTGAAGATAGGAAACGACACCTAGTGTGCTGAAGGGCTGGGTGGCCTGTTGCTTCGGAAGAAGACCGATGGGGACGTTGGGCGGGGAGAATCGTTAAGGCCTTGTGTGGCGGCCTGCTAGGCATTTAGGCTTTAGCCCTTCGGCCACGGGCGGTCGCTCGAAGGTGTCTAAGTGAAGCCACTATGTAATCGCACTTGCTTTTAGGTACACGGTTCTAACCGTGTATGCAGTACACTGTGTGCAGTTCACAGAGGAAGCAAAGAATGCCATGTTGGAGGGTTCACTGAACAGAGGGACTAAACCAAGGCCAGAGAGAAGCAAGTAGTTGCTTTCCATCTTGTCTCTCCATAAGGTTGTCCTCGAAGTAGTACTGGGAAACGGTTTGAATAATGAGAGAACCTGATTCGTGTTCCAAGCCGGTATCACTCATCTTTCTCCACTCAGTTCTGGTTGAACCTATGTAAAATCTTAATGTAAATTTCTCAGCCTTTTGTATCCATATCGTCTTATCTCTGCCTTTTTGTTGATGATATCTTCCACTATTCAAAACACCCATTTCCTTTTTTTCTAAATTTTTATTTTTTTTACAGAGCTTTGTTGTTTACTGCCACACATCAACCTGAATCCGCCACAGGTGTACACATGTACCTTCCACCCATTTCGTTTATTTAGACCATTATTATATATACTCCATGTATATTTGTATTCGATGACTCAGTTTTGTACTGTTTTCTTTAGTTATTTTGCCTTTTTCTCCCTGAGCTGTGCCATTTATTTCTTTCCACTCATCTCCCAGCTAATTGTCATCAAGAGACAAAATTTGTTGAATACCGGGCCCATTCCTGATGCTTTTACAAAACTCAGTAAGAGGCAAGTACTGTTATTCTCATTTTGTACATGTTCAAACTGAGGCACAGAGCCCTTGAGTAACTATCCCCAAGTCACACAGTGTATAAGTGAGTCATCCAAGCTTTGAACTAGGGCAATCTGTGGCCCATCTCCTATTTACTCAGCCTGGATGCTTGCGAGACGAATGCATAGATGGTGACGGGGTATCGTGTAGGCAGAGGGGTTCGGCTCAGCCGTGAAGATAGGAAACGACACCTAGTGTGCTGAAGGGCTGGGTGGCCTGTTGCTTCGGAAGAAGACCGATGGGGACGTTGGGCGGGGAGAATCGTTAAGGCCTTGTGTGGCGGCCTGCTAGGCATTTAGGCTTTAGCCCTTCGGCCACGGGCGGTCGCTCGAAGGTGTCTAAGTGAAGCCACTATGTAATCGCACTTGCTTTTAGGTACACGGTTCTAACCGTGTATGCAGTACACTGTGTGCAGTTCACAGAGGAAGCAAAGAATGCCATGTTGGAGGGTTCACTGAACAGAGGGACTAAACCAAGGCCAGAGAGAAGCAAGTAGTTGCTTTCCATCTTGTCTCTCCATAAGGTTGTCCTCGAAGTAGTACTGGGAAACGGTTTGAATAATGAGAGAACCTGATTCGTGTTCCAAGCCGGTATCACTCATCTTTCTCCACTCAGTTCTGGTTGAACCTATGTAAAATCTTAATGTAAATTTCTCAGCCTTTTGTATCCATATCGTCTTATCTCTGCCTTTTTGTTGATGATATCTTCCACTATTCAAAACACCCATTTCCTTTTTCTAAATTTTTATTTTTTTTACAGAGCTTTGTTGTTTACTGCCACACATCAACCTGAATCCGCCACAGGTGTACACATGTACCTTCCACCCATTTCGTTTATTTAGACCATTATTATATATACTCCATGTATATTTGTATTCGATGACTCAGTTTTGTACTGTTTTCTTTAGTTATTTTGCCTTTTTCTCCCTGAGCTGTGCCATTTATTTCTTTCCACTCATCTCCCAGCTAATTGTCATCAAGAGACAAAATTTGTTGAATACCGGGCCCATTCCTGATGCTTTTACAAAACTCAGTAAGAGGCAAGTACTGTTATTCTCATTTTGTACATGTTCAAACTGAGGCACAGAGCCCTTGAGTAACTATCCCCAAGTCACACAGTGTATAAGTGAGTCATCCAAGCTTTGAACTAGGGCAATCTGTGGGCTCCTTACCTCTACTTCTATGCCATGCTCTGCCATTGGGAGGAAAGTGAGGTCACTATCTTGCTTGCTGTCATTTCTCCTGATCCTAGCACAGTGCCTGACACGCAGTATAAGCTCATAACTAAATGTTGGATTAAATTTCCATTGTACTTTAAAATCCTGTGTTCATGGTGCTCAATGAGTCATGGTTTCAGAAATCTAATTGAGGACTTTATCAAAGGGCTATATGAAGTGTTATCTTTTTTTAAAGATTTGTTTATGTATTTATTTATTTTTGGGCGGGGGTTGGGGAGGGAGTGGAGCAGGCGGGCCACTTCTATTGGTCTTTCATTTCTCTATTTTCATCCATCTTTGTTCTTTGGCTCCTGTGGGCCTCCCATCGCGGTGGCGTCTGTCGCTGCAGAGCACCGGCTCTGGGCGCGTGCGCTCCAGAGCTCCAGCTCGGTGATTGGACACATGGGTCCAGCCGCTCTGCGGCACGTGGGATCTTCCCAGGCCAGGGCTCGAACCGCCGCCCCTTGCACTGCAAGGTGGTGTCCTTACCCACTGGACCACCAGGGGAAGCCCCTGAAGTGTTATCTTAAAATGAATTTCTATCAATATGATATAATAAACAACCAAGGTTATATAAATATTTTTATGTTCCCAAACTAACTGGAATAGCCTGGTATTTTAGAAAGAACATTGGTTTCTAAACAGACCAGAGCTTGAATCCTGCCTCTATTTCCCATTTGTTGCTTATCTTGAGCATATTATTTTACAACTTTGAGCCTCTCACCATTATTATATATACTCCATGTATATTTGTATTCGATGACTCAGTTTTGTACTGTTTTCTTTAGTTATTTTGCCTTTTTCTCCCTGAGCTGTGCCATTTATTTCTTTCCACTCATCTCCCAGCTAATTGTCATCAAGAGACAAAATTTGTTGAATACCGGGCCCATTCCTGATGCTTTTACAAAACTCAGTAAGAGGCAAGTACTGTTATTCTCATTTTGTACATGTTCAAACTGAGGCACAGAGCCCTTGAGTAACTATCCCCAAGTCACACAGTGTATAAGTGAGTCATCCAAGCTTTGAACTAGGGCAATCTGTGGGCTCCTTACCTCTACTTCTATGCCATGCTCTGCCATTGGGAGGAAAGTGAGGTCACTATCTTGCTTGCTGTCATTTCTCCTGATCCTAGCACAGTGCCTGACACGCAGTATAAGCTCATAACTAAATGTTGGATTAAATTTCCATTGTACTTTAAAATCCTGTGTTCATGGTGCTCAATGAGTCATGGTTTCAGAAATCTAATTGAGGACTTTATCAAAGGGCTATATGAAGTGTTATCTTTTTTTAAAGATTTGTTTATGTATTTATTTATTTTTGGGCGGGGGTTGGGGAGGGAGTGGAGCAGGCGGGCCACTTCTATTGGTCTTTCATTTCTCTATTTTCATCCATCTTTGTTCTTTGGCTCCTGTGGGCCTCCCATCGCGGTGGCGTCTGTCGCTGCAGAGCACCGGCTCTGGGCGCGTGCGCTCCAGAGCTCCAGCTCGGTGATTGGACACATGGGTCCAGCCGCTCTGCGGCACGTGGGATCTTCCCAGGCCAGGGCTCGAACCGCCGCCCCTTGCACTGCAAGGTGGTGTCCTTACCCACTGGACCACCAGGGGAAGCCCCTGAAGTGTTATCTTAAAATGAATTTCTATCAATATGATATAATAAACAACCAAGGTTATATAAATATTTTTATGTTCCCAAACTAACTGGAATAGCCTGGTATTTTAGAAAGAACATTGGTTTCTAAACAGACCAGAGCTTGAATCCTGCCTCTATTTCCCATTTGTTGCTTATCTTGAGCATATTATTTTACAACTTTGAGCCTCTCTGTTTTTTTTTTTTTTAACTGAAATAGGTTTAACATTACTTACAGATTTCCTCTGAGAACCAGAGAATGTGCTTTCAATATTGCAAGTAGATGCTTAATGTTTTGAGGCACGCTCAGTGAAGCACCCAACTCTGCTCGTGGTGGATGTAAAAGAGGTTTATTAGGCTGGCTTTACACCGGTGGGTCCAAGGCCTTCATTTAGCCAAGGACCCCAAGCAAAACGTGTGGCTCATATTTATACCTAAAGCCTACGCGCATAAACCCATATCCCCAACTCCTGAGGTTGCCTAGGAGACTTTAAGAAAAAAAATATGATCTGGTAACAATCACAATAGTACAATCGAAAATCATCTAAGCATATCGCTTAGCCTGTCTATAACATAAACTGATTAACTAAAATCACAAATGGCAGTTTATCTTATGACAGATATTCCGTTTTCATGGCCGAGGGGAGGCTTGGGTACAAGGCCTTCCTGGTCAGTTTCTCACCAGCCCTGGAGGCCTAGTGGACAGTTAATTTTTCATCTCCATGGCTCCCCAGTCCAAACACTGTCCAGAGGTCACTGAAAGTGTAACGTGGAGTCCTCTTCCTCAAGATGGAGTTCGTTCAGTCAGGGCAGCCAGCTTCTTTCTTACAGGTTACACTCAGTAAGGATTAACAGGGAATAATCAATGCTAACAGGGAGTAATTCAGTTTAACAAGTAAATCACTTAAAATCACTGACAAGTAAATCTAAGTAAATTATTTCATATTATATGTCCCCTTTTATACTTAATATATATTCATTTCTGTGCATGGTACGCATTCAGTGTACCATAATGGATAGAGGTCAGACTATGCCTTTTCCCCATTGCCGTTGATATAGCAATTTTTTTTTCTTTCTCTGATTTAATTGTTCCGTTTCCCTCTTATCTGTTTGTTGTCCTCTCCATCTCTCAACATCTAATTCAGATATGACCTCACTGTAATTTTTCCTGACCTCCACCCCAGGACAGGATTCTTGGCACTTTTATCTGTTCCCTTAGACATATCTAATGCTTGTTGAACACTTACGAGCTATTGTGTACTCTTCTCTTTTACATGTGGTAACTCATTTAATCCCCGTGAGGAAGAGGCACTTTTTTTTTTTTACAGATGAGGAAATTGAGGCCAAGAGAAGGGTTAAACAACTTGCCCATGGTCATTGCAGCTAGTATGTGATGAAACCAGCATTCAAGCCATGCAGCCCCTGTTCTTAGCCACAGATTTTTGTTTTTATAGTTCATTCACCTTACTAGTGTCTAAACTTTTAATAATATGTGCTAGAAACTTATTTCTTTTCCTACAGTGATCCTGCTGGAAAGATGCTATCTCTATTTTATCTCCAAAATACTATCTCCTTGCATTTTATCTCCATGTAGAACTCAGCTGTTACCTCATCCTCACCTTTTCAATTTCTTGTACAGTGTCTAGCTTCATGGTTCTCTCCTTTGCTGTGTTTCTCTTCTTTCTTCTTGCCTTGTTTTGGCTAAAATACTCCCTTAGAGCTAGTAAGCATATGTGCTTAGTTGCTTCAGTCATGTCTGAGTCTTTGTGACCCCACAGACTATAGCCTGCCAGGCTCCTCTATCCATGGGATTTTCCCGGCAAGAATACCGGAGTGGGTTGGTTGCCATGCCCTCCTCCAGGGGGTCTTCCCCACCCAGGGATCAAACCCTTGTCTCCTGCATATCCTGTGTTGTGGGCCAATTCTTTGACCTGCTGAGCCATCGGGGAAGTTCTAGCTAGTAAGCATGGATAAGAATACTGATGTAGAATTCCCAGAAACTGTAAGATAATTGGATTTAACTTACTTGTATTGAAGGACTAAAGTTCTTTAAACTATTAGAAGGCTCTTATAGAATCTCTTGTTTCCATATAGTTTCACTTAGTTCCTGATCATTATCTAATTAACTAGCTTTTCTTCATGGACCAGCATCTGTAGTAGGCCTTAAAAATACTGTTCAGTTTTATTGTTTTTCTTTTTCTTATTCCTGTTACAAAAGATTGTTTTGTTTGCCTTTTAGCCATGGGCTTTCCTGGTAGCTCAGACAGTAAAGAATCTACCTGCAATGCGGGAGACTTGGGTTCCAGCCTTGAGTTGGGAAGATCCTCTGATGAAGGAAATGGCAACCCACTCCAGCATTCTTGCCTGGAGAATTCCATGGACAGAGGAGGCTGGCAGGCTACAGTCCGTGGACTCACAAAGAGTTGGACACAACTGAGCGACTAACACTCATACTTAGGCTTACTTTATTTCAATCAGTTGATACTTAGGAAACAATTGTGACTTGTCTTGAGAACCTAGTTACCATATTTAGCATGATTTCTGTGGCAGAACTGGTTGAGTTAAACTTTGAAGTAATGAAATGGATAATTTTGGCACACAACCTGTTGAATCCTTTTGTGGCTAAGGCACATGACTAAGTGACATATTTGTTAATAATTTTTGTATTTAAAACAAGTGCTGCATGGAAAATGTATTAAAGCAGCAAGGTCATCTTTCTTTCCCTATATATAACTAAAAGAGAGAGGTGGAAGAAGAATAAATTAGCTACATAACTTAAAAAATTAAAAACAAGTCTTTGGCAGAAAAAACACAAACTCTCCCCCCTTCCCCACCACAGCTTTTTTTGTTTTAAAAAATAAAGCTAAGGCAGTCAAAAATAAGAGGTATGAATTCTAAAATTTATAGTATCTTTTTTTGGTATTAAAGGAAGATGTAGATTCCTTCATGAAACAGCCTGGGAATGAGACTGCAGATACGGTACTGAAGAAGCTGGATGAACAGTACCAGAAGTATAAGTTTATGGAGCTCAATCTTGCTCAAAAGAAACGGAGGCAAGTGTAAAATTTTCTATTTAATATTTTATAGCTTAAACTTTTAAAAGATTGAAGCATAATTTGCATATAGATAAAATGTGTGTTGCGTGTTCAGTTTTATGAATTCTGATAAATGTATCCATTTCTGTAACCGCTGCTCAAATAAATATCTGGAACATTTCTGTTACCTCAGGAAGTTTACTCTCACCCCTTTCTGGCCAACCATGCCCTCTCTTAGAGACAACCACTGTTCTGATTATTTTCACCATAAATTAGCTTTGTCTGTTCTTAAACTTCATATAAATGGAACCATATAGTAAGTACTGTTCTATGTCAAGCTTCTTACAGTTAGTATAATGCTTTGAGAGTCATCATCCATAGTACTGTGTGTGTTGGCAAATTAGTTTCTATTTAGTGCTGAGTCATTTTTCATTGTGGATTTACCACAGTTTTTGTCTGTTTTTATCTGTTTGCTCATCTGGACATTTGGGTTGTATCCCCATTTGGTTTTAAATCTTTGCATGAACATATTTTCATTTCTCCTGGGTAACTATCTAAGGGGCAGGATTATGTTTAATTTTATGAGAAACTGCCAGAAATCCTCCTAGGTGGCTCTAGCGTATTGCATTGCCACCAGCAATGTATGGGAGTTCCAGTTGTTCTTCATTCTTGTCAGCACTTGGTATTGTCGGTCTAAAGGTGCTTTTGAAAACTTAACAGAACGAATACTGAAGTCCTTATTCCACAGTATCTAGGATCATAGCATCTTAAATGCCTGCTTCATTCTTTTCATTTTGCTGATGAGATGACAGACCACAGAAGTTATGACTTTCCCAAGACTTCATAACTGATAGGCTTGGGCTAAAAGTGTTCATGTTCTCAATCCTTTCTTTTTATAGTAGTTTATGCGGTCAATTCACAGTAATAAATACTTATGGACACCTGCTCTACACATTGCCAACATTCTGATGTCAAATATTATGGAATTTCTAATAGGTGCCAGATACTGTTTTGGGTAAAATAAGGTCCAATATCTGCCTTTAACAAGGCTGTAGTCTAGAGGCGTGATAGGTTTGTAAATAAAAGAAGTACACAAGTCTAGCAGTGATCTGAAGGGAGAGGGGAAACTCCCATGAGGAGCAAGTGGCTGTGTCGGATTTGAAGGCTGGTTATGAATTTAAAGGCAGACCAAAGCGGGGAAGGGTCGTCTGGGCATGAGGTACCACTTAGGCAAAGATACAAAAGTTTGTTTTTAGATGTGAATTCCTCTTTCATTTTTTAAGTGGATACACTGTTTGACTTATCACCATTTAATTTTTTATTATTATTATTTTTTTTCATTTAATTTTGATGTACTTTGATTTAACAGTTTTTTTCCTTAATGGTTAGTGTTTTTTGTGTCCTGTTTAAGAAATATCCCAAGTTCAAGAAGGTGTTCTCTTAATAGTTTATTCTCAAAGCTTTCTTCACATTTATATCGATAATCTGTGGGTTATTCAGAAGGATGTTGCTAAATTTCAAAGCAGTTATGGGGTTTTCAAGTATGTTTCTTTGCCCTTTCTGTTTGATAGCTGTATCTGTAGTCTTGTTCATAGTCAAGTTTTTCTTTTCTTTTGTTTCTTTTTCTTTCTTCCTTTTTTTTTTTTGGTAACACTATTTCATAGGTTTCTGTATTGTTTCTTCATTAAGAGGCAGATAGTATCTAGTTCTCTCTTATGATGATAATTCTATAACCATTAATTATGCTTTGCAAAATGATGATGTTCTAATCCAGTTATTTATTTTCTATTTATTAATAAGTTGGTATGTTTCTATAAACAGATATTTCCCTTCATGTACTCTTTGGTAAAAGTGGCTGTAGGGAATCAGCAGGATTCCCTTGCAGGATTAGCAAGGGACAAACTTGAGGTGATAGTTCCTGTCACCTCAGCAGCTCTCTGCTGCCTGGCTACTCGAACAGTTAGAGGTACAAATGCTGGTCTGCTGCCGTCTTAACCTGAAACAATTTCTATTCTTTTTTTTATTTTGAGCTTTTTAGTCTGTTTTATTAGGTAGATGCAATTTGGGAATTATGAAGTCTTCTTGCTGATTTTAAACCTGTATAAAATAATGCTTATTGTTTCAGTCAGTTTTGTTGGAAACTTAGAACTATTCCACCGTTATTTTGGCTAACATTCTTTAAAATTTTGTTGAAGTATGTTGATTTACAATACTATGTTAATTTCTGCTACGTAGCAAAGGGAGTCAACTACGCATATACCTATATCCACTCTGTTTTAGATTCTTCTCTCACATAGGCCGTTAACAGAGTTCTTTGTGCTATATGGTAGGTCCTTATTAGTTATCTGCTTTCTATATAGTAGTGTGTGTATGTCAATCCCAATGTCCCAATTTATCCCTCACCCTTTCTTTCCTCCCTGGTAACCATAAGTTTGTTTTCTACATCTGTGAGTCTGTTTCTGTTTTGTAAATAAGTATATTTGTGCCTTTTTATTAGATTCCACATGTAAGCAATGTCATGTGATATTTGTCTTTCCTTGTCTGACTTGCTTCACTCTGTATTACAATCTCTAGGGCTATCCATGTTGCTGCAAATGGCATGATTTCATTCTTTTATATGGTTGAGAAATATTTCATGGCATACACGTACTGCATCTTCTTTATCCATTCCTCTGTCCATGGACATGTAGGTTGCTTCCATGTCCTGGCTATTGTAAACAGTGCTGCAAAGAGCATTGAGGTGCATGTACTCTTTCAAATTATGATTTTTCTCCAGATATATGCCCTGAAGTGGTGGATAACATTTTCATGGTGTATCTTCTCCAAAATCTTTTCTTTCAACTTTTTTATTATTTATATTTAAGGGTGTTCCGTGTAAACAACACGTGGCTATTTTTTTTTTTTTGAAATACAGTTTATCTTTTTAGATAAGCTCAGTTTTCTTTTTGGATACTTTCAAGGTGGTTCTCTCTCTTTTTTTATCTCTCTATAATTTGTCTTTTTGAGGATATCTTTCTTAAATTCTTTCTTAACTTACTATACGTTAGGTTACAGTAACTGTGAATACCTGTGTTGATTGCTTTTATCCATAGAGGAGTTTGCTTTTGTGGAAGCTGTGAGTCTATATCACCTGGACCTCTTGAGCCGTATTCCTAGTTCTTTTTTTTTTTTTTTTTAACATTTATTTTATTTATTTATCTTTTTGGGGAGTGGGATGGGGAGGGAGGGGGATGGGCGGGCCACTTCTATTGGTCTTTCATTTCTCTATGTTCATCTGTCTTTGTTCTTTGGCCCGTGTGGGCCTCCCATCGCGGTGGCCTCTGTCGTCGCTGAGCGCCGGCTCTGGGCGCATGCGCTCCAGAGCTCTGGCTCGGTGATTGGACACATCAGTCCAGCCACTCCGCGGCACGTGGGATCTTCCCAGGCCAGGGATCAAACTGGCGCCCCTTGCACTGCAAGGCGATGCCCTTACCCACTGGACCACCAGGGAAGCCCCCCCCCCCCCAGTTCTTAATATGTGCACTTAATATGTGCACACCCAACTGAACTGTGAGTCGGGGGCCCAGACTCAGGTCTGCAGCTGATACTAGCACCTGCCTCAAGACACATGGTTTTCTTTAGTCCTCACAGCTCAACTCAAAGCCTTTTCCAGTTTTATTCTTTTTTTTTCCGAAAGTTCCCTTACCTCTGTGATACCAGCTATACAGCAAAACTATTTTTGCACTTGATTGTTTTGCAGCAGACAGCTCTATGTAGTTTGAATCCTAACCTTTCTAGGTCTTTTCTTACAGCCTGTCATTTAACTTCACCTTTAGCTATATGAAAATTAAATAGTATTTCATAATTTTCTTGTGGTGGTCTCGCCAATTGTCTGTGCTTTATCTTTCTTTAACTGGAAATTTTGATTATCACTTTTTTCTATCATCTGTTAATTTTTTTTCCTTCTCTCATTCTGAAATTCGTGCTAATGTGGGTGTTACCTCTTCTAATTCTACCTTCCCCTTCGTTCATTATTTCCTCTTTTCTGCTGACTTTGGTAATTTGTCTTTAGGCAATTAAATGGATTGATATCCATCAGTCCTTTATTTCAGCCATTACATTTTTTTATACCTAGTATTTTTGGTTTTATTTGTTTATTTTTTGGCCACTTCTATTGGTCTTTCATTTCCATCTTTGTTCTTTGGCTTGTGTGGGCCTCCCATTGCAGCAGCCTTCTCTTGCGACTCTGGGTGCATGCGCTCCAGAGCACTGGCTCGGTAGTTGGATACATCAGTCCAGCCACTGTGCAGCACATGGGATCTTCCCAGGCCAGGGATTGAACTGGTGCCCCTTGCACTGCAAGGTGATGTCCTTATCCACTGGACCACCAGGGAAGCCCTGGTTCTTCTTATAGCTACTTATTTCTTCATATTTACCAGTATCTTATCTTTTCTTTTTTAAGTAGTTTAAAAATATTCACTGTATAATCTTTCAGTATTTGATTTTGTTTCATCTGGTAGAGATTGTTGAGTTATTTTATTTTGTGGTTGAGTTTATCAGATTACCATTTTTTTCCCTGTGAACTCATATTCCCTCCAGGGATATCAGTTCCTTTGCCAGTAATGTGTGTGAAGTGTGAGTAATTCAAATCCTTTCTGGTGGACAGGGTTTATGCTCCATTACTTGACCATCAGACAAGTGCTCCTTCTCTTCAGCCAAGAACACATGGTTTTCTTTAGTCCTCACAGCTCAACTCAAAGCCTTTTCCAGTTTTATTCTTTTTTTTTCCGAAAGTTCCCTTACCTCTGTGATACCAGCTATACAGCAAAACTATTTTTGCACTTGATTGTTTTGCAGCAGACAGCTCTATGTAGTTTGAATCCTAACCTTTCTAGGTCTTTTCTTACAGCCTGTCATTTAACTTCACCTTTAGCTATATGAAAATTAAATAGTATTTCATAATTTTCTTGTGGTGGTCTCGCCAATTGTCTGTGCTTTATCTTTCTTTAACTGGAAATTTTGATTATCACTTTTTTCTATCATCTGTTAATTTTTTTTCCTTCTCTCATTCTGAAATTCGTGCTAATGTGGGTGTTACCTCTTCTAATTCTACCTTCCCCTTCGTTCATTATTTCCTCTTTTCTGCTGACTTTGGTAATTTGTCTTTAGGCAATTAAATGGATTGATATCCATCAGTCCTTTATTTCAGCCATTACATTTTTTTATACCTAGTATTTTTGGTTTTTTTTTTTTTTTTTTTTTTTTGGCCACTTCTATTGGTCTTTCATTTCCATCTTTGTTCTTTGGCTTGTGTGGGCCTCCCATTGCAGCAGCCTTCTCTTGCGACTCTGGGTGCATGCGCTCCAGAGCACTGGCTCGGTAGTTGGATACATCAGTCCAGCCACTGTGCAGCACATGGGATCTTCCCAGGCCAGGGATTGAACTGGTGCCCCTTGCACTGCAAGGTGATGTCCTTATCCACTGGACCACCAGGGAAGCCCTGGTTCTTCTTATAGCTACTTATTTCTTCATATTTACCAGTATCTTATCTTTTCTTTTTGAAGTAGTTTAAAAATATTCACTGTATAATCTTTCAGTATTTGATTTTGTTTCATCTGGTAGAGATTGTTGAGTTATTTTATTTTGTGGTTGAGTTTATCAGATTACCATTTTTTTCCCTGTGAACTCATATTCCCTCCAGGGATATCAGTTCCTTTGCCAGTAATGTGTGTGAAGTGTGAGTAATTCAAATCCTTTCTGGTGGACAGGGTTTATGCTCCATTACTTGACCATCAGACAAGTGCTCCTTCTCTTCAGCCAAGTACCTCTGCCTCTGGGAGATTCTTTCCATTCTTCTGTCTTTGGCTGGTTTCACTGGCATCTCACCTGGGAGGAGAGGGGGAGACGGGAACTACTAGGGGGACAGTACTTGTCCTCTCAGCTCCTCAGCCTGACCTTCTCCCTGCCTCTGGCCAATTGTATTGTTTTCCTACCCTGTAGCAGTCATAAGGTAGGTAATGTGATTCACCCAGGGCAATTTAGAGAGAGGAAAAATAACCAGAAAGTTTACCCTTTAGCCTTAAATGCCCCCTCCCTTTGAAGAGCTACTTACAAAAAAATTCTTTATGTATTTTTACAGTGGCGGTGTTTACTGCCACACGTCAATTGACCTCAGTCCGCCACAGGTGTACACATGCCTCCAGACGAAATCGCCCTCCCCACCCCACCCCTCCAGCTTGCCACAGAGTCCCTGTTTGAGATCCCTTAGTCCCACAGCATATTCCCTTCCCTCCCCTCAATGTCTATAAGTCTGTTCTCTATGACTGTCTCTCTATTGCTGCCCTGCAGATACATCTGTCAGCACCATCTTTCCAGACTTCACATATATGTGTCAGTATACAATGCTTATCTTTCTCTTTCTGACTTACTTAACTCTGTATAATAGGTTCTAGATTCATCTACCTCACTAGAACTGACTCAAATGCATTTCTTTTTATGGCTGAGTAATATTCCATTGTATATATGCACCACAGCTTCTCCATCCATTCATCTGTCAATGCACATCTGGGCCCCTTCCATGTTCTAGCCACTGCAAACAGTGCCGCAGTGAACAGTGGGGTACATGTGTCTCTGCCAGTCCTGATTTCCTCAGGGTGTATGCCTAGCAGTGGGATTGCTGGATCATATGGTGGCTCCATTCCTGGTTTTTTGAGGAATGTCCATACTGTCTTCCATAGTGGCTGTATCAATCCACATTGCCACCAACAGCGCAAGAGGGTTCCCCTTTCTCCACACCTTCTTCAGCATCTACTGTCCATAGACTTTTTCGATAATGGCCATTCTGACTGGGTGAGGTGACGTCTCAGTGTAGTTTTGATACACATTTCTCTAACAGTGAGCGGTGTTGAGCATCCTTTTATGTGCTTACTGGCCATCTGTATGTCTTCCCTGGAGAAATGTCTGTTTAGGTCTCCTTCCCACTTTCTGATTGGGCTATCTGCCTCTTTGGTGTTGAGTCGTCTGAGCTGCTTGTACACCTTGGAAATCAGTTGTCAGTTGTTTCATTTGCCATCACTCCCTCCCATTCTGAAGGCCATCTCTTTACCTCGCTCATAGCCTCTTTTGCTGTGCAAAAGCTTCCAAGTTCAATCAGGTCCCACCTGTTCATTCCTGTTTCCACTTCCATCACTCTAGGAGGTGGGTCATAGAAGATCCTGCCCTGATTTAAGTCACTGAATGTTCTGCCTATGCTTTCCTCCAAGAGATGTATGGTTTCTGGTCTTACAGTTAGGAGAGACCTGGTTTAATTCCCTTCTAAGCTGTTGTCTCTTTTATCACTTTCCTATGCACTCTTTAAGACCTAGAAATTTCCATTGTTCATAGAATAACAAAGAGCTAGACCTGACCCAAGTGTCCATTGACAGTGGATGAACAAATTGTGTTATATTTGTAAATGGGTATTACACAGCAGTGAAAATAAATGAACAAATCTTCATTCTAATTGAGTTATAAACCCAGCCCCACAAAAATGCATATAGCATGAGACCATTTCTATTGAGAAACTAGCAAAGAATGTATTGTTCAGGGCTACACATAACTGTAATAAAACTAGGTGAAGAGTGAAAAAAAGACTACGAACACAATTCAGGAGAGCTGCTATCTTTTGCAACAGAGCAAGGTGGAGAGGAGCCAGAATCAAATTGCCAGCATCTGTTGGATCATCAAAAGCAAGGGAATTCCAGAAAAGCTTCTGCTTCATTGGCTGCTCTAAAGCCTTTGACTGTGTGGATTACAACAAACTAAAAAATTCTGAAAGAGATGTGAATACCAGATCATCTTAACTGTCTCCTGAGAAACTGGTATGCAGATTAAGAAGCAATAGTTAGAACCAGGCATAGAACAATATACTTGCTCAAAGTTGGGAAAGAAGTATGACATCACCCTGTTTTACTTAACTTATATGCAGAGTACATCATGCAAAATGCCTGGCTGAATGAATCACAAGCTGGAATCTAAGATTGCCTTGATAAATAACTTCAGATGTACAGGTAATACCACTCTAATGGCAGAAAGCAAAGAGGCACTAAATAGCCTCCTGCTGAGAGTGAAAGGCTGGCTTAAAACTCAACATTCAGAAAGCTAAGATCATGGCATCCAGTCCTATCACTTTATGGCAAATAGATGAGGAAAAAGTGGAAACAGTGGCAGATTCTATCTTCTTGATCTCCAGAATCACTGTAGGTGGTGACTGCACCCACAGAATTAAAATACATTTGATTTTTGGAAGAAAAGCTATGACAAACCTAGACAGCATATTAAAAAGCAGAGACGTCACTTTTTTGTCTTGACATTTTTGTATTTCTTTTTTTTTAATTGAAGGATAATAGCTTTACAGAGTTTTGCTGTTTACTGCCAAACATCAACATGAATCAGCCATAGGTATATATATATGTCTCCTCCCTCTTGGACTTCCCTCCTGTCTCCCTCCCCATCCCAGTGCTCTAGATTGTTGCAGAGCCCCTGTTTGAGTTCCCTTAGTCTTACAGCAGATTCCCATTGGTTACTATTTTATATCCGGTAATGTCAGTTTCCATGTTACTCTTTCCATACATCTCTCCCACTTCTACCTCCCTCCAATGTCCATAAGTCTGTTCTCTATGTCTGTTTTTCCATTGCTGCCCCGCATATACATTCATCAGTATCTAGATTCCATACATATGTGTGTTAGTATACAATATTTATCTTTCTGACTTACTTCACTTTAGATTTATTTATTTATTTATTTTTGTGGGGGTGGGGAGGGAGGGGAGCAGGCGGGCCACTTCTATTGGTCTTTCATTTTGTCTGTTTTCATCCGTCTTTGTTCTTTGGCTCCTGTGGGCCTCCCATCGCGGTGGCCTCTGTTGTCGCAGAGCACCGGCTCTGGGCGTATGCGCTCCAGAGCTCCGGCTCGGTAATTGGACACAATGGTCCAGCCGTTCCGTGGCACGTGGGATCTTCCCATGCCAGGGATTGAACCGGCACCCCTTGCACTGCAAGGCGGTGTCCTTACCCACTGGACCACCAGGGAAGCCCCTTACTTCACTTTATATGATAGGTTCTAGGTTCATCCACCTCATTAGAATCAACTCAAATGCATTCTTTATTATGGTTGAGTAATATTCCATTGTATATGTGTACCATACCTTTATCCATTCATCTGTTAATGGACATCTAGGTTGCTTCCATGTTCTAGCTATTGTAAATAGTGCTGCAGTAAGCAGTGGGGTACATATGTCTTTTGCCATTTTGGTTTCCTCAAGGATATATGCCTAGTAGTGGGATTGCTGGGTCATATGGTGGTTCTATTTCTAGTTTTTAAAGGAATCTCCATACTGTCTTCCATAGTGGCTCTATCAATTTACATTGCTACCAACAGTGCAAGAGGGTTCCCTTTTCTCCATTCCCTCTCCAGGATTTATTGTTAGTAGACTTTGTTTCTTGTTTTTTTTGTGTGTGTGTGTATGTGGTATGTGGGACCTAGTTCCCTGATCAGGGATCGAACCCAAGCCCCTTTTTGAGTTTTTGGGTTTTTTTTAGTTGACTTTTTGATGATGGCCATTCTGACTGATATCCATTGTAGTTTCGATTTGTTTTCTAATAATGGGCAATGTTGAGCATCTTTTCATGTGTTTGTTGGCCATCTGTATGTCGTCTTTGGAGAGATGAGACATTGCTTTTCCAACAAAGGTCCGTATAGTCAAAGCTGTAGTTTTTCTAGTAGTCATGTACGGATGTGAGAGTTGGTCCATAAAGAAGGCTGAGCACTGAAGAATTGATGCTTATGGTGTTGGAGAAGACGCTTGAGGGTCCCTTCGACTACAGGGACATTGAATCAGTGAATCCTAAAGGAAATCAATCCTGAATATTCATTGGAACGACTGATGCTGAATCTGAAGCTCCAATACTTGGCCACTTGATGAGAAGAGCTGACTCACTGGAAAAGACCCTGATGCTGGGAAGGATTGAGGGCAGGAGGTAAATGGGACGCAGAGGATGAGATGATTGGATGGCATCACTGACTCAAAGGACATGAGTTTGAGCGAACTCTGGGAGATGGAGAAGGACAGGGAAGCCTAGCATGCTGCAGTTCATGGGGGTGGTGAGGAATCAGACACAACCAAATGACTTAACAACAACAACAACGATGGGGAGGGTTTATTTTTCAGATGTGTACAGTGACCTTTGTGGTTTAGTCCCTGCGGTGTCTAGAGTTGCAGCTGCTTGATTGATTGATATGCTTCATAACCTATATATTACATGTAATATCTGTACTTATAAAATATAGAAAGCATTCATATTACCAAAACAACTTGATATTAACATATTAATATTACATGTATATCAGATATTTTTAAAATAGACACATCTACATCTTTCTGACATTTATCTGCATCAGTATAGACAAAAATAAGCAAAATTGAGAGATGTACTACATCCATATTGAATTGCAGAGTTCACAACACTACATTTTAAAAAAATTAATGCTAAGTGTGTGTTTCTTGATTCTTCACTGGATTGTGTTACCAAATAGTGATACTATTTTTTAAGCTGCAGGCTTCTGTGACACATTTGCCAGGTCAGTAGCCCAGATTGTAAAAACCTTTTACGTGATTCATGAAGTACGTTTTCATTATCATGTCTTTACATGCTGATCTCTAATAATTAGTTAAATGTATTCTGAAAGAACCACAGCTTTGTTTTTAGCCCATTTTTAGCCCATTTTGTTACAAATTACATTGTGATTTGACAGGACTTCTAGAACATTTTTTTAAGTTTGTTTATTTATTTTTGGCTATTCTGGCTTTTCACTGCTGCTGCAGGCTCTTCTCTAGTTGCAGGGAGTGGGGGCTCCTCTCTAGTTGAGGTGAGCAGGCTTCCTGTTGCAGTGACTTCTCTTGTTGTGGAACTCCGGCTTGGGGCACACGGGAGTTTCATTCAGTAGTAGGGGCCCATGGGCTCAATAGCTGCAACTCTGAGGCTCTAGAGCAGAGAGTCAGTAGCTGTGGCTCACGGGCTGAGGTGCTCTGCAGCAGGTGGGATCTTCCCAGATCAGGGATCGAACCCATGTCTTCTGCATTGGCAGGCAGATTCTTTATCACTGAGCTATCATGGAAGCCCATGGAACATTTTTACACATTTTTCCATGCAAAACACTTGAAAGCCTTGGGCAGCTTCTAATTGTCAAAAAAGAGGCTAAAAATGTTTAATTCTGTATTCTCTGAGTTTGACTTTCAATATTTTCAACATTTTTTCTGCTTTTTATTTATTTATGTATTTTTAGAGTTGTGTTGTTTATTGCCACACATCAACCTGAATCCCCATATTTTTATCTCATATTTCTTGTCAGTGGGGTTGTCTTCATTTGGGAATCAGTTCCTTGTAGTTTTTAAAAATTATTTTTAATAGGCCTTATTTTTAAAGGGAGTTTTTGTTTCATAGCGAAATTGAGCATAAAATACAGAGATTTTCTATGTAGCCCCTGCCCCTATAGATGCATAGCCTCCCTGTTATCAGCACCCCTCGCCAGAGTGGAACATTTGTTGCAATCGATGAGCCAATATTGATGTGTTCATATTAACTAAAGTTCATAGTTTACATTAGTGTCCACTCTTGTGTCGTACATTTGATGGGTTTGGACGCATGCACTATGACATGTATCCACCATTATAATGCCATACAGAGTAGTCTCACTGCCCTAAGAATGCTCTGTGCTCCACATATTCATCCTTCCCTCCCATTCCTAAACCCCTGACAACAGCTCATTCTTATACTGACTCCATAGTCTTATCTTTTCTAGAATGTCTTTGAGCTTGAATCCTACAGTATGTAGCCCTTTCAGGTTGGTTTCTTTCATTTAGTCATATGCATTTAGGCTTTGTGCATGTCTTTTAATAGCTGGATAGATGATTTCTTTTTAGCAGTGAGTATTATTCCATCGCCCATATGGACCACAGTTTATTTCTCCATTTGCCTACCAATGGCATCTTGGTTGCTTCCAAGTTTTGGCAGTTATGAATGAAGCGGCTATAAGTATTTGTGTGCAGTTTTTGTGTGGACTTGAGTTTTCAGCTCCTTTGGGTAAATACCAAGGAGCATGATTGCTGGATTGTATGGTAAGAGTGTGTTTAGTTTTGTAAGAACCTGACAAACTGTCTTCTAAAGCAGCTGTACCTTTTTGCATTCCCTCTCACAATGAATGAAAATTAACATTGCTCCATATCCTTACCAGCATACAAAGTTGTCAGTATTCTGGATTTTAGCCTTTGTAGTTGGGGCGTGTGTGTGTTTGCTCAGTTGCTCAGTCATGTCCAACTCTTTGTGAACCCATGGAGTGTAGCCCTCCAGGCTCCTCTTTCCATGGGATTTCCCTGGCAAGAATACTGGAATGGAGAAAAAAAAAGAATACTGGAATGGGTTGCCCCTCCTCCAAGGTATCTGCCTGACTCAGGGATCAACCCCGCGTCTCTTGCATTGGCAGGTGGATTCTTAATCGCTAACTCCATCTGGGGAGCCCAGGATGGGTGTGTGGTGGTATGTCATTGTTTTAATTTGCATTTCTCCAATATATGATGTGGAACATTTTTTCATACGCTTATTTGCCATTTGTGTGTCTTCTTTGGTAGAGTATCTGTTAAGGCCTTTGGTCCATTTCTTAATACAGTTGTTCATTTCTTTATTGTTGAGTTGTGAAAGTTCTTGTTGTATTTTGTATACAAGTCCTTTATCAAATGTGTCTTTTGCAAATATCTTATCCCAGTCTGTGGCTTGTGTTTTCATTAACGTCTGGCACACCCATTGTTTCTTTCATGGATTGTGTCTTTGGTGTTATATCTAAAAAGTCATCACCAGACCCAAGGTCGCCTAGGTTTTCTCCTGTGTTACCTTCTAGGAGCTTTATAGTTTTGCATTGTCTCTTTAGGTATGTGATTCATCTGAACTTAAGTTTTGTGGAATGTATAAGCTCTTTGTCTAGATGCATTTTTGTGTGGGTGAGTGTCCAGTTAATCCAGTCTGTTCAGTCTCGTCATGTCCATCATTGTTTTCTTAAATCTCTTATTTTCAAACCAGTGATCCATTTATAATTTTAGGAACAACTGTTATCTAACTTGAAAAAAATAGCATTTTTCAACATAAATTTTAAAGGAAAATCACCCAAAGTTTAAAAGAATCATGAAATTATAGTGTATCTTACTGTGCTGTGTTAGGCATTCAGTTGATTTTGCATTGTGAGAAGTGCAGGCACTGAGAAGCTGTCCTTGCACTTACTGCTGTTGAGTTGGTGGTTTCTAATTTAGAATATATTATTTGAATGCCTGTTATTTTAAAAACTAATCTATTTAAAATGCAATTCTGATTAAATATAGAACCTCTGAATCACCTCTGTGGGAGTTGACTTTCTCTAGACATGTTGTCTAGAGAACTAACGATGGGGGCTTTGACATACAGAATAGGATTTTATGCACAATAGGTGTTCCATGAATATTTGCTATTATATCTGAGTATTTTAGTAAATATTTATTTCTGAAATATCTTAGGTATTTTAATGAACAAGATTTATTTAATATATCACATATGTTATTGTTCAGTCACCCAGTCGTGTCCAACTGTTTGTGGCCCCATGGACTGCAGGAGTGCAGGCCTCCCTGTCTCTCACCATCTCCTGGAATTTGGCCAAGTTCATGTCCATTGCATCAGTGATACTGTCCAGCCATCTCATCCTCTGATGCCCTCTTCTCCTTCTGCCTTCAATCTTTCCCAACATGAGGGACATTCCCAGTGAGTTGTCTCTTTGAATCAGATGACCAAAATACTGGAGCTTCAGCATCAGTCCTTCCAACAAGTATTCAGGGTTAATTTCCCTTAAGATTGACTGGTTTGATCTCCTTGCTGTCCAAGAGACTTTCGGGAGTCTTCTCCAGCACCACAGTTTGAAGGCATCAGTTCTTTGGTGTTCTGTCTTCTTTATGGTCCAGCTCTCACAACTGTACGTGACCACTGGGAAGACCATAGCCTTGACTATATGGACCTTTGTCAGCAGAGTAATGTCTCTGCTTTAAATAGGTCCAGCTCTCACAACCTAGTAATGTATAGCTCTTTGCTAGATGCATTTTGTGGGGTGAGAAGTCGCAGGCACTTGTTTTCTTAAATCTCTTATTTTCAAACCAGTGATCCATTTATAATTTTAGGAACAACTGTTATCTAACTTGAAAAAAATAGCATTTTTCAACATAAATTTTAAAGGAAAATCACCCAAAGTTTAAAAGAATCATGAAATTATAGTGTATCTTACTGTGCTGTGTTAGGCATTCAGTTGATTTTGCATTGTGAGAAGTGCAGGCACTGAGAAGCTGTCCTTGCACTTACTGCTGTTGAGTTGGTGGTTTCTAATTTAGAATATATTATTTGAATGCCTGTTATTTTAAAAACTAATCTATTTAAAATGCAATTCTGATTAAATATAGAACCTCTGAATCACCTCTGTGGGAGTTGACTTTCTCTAGACATGTTGTCTAGAGAACTAACGATGGGGGCTTTGACATACAGAATAGGATTTTATGCACAATAGGTGTTCCATGAATATTTGCTATTATATCTGAGTATTTTAGTAAATATTTATTTCTGAAATATCTTAGGTATTTTAATGAACAAGATTTATTTAATATATCACATATGTTATTGTTCAGTCACCCAGTCGTGTCCAACTGTTTGTGGCCCCATGGACTGCAGGAGTGCAGGCCTCCCTGTCTCTCACCATCTCCTGGAATTTGGCCAAGTTCATGTCCATTGCATCAGTGATACTGTCCAGCCATCTCATCCTCTGATGCCCTCTTCTCCTTCTGCCTTCAATCTTTCCCAACATGAGGGACATTCCCAGTGAGTTGTCTCTTTGAATCAGATGACCAAAATACTGGAGCTTCAGCATCAGTCCTTCCAACAAGTATTCAGGGTTAATTTCCCTTAAGATTGACTGGTTTGATCTCCTTGCTGTCCAAGAGACTTTCGGGAGTCTTCTCCAGCACCACAGTTTGAAGGCATCAGTTCTTTGGTGTTCTGTCTTCTTTATGGTCCAGCTCTCACAACTGTACGTGACCACTGGGAAGACCATAGCCTTGACTATATGGACCTTTGTCAGCAGAGTAATGTCTCTGCTTTTCAACACATCTGTCTAGGTTTATCATAGCTTTCCTGCCAAGAAGCAGTCTTCTTCTGATTTTATGGCTGCAGTCACCATGGGCAGTAATTTTAGAGCCCAAGAAGAGTCACTACTGTCACTACTTCCACCTTTTCCTCTTATATTTGCCATGAATTAATGGGGTAGATGCCATGATCTCAGTTTTTTTAATATTTAGGGGGTTTTTTGTGTGTATATCTTTACTCTTTGGACAGTGTGGGCCTCCCACCACAGTGGCCTCCCTTGCCGCAGAGCACCGGCTCTGGGCACATGTGCTCCAGAGCACCAGCTTGTAATCGGACACACCGGTCCAGCTGTTCTGCAGTACATGGGATCTTCCCGGGCCAGGGATCAAACCAGAGCCCCCTGTACTGTAAGGTGGACTCTCCACCCACTGGACCACCAAGGAAACCCCTGATGTTTAGTTTTAAACTGACTCATTCACTCTTTTCCTTCACATTCATCAAGAGATTCTTCAGTACATATCAAATGATACAAATGAACTTACAAAACAGAAAGAGACTCACAAACTTAGAAAATGAACATTTGGTTTCAGGGAAAGAGGATGGTTGGGAACTTTGGGAAAGTCATGTACAGACTGCCATGTCTGAAATGGATAGCCAACAGAAATCTATTGTATAGCACATGGAACTCTGTTCAGGGTTATGTACTAGCCTGGATGGGAGGAGAGTTTGGAGCAGAAGGGATACATGTATATGTATAGCTGAGTCCTTTCACTGTTCACCTGAAACTATCACAAAATTGTTAATTGACTATACCCCCATAACATGTATTTTGGTGTTGAAAAAAAGAGGTTATTTAGTACATATCAGTTCATTTCAGTTGCTCAGTCATGTCCAACTCTGAACTGCAGCACCCAGGCTTCCCTGTCCTTCACCCTCTCCCAGAGCCTGCTCAAACTCATGTCCATTGACTCAGTGATGCCATCCAACCATCTCATCCTCTGTTGTCCCCTTCTCCTTTTGCCTTCTATTTTTTCCAAACATCAGGGTCTTTTCTAGTGTGTCTTCTCTTCACATCAGGTGGCCAGAGTATTGGAGCTTCAGCTTCAGCATCAGTCTTTCCAATTTAGGATTGACTGGTTTGATTTCCTTGCAGAACAAGAGACTCTCAATATTTTTCTCCAACACCATAGTTCAGTTCAGCATCAATTCTTCAGTGATCAACCTTCTTTATGGTCCAACTCTCACATCCGTACATGACCACTGGGAAAACCATAGCTTTGACTGTATGGACTTTTGTCGGCAGGGTGATGTCTCTGCTTTTTACTACACTGTCTAGGTTTGTCATGATTTTTCTTCCAAGGAGCATGTGCCTTTAATCTCATGGCTGCAGTTATCATCTGCAATGATTTCGGAGCCCGAGAAAATAAAGCCTGTCACTGTTTCCATTGTTTGCTCATCTGTTTGCCATGAGGTGATGGGACTGGATGCCATGATCTTCGTTTTCTGAATGTTGAGTTTTAGGCCAGCTTTTACATTCTCCTTTTTCACCTTCATCAAGAGGCTCTTTAATTCCTCCTCACTTTCTGCTATAAGGGTAGTGTTATCTGCATAACTGAGGTTTTTGTATTTCTTTCTGGCAATCCTGCCTCCATCTTATGCTTCATCCAGGCCAGCATTTCACATTGCATACTCTGCATATAAGTTAAATAGGCAGGGTGACAATATACAGCTTTGATGTACTCCTTTCCCAATTTGGAACCAGTCTGTTGCATATCCAGTTATAACTGTTGCTTCCTGACCTGCGTAAAGGTTTCCCAGGAGGCAGATAAGGTGATCTGGTATTCCCATCTCTTCCAAAATGTTCCACAGTTTGTTGTGATCTACACAGTCAGAGGCTTTAGCATAGTCAATGAAGCAGAAATAGGTGTTTTTCTGGAACTCCCTTGCTCTTGCTTTTTCTATGATCCAGTGAAGTTTGGCAATTTGGTCTCTGGGTCCTCTGCCTTTTCTAAATGCAGCTGGAATTTCTGAAAATTCTCGGTCCATGTGCTGTTGAAGCCTATCTTGAAAGATTTTGAGCATTACTTTGCTAGACCATCCATCTCCTCGGTCCCTTCTCCTTTTGCCTTCTATTTTTTCCAAACATCAGGGTCTTTTCTAGTGTGTCTTCTCTTCACATCAGGTGGCCAGAGTATTGGAGCTTCAGCTTCAGCATCAGTCTTTCCAATTTAGGATTGACTGGTTTGATTTCCTTGCAGAACAAGAGACTCTCAATATTTTTCTCCAACACCATAGTTCAGTTCAGCATCAATTCTTCAGTGATCAACCTTCTTTATGGTCCAACTCTCACATCCGTACATGACCACTGGGAAAACCATAGCTTTGACTGTATGGACTTTTGTCGGCAGGGTGATGTCTCTGCTTTTTACTACACTGTCTAGGTTTGTCATGATTTTTCTTCCAAGGAGCATGTGCCTTTAATCTCATGGCTGCAGTTATCATCTGCAATGATTTCGGAGCCCGAGAAAATAAAGCCTGTCACTGTTTCCATTGTTTGCTCATCTGTTTGCCATGAGGTGATGGGACTGGATGCCATGATCTTCGTTTTCTGAATGTTGAGTTTTAGGCCAGCTTTTACATTCTCCTTTTTCACCTTCATCAAGAGGCTCTTTAATTCCTCCTCACTTTCTGCTATAAGGGTAGTGTTATCTGCATAACTGAGGTTTTTGTATTTCTTTCTGGCAATCCTGCCTCCATCTTATGCTTCATCCAGGCCAGCATTTCACATTGCATACTCTGCATATAAGTTAAATAGGCAGGGTGACAATATACAGCTTTGATGTACTCCTTTCCCAATTTGGAACCAGTCTGTTGCATATCCAGTTATAACTGTTGCTTCCTGACCTGCGTAAAGGTTTCCCAGGAGGCAGATAAGGTGATCTGGTATTCCCATCTCTTCCAAAATGTTCCACAGTTTGTTGTGATCTACACAGTCAGAGGCTTTAGCATAGTCAATGAAGCAGAAATAGGTGTTTTTCTGGAACTCCCTTGCTCTTGCTTTTTCTATGATCCAGTGAAGTTTGGCAATTTGGTCTCTGGGTCCTCTGCCTTTTCTAAATGCAGCTGGAATTTCTGAAAATTCTCGGTCCATGTGCTGTTGAAGCCTATCTTGAAAGATTTTGAGCATTACTTTGCTAGCGTGTGAAATGAGTGCGATGGGGCAGTAGTTTGAACATTCTTTGGCATTGCCCTTCTTTGTGATTGGAATGAAACTGACCTTTTTCAGTTCTGAGTACACTGCTGATATCCATATTTGCTGGTATGTTGAATGTGGCATTTTAACAGCATCATATTTTAATATTTGAAATACCTCAACTGGAATTCCATCACCTCTGCTAGCTTTGTTCATAGTAATGCTTCCTAGGGCCCACTTGACTTCACACTCTAATAAGATGTCTGGCTCTAGGTGAGTGATCACACCATGTGGTCATCTGGCTCATTGTCTTTTTTCATAGTTATTCTATGTGTTCTTTCCACCTCTTCATTTTTTTTTAAACATTTATTTATTTATTTATTTTGGCAGGGGTGGGCGGGCCACTTCCACTGGTCTTTCATTTGTCTAGTTTCATCCATCTTTGTTCTTTGGCCCATGTGGGCCTCCCATCACGGTGGCCTCTGTTGTCGCAGAGCACCGGCTTTGGGCGCATGTGCTCCAGAGCTCGGGCTTGGTAACTGGACACATCAGTCCAGCCGCTCCGCGGCATGTGGGATCTTCCCAGGCCAGGGATGAAACCGACTCCCCTTGCACTGCACCAGGGAAGCCCCCACCTCTTCTTAATATCTTCTGCCTCTGTTAGGTCCATACTGTTTCAGCCCTTTATTGTGCCTATCTTTGCATGAAATGTTCCCTTGGTATCTCTGATTTCCTTGTAGAGATCTCTAGTCTTTCCCATTCTCTTGTTTTCCTCTATTTTTTTGCATTATTCACTTAAAAAAGACTTTCTTATCTCTCCCTGCTATTCTCTGCAACTCTGCATTCAGATGGGTATATCTTTCCTTTTCTCCTTTGCCTTTCATATCTCTTCTTTTCTCAGCTATTTGTAAGGCCGCCTCAGACAACCATTTTGCTTTTCTTTTTCTTGGGAATGGTTCTGATCACTGCCTCCTGTATAGTGTTAGGAACCTTTATCCATAGTTCTTCAGGTACTCTATCAGATCTAGTCCCTTGAATCTATTATTTGTAACTTCCACTGTATAAATGTAAGGGATTTGATTTAGGTCATACCTGAATGGCCTAGTGGTTTTCCCTGCTTTCTTCATTTTGAGCCTGAATTTTGCAGTAAGGAGTTCATGATCTGAGCCACAGTCAGTTCCAGGTCATGTTTTTTGCTGACTGAATAGACTTTCTCCATCTTCGACTACAAAGAATATAATCAATCTAATTTCGGTTTTGACTCTCTGGTAATATCCATGTGTAGAGTGGTCTCTTGTGTTGTTGGAAGAGGGTGTTTGCAATGACCAGCGCATTCTCTTGGCAAAACTGTTAGCCTTTGTCCTGCTTCATTTTATAGTCCAAGGCCATACACAATATCTTAAATATTTTTATTTTAACATAATTATTTTATTAAATTAGTCAGTATCTTAAATATTTCATATTTATAAATTGTCCTGAAAACATATTGATAGAAATTACAAAGCTGGTAAGACTGTGTCTTGGTGCCAGGTACTGAGTTAACTTATTTCTCATTCACAGGCTGAAAGGTCAGATTCCGGAAATTAAGCAGACTTTAGAAATTCTAAAATACATGCAGAAGAAAAAGGTAAGTTTGTTTTTATTTGTAAACATTAGTATACCAGTGTAGTTCAGCAGAGACACGTGTTCCTTAACTCCTCGGTCACCCGTACTGGAAGATCCAGCCTGCCTCCCTGAGACATGTGGCTTTCCACCAAAAGTCAGGTTTAATTCTTAAGCCCACACTGCTTGGGGTAAGTATGTAGTATTTGCAAAACTTAAATGCAAGTTGAAATTATTTTAAGTACAAAAAGAAACAAATACAACTGGACTTGAGAAACTTCTGAGTTCTTATCCAATATTTGTTAGATAAAAGGCTGTAAAAATTAAATTTCATAAGTATATTTTATTTAAAGTTTTTTATATATGTGTGTGTGTGTGTGTGTATATATATATATGTATGTATATGATTTGTTACTTGGCTGACAGGGTAACTACATATCTCGTTCATTTTTTTATGTCACGAGCTTTATAAGCGTCTTTAGAAGAGTGAGTGTTGAGCCTGGAGCACTGGTGAAGTGATCCAGCTTGTTCGGTGCTGACTCTGTGCCAGGCGCTGCTGTGTGTGTGTGTGTCTGTGTGTGTCTGTGTGTGTCTGTGTAAAAACTCTGCTTGCCACAGCCGTCAGAGATGCAGTAAGTAACTAAGCCAGAATGCATGCCCTCCCTGCCCAGCCCTCTGGCTCCAGCATTCCTTTCTATACCCCTCGACTTTGTGGGATGGAATTGTTTTAAGTGGCTTAAGTTCAGCTCTGCAATCTGCTTTATAGCCTTGGTGTTAGAATGAACTGTTTACAACTTTTTTTTTGTTTTTTTTTTGAAGGAGTCTACCAGTTCACTGGAGACCAGATTCTTATTGGCAGATAACCTGTACTGTAAAGCTTCAGTCCCTCCTACCGATAAAGTGTGTCTGTGGTTGGGGGTAAGTAAATGTAATCACTGCAGCTTCCTTGTCTGGCGTTTGTAAAGCAGGGTGTTTTCTCCACCACAGCAGTGTTGGAGATGAGCACTTGACTGTGGAAGGAATGAAAGGGTGGCATTCTGAGGCATTAGGAGTGTGAGGAAAATTGCCACAGAAACATGCTTGAGTCTCTTCCAATCAAAAGAAAATGGACCAAAACTCTGCTGTCCCTTCAGCTAATGCTTTATCTGTTAAGTATAATAGAAGATCCTGTTGCACTTCAGATGTTTCTTCATTGTCAGAATTTATTGGTTCTAGAAAGATCCCTCTGAACTTAAGGGGGAAATGATTATTACAAAAACCTTGAGGTTATAATCCACTTTTTAAAATCATGTATTTCAGTTTTGATGATTTCAAAGATCTTGTCTGATTTTTCCTGTTTTACTCCTCTGAGTCCCATGATCAACCAAGTCATTCCTGACCACACAGGTCGTAGGTCTCGCCGCCTCCCGCAGGCTCCTGTGCAGAGAAGCAAATCAAGACTGCTCACAGCGCTCCCAGCCGCGAGGATTGCCCCCGGCTGCTGTCCTGCCTTGTCAGCCCTGAGGGGCACTCTGCTGCCGTGAGAGGCAGGCAGATTCATACATGGAAATTCACTTCTCTACCCTTAGTTCCTCCTCCTCATTTCTGTTAGCTGTAATATTTTCAAAGTTTATACATTATTTCTACAAACATAATTCCCATACCTGTTTAGTTTTAGTTTTATAAGTGAATCAGCTACCCCACCCAGTAGCTCAAATTTTAGGGGTTACCCTCCTTGGTTTCTCTTCCCCTTGGCCCATATTTAATCAGCAAGTGGGGATAAGATGATTCCATAAACTAGACTAGGGCAACAGGGAGCTCTCTCATGAAAATGATGGCTGGAGCCCACGTTACAAAAGAAGAGTTCCAAATGGATCACATACTTACATGAAATAGTGACACCATCGAAGTTGTAGAACAAGTTATGGATAACTTATTTTGTAGCCCTGGAATAAAGATGGTTTTTTAGACCTCAAAACTCAGAAAGCACGAACAAACTGAAGACAATGAACAGGAAAAATATATGTAGTTCATATTGCAAGCAAAGGACTAACAGGTTTGCAGGGCGGCTTGGAGTTGTGTTTTGGGTATATCAGTCTTCAGATGCCTAGTAGACTTTCAAGAAGAGAGGCTGATAAAGCAGCGTTTGAGGAGTGAATCAGCTAAGGAAGTACACTTGAATGAATGAATGATGTTTTTTGGTAGGAAGTATTTAAAATGCATTCTATTTTCTGTTACAGGTAGGCACAGTGTAAACATTTTGGGGGGAAAAGTGATAAAAAACATCGGTAATTGAAAAATGAGATTGGGAGTCTGGGTTAGAGAAACATTTATTTTGCATTGATTATTTTTAGTCCTGTCTGAAATTTTATACTGTTTTTTAATTGTCATGGATTGGCATATTCAGTCAGTAAGTATGTAGCACCACTTTGTGCTAAGCACTTTTATGTTGTCTCATTTAATTCTTAGAACGATCTTTTGAGTAATTTTTAAATTCTATTTGTCATATGAGGAAAGGGTTCAGGAAGTGCCTAGTGCTGAATCAGGTGATAGGAGGAGCTCAGAGCTGTGAGAAGTACAGTTCCCCATGCTACAACGCATGCCTCCCCAAGTGTCAGCAGTTACTCCAGATCTTAGAATTCCAGACCTAGTCACCATGCCTTCACCCCGGCATCTGTCGGAGGTAGGAAGAGGCAGTTAAAGCTAGCTGTTTGTCTTAATGAAACAAATGTAAGTAATGTCTGTATTTTTGAAAACTTTTGAATTGTATCTTAAGCTCAGAAACAATTACTTCATTTGATTCAAATGTAGTATCTTTTCATGTCACGATAGAGGTGGTAGAAAGATAGAATTTGGTAACTAAAGATACTGATTCCTGTCTTGATTCTTCCATTACTTAGTATCTCTGAAAGCATAGGTAAGCTGACCTCTCAGAACCTCTGTTAACTGTAGAAAAGATAACTTGCCTCACCAGGATTGTTATCAGGAGGAAATGATACAGTGTATGTAGATACATTCTCTAACCCAGGGGTCAATAAATATTTTGTAAAGGCCAGAGAGTAAATACATTTGGTGTTGTAGACCACATGGTCTCTGACACAACTACTACTTAGCTTGGCCACTGTGCCATGAAAGTTTAAGTGAATAAAGAATGACTAGGTTTCAGTAAAGCTTAGGACAAAAGGCGGCTGGCCAGATTTGGCTCAACGGCTGTAGTTTGCCAACCACTGCTCTCACCTATAAAGCACAAAGTCTGTGTTCACTCATTATCGTGCTTTTCTCTTTTCAGGCAAATGTAATGCTTGAATATGATATTGATGAAGCTCAGGCATTGTTGGAAAAGAATTTATCGACTGCCACAAAGAATCTCGATTCTCTTGAGGAAGACCTTGACTTTCTTCGAGATCAGTTTACTACCACAGAAGTCAGTATCCTTTTCTAAAAAAAAGACAAAGAGAGGAAAGAGAGATGCTTTTTATGTTCTTACATGCATTGCTTTAATGAGAAGAGTGTCCTTTTTCTTAGACTAATGTTACGTTGCAGATTTTATGAGAGTAATAAATGACATATTTAGAACTAATACTGAAATACGTCTATAGATAGACTAATCTGAATTTGAGGTGTGGAAGTGTGGAAATAGCAAAGTCAGTTCAGCAAATAAGTATTTTTCTATCAAATATTTTCCCAAGATATCTTTATAGCGATTTCAGTACTGTAGTTCCGCAACTATTTATTAAGAGTCTCCTGTGTTCCCGCAGCTGTGCTAAGCTCTTTGGGGCGTCTGGCTGGAGATCAGTGCCAAAAAGAAGAATGACAAAGCACATGTGAAATAGCTAATGATCATTTCATAGCAAGATATAAATAAGGTAACTGCATGTAGTCAGCAGCAAGGCAGTTTAAAGTTAAGGAAAAGATAGGTGTGAAAGGTCAAGCAGTTTTGAGATTTAAGGTAGTTTAGATACTGATTCCTGTCTTGATTCTTCCATTACTTAGTATCTCTGAAAGCATAGGTAAGCTGACCTCTCAGAACCTCTGTTAACTGTAGAAAAGATAACTTGCCTCACCAGGATTGTTATCAGGAGGAAATGATACAGTGTATGTAGATACATTCTCTAACCCAGGGGTCAATAAATATTTTGTAAAGGCCAGAGAGTAAATACATTTGGTGTTGTAGACCACATGGTCTCTGACACAACTACTACTTAGCTTGGCCACTGTGCCATGAAAGTTTAAGTGAATAAAGAATGACTAGGTTTCAGTAAAGCTTAGGACAAAAGGCGGCTGGCCAGATTTGGCTCAACGGCTGTAGTTTGCCAACCACTGCTCTCACCTATAAAGCACAAAGTCTGTGTTCACTCATTATCGTGCTTTTCTCTTTTCAGGCAAATGTAATGCTTGAATATGATATTGATGAAGCTCAGGCATTGTTGGAAAAGAATTTATCGACTGCCACAAAGAATCTCGATTCTCTTGAGGAAGACCTTGACTTTCTTGAGATCAGTTTACTACCACAGAAGTCAGTATCCTTTTCTAAAAAAGACAAAGAGAGGAAAGAGATGCTTTTTATGTTCTTACATGCATTGCTTTAATGAGAAGAGTGTCCTTTTTCTTAGACTAATGTTACGTTGCAGATTTTATGAGAGTAATAAATGACATATTTAGAACTAATACTGAAATACGTCTATAGATAGACTAATCTGAATTTGAGGTGTGGAAGTGTGGAAATAGCAAAGTCAGTTCAGCAAATAAGTATTTTTCTATCAAATATTTTCCCAAGATATCTTTATAGCGATTTCAGTACTGTAGTTCCGCAACTATTTATTAAGAGTCTCCTGTGTTCCCGCAGCTGTGCTAAGCTCTTTGGGGCGTGCGCTGGTGCGGAGATCAGTGCCAAAAAGAAGAATGACAAAGCACATGTGAAATAGCTAATGATCATTTCATAGCAAGATATAAATAAGGTAACTGCATGTAGTCAGCAGCAAGGCAGTTTAAAGTTAAGGAAAAGATAGGTGTGAGATGGAATTAGTTCAAAGCAGTCTTTGAGAAGATAGGGCTGAGACTGTATTTAAAGGTAGTTTAGCATTTACTTTAGCTGAGAGAAAGGGAGGGCTCTCATGTTGAAACCCAGTTCTTGACCTTTTCCCTCTGACCCATGTCTCCTCTGCCACTGTCACAATCATTGGTCCCACAGAGTCGCTCAAAACAGAAACCAGGGGCTTCTTTGGTGGTCCAGTGGGTTAGGACACCACCTTGCAGTACAAGGGGCGCTGGTTTGATCCCTGGCCTGGGAAGATCCCACGTGCTGTGGAGCGGCTGGATCGATGTGTCCAACTACCGAGCCAGGGCTCTGGAGCGCATGCGCCCAGAGCTGGTGCTCTGCAACGAGAGAGGCCACTGCGATGGGAGACCCACACGGGCCAAAGAACAAAGATAGAAATAAATGAAAGACCAATAGAAGTGGCCAAAAAAAAAAAAAAACCCCAGAGACCAGGGAGTTGACCTTCTTTCCTCTCTGTTACTCTCATTTTGACCTTCTAGAACCTAGAGTCAGTAGTTTTCTAGTCTGTTTTCCTCATTTGTCCTTCATACTGTCTCCACCATGAATTCGCTGGGTCACACTTCTCATTTTTATTCCTCTGGTTATAATGCTTCAGTGGTTCATTGTTACCTGTAAGGTATGCACCTGGGCACTCTGTGAGGTGGTCATGCCAGTCTTACCTCGTGCCACTGACTGCTTCCTGCCCTGGCCCTGCCCCAGTGCACCCAAGTTCCAAATAACCCCCGTTGGTTTTTCTCATCCCCTAAATGTGATATGTCGTTTGTAGGTCCACACTTGGTTCCTCATACCTAGACTAATTTCCCCTTGTTTACCTAGGTTCCTCTGTTTTTCTTGCATATTTCAGCTCAAGCGGCAGAACAGTTCTGAACATTTTCCACTCCTCTCAGGGTGTTTTGTGTTCCTGTGTGCTTCCTGAGCACTTCACACATAGTACTTTATTTGTTTTTCATGCCAGACTGGGAGCTCTTTAAGTACAGGAGCTCCACTTTCTCTCTCCTCCACAGCACGTAGTGCATGAGTGTCACGCACATTTCTGTATAATACTATAGTTGACTAGATATGTTAAAAAATGATTGATTTGAGGACTTGGTTTTGGTGGAATTTTGTGCTAGTATTTCCTTGGCAGATGATACTACATCTTGGTGTAATTACTAGTATTTCGTGTGTGTGATTTGCATCTTTCATTCAGTGAGTGAGTGCATGTTATCTTTAGAATTGCATTTGCCTTTTCTTTGACAATTCTTGCAGATATGGCCAGGGTTTATAATTGGGATGTAAAAAGAAGAAACAAAGATGATTCTACTAAGAACAAAGCGTAATGCTGGCAATTAAAAATGTGGTTCAGTTTTCCAAACATGTTTATGCTTCATAAACATTGATGTAACTTTAAATGATTTTTAACGGCAAGAATGATAATTAAAACTTAAAAAGATAAACACCACTTTATTTATAATAACATACTTAGTTCAGATGTTTTTTGAAATTTGCAATGTTGTTATTTTTTGCATTTCCAACAAAGTAAATGCTGCTTTCATCTTCTTCTTCTTTGTGTCTTTGTCCTAAGAAAAGTCTTAGCTGAAATGGCTGGAAACTGTGAGATATATTACAGACGCTGATTTCTGGACAGTCCAGCACAGTTTACTTTTTGTGCATTGGCTAGTGTCACTCTTACTTGTGATGTGGCTAAATGCTCGTGCCAAGGTATGCACCTGGGCACTCTGTGAGGTGGTCATGCCAGTCTTACCTCGTGCCACTGACTGCTTCCTGCCCTGGCCCTGCCCCAGTGCACCCAAGTTCCAAATAACCCCCGTTGGTTTTTCTCATCCCCTAAATGTGATATGTCGTTTGTAGGTCCACACTTGGTTCCTCATACCTAGACTAATTTCCCCTTGTTTACCTAGGTTCCTCTGTTTTTCTTGCATATTTCAGCTCAAGCGGCAGAACAGTTCTGAACATTTTCCACTCCTCTCAGGGTGTTTTGTGTTCCTGTGTGCTTCCTGAGCACTTCACACATAGTACTTTATTTGTTTTTCATGCCAGACTGGGAGCTCTTTAAGTACAGGAGCTCCACTTTCTCTCTCCTCCACAGCACGTAGTGCATGAGTGTCACGCACATTTCTGTATAATACTATAGTTGACTAGATATGTTAAAAAATGATTGATTTGAGGACTTGGTTTTGGTGGAATTTTGTGCTAGTATTTCCTTGGCAGATGATACTACATCTTGGTGTAATTACTAGTATTTCGTGTGTGTGATTTGCATCTTTCATTCAGTGAGTGAGTGCATGTTATCTTTAGAATTGCATTTGCCTTTTCTTTGACAATTCTTGCAGATATGGCCAGGGTTTATAATTGGGATGTAAAAAGAAGAAACAAAGATGATTCTACTAAGAACAAAGCGTAATGCTGGCAATTAAAAATGTGGTTCAGTTTTCCAAACATGTTTATGCTTCATAAACATTGATGTAACTTTAAATGATTTTTAACGGCAAGAATGATAATTAAAACTTTTAAAAAAAAGATAAACACCACTTTATTTATAATAACATACTTAGTTCAGATGTTTTTTGAAATTTGCAATGTTGTTATTTTTTGCATTTCCAACAAAGTAAATGCTGCTTTCATCTTCTTCTTCTTTGTGTCTTTGTCCTAAGAAAAGTCTTAGCTGAAATGGCTGGAAACTGTGAGATATATTACAGACGCTGATTTCTGGACAGTCCAGCACAGTTTACTTTTTGTGCATTGGCTAGTGTCACTCTTACTTGTGATGTGGCTAAACCAGGTTAGAGATAGGAAAAACAGTTTAAATCTTTGAAAACTTGTTAATCTTTAGTACACATAGGGCTTTATGGTCCTCTGTTGTTATTTGTCCTTTGTAAATGGAGTTTCATGAATTACTGCTTAGCCAATAACTATGTAATGTTCTGTACTTTTCAGGAAATGGCAATTTGCATTCCTAAATAGTAAGAGGGCTATCAAGACAATACCTTTTCTAACCCAATATAAGTGCACAGAGAGCCTTTTCAATGCCAACATAAAGGAGATCTTGGCCAACACGAAATAACAAAATTACCCACTGAAAACTCTTGTCCGAGCTGATTTTTGTACTTAGTAACAGTTCTCCAGAGCAGCAAGATGGGAATATTAAAATAAATATAAATCTGCAATGGTTGAAAAGAGTTGTGCACTTTTTTATTCATACTAAAATGTCATAAGAGTAGTAGAAAATCCCTGTGGAAAGCCATTTGTACAGTGGCTAGGACTGGGTGATACAGATTCCTGGTAGAAACACAAACGTATTATTCCATGTCCACGTAGCAAAGAGTAGACTTGTACAGTGTTTTGTACTTGTATTTCATCATATTAAAGCAATGAAGTTAAAACTGTGGCACAACACCTTTCTCATGTTATTCTTTCTAAAATTACCATGGGTCTTTTGTAAAGTTTATTTACTTGAACATACACAGGCCATGTCCAGAACCTTTTATGTCTGTAGCCAATGGTGTAAGATCCTTTTGGAAGGAATATAAATAAGCAGACAATTCAGAAGTTAAATCTGAGCGATACCAAAGTTCCTTTTCAGTGTTTCTTTCCTAAGTTTAAATTCCCATATTTTAAAATTTGAGGTTTGTAAACATCTTGATGTATTTTAAGTGCTACTTTTTCTAAGAGTTTATTATAGTAAGTATATAAGTATAAAATGTTCCAGTTAATATTAGGACAGGAATGATTTGGTCAGAAGATCTTAAGTTCATAAAAATCTAAATATGAATTTTAGGTTTTCTAAGCAATATGAAGAAACAACTCTTTTGAGATGAATTATAGAGCCAAAAAATAAATTTATTCACAAATGTACATATAAGTCTGCAGTATGTATCAGAAAGCATATTAGGCTTTGTTAATTAAAGATATTTAAATCTTGCCTGTGCCAGATTGTTGCTCTTATAACAGTTTACATTTCAGAATAACAACCATCCTGATTTTACATGATATTTTCAAGCTTAATATTAGTATAGTATACCTGAAAGCTTAATGGGTACACGATTGACTACAAAATTGTGGCATTGATTAACAAATGTATTGAAAATGCAGCTGAAATCTATTTTTCCATTGTAAAACATGTCTGTTTGAGAACGTTTACAAAACCAGAGGAAAAAAGACATTCTCAAGTTCCACTTGCAGCCCTTAATGATTCTGTGGCTTCCATTTCTTTTTCTATGCATAGGTTTTTTTTTTTTTAAAAAAACATAATTGAAATAATTACTTTACTGGCTTCACAATGTTGTAATAACTGAACCCTAGTAAATTGGGACCTACAGAGTTTTAGAAAAGCTTTGTGAAGTAAATCAGCTCTTTACATTTTTACAGAAGGATTTTTCTTGTGTTTAGGATTTTTCCTGAGATTAGATTACCAAAAATAGAATTAGAGAGTCAAAGATTATAGCATTTTATCTTCTGAGGTTAACTGAGAGTAGTTTGGTCAGGGGATGACGGGAAGCAACAGGGAATTCGGATGAAAGTACGAACTTAAAAATAAATATCTGACACTAACTGCCCTATAGATACTGACGGCCCCAGCCGCATAGGCAGAGTGAAACCCAGATCAGGTTCCCGGGTGAATTTCCTTCCCTCTATACGATGGTGCCTTGTTCTTATTTAGAAATAAAAAGTTCAGTTCCTTAGTGAATGAATACTCTCTGTTCTTTATATGTTTGCTATTCTCTGCTTTTTATCTCATGGTGCCTTTAAGGGCCTGAAAAGTTTCTTAAAGGTTTGTCTTGGTTGGTCCTGACCCTGTATGTAGCCATGTCCGTGTGCTTATGTGGGGTGTAAGAAAGAAATCTTAAGTTCATAAAAATCTAAATATGAATTTTAGGTTTTCTAAGCAATATGAAGAAACAACTCTTTTGAGATGAATTATAGAGCCAAAAAATAAATTTATTCACAAATGTACATATAAGTCTGCAGTATGTATCAGAAAGCATATTAGGCTTTGTTAATTAAAGATATTTAAATCTTGCCTGTGCCAGATTGTTGCTCTTATAACAGTTTACATTTCAGAATAACAACCATCCTGATTTTACATGATATTTTCAAGCTTAATATTAGTATAGTATACCTGAAAGCTTAATGGGTACACGATTGACTACAAAATTGTGGCATTGATTAACAAATGTATTGAAAATGCAGCTGAAATCTATTTTTCCATTGTAAAACATGTCTGTTTGAGAACGTTTACAAAACCAGAGGAAAAAAGACATTCTCAAGTTCCACTTGCAGCCCTTAATGATTCTGTGGCTTCCATTTCTTTTTCTATGCATAGGTTTTTTTTTTTTTAAAAAAACATAATTGAAATAATTACTTTACTGGCTTCACAATGTTGTAATAACTGAACCCTAGTAAATTGGGACCTACAGAGTTTTAGAAAAGCTTTGTGAAGTAAATCAGCTCTTTACATTTTTACAGAAGGATTTTTCTTGTGTTTAGGATTTTTCCTGAGATTAGATTACCAAAAATAGAATTAGAGAGTCAAAGATTATAGCATTTTATCTTCTGAGGTTAACTGAGAGTAGTTTGGTCAGGGGATGACGGGAAGCAACAGGGAATTCGGATGAAAGTACGAACTTAAAAATAAATATCTGACACTAACTGCCCTATAGATACTGACGGCCCCAGCCGCATAGGCAGAGTGAAACCCAGATCAGGTTCCCGGGTGAATTTCCTTCCCTCTATACGATGGTGCCTTGTTCTTATTTAGAAATAAAAAGTTCAGTTCCTTAGTGAATGAATACTCTCTGTTCTTTATATGTTTGCTATTCTCTGCTTTTTATCTCATGGTGCCTTTAAGGGCCTGAAAAGTTTCTTAAAGGTTTGTCTTGGTTGGTCCTGACCCTGTATGTAGCCATGTCCGTGTGCTTATGTGGGGGTGTATTGTCTCTGGAGACTGCCGAGAGCATGTGCAACACTCATCATAGTTAGCATTGGGTTCAGCTACACGTTTAAACTCCCAAGACCGAGATAGGCCATTTCTGACACCAGTTTATTGTGAAGAACACAAGACAGGCAAGACACCATGCCAGGGGTCAGCTGTGGAAATTCTTGCAGTGGACCCCACAGAAATGCCTTGGCTTAGAAGCCATCTTGTAACCAGCCTCCTGTGCACAGCCTTGGTCCCAGTCAGGGTCAAGGCCAAGGAACAAGAGGTCCACCACACTCAGGGACCCTGAGCTGTGGCCCCTGACAGATGTTTACATGCAGTTGCATTCCTTCCGGCCAGGCGCAGGATACCACCTGGAACTTTCTACTAGCAGGCGCAGTGGTCCCACAGATGACCATATACCTTCCAGGTTTCCAAGACAACCAAACTAGAAAGCTAATTCAAGGTGACTGCCTCACTTCTAGGAAGAAAGGGGTTCTAAACACCTCTCATTTGGTCTTTTGGGTCTTACTCAGTGGACATGAGTTAGAGCAAACTCTGGGAGATAGTGAAGGGCAGGGAAACCTGGCAGGCTACAGTCTATGGGGTGGCAAAGAGTTGGACATGACTGAACAAAAGCAACAACAAGTACTATTTTGCAACCAGGGAGTACAGCTTTTAAGACTAGTTGTGAGAAGGCAGCAGTTTGAGACTGAGTGTTGGAGGCTGTTGGAGTTGTTAGCAGAACGTGGCCCAGGGTTCTTGATGCACCCTAGTGGATGCTGCTTCAAAGTTCAGTTAAAGAATTTACTTTTGTGTCTCCTTGTCTTGTGTGCACAGTGTATTTGAGCAGTTTGTGTATAAAGGATCACGCCTCCTGGCCTTGGCTTATGTTCAGTTGGTTGTGTAACAACTCTGCCTTTTGGGCCATGAGGTTTTGTTTTTTTTGTTTTTTTCTGGCTCTTTTAGTTTCCCTAAGTAAACCCACCTTAGACTGAAATCAGCGTATTTTTTCCAGATCAGACCTGTGGATTTCAAAGAGTAAAATACACAAAAGTTTTTAAAAGCTAAAGGTCAGGAGATAACAATCTCTTCCTTTTCGTCAATACCTACATCTTTGGCTACTTAAGTCCATGTTTGAAGTGGATTGAGCAATAGTTTATTCTCAGTCAGGTGGTCCAGAGGCGGCTTAAGAGTTATATTTTAACTGACCCTGGACATTTAATTTTCAACTCAGCTATCACTGTTGGTTGCAATACCACAGCAAAGTAACAATATTAGCTTTTCAGTATCGACTTGGTGTCACACTGAAACATCAACTCCAGTGTTCCATTACAAGTGGGCTGTGGTTGCCCTAGTTCTCCATTGGTCCTCAGCTACGCAAGAGATGACCAAGGTCTAGGACTGACCTTGGCTTTATGGATAGAATCTGCACAGGTCAGATGATAAGGAAGGTCTCAGAGAAAATAAGTTTCATCCTAGAAAAGGATTGGTCCAAGATAAGATAATCCTGGAAGACCCTGACCTTGATCCTTCTACTATCCTATAGGCATTCAGGTGATCACACCACCAACTGGTAAAAGTAGATGGGGCACAACGTGCTTTTGGGAGAAATCCAGGCAACTAATAACTGTAGGGAAAATTGGTCATTCATCCATAGTAATGACCAAGGAAAGTGGCACTTTAAAAGCAGATAATAACAAACCTTGGAAGAATTTTAAAAAGGGAAGGAATATGGCCACAGTGCCTTTGTATAGCTCAAAGTTTTCATGTATGATTCTGCATATGTCATAAGATAAAATTACTCAGAGAGCTGAATAATGGCAAATATATACAAGTATTTTAATATTAAGCTTAGAAGTGGTAGGGTATACTGAACACGGGTTATGGAAATCAGAATTCATATTGTAAACATTATTTAGTATAACTTGTTAATCCACCTCTTTCTGCTCCTTTTTTTCCACTCCAGAAAAAATATTTGTATGGAGTTGTCATTAATGCAAATAAAGTTTTTCAGAGTAACATACTTTTTTTTTGCCATCTTTTTATTTTGCTTTTTTGCTTTTACAGAGTTTTATTGTTCATAGATATGTATAATCCCCGATTAATCATATGTATATCGCACCCCCCCCAATCCCACCCCTCCAGGCCATTGCATAGCCCCCATGTAAGATGAGTAACATTTAAAAAATGTTTTGAACATTTTAAGTGAGACGGTAATGGGATGTTTTGGAGAATCAATTTTTTTACCTTCTTGCAGAATTTAATGGAATGAGAACACTAATAAACTTAGGAACAAGGGATTTGGATGAAAATAGAAGCTTGAAAATGTCAGACACACTAACTTTTGTTGCCTTCATCAATAAAGGTTGCAGATGCTGTGTCCCTTAAAGGAACAGTGTTTCTCCTGCTTGATCTCCTCCCTCCCTTGATCTTGTCCTTCTTCCCATCTTTCAGCGACTTACTGCCACAGTCACACCTGAGACCTTGTGATTACCAATCACTGTTGCCCCTTTTTAATCTCAACTTCAAGCCATTCTGTGCCCTTCCAGGCTTTCACTATCCCCACCATCTTGACTTTCATAGTCTGTCTTGCTCAGTTCCTTGCACACACCACAGATGCTTTAGTCCCACCCTTGGTTTGCTGTCCTTACCTGGCTAAGCCAGTGTCTTATTAAATCTGACAGCCCATTCCCAGCCCTTTAAAGTTGAGGGCACGAGGCTCACGGCGGTGGTGCTGTACATTCATCCACTCACACTTCCATGCCCCCATCCTTGCTCCCAGCTGCCAATATTTGTAACCCTTTGCTGTCATTTCACTCACTAAAAAAACCCAAAAAACAAAAAGAGAAACCATGGAACAAAAAAAGCGTTTTTAGGAGGCACCTTCCTGAGTGTGGCCCCCAGCCTATGCTTGCTCCTCTCCCATGACTGTCCCACTGACTCAGCTATTCTTCCTGTCAGTCCCAACCCAGGCCTCCCTTCACCAAGGCATGTAGAGCAGAGCTTTCTAAGCATTGTGGGCATTGTGTGGAGCATCTTTAATATACCAGGGACAGCATCTGCTGAGCCAGGCTCTGGCCTGGGCAGTTACACATGTTATGTACCTGGTGCCAGGGACCAAACCTGTTTTTTTGGAGCATCTTTTATTTTGCTTTTTTGCTTTTACAGAGTTTTATTGTTCATAGATATGTATAATCCCCGATTAATCATATGTATATCGCACCCCAATCCCACCCCTCCAGGCCATTGCATAGCCCCCATGTAAGATGAGTAACATTTAAAAATGTTTTGAACATTTTAAGTGAGACGTAATGGGATGTTTTGGAGAATCAATTTTTTTACCTTCTTGCAGAATTTAATGGAATGAGAACACTAATAAACTTAGGAACAAGGGATTTGGATGAAAATAGAAGCTTGAAAATGTCAGACACACTAACTTTTGTTGCCTTCATCAATAAAGGTTGCAGATGCTGTGTCCCTTAAAGGAACAGTGTTTCTCCTGCTTGATCTCCTCCCTCCCTTGATCTTGTCCTTCTTCCCATCTTTCAGCGACTTACTGCCACAGTCACACCTGAGACCTTGTGATTACCAATCACTGTTGCCCCTTTTTAATCTCAACTTCAAGCCATTCTGTGCCCTTCCAGGCTTTCACTATCCCCACCATCTTGACTTTCATAGTCTGTCTTGCTCAGTTCCTTGCACACACCACAGATGCTTTAGTCCCACCCTTGGTTTGCTGTCCTTACCTGGCTAAGCCAGTGTCTTATTAAATCTGACAGCCCATTCCCAGCCCTTTAAAGTTGAGGGCACGAGGCTCACGGCGGTGGTGCTGTACATTCATCCACTCACACTTCCATGCCCCCATCCTTGCTCCCAGCTGCCAATATTTGTAACCCTTTGCTGTCATTTCACTCACTAAAAAAACCCAAAAAACAAAAAGAGAAACCATGGAACAAAAAAAGCGTTTTTAGGAGGCACCTTCCTGAGTGTGGCCCCCAGCCTATGCTTGCTCCTCTCCCATGACTGTCCCACTGACTCAGCTATTCTTCCTGTCAGTCCCAACCCAGGCCTCCCTTCACCAAGGCATGTAGAGCAGAGCTTTCTAAGCATTGTGGGCATTGTGTGGAGCATCTTTAATATACCAGGGACAGCATCTGCTGAGCCAGGCTCTGGCCTGGGCAGTTACACATGTTATGTACCTGGTGCCAGGGACCAAACCTGTTTTTACCTTCGTCCTTGTTACTGTTGGTCTGTGATTCCTCAAACAGATCTGTCTTAGAGTTCTGAAGGCAGAAGTCTGGCATCAAGGTGTCATCAGCGTCAGCTCTCCTAATTAGAACTGCTGATTCTGTCTCCAAATAAGGTCAGATTCACAGTGGTAACCTCACCGTATCTTTTTGGGGGCCACAAATCAGCCCATTACAGTCGGAGTGCAGCACTGCAGATTGTGGAAATGTCAGGAGTGTGCCTCGTGCTGTGATCCACAGCAGGTCAACTGTCCTCACTCCACTTCCTCTCTGCCACCAGTCCCTTTCTCTTCTGCATCCTCAATCTTTCTCCACAGAATCCTCTTTATCTAAAAAAAAAAAGAAAGAAAGTTCTCTCTTGCCTGTCTTCCCCTCAAGCTCTCATCCTCTCTCTTCCCTTCACAGAAAGTGTTGTCTCAAAAGCCTTTGTACTCACAGTCTGCATTGTTTCTCTTCTGTTTTCTGTCACCTGCATTTAACACAGAAGATTGCTCTCTCCTGACAGACCCTGTTTGGCTTTTAGGGTACTTGCCTGGTTTTCCTCCCATGTCTCTGCCTGCTTCTTTTCATTTTCATGTGCTGGCGCTTCTGTCTCCTAGAATTCTGGAGTTCATTTGACCTCCTGTTAGAAAATACTACCTCTGCACTGGTGATGCACAGATTTTTGTCTCCAACTGGGATCTTTAGACCTCAGAATTTTGGACTCTCATATCTAGCTTATGTGACAGTTCCATTGCAAAACCTCATAGGCATCTCAAGCTCAACATGTCAAAAACTGAACTGCTTTTCTTGCCTCAGCCCCTGATCCCAGTCTGCCCACACTCCTACACAACATATTCTGATTTCATATTCATGTTTGTCCACCAGCAAATCCTGACTCTAATGTCATGGTAGATCCAAAATTTGACTGACTTCACCTCCTCAGCTACCATTCTGGTCCAAGTCGCCTACGTCTGTCATCTGGATCACTGACACAGCCTCCTGAGTGGGCTCTCTGCTTTCACATGTTATGTACCTGGTGCCAGGGACCAAACCTGTTTTACCTTCGTCCTTGTTACTGTTGGTCTGTGATTCCTCAAACAGATCTGTCTTAGAGTTCTGAAGGCAGAAGTCTGGCATCAAGGTGTCATCAGCGTCAGCTCTCCTAATTAGAACTGCTGATTCTGTCTCCAAATAAGGTCAGATTCACAGTGGTAACCTCACCGTATCTTTTTGGGGGCCACAAATCAGCCCATTACAGTCGGAGTGCAGCACTGCAGATTGTGGAAATGTCAGGAGTGTGCCTCGTGCTGTGATCCACAGCAGGTCAACTGTCCTCACTCCACTTCCTCTCTGCCACCAGTCCCTTTCTCTTCTGCATCCTCAATCTTTCTCCACAGAATCCTCTTTATCTAAAAAAAAAAAGAAAGAAAGTTCTCTCTTGCCTGTCTTCCCCTCAAGCTCTCATCCTCTCTCTTCCCTTCACAGAAAGTGTTGTCTCAAAAGCCTTTGTACTCACAGTCTGCATTGTTTCTCTTCTGTTTTCTGTCACCTGCATTTAACACAGAAGATTGCTCTCTCCTGACAGACCCTGTTTGGCTTTTAGGGTACTTGCCTGGTTTTCCTCCCATGTCTCTGCCTGCTTCTTTTCATTTTCATGTGCTGGCGCTTCTGTCTCCTAGAATTCTGGAGTTCATTTGACCTCCTGTTAGAAAATACTACCTCTGCACTGGTGATGCACAGATTTTTGTCTCCAACTGGGATCTTTAGACCTCAGAATTTTGGACTCTCATATCTAGCTTATGTGACAGTTCCATTGCAAAACCTCATAGGCATCTCAAGCTCAACATGTCAAAAACTGAACTGCTTTTCTTGCCTCAGCCCCTGATCCCAGTCTGCCCACACTCCTACACAACATATTCTGATTTCATATTCATGTTTGTCCACCAGCAAATCCTGACTCTAATGTCATGGTAGATCCAAAATTTGACTGACTTCACCTCCTCAGCTACCATTCTGGTCCAAGTCGCCTACGTCTGTCATCTGGATCACTGACACAGCCTCCTGAGTGGGCTCTCTGCTTCCACATTTGTCTCTCTGCAGTCCACTGTGTAAAGAAGCCCGAGGAGAAGCATAAGCCAGTGTCCTGACAATAGTCTAAATTCATTGACATGAGATAGCTTGCACTCTGCCTCTGCACTTACCTCTTGCACTTCCCCTTGTGCTTTCTGCTCTAGAATGCCTGGCTCTGCTGCTGTTGGAAGAGATTGATTTTGCTTCTACTTCAGGCCTTTTCTGCTTCCAGTTCTCTCTTCCTGGAAAATGCTTCCCTATTTTCTGCAGATGTACAGATATCTACTTGTCTCACCCCTGAACTCTTTCATTCAGGTCTCCACTCAAATATAACTTCATAAATGAGCTTCATAAGGCCATCATATGCACATTTGAAATGACTAGCCCCCTGCAAAACACACACAAATGCATGTCCTTATCCTCTTCTTTGCTTTATTTTCCATTAGTACGTTAGTAGGTATGCCCTGTTTACTAGCACTGCTTTATACCTGTTGTAGAACAGTTTAACACCCTGTTCTTTTTTTTTAATTATTATTTTGCTTCTTACTTTTACAGTTTTGTTGTTTACAGATGTGTATGATCCCAGATTAGTCATGTGTATATCCCCCCATCCCACTCCTCCTGGCCATCGCACAGCACTTCTGCAGGATCCCCTTTTCTCACAGTGCAATGACAATAGCTATTTTTTTCACATATGATAGTATAGACTTTCATTGCTACTTCCTTTATGCCTCCCACCCACTGTTCCTTCCCCACAATGTCTATATGTCTATTGTCCATGTCTGTTTTTCCATCGCTTCACTGCATGTGTTATCATTACCATCCTACTAGATTCCATGTATGTGTGTTAGTATATTGTATTTGTCCTTCTTTTTTTGACTGACTTCACTTTTTATGATAGGTTCTAGATCCAGCCACCTCATTAGGACTGATTCTTCTGCATTTCGTTTTACACCTGTAACACCCTATTCTTAGCTTCCCCCTTCTACTTTCAATCATGTCTGAGCTTCACTGGCATTTCTGGCTGGAGCACAGAAAAGGGAAGGCCCATTATGTAGGAAACAAAAACTGGTCCAAGTCGCCTACGTCTGTCATCTGGATCACTGACACAGCCTCCTGAGTGGGCTCTCTGCTTCCACATTTGTCTCTCTGCAGTCCACTGTGTAAAGAAGCCCGAGGAGAAGCATAAGCCAGTGTCCTGACAATAGTCTAAATTCATTGACATGAGATAGCTTGCACTCTGCCTCTGCACTTACCTCTTGCACTTCCCCTTGTGCTTTCTGCTCTAGAATGCCTGGCTCTGCTGCTGTTGGAAGAGATTGATTTTGCTTCTACTTCAGGCCTTTTCTGCTTCCAGTTCTCTCTTCCTGGAAAATGCTTCCCTATTTTCTGCAGATGTACAGATATCTACTTGTCTCACCCCTGAACTCTTTCATTCAGGTCTCCACTCAAATATAACTTCATAAATGAGCTTCATAAGGCCATCATATGCACATTTGAAATGACTAGCCCCCTGCAAAACACACACAAATGCATGTCCTTATCCTCTTCTTTGCTTTATTTTCCATTAGTACGTTAGTAGGTATGCCCTGTTTACTAGCACTGCTTTATACCTGTTGTAGAACAGTTTAACACCCTGTTCTTTTTTTTTAATTATTATTTTGCTTCTTACTTTTACAGTTTTGTTGTTTACAGATGTGTATGATCCCAGATTAGTCATGTGTATATCCCCATCCCACTCCTCCTGGCCATCGCACAGCACTTCTGCAGGATCCCCTTTTCTCACAGTGCAATGACAATAGCTATTTTTTTCACATATGATAGTATAGACTTTCATTGCTACTTCCTTTATGCCTCCCACCCACTGTTCCTTCCCCACAATGTCTATATGTCTATTGTCCATGTCTGTTTTTCCATCGCTTCACTGCATGTGTTATCATTACCATCCTACTAGATTCCATGTATGTGTGTTAGTATATTGTATTTGTCCTTCTTTTTTTGACTGACTTCACTTTTTATGATAGGTTCTAGATCCAGCCACCTCATTAGGACTGATTCTTCTGCATTTCGTTTTACACCTGTAACACCCTATTCTTAGCTTCCCCCTTCTACTTTCAATCATGTCTGAGCTTCACTGGCATTTCTGGCTGGAGCACAGAAAAGGGAAGGCCCATTATGTAGGAAACAAAAATTAATAGATTAATTAATACATTACAATGCAGAAAACGTCGAAACATGATAAAATCAAGAACACAACTAATTCTTTGGAAATAGTGATAAAAACAGGCAAGCCACCACCAACTCCTCTGAATAATAAAAGAAAAAAACAGAAACATATTATAAAAGAAAGGTTTCTATCCACAAATACACATACTTTAAAATTATACTAAGCACAACTGTATGCCAATACCAAAATTTACCCACAAGATGCCTGTGTTAATCTAGACAGTCTGTATGAAGCTATGTTGTTCAGGCACTCAGTTGTATCCAACCCCATGAACTTCAGCACACCAGGCTTCCCTGTCCTTCACTATCTCTTGGAGTTTGCTTAAACCCATGTCCATAGACAGTGATGCTATATAACCATCTCATCTTCTATCAACCCCTTCTCCTCCTGCCCCCTATCTTTCCCAGCTTCAGGGTCTTTTCCAATGAGTCGTCTCTTCCCATCAGGTGGCCAACGTATTGGAGCTTCAGCTTCAGCATCAGTCCTTCCAGTGAATAGTCAGGGTTGACTTCCTTTGAGATTGACTGGTTTGATCTCCTTGCCATCCAAGGGACTCTCAAGAGTCTTCTCCAACACAACAGTTTGAAAGCAACTTTTCAGCACCCAGCTTTCTTTATGGTCTAATTCTCACATCCCTATATGACTACTGGAAAAATCGTAGTTTTGACTATATGGACTTTTGTTGGCAAACTGATGTCTCTGCTTTTTAACTTGCTGTCTGTGTTTTCATAATCTTTCTTCCAAGGAGCAAGGGTCTTTTAGTTCATGGCTGCAGTCACCATGTGCAGTGATTTTGGAGCCCAAGAGAATACAGTCTGTCACCATTTCCATTTTTTCCCCATCTCTTTGCCATGAAGTGATGGGACCGGATGCCATGATCTTAGTTTTTTGAATGTTGAGTTATGAACTATAAAACAGGAGTCCAAAACCAGCCTCATACACACACACACACACAAACATGTGCTGTGCTAAGTCGCTTCAGTCATGTCTGAGCTTCACTGGCATTTCGGGCACAGAAAAGGAAGGCCCATTATGTAGGAAACAAAAATTAAAAAAACATTACAATGCAGAAAACGTCGAAACATGATAAAATCAAGAACACAACTAATTCTTTGGAAATAGTGATAAAAACAGGCAAGCCACCACCAACTCCTCTGAATAATAAAAGAAAAAAACAGAAACATATTATAAAAGAAAGGTTTCTATCCACAAATACACATACTTTAAAATTATACTAAGCACAACTGTATGCCAATACCAAAATTTACCCACAAGATGCCTGTGTTAATCTAGACAGTCTGTATGAAGCTATGTTGTTCAGGCACTCAGTTGTATCCAACCCCATGAACTTCAGCACACCAGGCTTCCCTGTCCTTCACTATCTCTTGGAGTTTGCTTAAACCCATGTCCATAGACAGTGATGCTATATAACCATCTCATCTTCTATCAACCCCTTCTCCTCCTGCCCCCTATCTTTCCCAGCTTCAGGGTCTTTTCCAATGAGTCGTCTCTTCCCATCAGGTGGCCAACGTATTGGAGCTTCAGCTTCAGCATCAGTCCTTCCAGTGAATAGTCAGGGTTGACTTCCTTTGAGATTGACTGGTTTGATCTCCTTGCCATCCAAGGGACTCTCAAGAGTCTTCTCCAACACAACAGTTTGAAAGCAACTTTTCAGCACCCAGCTTTCTTTATGGTCTAATTCTCACATCCCTATATGACTACTGGAAAAATCGTAGTTTTGACTATATGGACTTTTGTTGGCAAACTGATGTCTCTGCTTTTTAACTTGCTGTCTGTGTTTTCATAATCTTTCTTCCAAGGAGCAAGGGTCTTTTAGTTCATGGCTGCAGTCACCATGTGCAGTGATTTTGGAGCCCAAGAGAATACAGTCTGTCACCATTTCCATTTTTTCCCCATCTCTTTGCCATGAAGTGATGGGACCGGATGCCATGATCTTAGTTTTTTGAATGTTGAGTTATGAACTATAAAACAGGAGTCCAAAACCAGCCTCATACACACACACACACACAAACATGTGCTGTGCTAAGTCGCTTCAGTCATGTCCAACTCTGCAACTATGGACTATAACCTGCCAGGCTTCTCTGTCCACAGGATTCTCTAGCAAGAATACTAGAGTGGGTTGTCACGCCCTCCTCCAGGGGATTTTCCTGACCCAGGATTGAACCCACATCTCTTATGTCTCTTTCATTGGCAGGCAGGTTCTTTACCACTAGTGCCACCTGGGAATCCTATACATATATCTAGCCTATATGTACACATAAAATATTCAAATGACTGGTTCAAAATTGGGAAAGGAGTACATCAAGACTGTATATTGTCACCATGCTTATTTAATTTATATAATTTATATGCAGATTATATCATGTGAGATGCTGGCCTGGATGAAGCACAAGCTGGAATCAAGATTACCAGGAAAAATACCAATAACCTCAGATATGCAGATGACACCACCCTAATGGCATCCAGTCCTATCTCTTCATGGCAGATAGATGAGGAAAAAGTAGAAATAGTGACAGAGTTTATTTTCTTGGATTCCAAAGTTACAAGACTTTGGGGTCGCAAAAAGTTGGACATGACTGAGTGACTGAACTGAAAATCAATGTGGATGGTGACTGCAGCCATGAAATTAAAAGATGCTTGCTCCTTGTAAGAAAAGCTATGATAAACCTAGACAGTGTATTTAAAAGCAGAGACATCAGTTTGCCGACAAAGGTCCATATAGTCAAGGCTATGGTGTTTCCAGTAGTCATGTAAGGATGTGAGAGCTGGACCATAAAAAAGGCTGAGTGCTGAAGAGTTGATACTTTTGAACTGTGGTGCTGGAGAAGACTCTTGAGAGTCCCTTGGACTGCAAGGAGATCAAAGCAGTCAATCCCAAAGGAAGTCAACCCTGAATATTCATTGGAAGGACTGATGCTGACGCTGAAGCTGAAGCTTCAATACTTACGTGAAGAACCGACTCATTAGAAAAGACCCTGAAGCTGGGAAAGATTGAGGGCAGGAGGAGAAGGGGACAACAGAGGATGAGCTCATTGGATAGCATCACTGAGTCTATGGACATGAGTTTGAGCAAGTTCCAGGAGATAGTGAAGGACAGGGAAGCCTGGTGTGCTACAGTTTGTTCATTGGGTCACAAAGAGTTGGACATGACTTAGTGACAGAACAACAACAAAATATAGGATGGAGCATTCTGTGGGTAGTATGGGTCAAAAATATACCCATTTGGGGACTTACCTGGTGGTCCAGTGAGTAAAAAGTCCACCTTGCAGTGCAAGGGGCACCGGTTTGATCCCTGACCTGGGATGATCCCACGTCCCACAGAGCGACTGGGCTGGTGTGTCCAATTACCAGCCAGTGCTCTGGGGCACATGCACCCAGAGTCAGTGCTCTGCAACGAGAGAGGCCACTGCAATGGGAAGCCCACACAGGCCAAAGAATAAAGATGGGTGAATATAAATGATGACTTAGAGGCATACACACACACATACACATCCATTTGGGAAAAATACTGGAAATGGCAACTCACTCCAGTATTCTTGTCTAGGAAATCTCATGGAAAGAGGAGCCTGGTGGGCTACAGTCTATGGGATTGCAGAGAATTGGACATAACTGAGCAACTAACACAACATCCCTACCTCCACATTCTACGCATATGTCAGTTCCTAAGAGAGCCCTAAATTCATTATAGGAAATCACAGAAAAATAGTTCTCTAGTATTTGGGTGGAGAAGGTCTATATAAATCTAATATTACTGTCAGAAGACATTAAGAAAATAGGCCATATAAGAAAAATAGGTACATGGTACAGAAACCACAGATTGTCCCCCAGCTACCCAGTTCTCCAACTCTGAGACAGCTGTTGCTAGTTTCTTGTAGACAATTTATTAAATAATTATTAAATAGTAAATACTAATTAGAGCCCTGGTGGCTCAGATGTTAACCCGCCTGCCAATTCAGGAGACCCAGGTCTGATCCCAAGGTTAAGAAAATCCCCAGAAAATAAGATGGCTACACAAAACAGTAAATATTATTTAGTATTAAATTACTTAGTAATGATAAAGAATTTTTTAAGTATTAAAGATGTCTGTATTATCAAACACTATAAATAAAATTGAAAGTCAGAAAGACATGAAAAAATATTATAACATGTGATGGATATCCATATATAAGGAGATCTTACTAATTAATAAGAAATAAGCCAGTATCTTTATATTAGGGACTATTTTCAGCAGCAAGCAACAGAAATAACCAAAGCTATGCAAATTTTAAAATATTTATATAAATATTTACTTAGATTTGGAAAGAGTTAAAAGATTGACAGTAATAAACTGTTCCCAGGCATTCACTTGAATTTTTCTGATTAATTATACTAGGGGACTTACCTGGTGGTCCAGTGAGTAAAAAGTCCACCTTGCAGTGCAAGGGGCACCGGTTTGATCCCTGACCTGGGATGATCCCACGTCCCACAGAGCGACTGGGCTGGTGTGTCCAATTACCAGCCAGTGCTCTGGGGCACATGCACCCAGAGTCAGTGCTCTGCAACGAGAGGCCACCGCGATGGGAGGCCCACACAGGCCAAAGAATAAAGATGGGTGAATATAAATGATGACTTAGAGGCATACACACACACATACACATCCATTTGGGAAAAATACTGGAAATGGCAACTCACTCCAGTATTCTTGTCTAGGAAATCTCATGGAAAGAGGAGCCTGGTGGGCTACAGTCTATGGGATTGCAGAGAATTGGACATAACTGAGCAACTAACACAACATCCCTACCTCCACATTCTACGCATATGTCAGTTCCTAAGAGAGCCCTAAATTCATTATAGGAAATCACAGAAAAATAGTTCTCTAGTATTTGGGTGGAGAAGGTCTATATAAATCTAATATTACTGTCAGAAGACATTAAGAAAATAGGCCATATAAGAAAAATAGGTACATGGTACAGAAACCACAGATTGTCCCCCAGCTACCCAGTTCTCCAACTCTGAGACAGCTGTTGCTAGTTTCTTGTAGACAATTTATTAAATAATTATTAAATAGTAAATACTAATTAGAGCCCTGGTGGCTCAGATGTTAACCCGCCTGCCAATTCAGGAGACCCAGGTCTGATCCCAAGGTTAAGAAAATCCCCAGAAAATAAGATGGCTACACAAAACAGTAAATATTATTTAGTATTAAATTACTTAGTAATGATAAAGAATTTTTTAAGTATTAAAGATGTCTGTATTATCAAACACTATAAATAAAATTGAAAGTCAGAAAGACATGAAAAAATATTATAACATGTGATGGATATCCATATATAAGGAGATCTTACTAATTAATAAGAAATAAGCCAGTATCTTTATATTAGGGACTATTTTCAGCAGCAAGCAACAGAAATAACCAAAGCTATGCAAATTTTAAAATATTTATATAAATATTTACTTAGATTTGGAAAGAGTTAAAAGATTGACAGTAATAAACTGTTCCCAGGCATTCACTTGAATTTTTCTGATTAATTATACTAGAATTTTAACTGTGTATATTATTTGATTCATAAGTTGATCACATTTATGCCTTTGACTTGAGGACCTAAGTGGTCAGATATAAAGATACATATTTACTGGAGAATTGCTTTATAACAGCAAAATATTACATATAGCCTAATGTTCACCAATGAGATTTGATTAAATAATTTATTGTATGTGCATATGTATAATAGAATCCTGTTGTATCAACTAGGGATCTTTCAATTACAAGGGAAAAAGACTGTCAGAAACTAAAAAGGGATTTACTGTCTGATGTAATAAGAAGTCTTAATCAGGATTGTTAAATCTGTAGCTCAATGAATCATGAAGGACCCAGCTTTCTTCTATGTCTGCTTTGTAATTTTCAGTATGTTAACTAATTCCTTCTGATCACATTCAAAAATATGTAATAGATATTGGTTGACTGTAGAGATGTTGTCACATGAGCAAAAATAGCTACTGTCAGCATGCATTCATAGAAAATATACTGTATGTGAAAAAGGTAACAGCACAGTTTGTGTTACTTGATAGCACTTATGAAAAAGATTCATTTAGGTGCAAACACAACATGGAAACTGAGTATGTTTACTATGTGACATTTACCAAGTTCCAGGGCCTTTACTACGTAGTTTATATAAATTATTTAATTTCATCCCCTTAGAAGTTAAATTGCATTATTATCCAATCTAATATATTTAACTGACACTCAGAGATTGAGTCACACGTACGTCAACTTGTAGAGTCAGAATTTGAATGCATGTTCGTCTTAATACAAAATCCACACTTTCAGCCACTCTGTTAAATAAACTTTTGAAAAGTAAAGTGAAAAAGTCTAGAAGGAAATATACCACACTTTGAACAACTATTTTCTTTAGAAACTGATGACTGAATGAAGTTGACCAGAGCAACCAGGAGACAGAGGGATGGAAACAAAGTGAAGGGGCACATTGATAGCCTGGCAATGGGGCAGTGAACTGGTTGCCTGAAGGTTCTAAAGAAGTTTAAAACATGATTCACAGGAGAGAGTGGACAACCAGAGCTTGTAATGGGAGAGGAATTTCAGAGGTTTTATAAAATTTTGTATAAAATATATAAAATAAAATGCTTTAGAATAAGGCTATGTGTGTATTTTATGAAGTGAAGTAATAGTCAAGGTCTTTGAATTGAGGTAGGCCAAGAAAAAAAATCATACATCAAATATTTATTGATGATTCACGCCTGTATCTATGGTACAGGCTGTAGAAATACCTGTGAACAAGATGGATAAGTTTCTTACTTTTTAAAAAATTAATGTGTTTATTTATTTTTAAATTTTGGCCTCTTATTGGTTTTTTATTAATTTATTTTCATCCGTATTTATTCTTTGGCCTGTGTGGGCTTCCCATTGCAGTGGCCTCTCTCATTGCAGAGCACCAGCTCTGGGTGCATGTGGACCAGAGTGCTGACTCATAATTGGACACTGGTCCAGTTGCTCCGCGGCACATGGGATCTTCCCGAACCAGGGATTGACCTGGTGCCTCTTGCACTGCAAGGTGGACTCTTTACCCACTGGACCACCAGGGAAGCCCAGGTTCTTACTTTTATGGACCTTACAACTGGAGAAGTAGTCAGAGGCCAGATCTTGCCTGGCTTTGTGAGCCATATTAAGAAATGTAAAGTTTGTTTGGATTTTATTCTAAATGTGATGAGAAAATATCTGTGACTTTTGAGCAGGTGAATGACTTGGTTTGATTTCCATTTTGAAAAGCTCATTCTGGCTGTACTGAGAGTGCATCATGGGAATAAGAACTTAAGTAAGGTGACCACTTAGGAAAATAGTAAGTAGTTCAGCAACGAGTTGATAGTGGCTTGGCCAAAGGTGATAGCAATGGATGTGTAGAAAACGGCAGAGTTGGATATACTTTGAAAAAGGAACTGATACGACTTGATGACTGATTTGATATGGGAAGTAAAGGGAAGAGAGGAATTAGAATAACTCTTAAGTTTCTGTGTTGAACAAGATGGTGGTTTCATTTACAGAGATATGAAAGACTGGGGTTGAAGGAGCACATTTTGATTACTATTGATTTCATACTGGATATGTCAAGTTTGAGGAATTTGAGGATGTGTTTAGTAAGCAAGTTGGTTGTGCTAGTATAATGCTCAGAAGAGTGGGCTGGAATCCTTCAGTTGGGGGTCATCAATGCAAAGACAGTAACTGAAGTCATGAAAGATAGGGCCTCTAACAGAACTAAGAACATTAACTTCCTGAGAGGCTTGGTGTAGGCAGCAATCATTCCACCAGCACTGTGCTGGCAAAGGTCATGCGTGACTTCCTGCTCCCTAAAATTCTGTGGATATATTTTAAGCCTTGTCTTTTGGATCCCACTGCTGCACAGTGATACTATTGTCTACTCCTTCCTGTGAAACTGCTCTCCAGGTTTTCCATTCCCTCCTTTTAAGTTCTCTGGTATTTATTCTTTGGCCTGTGTGGGCTTCCCATTGATGGCCTCTCTTGTTGCAGAGCACCAGCTCTGGGTGCATGTGGACCAGAGTGCTGACTCATAATTGGACACTGGTCCAGTTGCTCCGCGGCACATGGGATCTTCCCGAACCAGGGATTGACCTGGTGCCTCTTGCACTGCAAGGTGGACTCTTTACCCACTGGACCACCAGGGAAGCCCAGGTTCTTACTTTTATGGACCTTACAACTGGAGAAGTAGTCAGAGGCCAGATCTTGCCTGGCTTTGTGAGCCATATTAAGAAATGTAAAGTTTGTTTGGATTTTATTCTAAATGTGATGAGAAAATATCTGTGACTTTTGAGCAGGTGAATGACTTGGTTTGATTTCCATTTTGAAAAGCTCATTCTGGCTGTACTGAGAGTGCATCATGGGAATAAGAACTTAAGTAAGGTGACCACTTAGGAAAATAGTAAGTAGTTCAGCAACGAGTTGATAGTGGCTTGGCCAAAGGTGATAGCAATGGATGTGTAGAAAACGGCAGAGTTGGATATACTTTGAAAAAGGAACTGATACGACTTGATGACTGATTTGATATGGGAAGTAAAGGGAAGAGAGGAATTAGAATAACTCTTAAGTTTCTGTGTTGAACAAGATGGTGGTTTCATTTACAGAGATATGAAAGACTGGGGTTGAAGGAGCACATTTTGATTACTATTGATTTCATACTGGATATGTCAAGTTTGAGGAATTTGAGGATGTGTTTAGTAAGCAAGTTGGTTGTGCTAGTATAATGCTCAGAAGAGTGGGCTGGAATCCTTCAGTTGGGGGTCATCAATGCAAAGACAGTAACTGAAGTCATGAAAGATAGGGCCTCTAACAGAACTAAGAACATTAACTTCCTGAGAGGCTTGGTGTAGGCAGCAATCATTCCACCAGCACTGTGCTGGCAAAGGTCATGCGTGACTTCCTGCTCCCTAAAATTCTGTGGATATATTTTAAGCCTTGTCTTTTGGATCCCACTGCTGCACAGTGATACTATTGTCTACTCCTTCCTGTGAAACTGCTCTCCAGGTTTTCCATTCCCTCCTTTTAAGTTCTCTTTTCTTGAACTTTGTTGTTCCCCAGGGAAGACTAAGGAGTTAGACTATGTTGAACTGTCAGGAACAACTTCTGGAGCCACATCTTCTCTAGGATCAGGAAGCTGCTTGTGGATTTTAGAAGCTGTTGGTTTCAGAACTTGATGGAACTTCAAGGGCTGTTCTGAAGGGCACTGGCAGGACTTTAGGTTTTAAGCTGACTAAATGGATAACCACTGGGGAATTACGAGTAGATGATTGCTTGTAATAAATGCTTTATCAGGCTCCCTCTGGCTGCTGTGTGGAAAACAAATTGTGGGGGTGACTAGTGTGGAAGCAGGGAGATCAGCGATCACAATAACTTTGGCAACAAATGACAGCATGACATGTTACACTTCTGACCCTAATAGACATTCAAATGGAGACATCAGCTACATGATTTGTTCTAAAGGTTCAGATTTCATGGGAGAGATGAGCAGGAGATAGAAATTCAGGGCTCATTGGTTGGCAGATGGAACTGGAAGGTATTGAATTGTTGGTCCTTCCCTCCCTTCTTTTTTCCCTTCCTCCTCACCTCCCTTATTTACTCATGATTATAAAAGTGCTAAAGCTACGCAGAACTCAGCCTACTTATTCCCAGACTCAGAACCAAACATCTTTGCCTTTTTCTTTTTCGTGTATGTGTTCACTTGCTCAGTCATGCCTGACTCTTTGCGACCCCATGGACTGTTAGCCCTCCAGGCTCCTTTGTCCATAGGATTTCCCAGGCAAGACTACTGGAGTGGGTTCCCATTCTCTCCTCCAGGGGATCTTCCCAACCCAAGGACTGAATCTGTGTCTCCTGCATTGCAGGCGGAGTCTTTATCACTGAGCTGCTGGGAAAGCCCTTTCCTTTTCTTTTGCCCTTCCCAAAATAAGTGCTATAAACCCTCGGCAATGTGTGGACCTCTTGTGTTCCAATCTGGGCTCCATACTCCAAGTGATCCTGACACAAAGATCACACCTTAGTAGTACTTGAACAGACTGAGGCAATTTAGCCTTGAGAAAAGAAGACTTTCCAGGGAAGACAATTGTAATAAGCTACCTGGCATCTACCTGAAGAAAACAAAACCTCTTATTTTAAAAGATACATGCACCCCAATGTTCACAGGAACACTATGCACAATAGCCAAGCCATGGAATCAACCTAAGTGGCCATCAACGGATGAATGGCTAAAGAAGATGTGGATAAAGAAGATTATGTATATATAATGGAATATATAAAAATGGAATATTAGCCATAAAAAGTAACAAAATTATGCTATTTGCAGGAACATGGATAGGCCTAGAGATTATCACACCAAAGTGAAGTAAGTTAGACAGAGAAAGACAAATATATCACCTATATGTGGGAATCTAAAAAATACAATAAACTTCTGAATATAACAAAATAGAAGCAGACTCACAGATACAGAAAACAAACCACTAATTCCCAGTGGGGTGAGAGAAACAGGAAGAGGAATGATAGAGTTAAGGGATTAAGATGTACAGATTACTATGTATAAAATAAATAAGCTATAGCACAGGAAATATAGTCCATATTTTGTGACAACTTTAAATGGGGTGTAGTTTAAAATATACTGAATCACTATTTTTTATACATCTGAAATGAATATAATATTTTAAATCAAGTATAATTCAGTTAATAAAATTAGGATCTATTTAATAAAAATGGTTAAAATTTAAACAAAAAAAGATCCTTTACTAAAAATTGCAATGATTCACATTTAGGCTTCACAGAAGAAATGTTTGCAAAAGTGGTATGGCATTTCCAGGCATTAGTGAGGTCTCTGTGACTTTGAACAGGATGATCATGTAACTTCCTGGCTTTAAGATACTGGTGAATACTATTGTGCATATGTCACACCTACCTGATGATCTTGCCAGTAGTTGCTACACTGTAGTGACAGACTCCTCTGGAAATAGCTACAACACACACTTGGAATCTCACAGTCACATAATCAACCATTTTACTAAATACAAGCATATTTTCATTCACATACAGCTAAAGAAAACATCTTTTTCACATTTCATTGCAGTGCACAACAAAGTGAGGAAAAGTACACAGTACATTTTATTCTGGAATATGAGGCAATCTAATCCAACATGCAGTTGTGGTCTTTGTTACAAGTTAGTTTATCTTGTCTTCACCTATGTAGTAAAATAGCTTCTAGAGCTTTACCCTTAATATTGTATTAACACCCAACTGTTTCACACATTTTCTAACACCCACTTATTGCAGTGACGAGAGCACTGATTTCTACTAAAATGATTTTTAAAGTTCTAGAACTTGTTTAAGCAATTAAGCTCAGCCACTTCTGCTGAATCTATGCAGAGTATTTTTAAACCTGCCTAAAAATGCAAGGAATGAGAAAAGTATACATATGATGTATTTAAGTCAAGAAAACAGTAGAGTTTTGTTTGTGTCCTTTTTCTTGAACTGACCAAATCCAGTCAACTCTCATCTATCCACTGGATAGTCTTGCTTCCAGAATCTTCTAAACATAATAAAGTATAGTAGTTGATGAAACTTTGTGTTAGCCCAATTTACTGTCTTTGATTTGTTTTCTACAACCACAAAGCTGGCAACTTAATTACTTTACCCAAGCTAGATCATGCTAAATGAAGGAAGAGATGATGATTGGGTCACTTGTAGTGAATGCCGCAGGTAGGTCCAAGGCAGTTTGTTTCCATAATTTTTATGATTTGGCTTCTTTATTCTGGCTGAAGTAAATCCTCCAAATTTCAGATTCTGTTATATACATCCTGAAATTCAATACCATATTTCAAAGCAATTTAGCATCCTCAAGCTTTCCTATTACAATGGAAATGAGAAACCTGACTCTAATTAGAATTGGGTTGTTTTTTTGTTTTGTTTTGTTTTTTTACTATGAAAAGTATGGCTTTTGCCTGGCTGAACTGGCTACAATTCAAAAAACCATTTAAAGCATCACCTCTCTTCAAGAAAATAATGGAACCTCAAGGCAACCATTTCACGTTTCTGATGCAGTTAGCTGTCTGTTCACCTGAGAATCAAGAGCTAATTTTGCAGGGTGGATAGGAGCCCAGAATAAGCATATGGCAAGCAAGGAGCCAAGGTCATTGTGAGGTGAGTATTTATCCCCATCCCACTCCTCATTGCTGTATTTAGTCCCTTTCAATAATGTATTCAGTGATAAGAACACTTATAGCCCAAACAGTTCTAATGTGTTTTCACTGTACAATTATTCACTTGTCAACAATACCTGAATGGCTTTACCTTTACCTTTGACTCAGGTTTCCTTGGGGTTATAGCTGAGTTGTAATCAATAAGGAAACATACCCTAACATGTAGAGAGTATTTATTTACAGTCATATCTCTTCCAAAGTAAACAAGCTAATAACAGTTTATTCATCTGACAGCAGAATAATGCAGTGAAACAAGAACCAGGAGTCGGGAGACCTTCACTTTGGCCTAGTGACTCTCCTGCCTCTCAGTTAATTTTTTTGTAAACTGGGGAAGAAAACCTCATGGCCTGTTACAATGATAAAACAGGTAATTCAATGAACCATAACGGGTCTGCAAGGGATACAGCACCTCCTGAGCAGGTGTTTATGTTCAGATCATAGTTCCAAAAGCCGTGAAACCCCAAGTGTGGTCAGAGGTGAAAGGGGGCATAGCATTGGTGTTTTAGTGTTTCTCTCTTCTACTTCCATGGTAATTTTCATAGGAAACTTTCTAACACACTGCTGGTTATTCTTTCACAAGGCTGTACATTTTTTTTTGAATGTGACAATAACAGTGTATAAATAGCCTCCCTTTTCACAGTCACACCATTTTTTACTAGAACACCTGGCCTTGAACAGGTCTTATTAAAAGACTGGCCCACATCCCTCATTTTACAGACGAGCTAGTGAGAAGCTAATTGGTACCTTTTAACCAAACCCCACACATACATTCAATGCAGCATATTCTCACTGGTCGGGCTGCTATCACACACTTGTTTAGATTTGCTAACTGTTCCCAATGTGATACTTTTCTCCCCTTTACATAGTTTATTATGATCATGACCTATGAAACACCAAGAAATAGTTGTCTTGACTGTGGGTGTACTTTTCTGGGGTCTGGCTCCCCAGGCCTCAGCCCCTTGACATGTGGTCTACAAAGGGCACACAGAGCAGCCACTGCCCAGCATGGGCCACAAAACAGTGTCAGTTCCAGCACCCAGGTTCCCCACCCTCCCACCCCTCACCTGTGTGAGGGCCCCTTGGAGAAGAGGCTCACTTGGTATCCAATATGGAGATTAAATTCTCTTCAGTCACACGATGATTCTTTCATTTTGATTACTTTTAAGTTCAGGTGGGAGAGCATGTTTTGGAGATAAAAGGGCTGACTAGCACAAACATCTTCTCTCTGATTTGACAACCTCTTCTGAAGAATGAACCACATTTGGTACAAATCCACTCTTCACTCCTTCCCAGCCCTCCTGGATTGTAATATCCCCTTTTAACCAGACAAAAAAACAAGAACCAGGAGTCGGGAGACCTTCACTTTGGCCTAGTGACTCTCCTGCCTCTCAGTTAATTTTTTTGTAAACTGGGGAAGAAAACCTCATGGCCTGTTACAATGATAAAACAGGTAATTCAATGAACCATAACGGGTCTGCAGGGATACAGCACCTCCTGAGCAGGTGTTTATGTTCAGATCATAGTTCCAAAAGCCGTGAAACCCCAAGTGTGGTCAGAGGTGAAAGGGGGCATAGCATTGGTGTTTTAGTGTTTCTCTCTTCTACTTCCATGGTAATTTTCATAGGAAACTTTCTAACACACTGCTGGTTATTCTTTCACAAGGCTGTACATTTTTTTTTGAATGTGACAATAACAGTGTATAAATAGCCTCCCTTTTCACAGTCACACCATTTTTTACTAGAACACCTGGCCTTGAACAGGTCTTATTAAAAGACTGGCCCACATCCCTCATTTTACAGACGAGCTAGTGAGAAGCTAATTGGTACCTTTTAACCAAACCCCACACATACATTCAATGCAGCATATTCTCACTGGTCGGGCTGCTATCACACACTTGTTTAGATTTGCTAACTGTTCCCAATGTGATACTTTTCTCCCCTTTACATAGTTTATTATGATCATGACCTATGAAACACCAAGAAATAGTTGTCTTGACTGTGGGTGTACTTTTCTGGGGTCTGGCTCCCCAGGCCTCAGCCCCTTGACATGTGGTCTACAAAGGGCACACAGAGCAGCCACTGCCCAGCATGGGCCACAAAACAGTGTCAGTTCCAGCACCCAGGTTCCCCCACCCACCCACCCATCACCTGTGTGAGGGCCCCTTGGAGAAGAGGCTCACTTGGTATCCAATATGGAGATTAAATTCTCTTCAGTCACACGATGATTCTTTCATTTTGATTACTTTTAAGTTCAGGTGGGAGAGCATGTTTTGGAGATAAAAGGGCTGACTAGCACAAACATCTTCTCTCTGATTTGACAACCTCTTCTGAAGAATGAACCACATTTGGTACAAATCCACTCTTCACTCCTTCCCAGCCCTCCTGGATTGTAATATCCCCCCTTTTAACCAGCTCATATATGTCTCTTGTCAGGTCTGTGAAGGCTTTCTCCACATTAATGGCATCTCGGGCTGACGTCTCAATGTACTTCATGCCATATGCAGCAGCGAGTTTCTCTGCCTCGTGGCGAGTCACTTGCCTTTGTGTATCCAGGTCACACTTGTGACCCACGAGAACAAATACAATTTGGTAGGGCTGAACGTGTACTTTGGTCTCTTCTAACCACTCGTGGACATTCTGGAAAGACCTGCGGTTGGTAATGTCAAATAAGAGAAGACCACCTACTGAGTTCCTGTAGTAGGCACGAGTGATGGATCTACAACACAAGAAAGAAGTAAAAAAATGAAGGCCACGCCCAAACTCCTGTACTTCTACGAACTCAAATAGCGGTCTCTGGTTAGTGACATAGCCCTTTCTTTTTTTTAACAAAGGAGTACAAATGTCATTCCATGATAATGATATATCAATTTTCAATTGAGCTAAACTTTGAGATGATATCTTCTAGAAACGAATGCTCATGGGCACATAGGCATTTTCCATCAACTTAGGCAGAACCACAGTTAACTTTCCACTCTCACAACTGAAGAGCTGAATGAGACTTCCTCTTCCACTAAATGTGATATCTAAATAGCAGGTTATCATCAGGCAAATGAAATAATGGATGTTTAAGTATTCTGTAACCTGGAGAGCTCATTACAAATTATGGTAGCTGGAATAGGATTTTCTAAGAAAATAAAAATGAATTTATGATAGTTGATGGAAAATACTTATAAGTATATATTGCAAAATACTCCATTTTACCAATTAATCATTACCATATTTCTCTATTGTGTTTTATTCAAATTGAATAGAGGTCTTTAATCTCTTCTGTGAGGAAGAACAGAATTTATTTTACTTTGCAGGCCATGTGGGAACAGGAAAAAGAGGGATGGTCTGCAAAGACCTTGAGCCAAGTGTCTGTCTGTCCCACTTCCTGACACATTTCAGAGAGGCTGACTCCGGAGCCACCAGCTGGGAAAAATTGCCTTAATAGACAAAGCTTGCCCTTAAAATGATACGATTTATTAAAAGCATTGTAATTAGTTCTGAAACAGAAGAAACCTCCTATATTTTGGCTTTTTTATTTGAGGAGCTTCCTCTTCAGTGTGCACTACGGTACTTTTTTCAGAGCATATTAGACACTGGAAAACTATTTGCTTGTACAATCACTTGCCTTAGACTACTGTGCTTTTCGATATATGTCTATTTTTAGTTTTTCTTTCTCCTTGGATGAAGAACATAAACAATGAAGGACTCAATAGTTTAAGGCTTAGGGAAAATGGCCCAGTAACAACAGAACAAACATTGTCCAGGGAATTAAAGTCCTAGCTAGATGACGGTAAGAACAAAACATGAAAGAATATTCTTAATTTCAACAAAGTCAAAAGAAAAATGTAAAACTGGAAAAAGATTCTACAACATCCATGAGAGAAAAGGATTAATATTATTTATATATAAAGAACCCTTAGAAGTCACTATCATCCAATAAATAGTAATCAGTGGATATGAAAAGCTGTTCATACAGAAAGAAATTGTGACAAGCACAAAAGATACCTTTCTTTGTTTATAATATGAGAAATGAAATCACAAGTTCGAAGTGAACCTGTCCAAAGGTATTTGTTTGTGGAAGTGGGGAGGTGGAGCCAACTTGAAATTTTCTCTTCGTCCCACCCCTCTTCAACCACTTAACTGATATCTTCTATGCTTTTTCAAGTGTTCAATAAATAAATGAAGATATGATTTACTGGGGCCTCTTGATCTAGTTCCTGCTATTCTGCATGACTGTAGCTCAAAGTTTTCTATGCACACTGCCGCCTCTCACTTCTGTCTTTACACAGCTGTCTCCTCACACTCACGAGGCCTCAGTGTGTCTGGCAAGCCTTCCTTCATCTGTGTGCATACATATAATTACAAATGATGCATACTACAAGTGAAGCAGAGGGCTGTAAGAGAAAATTAAACCCTGTTTATTGATCACTCAATACGTTGTTATTGTAGCCAGTGGGCATACTAAAAAGAGTGTAAGCTGATCTGTGCCCAGGGCTGACTAAGAGAATTTAAGACAACTGCCCTTAAAATGATACGATTTATTAAAAGCATTGTAATTAGTTCTGAAACAGAAGAAACCTCCTATATTTTGGCTTTTTTATTTGAGGAGCTTCCTCTTCAGTGTGCACTACGGTACTTTTTTCAGAGCATATTAGACACTGGAAAACTATTTGCTTGTACAATCACTTGCCTTAGACTACTGTGCTTTTCGATATATGTCTATTTTTAGTTTTTCTTTCTCCTTGGATGAAGAACATAAACAATGAAGGACTCAATAGTTTAAGGCTTAGGGAAAATGGCCCAGTAACAACAGAACAAACATTGTCCAGGGAATTAAAGTCCTAGCTAGATGACGGTAAGAACAAAACATGAAAGAATATTCTTAATTTCAACAAAGTCAAAAGAAAAATGTAAAACTGGAAAAAGATTCTACAACATCCATGAGAGAAAAGGATTAATATTATTTATATATAAAGAACCCTTAGAAGTCACTATCATCCAATAAATAGTAATCAGTGGATATGAAAAGCTGTTCATACAGAAAGAAATTGTGACAAGCACAAAAGATACCTTTCTTTGTTTATAATATGAGAAATGAAATCACAAGTTCGAAGTGAACCTGTCCAAAGGTATTTGTTTGTGGAAGTGGGGAGGTGGAGCCAACTTGAAATTTTCTCTTCGTCCCACCCCTCTTCAACCACTTAACTGATATCTTCTATGCTTTTTCAAGTGTTCAATAAATAAATGAAGATATGATTTACTGGGGCCTCTTGATCTAGTTCCTGCTATTCTGCATGACTGTAGCTCAAAGTTTTCTATGCACACTGCCGCCTCTCACTTCTGTCTTTACACAGCTGTCTCCTCACACTCACGAGGCCTCAGTGTGTCTGGCAAGCCTTCCTTCATCTGTGTGCATACATATAATTACAAATGATGCATACTACAAGTGAAGCAGAGGGCTGTAAGAGAAAATTAAACCCTGTTTATTGATCACTCAATACGTGCTGTTATTGTAGCCAGTGGGCATACAAATATGAACAAGGCACTCTTTTGTGTAATTGCTGATCTGTGCCCCCACCCGCATTGTGCTAGCACAGACATTCTAAGAGGGAAATGCCTGTATCTATTTTGTTTACATGGCATCCTCTTGTAGGAGTTTCCTCAGACTATTTCCCTAGAAATAAGTGCAGTGTCTGCCATATAGTGAATGATTACTGAACGTGTGCTGCTTGCAAGAAAGAATCATCACATATATATTTATTTCTATATACTGTCCATATTTATATCTATATATCTATATCTAGGTATCTTTATCCCTACAGCATCTATCTGTATCTGTCAGTTACATTAGAATGGCCTGGTAACATTTTTGAAATATACAATAGGGACTGATTAATGATAGTTTATTAGCCACCAAGGGGGCAGGTTGGTGGAGTTGTGGTGCGAGCAATGCGTATTATTGACTGGCCTTCCCTGCCAGGGTGCATCTTTCCCTGTGCTAAATTCCCAGCTAGCTGAAGGTGGGCTTGAGCAGAAACTCTCAGACCCTTGGTATCTTTCCTAAGGGCGGCGACCAGGACCAGGAAGTCCTCTTTCCCCAGGGGTTGTGTAAGCCCAGAAGACCCTCCCACTGCTCGCGGGCCAAGACTGCGCTCCCACCTGAACCTCTCTTGACCCGCGGTATCCCAGATCTGGAGCTTGATGCGTTTTCCTGGCTCGATCTCCACCAGGCGGGAGAAAAAATCCACCCCCACCGTGGGGTCCGAAACCTGGGCAAAGCGGCCCTCGGTGAAGCGACGGATGAGACAGGACTTGCCCACCGTGGAATCCCCGATGACAATGAGCCGGAACTGGTACAGCCAGATGGCCTCCATGGCCAGAGCTCGGCAGGTCTCCTTGGCCCGAGCCGTGGGCGGCGAGATGGCGGCGCCACGCCGAGGCCTCGGAGAGCGCGGCTCGGTCCTGATCTAGATCGGCAACGAGTGCATCGTTGGCCTGGGAGCCTGAAGCGAGGTAGGCCCAGGTTCAGGAGCCAAGGGATGGATGCTGCGCTCACAGAGGTGATGAAATGGCAGCAGCATCAGCACCACGCACTCTGACTCATCACTCAACGTTTACATGGCATCCTCTTGTAATTGCTGATCTGTGCCCCACCGCATTGTGCTAGCACAGACATTCTAAGAGGGAAATGCCTGTATCTATTTTGTTTACATGGCATCCTCTTGTAGGAGTTTCCTCAGACTATTTCCCTAGAAATAAGTGCAGTGTCTGCCATATAGTGAATGATTACTGAACGTGTGCTGCTTGCAAGAAAGAATCATCACATATATATTTATTTCTATATACTGTCCATATTTATATCTATATATCTATATCTAGGTATCTTTATCCCTACAGCATCTATCTGTATCTGTCAGTTACATTAGAATGGCCTGGTAACATTTTTGAAATATACAATAGGGACTGATTAATGATAGTTTATTAGCCACCAAGGGGGCAGGTTGGTGGAGTTGTGGTGCGAGCAATGCGTATTATTGACTGGCCTTCCCTGCCAGGGTGCATCTTTCCCTGTGCTAAATTCCCAGCTAGCTGAAGGTGGGCTTGAGCAGAAACTCTCAGACCCTTGGTATCTTTCCTAAGGGCGGCGACCAGGACCAGGAAGTCCTCTTTCCCCAGGGGTTGTGTAAGCCCAGAAGACCCTCCCACTGCTCGCGGGCCAAGACTGCGCTCCCACCTGAACCTCTCTTGACCCGCGGTATCCCAGATCTGGAGCTTGATGCGTTTTCCTGGCTCGATCTCCACCAGGCGGGAGAAAAAATCCACCCCCACCGTGGGGTCCGAAACCTGGGCAAAGCGGCCCTCGGTGAAGCGACGGATGAGACAGGACTTGCCCACCGTGGAATCCCCGATGACAATGAGCCGGAACTGGTACAGCCAGATGGCCTCCATGGCCAGAGCTCGGCAGGTCTCCTTGGCCCGAGCCGTGGGCGGCGAGATGGCGGCGCCACGCCGAGGCCTCGGAGAGCGCGGCTCGGTCCTGATCTAGATCGGCAACGAGTGCATCGTTGGCCTGGGAGCCTGAAGCGAGGTAGGCCCAGGTTCAGGGAGAGCCAAGGGATGGATGCTGCGCTCACAGAGGTGATGAAATGGCAGCAGCATCAGCACCACGCACTCTGACTCATCACTGACAACAGGCTTACTGTAATCCTCCAGGTAGAGGCGACGCCCAGGACCGCATTGTCTATAAGAGGAGCGCACACAGAAATGGCCGCGGGGGAAGACAAAAAGCTTAGTTCCCTTCATTTCTGGCTTGAAACTCAGCATTCAAAAATCTGAGATCATGGCACCCGGTTCATGGCAAATAGGTGGGCAAACAATGCAAACAGTGACAGACTTTATTTTCCTGGGCTCCAAAATCGCTGTTGACAGTGACTGCAGCCGTAAAACTGGAGGGTGCTTGTTCCTTGGAAGAAAAGCTACGACAAGCCTAAAAAGCAGAGACACCACTTTGCTGACAAAAGTCCATATAGTCAAAGCTACAGTTTTCCCAGTAGTCATGTATGGATGTGAGAGTTGGACCATAGAGAAGGCTGAGCGCCAAAGCATTGATGCTTTCGAACTGTGATGCTGGAGAAGACTCTTTCAGAGTCCCTTGGACAGCAAGATCAAATCAGTCAATCCTGAAGGAAATCAATCCTGAATATTCATTGGAAGAACTGAAGCTGAAGCTCCAATACTTTGGCCACCTGATGTGAAGAACGAACTCATTGGAAAAGACTCTGATTCCGGGAAAGATTGAGGGGAGGAGGAGAAGAGGGCAGCAGAGGATAAGATGGTTGGATGGCATCATGGACTCAATGGACATGAGTTTGAGCGAACTTCTGGAGATAGTGAAGAACAGGAAGCCTGGAGCGTTGCAGTCCATGAGGTCACAGATGTCGTATACGATTGAGCCACTGAACAACTTCCTTTCCACCACCCACCTCCTTTTCTTAATTAAAAATTTTGCCTATCTTTCAAATTGCAGAAGTAACACCTCTTCATTAACACTAATGAAACAATACAAAAAAGAAATATTAACAGTTCACTATATATTCTTCCACATGTATTTCTATAAAAATGTATTCATATATACACATTTATTGCTGTCTGATTTTACAAAAATTTGATCAAATTGAACCATTACTGACACGTGCTTTGCCATTAATAATCATAGACATCTCTCCATTTCCAGCTCTGACTCATCACTGACAACAGGCTTACTGTAATCCTCCAGGTAGAGGCGACGCCCAGGACCGCATTGTCTATAAGAGGAGCGCACACAGAAATGGCCGCGGGGGAAGACAAAAAGCTTAGTTCCCTTCATTTCTGGCTTGAAACTCAGCATTCAAAAATCTGAGATCATGGCACCCGGTTCATGGCAAATAGGTGGGCAAACAATGCAAACAGTGACAGACTTTATTTTCCTGGGCTCCAAAATCGCTGTTGACAGTGACTGCAGCCGTAAAAATGGAGGGTGCTTGTTCCTTGGAAGAAAAGCTACGACAAGCCTAAAAAGCAGAGACACCACTTTGCTGACAAAAGTCCATATAGTCAAAGCTACAGTTTTCCCAGTAGTCATGTATGGATGTGAGAGTTGGACCATAGAGAAGGCTGAGCGCCAAAGCATTGATGCTTTCGAACTGTGATGCTGGAGAAGACTCTTTCAGAGTCCCTTGGACAGCAAGATCAAATCAGTCAATCCTGAAGGAAATCAATCCTGAATATTCATTGGAAGAACTGAAGCTGAAGCTCCAATACTTTGGCCACCTGATGTGAAGAACGAACTCATTGGAAAAGACTCTGATTCCGGGAAAGATTGAGGGGAGGAGGAGAAGAGGGCAGCAGAGGATAAGATGGTTGGATGGCATCATGGACTCAATGGACATGAGTTTGAGCGAACTTCTGGAGATAGTGAAGAACAGGAAGCCTGGAGCGTTGCAGTCCATGAGGTCACAGATGTCGTATACGATTGAGCCACTGAACAACTTCCTTTCCACCACCCACCTCCTTTTCTTAATTAAAAATTTTGCCTATCTTTCAAATTGCAGAAGTAACACCTCTTCATTAACACTAATGAAACAATACAAAAAAGAAATATTAACAGTTCACTATATATTCTTCCACATGTATTTCTATAAAAATGTATTCATATATACACATTTATTGCTGTCTGATTTTACAAAAATTTGATCAAATTGAACCATTACTGACACGTGCTTTTTGCCATTAATAATCATAGACATCTCTCCATTTCCAGCTCAGTTTCCTTTTGCCATAACAATGCTGCAAAACAACTCAAATGTCCATCAACACATGCATTATTTCTGTGAAGTAGGGTTTTATAAGAAAGAACAGGAAGGCAAAGAGTGTGAATATTCTGAATAATATAGATATGGGCATTGTACTTTGTAAACATACTTAGCACTTTAAATTCTAGTCAGCAAAGTTTGAAAAGATCATTTTGGGCATTACTTCAAGCATCATATGTGATATTCTTCCTTAATTTTTGCCAATCTGATGTAATTATAAATAAATGGAATCATACAATATGAGCCCTTCTGTAACTGACTTCTTTCACTCACCATAACGTTTTTTAGTTCATCCACATTGTAACATGAATAGGACTTGGTTCCTTTTTATAACTGAATAATAGTCCATTGTATGACATCATATTTTGTTTATCCATTTAACTGTTGATGGACATTTGGGTTGTTCCTGACTTTTGGCTATTATGGATAATGCTGCTATGAACATTCATGTACAAGTTTTTATTAGAACACATGTTTTGAACTCTTTTGGGTTTAAACCTAGAAGCAAAATTCTTGTGACCTATAGTAACTCTATGTTAAATCCTCTGAAGAAATGCCAGAATGTTTTCCACAGCAGCTGCACAATTTTACACTCCTACCAGCAATGTATGAAGACTGATTTCTCCATATCTTCCAACACTTTTTATTTTGACTTTTTGATTCTAGACATCCTAGTGAGTATGAAGTGGTATCTCATTGTGATTTTGATTTACATTTCCCTGATGACTAATAACAATGTGCACATTTTCACATTCTTATTGGCTATTTGCATATCTTCCTTGGAGAAATGTAGACTCAGATCCTTTGCCTTTTCTTTCTTTTCATTTCTTATTTGGTCACATCAAGTGGTGAGTGAGCAACTTGCTAGATCTTAGTTCCCCCGCCAGGGATTAAACCTGGGGCCATGGCAGTGAGAGCACATAGTCCTAAACACTGAACTGCCAAAGAATTCCCTCTTTGCCCATTTTAAAACTGAATTATTTGTCTTGTCTAAGAATACTTTGCCAAATTCAAGTTCATGAAGATTTACGCCATATATTCTTCTAAGACTTTTGTAGTTTTAGTTTATACATTTAGGTATGAGCTAATTTTTATATATGCTATAAGGTAGGGGTCCAGCTGCATTCTTTTGCATGTGGATATCTAGTTGTTCAAGCACCATTTGTGGAGAGACTATTTTTCCCCAATGAATGATTTTGGCACCCCTTTTGAAAATCAATTGACCATAGACTGGTTTATTTCTGGACTCCCCATTTTATGTTCATTCTTTTGTCAGTACCACATTGTAACATGAATAGGACTTGGTTCCTTTTTATAACTGAATAATAGTCCATTGTATGACATCATATTTTGTTTATCCATTTAACTGTTGATGGACATTTGGGTTGTTCCTGACTTTTGGCTATTATGGATAATGCTGCTATGAACATTCATGTACAAGTTTTTATTAGAACACATGTTTTGAACTCTTTTGGGTTTAAACCTAGAAGCAAAATTCTTGTGACCTATAGTAACTCTATGTTAAATCCTCTGAAGAAATGCCAGAATGTTTTCCACAGCAGCTGCACAATTTTACACTCCTACCAGCAATGTATGAAGACTGATTTCTCCATATCTTCCAACACTTTTTATTTTGACTTTTTGATTCTAGACATCCTAGTGAGTATGAAGTGGTATCTCATTGTGATTTTGATTTACATTTCCCTGATGACTAATAACAATGTGCACATTTTCACATTCTTATTGGCTATTTGCATATCTTCCTTGGAGAAATGTAGACTCAGATCCTTTGCCTTTTCTTTCTTTTCATTTCTTATTTGGTCACATCAAGTGGTGAGTGAGCAACTTGCTAGATCTTAGTTCCCCCGCCAGGGATTAAACCTGGGGCCATGGCAGTGAGAGCACATAGTCCTAAACACTGAACTGCCAAAGAATTCCCTCTTTGCCCATTTTAAAACTGAATTATTTGTCTTGTCTAAGAATACTTTGCCAAATTCAAGTTCATGAAGATTTACGCCATATATTCTTCTAAGACTTTTGTAGTTTTAGTTTATACATTTAGGTATGAGCTAATTTTTATATATGCTATAAGGTAGGGGTCCAGCTGCATTCTTTTGCATGTGGATATCTAGTTGTTCAAGCACCATTTGTGGAGAGACTATTTTTTCCCCAATGAATGATTTTGGCACCCCTTTTGAAAATCAATTGACCATAGACTGGTTTATTTCTGGACTCCCCATTTTATGTTCATTCTTTTGTCAGTACCACATTGTCTTGATTACTGTAGCTTTGTAGTAAGTTTAGAAGTCAGGAAGCAAGAGCCTCTCACTGTGTTCTATTTTTCCCAAGATTGTTTTTGGCTATTTAATATCCCTTTTATTTCCATATGAATTTTAAGATCTGCTTGTCAATTTCTGTATATAAGGCAGAATATTAATTGAGGTTTCATTAAATCTGTAGATAAACATGGGGAATAATGCCATCATAATGAAATTTAAGTCTGCCAATGCTTGAAAATAGAATATCTTTCCATTTATTTAGGTCTCTTAAAATTTCTTTCAACAATGCTTTATAGTTTTCCTTTTACAAGTCTTGAACTTCTTTAGCTAAGTTGTTTTCTTAATTTCGTTTTTAGACTGTTCATTGCAAGTGTTTAAAAATATAATTGATTTTATATTTTTCAATCTTTTTATTTTGGATGCAGTGCATGGCTTGCAGGATCTTAGTTCTCCAACCAGGAACAAAACCTGGGCCCTGGCAGTGAAAGTGCTGAGTTTTAACCACTGGACTACCAGGGATTCCCAGTCTTTTTTTAATGCATTCTTTATGATTTGGTCAAATGCGTTTTCTACATCTTTGAGGTGATCATGTAATTTTCTTCTATTGATACAATGTATTACATTAATTGACTTAGATATTGAGTTAACCTTGCATTCCTGATAAAAATCCTACTTGATCATGGTATATAACTTTAAAAATGTTTTTGTATTTGATTTTCTAGTATTTTTAGGATATTTGCATTCATATGCATGATATTTATTGGTCTATACTTTTCTTATTGCAGGGTAATATTGGTCTCCTAAGATGAGTTAAGAAGTAGTCCTTCCTTTTCTGCTTTTTTGTAAGAGTTTGTGAAGACCTAGTATTAATTCTTTTAAAAATATCTGCTAGAATTTAGCAGGGAAGCCATCTGGGTGTGGGTAGTGTTTGGTTACTAATTCAATTTCTTCACTTGTTATAGCTCTGTTCAGACTGTCTATGTCTTCTTTTTTTTTTTTTAATTTATTTATCTTTTCTTGGAGGGTGGGGTGGGGAAGGAGGGGGATGGGCGGGCCACTTCTATTGGTCTTTCATTTCTCTATTTTTCATCCATCTTTGTTCTTTGGCTCCTGTGGGCCTCCCATCGCAGTGGCGTCTGTCGTCGCAGAACATCGGCTCTGGGCGCACGCGCGCCAGAGTTCCCGCTCGGTAATTGGACACATGGGTCCAGCCGCTCTGCGGCACGTGGGATCTTCCCAGGCCAGGGATCAAACCGGCGCCCCTTGCACTGCAAGGCGGTGTCCTTACCCACTGGACCACCAGGGGAAGCCCTGTCTACGTCTTCTTGAGTCAGTTTCAATAGTTTGTATCTTTGGTAGAAATATCTCCATTTCAGCTAAGTTATGCAGTTTGTCAGCATCCAATCGTTCACACTATTTCTTTATAAGGAATATAATATATACCTTTTAAATTTTGTAAGGTCAGTAGTAATGTCCCTTTCATTTATGTTTCTAGTGATTTGAGTCTTTTTCTTTTTGATCAGTCTAACTAAAGATGGTATCAATTTTGCTTTCAAAGAACCAATGTCTGATTTTGTTAATTCTATTTTTTTTTCTCCACTTCATTTATCTCTGCTCTAATCTTATTCCTTCTGTGTGGTTTACTTTAGGTTTGTTCTTATTTTTCCACTTCCTTAAGGTATAGAGTTAGGTTATTGATTTGAGATCTTCCTTTGCTCTAATATTGAGCTTCCCTTGAAGCTCAGCTGGTCAAGAAACTGCCTGCAATGCAGAAGACTCCAGTTCAATTTCTGGGTCAGAAAGATCCCCTGAAGAAGAGATAAGCTACCCACTCCAGAATTCTTGGACTTCCCTGGTGGTTCAGACTTTATCCTTTTCCAGCTCCTTAAGGTATAAAGTTAAGCTATTGATTTGAGATCTTCCTTTTCTTTAAATATAGGCATTTACAGCTATAAGTTTCCCTCTGAGCACTGCTTTATCTATATCCATATGCTTTTGTATTGGTAGCTTGATTTTCATTTATTTCAAATTATTTTATGGATTCTCTTTTGATTCACCCTTTGACCCATTCATTATTTAGGAGGGTTTTGCTTAATTTCTATATATTTGTAAGCGTTAAAGATTTTTTCCCCACTACTAACTTGTACTTTTGTTTCATGTGGTCAGAGAACATTTTTTTGTATCATTTGTATGTTTTATTTGCTGTATAACTCAGAGAACTCAAACTGGGGATCCAAGTGGGGAAGGAACATAGGTAAACCTATAGCTGATTTATGTTGATGTTTGGTAGAAACCAACACAATACTGCAAAGCAACTACCTTTCAATTAAAAGTGAATAAATTAAAAAAAACATTAAATTTTAAATTTGTTTAATGGCATAGTATGCTGTCTATTTTGGAAAATGTCCCATGTGCACTTAAGAAAATGTTCCCATTTTGGTGGAGTGTTTTATATATTTGAATTAGGTCTTATTGGTTTTTAGTACAGTTCAAGTCTCCACAAAAAAAATGGAGATTCCAAGGGAACATTTCATGCAAAGATGGGCATGGAAGATTGGCACAATGAAAGACAGAAATGGTAAGAACCTAACAGATGTAGAGAAATTAAGAAAAAGTAGCAAGAATACACAGAAAAACTATATGAGAAATGTCTTATGACCTGGATAAACACAATGGTGTAGTCACTCACCTAGACCCAGACATCCTGAAGTGCAAAGTGGGTCTTAGGCAGCATTTCAATGAACAAGGCTATTGGAGGGGATGGAATTCCAGCTGAGCTATTAAAAATCCTAAAAGATGATGCTGTTTAAGTGCTACATTCAATATGCCAGCACATTTGGAAAACTCAGCAATGGCCACAGGACTGGAAAAGGTCAGTTTTCAATTCCAATCCCAAAGGGCAACGCCAAAGAATGTTCAAACTATTGTACAGCTAAGCTTATTTCACATGCTAGCGAGGTCATGCTCAAAGTTCTTCAAGCTAAGCTTCAGTGGTACATGAACTGAGAATTTCCAAAAGGCAGAGGAACCAGAGATCAAATTGTCAACATCTGTTGGATCATAGAAAAGTAAAGGAATTCTGGAAAAACATCTATTTCTGCTTCATTGACTATAGATGGGACTACCAGACCACCTTATCTGCCTCCTAAGAAACCTGAATGCAGGTCAAGAAGCAACGGTTAGAATCAGGCATGGAACAATGGATTGGGCAAGAAGTATGTCAAGGTTGTATATTGTCACCCTGATTACTTAACACTTATGCAGAGTACATCATATGAAATGCCAGGCTGGATGAATCACAAGCTGGAATCAAGATTGCTGGGGGAAATATCAACAACTTCAAATAATGCAGATAATACCAGAAAGTGAACAGGAACTAAAAAGTCTCCTGATGAGAGTGAAAGAGGAGAATGAAAAAGCTGGCTTAAAACTCAGCATTCAAAAAACCAAGCTCATGGTATCCAGCCCTATCACTTCATGGAAAATAGACGGGGAAAAAGTGGAAACAGTGGCAGATTTTATTTTGGGGGGGCTCCAAATCACTGAGTATGGTAACTGCAGCCACGAAATTAAAAGATACTTGTTCCTTGGAAGAAAAGCTATGACAAACCTAGATAGCATGTTATAAAAGCAGAGACATCACTTTGCCAACAAAGGTCCATATTGTCAATGCTATGGTTTTTCCAGTAGTCATATATGCATGTGAGAGCTGGACCATAAAGAAGGCTGAGTGCCAAAGAACTGATGCTTTCAAACTGTGGTGTTGGAGAAGACCTGAGTGTCCCTTTGACTTCAAGGAGATCAAATCAGTCAATCCTAAAGGAAATCAACCCTGAATACTCTTTGGAAGAACTGAGGCTGAAGCTGCAGCTCCAATACTTTGGCTGCCTAATGTGAAGAGCTTACTTATTGGAAAAGACCCTGATGTTGGGAAAGATTGAGGGCAGGAGGAGAAGGGAGTGACAGAGGATGAGATGGTTGGATGGCATCACTGACTCAATGGGCATGAGTTTGAGTAAACTCTGGGAAATAGTGAAGGACTGGAAAGACTGGCATGGGGTCGTAAAGAGTCAGACATGACTTAGTGACTGAACAACCACAATGTCTCCTATTTTCTTGTTGATTCTATGTGTAGCTGTCCTATCCATTTAATGAAAGTGTAGTATAAAGTCTTAAAATATTATTGTATAACTATTTCTCACTTCAGTTCTATCAGGTTTGTTTTTCATGTGCTAGCTTTTCATTTTAATGTGAAGGTGCTTTTATATCAAAAATCAATTGATGAAACTTATCATGTTAATAAATTGAAGGAAAATAGATATATGATCATATTAATAGAGGCAGAAACAGAAACACTTTATGACAAAGCATTTAGGACAAAACTTTCTGTTTCTATACATAGCATAAGATTGCTGGGGAAATATCAACAACTTCAAATAATGCAGATAATACCAGAAAGTGAACAGGAACTAAAGTCTCCTGATGAGAGTGAAAGAGGAGAATGAAAAAGCTGGCTTAAAACTCAGCATTCAAAAAACCAAGCTCATGGTATCCAGCCCTATCACTTCATGGAAAATAGACGGGGAAAAAGTGGAAACAGTGGCAGATTTTATTTTGGGGGGGCTCCAAATCACTGAGTATGGTAACTGCAGCCACGAAATTAAAAGATACTTGTTCCTTGGAAGAAAAGCTATGACAAACCTAGATAGCATGTTATAAAAGCAGAGACATCACTTTGCCAACAAAGGTCCATATTGTCAATGCTATGGTTTTTCCAGTAGTCATATATGCATGTGAGAGCTGGACCATAAAGAAGGCTGAGTGCCAAAGAACTGATGCTTTCAAACTGTGGTGTTGGAGAAGACCTGAGTGTCCCTTTGACTTCAAGGAGATCAAATCAGTCAATCCTAAAGGAAATCAACCCTGAATACTCTTTGGAAGAACTGAGGCTGAAGCTGCAGCTCCAATACTTTGGCTGCCTAATGTGAAGAGCTTACTTATTGGAAAAGACCCTGATGTTGGGAAAGATTGAGGGCAGGAGGAGAAGGGAGTGACAGAGGATGAGATGGTTGGATGGCATCACTGACTCAATGGGCATGAGTTTGAGTAAACTCTGGGAAATAGTGAAGGACTGGAAAGACTGGCATGGGGTCGTAAAGAGTCAGACATGACTTAGTGACTGAACAACCACAATGTCTCCTATTTTCTTGTTGATTCTATGTGTAGCTGTCCTATCCATTTAATGAAAGTGTAGTATAAAGTCTTAAAATATTATTGTATAACTATTTCTCACTTCAGTTCTATCAGGTTTTTTTTTTTTCATGTGCTAGCTTTTCATTTTAATGTGAAGGTGCTTTTATATCAAAAAATCAATTGATGAAACTTATCATGTTAATAAATTGAAGGAAAATAGATATATGATCATATTAATAGAGGCAGAAACAGAAACACTTTATGACAAAGCATTTAGGACAAAACTTTCTGTACTATACATAGCATGATAAGTCATTAACCTGATACATGTGCTAAACATATACTCTTAAATGTATATATGAAATATTCATGATAAAATTGCTTCAATATTAGCATCCTATGTGATTGTAATTCATAGACTTAGCTAGCAATTACTGTTCTAAATAGCTTGTTCTGTCAAGAGTAAATGCAAATATGTTGAGCAAAAGGTAAGCTAAAAGTGCATTTTCTGTATAAACTCTAGGATTAAAAAAAATGGCATATATAGATAACCAACAAGGACCAACTGTATAGCAGAGGGAAATATACTTAATATTTTCTAATAACATATGAAGTAAGAGAATCTGAAGAATATATATATATATATATATATATATATATATACACACACACATAAATACATACACACACATATCTAACTGAATCACTCTGTGATACCTGAAACTAACACAGTATTATAACTCAACTATACTTCAATAAAATAAACTTGGTTCAAAAATGGTTTATATAGGCTACTGGATTTGCTCTGTGATGGCCCACACTCTGTCTGTGGAGTGTGCTTTCTCTGAATCTGAATAAATCCATTTCTTACCTATCACTTTGTGTCTCTCGCTGAATTTTTCTCTGCAAAAAGACATGAAGAACCTGAACCTCAATGGGTCCAGACATTGGGTGAGTGATTTTAATTACCAGGGTTTTGGCTGGGTTCGAGTCCTGGCCGTGTGGGTTCAAGTCCCAAATAGGTTTGATTAAGTCTGGGCCCTGGGTTTAAGTCTCAAATTGAGGATGAACACTTTCAGATGGCGACCACGAATGAAGCGACAGTGATAAGGTAAGAAAGGTTTAGAATTAGATCTTTGTCCCAGAGAGGCCCACGAACGTTTAATGAAAGTGTAGTATAAAGTCTTAAAATATTATTGTATAACTATTTCTCACTTCAGTTCTATCAGGTTTTTTTTTTTTCATGTGCTAGCTTTTCATTTTAATGTGAAGGTGCTTTTATATCAAAAAATCAATTGATGAAACTTATCATGTTAATAAATTGAAGGAAAATAGATATATGATCATATTAATAGAGGCAGAAACAGAAACACTTTATGACAAAGCATTTAGGACAAAACTTTCTGTACTATACATAGCATGATAAGTCATTAACCTGATACATGTGCTAAACATATACTCTTAAATGTATATATGAAATATTCATGATAAAATTGCTTCAATATTAGCATCCTATGTGATTGTAATTCATAGACTTAGCTAGCAATTACTGTTCTAAATAGCTTGTTCTGTCAAGAGTAAATGCAAATATGTTGAGCAAAAGGTAAGCTAAAAGTGCATTTTCTGTATAAACTCTAGGATTAAAAAAAATGGCATATATAGATAACCAACAAGGACCAACTGTATAGCAGAGGGAAATATACTTAATATTTTCTAATAACATATGAAGTAAGAGAATCTGAAGAATATATATATATATATATATATATATATACACACACACATAAATACATACACACACATATCTAACTGAATCACTCTGTGATACCTGAAACTAACACAGTATTATAACTCAACTATACTTCAATAAAATAAACTTGGTTCAAAAATGGTTTATATAGTCTACTGGATTTGTTGTGTTATGGCCCACACTCTGTCTGTGGAGTGTGCTTTCTCTGAATCTGAATAAATCCATTTCTTACCTATCACTTTGTGTCTCTCGCTGAATTTTTCTCTGCAAAAAGACATGAAGAACCTGAACCTCAATGGGTCCAGACATTGGGTGAGTGATTTTAATTACCAGGGTTTTGGCTGGGTTCGAGTCCTGGCCGTGTGGGTTCAAGTCCCAAATAGGTTTGATTAAGTCTGGGCCCTGGGTTTAAGTCTCAAATTGAGGATGAACACTTTCAGATGGCGACCACGAATGAAGCGACAGTGATAAGGTAAGAAAGGTTTAGAATTAGATCTTTGTCCCAGAGAGGCCCACGGGAAGCCGTGAGCCAGGTAGACTGGGGAAGACAGAATTATACTGTTCTCTTTGACTCTGAGATTTTCCTCCTATATTCTTTTTTTTTTTTTTTTGAGATTTATTTATTTATTTATTTTGGTGGGGGTGGGGAGGGGACAGAGGGGAGCAGGCGGGCCACTCCTATTGGTTTTTCATTTGTCCATTTTCATCCATCTTTGTTCTTTGGACCTTGTGGGCCTCCCATCGCGGTGGCTTCTGTCGTCGCAGAGCACCGGCTCTGGGCGCATGCGCCCCAGAGCTCCGCCTCGGTAATTGGACACATCGGTCCAGCCGCTCCATGGCACGTGGGATCTTCCCAGGCCAGGGATCGAACCAGAGCCCCTTGCTCTGCAAGGCGGTGTCCTTACCCACTGGACCACCAGGGAAGCCCTCCTCCTATATTCTTACATTCTGTTCATTGCTGCTTTGTTTCGTTCTCTCTTTTGTTAACCAGCTCCAATGTCAACAATATTGGGAACGTCATCCATGCAGTTTCTTTATGACAACTTTTGGGCACTAACAACCAGTTGGGAGACTACTTTAGAAGGGATAGCATCTAAAATCGTAAGTACAAATCTTTTACCAAATTTTGTGGTGGATTTTGAATTTAAGGGTACTATTTTGGATACAATGGGAATTAGAGACGTCTCATGTTTGGGTCTGAAATGGGTCAGGCGGCATCAGTCCTAACCAATACCCCCTGGGTCATATCCTCCAGGATTGGGAAAGATTCAGACTACTGGGATTAAAAAGAAAAAAGCTTATTAAGGCTATGTAATCATGTTTGACTGCAATATGAGTTAGGAAGTCAAGAAAAATGGCCATTAAAATCAGTTCTATCAGTTTGAAGAACCTGAACCTCAATGGGTCCAGACATTGGGTGAGTGATTTTAATTACCAGGGTTTTGGCTGGGTTCGAGTCCTGGCCGTGTGGGTTCAAGTCCCAAATAGGTTTGATTAAGTCTGGGCCCTGGGTTTAAGTCTCAAATTGAGGATGAACACTTTCAGATGGCGACCACGAATGAAGCGACAGTGATAAGGTAAGAAAGGTTTAGAATTAGATCTTTGTCCCAGAGAGGCCCACGGGAAGCCGTGAGCCAGGTAGACTGGGGAAGACAGAATTATACTGTTCTCTTTGACTCTGAGATTTTCCTCCTATATTCTTTTTTTTTTTTTTTTTTGAGATTTATTTATTTATTTATTTTGGTGGGGGTGGGGAGGGGACAGAGGGGAGCAGGCGGGCCACTCCTATTGGTTTTTCATTTGTCCATTTTCATCCATCTTTGTTCTTTGGACCTTGTGGGCCTCCCATCGCGGTGGCTTCTGTCGTCGCAGAGCACCGGCTCTGGGCGCATGCGCCCCAGAGCTCCGCCTCGGTAATTGGACACATCGGTCCAGCCGCTCCATGGCACGTGGGATCTTCCCAGGCCAGGGATCGAACCAGAGCCCCTTGCTCTGCAAGGCGGTGTCCTTACCCACTGGACCACCAGGGAAGCCCTCCTCCTATATTCTTACATTCTGTTCATTGCTGCTTTGTTTCGTTCTCTCTTTTGTTAACCAGCTCCAATGTCAACAATATTGGGAACGTCATCCATGCAGTTTCTTTATGACAACTTTTGGGCACTAACAACCAGTTGGGAGACTACTTTAGAAGGGATAGCATCTAAAATCGTAAGTACAAATCTTTTACCAAATTTTGTGGTGGATTTTGAATTTAAGGGTACTATTTTGGATACAATGGGAATTAGAGACGTCTCATGTTTGGGTCTGAAATGGGTCAGGCGGCATCAGTCCTAACCAATACCCCCTGGGTCATATCCTCCAGGATTGGGAAAGATTCAGACTACTGGGATTAAAAAGAAAAAAGCTTATTAAGGCTATGTAATCATGTTTGACTGCAATATGAGTTAGGAAGTCAAGAAAAATGGCCATTAAAAATCAGTTCTATCAGTTTTTGACCCATACATTTTATATTTCTTTTTTCTGATACGTATATATTTGTAGTAAGAATGGATTGGCCATTTTGCCATTATTTACTATTTATTTATCTCCAGTAACTTTTATTTTGAAGTCTTTTGTATCTTAGTATGTCACTTCAGTTTTCTTGTGGTGGTTGTTTGCATGATATATTTCCATGTTTTTACTTTCAATAAATTTGTATTGTGGAATATTAAGTACATCTGTAGACAGCGTGTAGTTGTGTCATGTTATTGTATCCAATCTGACAATCTTTGCCTTTTTTTTTTTTTTTTACTAGATTGCTATTATTGTTACTACTGCCATAGTTGATTTTGGAGAAGGAAATTGCAACCCATTCCAGTATTCTTGCTTGGAAAATCCCATGAATGGAAGAGCCTGGTGGGCTATGGTCAATGGGGTTGCAGAGTCAGACACGATTGGGAGACTGACACATAGTTGATTTACATCTGCTGTTACTTTGGGAAGAGATTAGGAGTTACCTGATTTTTGGTCTGCTTCACCTTTTGGGCAACATCTCTGAGCCAGAGCTCTGGAACAGGGGTTAGGGACAATGGAAAGCTTCCGAATGACACTCATGCTCTAGGAGTTGAACATTTGGAAGGGGGCATCTGCTTGAAGTGGAACCACCAACTAATGAGCCAGGGGAAGAACAAGATGATCAGAACCACAGTCTTCTCAACACATTGCATCCAAGGTGCACACTCAGTCTGACAAATGGGAACTGAGTGGAAGAAGGGAACTTCCATTTCTCAACCACACTTGCCTGGGACTCAGCCTCAGCAACACACAGCTGGTGTCAGGATGAGAAATGTCATAGCATTCCCAGAAAGAAAGTCCTCTGAAGCCAAGTCAAGAGAAGAGAAAACTATAGCTGCTGAATGTGGAGTGCTGAGTCGGGATGGGGGACAGGTGGGAAGGGAGTGTCCTTTGTTCAACTACTACAGATTTTTGCTTTTTAAAAAATAATTTAATAGATTTTGATGTGTTCCTCTATTTGCTGTTTGCAGTAGACATTCATTTTGCATATTCTAAAGGTTTAAAATCTCAGTAAGAAATTTTAATGTATTACCCTTTTGAAAAACATACTGTGACTTGTTTATAGACTTTCACTTCTTTTCCTTGGCAGCTACTGTGCTCAATTTCAAGTATGTTCATCAAAACAGTCTTTTTTACTTCAGAGCTAAACACACGCAAGCACACACACACACACACACACACACACACACACACACACACATACACAGAGTAACCTGCCAAGAATCATTCAAGATTTTAGGTTAAGAATATACAGTCAAAGAAGTGCATTAAAAAATACTGGCATTGTTTTCTCTTTTTCCTTTGTTTGTTAATTATTTGAGGTATAGTTGAACTCAACTGTTTACTTTTTGTTTTCATTTAGTTTTAGGTTATTATTTTCCTATAATTGTTGGTTTTACTTAATGTTTTTAATATGAGAACATTAACATGATTACAAAAATCAACAATATTAAAAATAAAAAGCTTCCCCTTTTACCCCTTGCAGCCAACCAATATTCTTTCTGGCTTACCTGTTTCTCAAATAGAAATAAGCATACATATATATATATATATATATCTGTGTGTATATATATACACACATATATTAATATGTTGAGGGTCAAAGGATCAAAACCCTAATGGAAAAATGTATAAAATAATATAAATGAATATATATTCATATTTTAGAAATACTAGCTATTATCTGCATTATATGTGGTAAATATTTCCTCCCATTTTATTGTCTTTTGACTTTGTTTATGGTGTTTTTTTCAATCGTGGAAAAGCTTTTAACTAAAAAATTTTATGAAGTCAAATTTATCAATTTTTAATTTTATTGGATCTGGTTTTCAGCTGTAGTTAGAAAGTATTTCTCTTCACTTAGGCCAGAGAAAAATTTTCTAATGTTTTCTCCTGATGCTTGTATGGCTTAATTTTTTAATATTTAGAGCCCTATATATTTGGAGTTTATTTTTGTGTCTGGAGTGAGATATGGATCCAATTGTCCTGGAACCATTTATTAAAATTTCCATCATTTCTCCAGAGATTTGAGCTGCTATCTTTATCTTAAATTTTCACGAGTATCTGGGTTTACTTTTTGACATGCTATTCACTTCGCAAGTCTGTCTATTCCTATACCACTACCCCATTGTTTTACCTAAAGACACTTTATTGTATGTTTCATGTTTTATGAAGTTGGATTTGTGAAGCAATTTTTTCTTTTAAGTGTGACTGTCTTGGGTCTTAGTTACCACACATGGATCTTTCATTGTGGCAGATTGGCATAGTTGTCCCATGGCAGTTGGATATTAGCTCCCCAACCAGGGTTTTACCCACCTCCCCCCTACATTGCGAGATGGATTCTAAACTAGTGGGCCACTAGGGAAGTCCTGATTGTATGTTTTAATACCTTGTCAGTCTACTTTCCCCTCATAGTTTTTCCTCTTTAGTGTTTTCTTGACTATTCTTTTAAAAAAACTTTTTATTTATTTATTTTTTTGGCTATACTGGGTCTTAGTTACGGCACCTGGGATCTTAGATCTTTATTGAGGCATGTGGGATCCTCTAATTGAGGGATGTGGGAACTAGTTTTCTGACCAGGGAAACTTGGGCTTCCTGCCCTGGGGGCTTGGAGTCTTAGCCAATGGATCACCAAAGACACTGGGTACGCTTACTTTATTTTTTTTTTAACAGATGGATTCTGTTGTTTTTGTTTTTCTGGTGGTGTCTAATACTGCTTATATACCCAGTAACAGGCTCTTTGGTAATCTCTCACCCTTCCTCCTCAAAGCAAGCATCTAAGGAGGCTTTACCTTGCGCCCAAACCCAAATGCTATCACCAGTCACATTCCATAATTCATTCCTAAGTCTTCTTGTCCTAAAGATGGTAAGGGAGGTGGCCTGGGCTGCAGCTCAGTTTGACAAGAGTGTAGCAGAAAAAGCAAAGCCACAAGGGAGCGTGCACCCTCACCACCTTGGCCTTAGGTTGGACTAGGCTTCTGGGGCTTGGAAGGGCCTGCCTGGCAGCCAAGTGAGAGCACAGGAAGGGTGGCTGAATCTGCCTCCAGTGGGCCTCCCCTTTACGTCCTCAGCCACTGCCTCCACACTGCTGAAATAGAGGTACAAAAGAATACCTTACAAGTCCCACCCATTTGGGGCAACTCGTACAACACTTCACATACTCCCCCACCCCACCGACTATGCAAAAGCAAGATCTGTTCTGAAACCGTGTCCTTAAATCTCACGCTAAAAGATTAGTGCTGTCTACAACTTCAGCCTAAAGGATGCATTTCCCCAAACTGAATGGCTGAGAATGAGATGATATTCTGAAGAGTTCTTGTATTCACACTCAACACTAAAGGAAACTGGAGAAAACAGCCAAGTCGGTTTGCATGTAACATCTGGAGCAAAAAGCCCTGGAAATCTTGTGTTTGAAACTCGAACGCCATCCTGCTTTGGGGACCAAGGGCACACAGTCTGGCATCTACGCGATCACACGAGACCAAAGAAGCATGCTGAGTTGACATATTTAAGTAAGACTTGTAGAAGGATCCACATGACAAATAAAACCTGCTTGTGTGGATTACCGGCACCTCTCAGAACAACCGCAACTGAAAACTCCAATGCACATCGGACATCTCTGCGCGGGCGCCCACACCGCCCTCACCCTGACTCCCACGCCCACCCCGTCCGCACGGAAGACACACGCGTTGCAGTTAAGGGCCACATCGCAAATGATCTCCGAGGATTCACAAGCACGCTGTCCACTTTCAGTGAGCGAATCCACCTCGGATCTAACAGGGAACTGTTTGTGCTTCTGCAAAAATCCTGACAGGTAGGTAAGCTATTCCCCGTGTTGTAGATGGGGTCCATCTAAAGCACAAGTCAGGAGTGTCAGAAAGGCTCTATCATGAATGGAGGGCTGTGGTCACGACGGCGGAGTACAGAATCCAACGACTCGCACGAGTAGCAGCTGTGGTGTGCCTGGAACTGAGAAGGAGCGGGGCAATCACGAAGGCAGCCGTCGGATACGCTATGGAATCAGAGTCACCGCGAACAACTCGTGCAGCTTGCGTTCCTTTGGAGTCAGAGCTATGCAAATAAATCCTCAGTCTGAAGCAAGGATGTGGGGAAGGGGGGAGCCTTGGGGGGGAGGGGGGGGGGGGGGGCCAGTTGGGGGAAAGGGACCCAAGGGGGTCTCCTGTTCCTGTTGCAATTTCCGTCGGAAGAGCGCCGCATCCTCCGATTCTAGCATATGGAGTTTTTTTCTGCCACTATTATGGAGACAACGTGGCCTGACCGTCAACTACATCCCTCCGGTGGCAAGAGGAATGCGATAAATCACAGAGGAAGAAGCACCGGGATCCACGTCTTTTCTGCCCCGCAAACGCGCAGGGCGGTGCGCGAGTTTCCGGAACAGGCACAGCGGCGCTGGATGCTTGTCAGGGACTCATCAGATCCCCTGACCCGACGGGGAGATGGTTTCCTGCAGAACGAGGTGCAGGAGGTGGTTCTGCTCAGCGCTCAACAGGGGCCACATCTCCACCTGCAGTGCCTTGACGGCTTCCGTGTCCTTCTCGTGGGTGGCCATGACCAAGGACTGCAGCAGCAGGAAGAGCTCCTCCGGAAGCGGGCCGCTGCTGTCCTGCCTGCCTGTGGCCGCGAACGCCTCCCAGCACAACTGCACCCCTGAAACCCCTCCAATGCACATCGGACATCTCGCGGGCGCCCACACCGCCCTCACCCTGACTCCCACGCCCACCCCGTCCGCACGGAAGACACACGCGTTGCAGTTAAGGGCCACATCGCAAATGATCTCCGAGGATTCACAAGCACGCTGTCCACTTTCAGTGAGCGAATCCACCTCGGATCTAACAGGGAACTGTTTGTGCTTCTGCAAAAATCCTGACAGGTAGGTAAGCTATTCCCCGTGTTGTAGATGGGGTCCATCTAAAGCACAAGTCAGGAGTGTCAGAAAGGCTCTATCATGAATGGAGGGCTGTGGTCACGACGGCGGAGTACAGAATCCAACGACTCGCACGAGTAGCAGCTGTGGTGTGCCTGGAACTGAGAAGGAGCGGGGCAATCACGAAGGCAGCCGTCGGATACGCTATGGAATCAGAGTCACCGCGAACAACTCGTGCAGCTTGCGTTCCTTTGGAGTCAGAGCTATGCAAATAAATCCTCAGTCTGAAGCAAGGATGTGGGGAAGGGGGAGCCTTGCGGGGGAAGAGGGTGGGAGGGGCCAGTTGGGGGAAAGGGACCCAAGGGGGTCTCCTGTTCCTGTTGCAATTTCCGTCGGAAGAGCGCCGCATCCTCCGATTCTAGCATATGGAGTTTTTTTCTGCCACTATTATGGAGACAACGTGGCCTGACCGTCAACTACATCCCTCCGGTGGCAAGAGGAATGCGATAAATCACAGAGGAAGAAGCACCGGGATCCACGTCTTTTCTGCCCCGCAAACGCGCAGGGCGGTGCGCGAGTTTCCGGAACAGGCACAGCGGCGCTGGATGCTTGTCAGGGACTCATCAGATCCCCTGACCCGACGGGGAGATGGTTTCCTGCAGAACGAGGTGCAGGAGGTGGTTCTGCTCAGCGCTCAACAGGGGCCACATCTCCACCTGCAGTGCCTTGACGGCTTCCGTGTCCTTCTCGTGGGTGGCCATGACCAAGGACTGCAGCAGCAGGAAGAGCTCCTCCGGAAGCGGGCCGCTGCTGTCCTGCCCGTGGCCGTCGAACGCCTCCCAGGCGTACTTCTCCAGGGTGTGCGCGTGCTCCGGCAGGAGCTTGGCGGGTGGCGGCTGCAGGAGCAGCAGCAGCAGCACACGGGACACCTCGCAGCGGACCAGCACGTCCGCGAAGGCGCCCAGCGCGGCCGGCGCGGGCGCGGCCGCGGCCCCAGCGCCGGGCGGGAGCAGCGCGAGCGGCGGGGCCGGGGTCGCGGTGGCCCCGGGCTGCGGCCCCGGGGGCGGGGGCGGCTGCTGCGGCGGCGGCTGCGCCGGATGGCCGCCGTGCTCCCGCGCCAGGCGCTGCATGCGCGTGAAGAGCGCCAGGGCGCCGCTGTAGTCGCGCGCCAGCAGCTGGCAGGACGCGGCGTCGCCGAGAGCCTGCAGGGCGGCCAGGGGCAGCTGAGACAGCTGCAGCTGCGCGGCGCGCTGGAAGTGGCCGGCGGCGGCGGCCGGCTGGCCCAGGTCGCGCAGGGCGGCCGCCAGCTCGAGGCAGAGCGCGGCGGCGGCGGCCGGCTGGCCCAGCTCCAGGTGCAGGCGCACGGCGGCACCCAGGGCGGCGGCGGCGGCCTGCAGCGGCTCCCCGTAGGCGGCGGGGCAGGCCAGGCGCCGGCGCGCGTCGCGCTCCTGCCGCAGGAAGAGGCGCGCGGCCTCGGTCAGCGCCAGCGCCTCCCCGGGCCCGTGGAAGAGCGCCTGCTGGCAGCGGGCCACCGCCAGCTGGCACCAGGCTGCGTACGGCAGGCACTCCTGGGCGCGCAGCTCTCGGCCCAGCTGGGCGAACTGCTCTCCGGCCTCCGCCACGTTCGGCTTCCGCAGGAACCGCTTCTTCAGCTTGTTGGACACCTGGCGGTAGCGCGCCAGGAAGTCCCCGGCATCTGGCCCCGGACCCGCGCCCCCGCCCATGCCGGCCGCGGACGCCGCCATCTTCGCCGTCCCGGCGCTCCCAGGCGCGCTGACGCAACTGGGCGCCTCTGCCTGGGGCCGGCGGGGAGCCGCGACTCGGCCTGCGTCGGCTCCGGCCCAACGCGCGACGGCGCGGGCTTCACGGCCCCGGCGCTCCCGTCGCCCTGGTGATGCGCACGCCAGCGCGTGCGGAAGCGGGGCCGCGATTGGCTGCCGGAGCCGCGCGCGAATCGCGGGGCGGGGCGGGGCCTGGCCGGGGGCCCTGGTTGCTAGGTGACGGCGTGTTGACCCAGCGTGCCCAGCCGGGCATCTCCTGGCATCTTGAAAGGCACGCGACCGAATAGTCCGCTCTCGACGCCGCGTGACCGTTTCCGACTCCGCGTACGTGCGGCTGCTGTTCCGCCCACCCAGACCCATCCCGCCGCACCCGAGCCATCTAAGCCCCCGCCGCGCGGAAATCCATGCCGAGCACACGGTCCACCCACCCTGCATCCCGCCCCGCGGGCAGGTCAGCCGCCTGGGCGACTTCGCCCTATCACGACACCGCCCTCGCGGTCTCGAGTGCCACCGCCAGGAACCCCGGCCCTGTGGGGACGGAGCCTGGCTCCCACGCGCTCAGAGCCGAGGGAGAGGCCCAGCGCCCCTCCCTCCCCAGGCCGCACTCCATCCCGACCCCCGCCGCAGCCAGCCTCTCCCACCCAGGGTCACCCCGTGCGCTGTCACCGTGAACGATCGCTGCGGTCTGTCTGGCTCCCTGGGCTCCACCCGCACCCGCGACGCTCCCCCTCCTCTCCGGCCTGACCCCCCGACTCCCATCCCTCCAAGGCGGGGTGTCCCACCACCACCTCCCAGGCCAAGTGACTGAAGCACGCACAGGGATGTCTGGAAACACTTCACGGACTCACCGTGACTAGGCCCAAGGACTGGGCTGTGCCATCAGCAGGCCTGGCTCCTGAAGGCCGGAGGAGGCCTGTGCAGGGCCTGGAGACCCGGGTGTGGGGGGGCAGCGAGTGCTGGGCTGGGGCCACCAGGGAGAAGATTGTCATCTCAGGAAAGCTGCTGAGCAGAGTGCTGTTGTGGATCGCCATGTCCACCAGCTCTGGAGTGATGCCCAGCAAATGTCTGTATAGTCAAAGCTATGGTTTTCCCTGTAGTCATGTATGGATGTGAGAGTTGGATCATAAAGAAGGCTGAGTGCTGAAGAACTGATACCTTTGAATTGTGGTGTTGGAGAAGACTCTTGAGAGTCCCTGGGACTGCAAGAAGATCAGACTAGTCAGTACTAAAGGAAATCAGTCATGAATATTCATTGGGAGGATTGATGCTGAAGCTCCAATACTTTGGCCACTTGATGTGAAGAGATGATTCCTTGGAAAAAACCCTGATGCTTGGAAAAATAGAAGGCAGAAGGAAAAGGTGATGACAGAAGATGAGACGGTTAGATGGCATCACTGTGTCAATGGACATGAGTTTGAACAAGCTCCAGGATATGTGAAGGACAGGGAAGCTGGTGTGCTGCAGTCCATGGGTTGCAAAAGAGTTGGACATGACTGAGTGACTGAACTGAACTGTACTGATTTGCTGAGCATATCATGAGAAATGCTGGCTAAATGAGTTACAAGCTGGAATCAAGTTAGGCGGAAGGAATATCAACAACCTCAGAGATAGGGATGATGCTACCCTAATGGCACAAAGCCAAGAGGAATTAAAGAGCCTCTTGATGAGGGTGAAGGAGGAGAGTGAAAGAGCTGGCTTCAAACTAAAACAAACAAACAACAAAAAATCTAAGATGATGGCATCCAGCCCCATTACATCATGGCAAATAGAAGGGCAAAAGGTGGAAGTAGTGACAGAGTTCCTCTTCTTGGGCTCTAATATCTGCAGCCATGAAATCAGAAGATGACTGCTTCTTGGCGAGAAATCTAAGACAAATCTAGACAGTGTGTTGAAAAGCAGAGACATCAGTCTGCCAACAAAGGTCTGTATAGTCAAGGCTATGGTCTTCCCAGTGGTCATGTATGGTTGTGAGAGCTGGACCATAGAGAAGGCAGAATGCCAAAGCATTGATGCCTTTGAACTGTGGTGCTGGAGAAGACTCCTGAGGGTCCGTTGGACAGCAAGGAGATCAAACCAGTCAATCTTAAGGGAAATCAACCTTGAAAACTCACTGGAAGGACTGATGCTGAATCTGAAGCTCCATTATTTTGGTCATCTGGTGCAAACAGCCAACTCATTGGGAAAGTCCCTGATGCTGGCAAAGTTTGAGGGCAGAAGAAGAGGGCATCAGAGGATGAGTTGGCTGGATGGCATCACTGATGCAATGGACATGAACTTGGACAAACTTCGTAAGATAGTGAAGGACAGGGAGGCCTGGCATGCTACAGCCCATGAGGTCACAAGGACTAGGACGCGACTAGGTGACTCAACAACAACAAGGGAAGGGGAAGGATAAGTTGGAAGATTGGGATTGACATATATGCACTACTATGTATAAAATGGACAAATAAGCACCTACTCTATAGCACAGGGAACTCTACCTAATACTCTCTAATGGCTAATATGGGAAAAGAATATAGAAAAGAGTGAATATATGTGTATATATAACTATTTCACTTTGATGTGCATCTGAAACTAACACATTGTAAATCAGTTGTACTCCAATAAAAGTAAATAAGTAAAAACAGAAAATAATAAGTATTGGCTAGGACATGGATAAATTGGAATTGCCATATGCTGCTGGTGGAATGTAAAATGGTGCAGCCATTGTGAAAAAGTTTTGCAGTTCCTCAAAGAGTTCAACATAGAGTTACCATATGACCAGGAATTCTACTGCTAGGTATCTACTAAGAAAATTGAAAATATATGTGCACTGAAAGGCTTTTTTCATGAATGCCCATACCAGCCTTATTCACAATAGTCAAAAGGTGGAAATAACGCAAATGTCCATAAATATAAGGTGATATATAAATGTTATCTAACATCATTTGGCCATCAGAGGCAATGAAGTGCAGATTCATAAAACAACATGGAAGAACCTTGGAAACATCACACTAAGTAAAAGAAGCAAGTCACAAAAGACCACATATTTGTGATTTCATTTGTATGAAATGTCCAGGATAGGCAAATCCACAGAGACCAGAAGAAGATTAGTGGTTGCCAGGAACTGAAGTGATAACAAAGACCAAGTGCACATGGGCAAGAGAGAGATGCCACTGAGGTGATAGAAATATCTAATGCAATTATAGTGATGGTTGCCCCACTCGATAAATTTACTGAAAATCCTTGAATGTCCACATAAAATGAGTCCCTGATGCTGGCAAAGTTTGAGGGCAGAAGAAGAGGGCATCAGAGGATGAGTTGGCTGGATGGCATCACTGATGCAATGGACATGAACTTGGACAAACTTCGTAAGATAGTGAAGGACAGGGAGGCCTGGCATGCTACAGCCCATGAGGTCACAAGGACTAGGACGCGACTAGGTGACTCAACAACAACAAGGGAAGGGGAAGGATAAGTTGGAAGATTGGGATTGACATATATGCACTACTATGTATAAAATGGACAAATAAGCACCTACTCTATAGCACAGGGAACTCTACCTAATACTCTCTAATGGCTAATATGGGAAAAGAATATAGAAAAGAGTGAATATATGTGTATATATAACTATTTCACTTTGATGTGCATCTGAAACTAACACATTGTAAATCAGTTGTACTCCAATAAAAGTAAATAAGTAAAAACAGAAAATAATAAGTATTGGCTAGGACATGGATAAATTGGAATTGCCATATGCTGCTGGTGGAATGTAAAATGGTGCAGCCATTGTGAAAAAGTTTTGCAGTTCCTCAAAGAGTTCAACATAGAGTTACCATATGACCAGGAATTCTACTGCTAGGTATCTACTAAGAAAATTGAAAATATATGTGCACTGAAAGGCTTGTTCATGAATGCCCATACCAGCCTTATTCACAATAGTCAAAAGGTGGAAATAACGCAAATGTCCATAAATATAAGGTGATATATAAATGTTATCTAACATCATTTGGCCATCAGAGGCAATGAAGTGCAGATTCATAAAACAACATGGAAGAACCTTGGAAACATCACACTAAGTAAAAGAAGCAAGTCACAAAAGACCACATATTTGTGATTTCATTTGTATGAAATGTCCAGGATAGGCAAATCCACAGAGACCAGAAGAAGATTAGTGGTTGCCAGGAACTGAAGTGATAACAAAGACCAAGTGCACATGGGCAAGAGAGAGATGCCACTGAGGTGATAGAAATATCTAATGCCGAATTATAGTGATGGTTGCCCCACTCGATAAATTTACTGAAAATCCTTGAATGTCCACATAAAATGAGTCCGATTTATGGTATGTAAATTACATCTCAATACAAAATTTTAAAAACACTTTGGGAAGTAGATAAAACAGAAAGTTCATGTCTTTGACAATTTATTAGGGGTCCTCCAGGGCTCATTAAGGCTGTTGCATGTTGTGTTGTTGTTTCCGTGGTTATAGTAGGAGTGGGGATTTTCGCATGAGGGCTGAGAGTCAAGCAAGGACTTGGGTCTTTTAAAGCAAGGTTTTTTAGTTAACAGGAAAAGAGAAAGAGTGTTGCTGGGTTGAAATTCTGAGTAACAGTAGGGGAAAGAGAAGTGGGTGGGTTTAAAAAAATCTTCAGGATGCAGAAGTGGCAAGATTTTGCACTGATTAGATCCCGGGAATGGGGAAGAGTGAGGATGCCTCCGACTTAGCATGTTTCAAGTTGAATTCCTGTTGTCCTCTCAGACTTACTGTTCTCCTGTGCTGCTAATCTCAGAGAGTGGATCAGCATGCTGGCACAGAGTAAGCATTCATTGATTGTCTTTGGAGTGAAAGTATGAATGAACAGAGTGAAAATATGGCCAAAGCATCCACCAGGTCCTGCCAAACAGCCAGTCCTACACTCACCCACAAGGTCAACTCAGCAGATGTCTATCAGAAATTCCCTGTCACCCTATCGACCATCTGGAAAACCGTCAGGTCCCATGCCCTAAAGAACACTGACATTCATACTCGTAGCCACTCTTTGCTTAAACCCTGCGGGTGTGGCAGAGACCACGTTTTGCCCAAAGCCTGTCAATTGTCCTGTAAATTCTTTACACATCGGCAATGGCAGGTGCACATACAGCCCGTATGAGCGCGGGGGACATACGGAGTCGTAGACACAGGGTCGCATGGTGCCCCACTGGTGGATCTATGCCCACTTTGGCTCCAAGCAGAAAGAGGCTCTTCTCATCAGAAGGGGTTTATTAATCCAGGGCCTGCCTCCCCCTGCCTCCACCTCATCCTGGCAGGCAGAAAACAGCTGCCAGAAGCACCGCAGAGAGTGGTCAGGCTGGCTACTTTACTGCTGCTGCCAGGGCGGACAAGCAGAGATACAGAACTACTCGTGGTTCCTCACACAGACACCAAAATCAGGAAGTGATCCCTCCCAGCCCACCCTTCCCAGGAACAGAGAATGAGGTGGAACACGCAAAAGACACCCCCAGACTCAACCAACCTGGTGAACATTCCTTGATCATAGAAGAGAAGGGAAATCTCACTGTGTCAGCAGTAGAATTGAGATCGGAGACTTTTGATGAAGTACACTTCTTTTTATTTTTTAATATATTTTTTGGGGAGGGCCACTTCTATTGGTCTTTCATTTATTTATCTTTGTTCTTTGACCTGTGTGGGCCTCCCATCGCAGTGTTCTCTCTCATTGCAGAGCACCGGCTCTGGGCTCTTGCACTCCAGAGCTCTGGCTCGGTAATTGGACACACCGGTCCAGCAGCTCTGCAGCACGTAGGATCTTCCCAGGCCAGGGATTAAACCGGTGCCCCTTTCACTGCAAGGCAGTGTCCTTACCCACTGGACCACCAGGGAAGCCCAGTACACTTCTTTTTAAACCAACTTTTAGACAGTGTCATAAGGTACATATCCTTTTCAGTGCTAAAACCCGAGTGATTTCTGGACCTTTTCCTGGAAGAAGTTTTAGCTGCTGTCAGGTTACAGAACAGCATAAGGGGCCATTTTCTGGGCATGAAGCCCAGGATTCAAAGGGAAGCTCTAGAGAACATCTGGTCTGCTTGATATATTGAAACTGCTTGTGTATTTGTGTGTATGTGTTTCTCTATGCTGACTCATAGCATTGAAGCGTCTCTGGAAACACCCCCACCCTTCTAGCCAGCCAGTTTATACACACCCTGTTGACTCCTCCTTGATTCAAATGTTAGGTCAAGAGGAAGAAGGAAAACGAATTGAAGAGCTGCTCCGAAGCATCTAGAATTTTCTGCACCCCACCTCTTGAAGAGAGACTAGCCCAGTTTTGACTCTTACAAGCTGGACTTCCCTCTTAAAGCGCAGCCTGCATTTAAGCCTTTGGATGAAACTCAGGAAACAAACCTGAGTGTACTGTGGACCGTGCGGAAGGCAGAGGGCTGACAACTGCCACTAAAAACAGAAGGATGGCAGGCCCAAGGCCCAGCAGTGAAGCAGACCCTGAAATTGAGCTTTTTGTGAAGGTAAGTTTCTAACTCTAATTACGGCATACAGAATGTATTATTTCTTGATGCTCGACCTCAGCTTCTTTTTAAAAAGTCAACGTTTCAGCTAGAGATAGGAAATAATTTTGTAACTATATACCTACTCTGAGTCCTAGAGGAATGCTTGGGTGTTTGGCTGCTCTTAGATAAGAACAGAAAAATATCCCATCTGAAAAAAGCAAGAAGTTATGGTGGAGAAACAACTAGACTGGTTGGTAGTTAGAATAACTCAATTGTGTTCTTAGTGACCTTGAACCTCTTTGTTTCTCCATCTGTACAACGAAGGAGCCTATCAAAATGATATTTAAGGGCTTTCCAGCTCTCACAATTTATGTTTTATTAGATAGAATTTGGAAGGCCTGAATGTGAGAAGGAGAGGGCCAAGAATGGCCCAAAAGCCTCATTCCCACACATGGTCCGAATAGAGCTTTCTAAAGTTCTCCCACAGTGGATGAACATCACAGCGGGGTCACATGGACGCCATAGGAGGGAAAAGCCAGGAGTGTCTGTGTGCCTGTTATGTGAGTAGCAGGCATTTTGCCTTTTTTTTTTTTTTTTAATATCTTAAGAAAAGCCCCTTGGAAAACCCCTAAAGCAGGAGAAAGGAACATGTGTTTCTAAATTAGCTCATCAAGAAAAAGAAACAATTTGTATGGGTTATTCCAAGTAGAAATGACATAGTTCCCTATATTAACTATTTTCTTTAAATTTTCAGTGACTGTTGGAGGTATTCAGGATGATGAAAATAATAATAACAAACTCACATCATGCTTGACACTTTTCTGAACACTTTACATATGTTATCTCCTTTAGTTTAGGAGATAGGTTAATAAAAGTAAAGTAGTATCAGCAGTAGTATTGGTAATAATACTGTTCTCATGGTTTCTAGATAAGTAAACTAAGGAAATTAGGGTTAAGTAATTTGCCTCTAAATCTACATCAACTCTTGTGGCCTACAAAGGCAAAGTAAGGTGTCCTTAGGTTAAACACCTGTTAGCCAAAGTAATACTTTTACACCCTGGTAACTCAAACAGTAAAGAATCTGCCTGAAATGCAGGAGACATAAAAAACACAAGTTTGATCCCTGGGTCAGGAAAATCCCAAGGAGAAGGGAATGGCTACTCACTCCAGTACTCTTGCCTTGAGAATCCCATGGACAGAGGAGCCTGGCGGGCTACAGTCCATGGGGTCGCAAAGAGTCAGACATGACTGAGTGATGAACACTTCTACTTTGACTTTTTTTCACATATACATGTGCATGCTAAGTCACTTGAGTTGTGTCCAACTTTGCGACCCCATGGACTATAGCCTGCCAGGCTCCTCTGTCCATGGGATTTCCCAGGCAAGAATACTGGAGTGGGTTGCCATTTCCTTCTCCAGGGGATCTCCCCAACCCAGGGATGGAACCCACATCTCCTGTGGCTCCTGCATTGCAGGCAGAATCTTTACTGCTGAGCCAACAGAGAATATATATATATACACTCAGGACGTAATTAATCTGCCTTTTCAGAATTATACGAGAGACCCTTGAATTCCTGCATAGCAAAAAAATCCAAGTAAATATTTGCTGGGCAGTGGAGCATAAGAGCTACTTCTCCTACCTCTGAATTCCTGCAAATATAAGTAAACCTTAACTTCCTAACTGACTTTATTTTTTTTCTTCTCTCTCTTATTTATTTATTTATTTATTTATTTTTGACCACTTCTATTGATCTTTCATTCACTTATCTTTTTTGTTCTTTGACCTGTGTGGGCCTCCCATCGCTGTGGCCTCTCTCGTTGCAGAGAAGCGGCTCTGGGCACATGTGCTCCAGAGCTCCAGATCGGTAATTGGACACATCGGTCCAGCCGCTCCACGGCACGTGGGATCTTCCCAGGCCAGGGATCGAACTGGTGCCCCTTGTACTGCAAGGCGGTGTCCTTGCCCACTGGACCACCAGGGAAGCCCCCTGACTTTTTGTACCTACCAATTTCAAACCAGAGGGTAGTAAGTTTCTTCACAGGGTAACTAGTTTCTTTTGTCTAAACTTGTTTATTCAATCTAATCAAACTCCTCTAATCCATTGTTGGCACTGATCTGTGATCTTATCTTCATAGACTTCCCGTGATTTGCATAGTTATCTAGACGGGAAAAGTTAGGAAATTACATGTTGGATGAGCAAATGTTAAACAACAGCTTTCAGGTTAAAAAATGAATCACTTATTGAGTATATGGCAGGGGCTGTGCTAAGTAGTTTATTATTAACTCTATTATATGGGTACAGAAACTAAAGAAAAGAGTAACTAGGTAGTTTTGCCTAAGGTCAAATAGCTGGTAAATGGCAGGGTTAAGATTCCATTCCTTTTAAATAGCTGTTGTGTCCAACTCAACAGTTGCTAAGTTGTGTCTGACTCTGCGATCCCCTGGACTGTAGCCGGCCAGGCTCCTCTGTTCACGCAGAGGAGAATACTGGCAAGAATACTGGAGTGGGTCGCCATTTCCTTCTTCAGCCAAACCAGGTTTTGAACCCATGTCTCTTGCATCTGCTGCACTGGCAGGTGGACTCTTTATCACAGCACAGTCTGGGAAGCTAAAATAGATGTGCATAATCTTAATTGTTTTCACTTTGGCACACTTTTTAGTAAAATTACTCAGAATTTCATGAAATGAAATTGTCTAGCTATAAGCTTATTTAATGACGTTGACACAAGTCACTGATTTTCTGGACGAACCTGACTATCATCTGGTCTGAGTTTTATTTTGCTTTGTTTTAAGAGTGGCACTAGTGGTAAAGAATCTGCCTGCAGTGCAGGAGACACAAGAGACATGGGTTCAATCCCCTGAAGAAGGATATAGCAACCCACTCCAGTATTCTTGCCTGGAGAATCCCATGGACAGAAGAGCCCTGTGGGCTACAGTTCATAGGGTGGCAGAGGTGGACACAACTGAGTTACTTAGCACTCACTCATGCAAGATTGATTCCAAAGATATTATAAGTTCTGTAGAAGATACTGTGAGAGGGAATAAGGAATGAGAGGGTGCAAATGTTAATGGCAACGTTTAAAAGGCAATTGTATCTCATTTATAATGTATCTTTCCAAAGATTAAAAGAGTCTATAATTTCCCCCAGCTACCTCTGGGACCTTACCACAATTTCCTAATAGCACTGATGGGATCCTTACAAAAAAGTAAGTTTTTTTCTGTCACAATTAAGAATTCATATCACAAGCCCCTATGTATTCCATGTAGTGAGTGAAACCATTGCCTTTCAGCTCTGATTTGCGCAAGATTTATATCCAGGAACTAAGAAATGATTTTCTAAAAGAATGCATTTTATTTTCTCTAAATGCAGAATTTGTCTTACTGATTTTTTGTTCACTGGTAAATGGAGTTTTTGTGTTCTCTACCAGTCTAAAATTAAGATTAAGCTTTCACAGATTTGTACATAACATTGTAGATCCAACATTTGGGCTAAAATCCTGAATGCAATATTTTTGTCTTTATTGATAAATGTGAGATAGAAGAAAACGGTGTTACTTTTCTCTGAATGTTCAGACTGTTTTCAAATTATCTTAGAACTATTGTAAAGATTATCACAAAGACTGATTAATAACAAATCCAATAAAACTATTAGACCGGAGAAAGCAATGTTTAAGGAGTGTGGGTTCTGGAGCAGACAGTCCTGGATTTGCTGCAGGAGAGGGTGTATGATCATCAGCTCTTGTCTAGGTGAGAGCACTTGAGCAGGCTGGCTTCTCTGAGCCTGTCTCATCTATAAAACAAGAGTGCTGACAGAGCCTGCCTCATAGGATCATCTTTATTGTAAGGATTAAATTAAATAAATATGTAAGTCACAGATTTGTTACATAGTAGGCACTCAGTAAATGTCATATGTTGCAGCTGTTGTTATTTTTCACGCTTAGAAGCTTAGATCACAAACACAAAGAGAAAATGTTCTGGTGAATGACCACATCCTGTCTTTGCCAGCTGGAAGTAGGAAATTGATCAATCAAGGCTATGCAATCTGTTGTGTGTATGTGCTCACTCAATCGTGTCCAACTCTTTGCAACACCATGGGTGTAGCCCGCCAGGCTCCTCTGGATTTTTTAGGCAAGAACACTGGAGTGAGTTGCCATGAGCTGGTTGTCTTCCTCTAGGGGATCTTATGAACCTAAGGATTGAAACCACATCTCTTGTCTCCTGCATTGGCAAGTGGATTCTTTACCACTAGCACCACCTGGGAAGCCTAGCATTTTGTGTAATGGAACTTCACCTTTTAATTTAGTTTTTATTTTATATTGAAGAATAATTGATTTAGTTTCAGGTGTCACCAAAGTGAATCAGTTATACATATATCCATTCTTTTTTGGATTCTTCTCCCATTTAGGTTGTTACATAATTTTGAGCAGTAGTTAATTTTTGTACAGTAGGTCTTTGCTGGTTATCCACTTAAAATACAACAGTGTGCCAATGTCCATCCCAATCTCCCTCCTCCCGCCTTTCCCCTTGGTAACCATAAGTTTATTCTCTAAGTCTGTGAGTCTGTTTCTGTTTTGTGAGTAAGTTCATTAGTGTCACATTAAGATTTCACATATAGGGCTTCTCTGGTGGTCCGTGGGTGAAGAGTCCGCCTCGCAGTGCAAGGGGCACCTGATTGATCCCTGGCCCGGGAGGATCCCACATGCCCTGGAGTGGCTGGACCGGTGTGTCCAATTACAAGCCAGCGCTCTAGAGCACATGCGCCCAGCACGTGCGCTGGTGCTCTGCAATGAGAGTGGCCACTGCGATGGGAGTTCTACACAGGCCAAAGAATAAAGACAGATGAAAATAAATAAATAAAAAACCAATAGAAAAAAAAGAGGCCAAAAGTAAAAAAAAAAAGATCTCACATATAAGCAATATCATATAATATTTGATATCACATGATATTTGTCACTGTCTAACTTACTTCACTCAGTGCGACAATCTCTAGGTCCACCCATGTTGCCGCAAATGATATTATTTCATTCTTTTTTATGTCTGAGTAATATTCCATTGCATATATATACCACATCTTATTTATCCATTTACCTGTCAGTGGACATTTAGGTTGCTTCCATGTCCTGGCTATGGTAAATACTGCTGCAATGAATATTGCAGTGCATGTACCTTTTCAAATAATTGTTTTCTCTAGATATATGCCCAGGGTAGGTCATATGGTAGTTCTATTTTTATTTTTTTTAGGAACTTCCATACTGTTCTCCATAATGGCTGCACCAATTTACAGTTCCATCAACAGTACAGGAGGGTTCCCTTTTCTTCACATTCTCTCTACCATTTATTGTTTGTAGATTATTTGATGATGGTCTTTCTGGCCAGTGTGAGGTAATGCCTAATTGTAGTTTTGATTTATTTCTCTAATAATGAGAGAGGTTGAACATCTTTTCATGTATCTATAAGCCATCTGTATGTCTTCTCTGGGGAAATGTCTATGTAGATCTTCTTCCCACTTTTTTTTTTAAATATTGAGCTGTTTGTGCTATTTGTATATTTTGGAGATTAATCCCTTGTCAGTTGCTTCATTCACAAATATTTTCTCCCATTCTGTGGGCTGTCTTTTTGTTTGGTTTATGGTTTACTCTGCTGGGCAAAAGTTTTTATATGTAATTAGATATCATTTGTTTATTTTTCTTTTTATTTTCATTACTCTAGGAGGTGGATCCAAAAAGATCTTGCTGCTCTCTATGTCATAGAGTGCTTTGCCTATGTTTTCCACCAAGAGGTTTATAGTATCTGGTTTTACACTTAGGCCTTTAATCTATTTTGAGTTTATTTTTGTGTATGGCTTTAGACAATATTTTAATTTAATTATTTTATATGTAACTGTCCAGCTTTCACAGCACCACTTATTGAAGAGACTGTTTTTTCTCCAATGCATATTCATACATTTTGTGTAATGGTACTTTAAATCAACAGTTTTTATTATAAACGACAGAAAAAGTTTCAGTTTTTGTAAAACTGTAAAATTGTACTGCATTTCCCCAACACTTCAGTGTTTTGCTTTTTCTTTTCCCAAAAGCAATCCACCCTTCCTGTGATATCTATTATCTGACTTTATTCTTCTTCCTGCCTCCCACCCTTAATCAAGATTCCATTCACTAACCCCAGTTATGATTGGATCTTTAGTCTGATTTCTGTTACAAAATAAATTCAGTTGCCAAGGTTGGTTGCCTCTTCCCATATCTCTTCACTCGCTGTTGCCACGAAGAACAATAATGAACAGTATTTCCTCTGTGGCACTCATTGCCAAGAAAAAGAAAATTTGCCAAAAAATAAGAATTATGTCCAACATAAAAGTTTCAGAATAGTCAGTTTCTGGTACCAATTTACAGTTCCATCAACAGTACAGGAGGGTTCCCTTTTCTTCACATTCTCTCTACCATTTATTGTTTGTAGATTATTTGATGATGGTCTTTCTGGCCAGTGTGAGGTAATGCCTAATTGTAGTTTTGATTTATTTCTCTAATAATGAGAGAGGTTGAACATCTTTTCATGTATCTATAAGCCATCTGTATGTCTTCTCTGGGGAAATGTCTATGTAGATCTTCTTCCCACTTTTTTTTTTAAATATTGAGCTGTTTGTGCTATTTGTATATTTTGGAGATTAATCCCTTGTCAGTTGCTTCATTCACAAATATTTTCTCCCATTCTGTGGGCTGTCTTTTTGTTTGGTTTATGGTTTACTCTGCTGGGCAAAAGTTTTTATATGTAATTAGATATCATTTGTTTATTTTTCTTTTTATTTTCATTACTCTAGGAGGTGGATCCAAAAAGATCTTGCTGCTCTCTATGTCATAGAGTGCTTTGCCTATGTTTTCCACCAAGAGGTTTATAGTATCTGGTTTTACACTTAGGCCTTTAATCTATTTTGAGTTTATTTTTGTGTATGGCTTTAGACAATATTTTAATTTAATTATTTTATATGTAACTGTCCAGCTTTCACAGCACCACTTATTGAAGAGACTGTTTTTTCTCCAATGCATATTCATACATTTTGTGTAATGGTACTTTAAATCAACAGTTTTTATTATAAACGACAGAAAAAGTTTCAGTTTTTGTAAAACTGTAAAATTGTACTGCATTTCCCCAACACTTCAGTGTTTTGCTTTTTCTTTTACCAAAAGCAATCCACCCTTCCTGTGATATCTATTATCTGACTTTATTCTTCTTCCTGCCTCCCACCCTTAATCAAGATTCCATTCACTAACCCCAGTTATGATTGGATCTTTAGTCTGATTTCTGTTACAAAATAAATTCAGTTGCCAAGGTTGGTTGCCTCTTCCCATATCTCTTCACTCGCTGTTGCCACGAAGAACAATAATGAACAGTATTTCCTCTGTGGCACTCATTGCCAAGAAAAAGAAAATTTGCCAAAAAATAAGAATTATGTCCAACATAAAAGTTTCAGAATAGTCAGTTTCTGGTGAGAATGCTCTTCCTGGTTTATTGTAGATAGGTGCCTTCTTGCTGCAAACTTGCATGCATGGTTGTCGGGGGAGGTGAGGAGAGAAAGGGAGGGGAGTGAGCTCTCTGATCAGTTCTTATAAAGCCATTAATCCCATCATAAGGGTTCTACCTTCATGACTTAATCTAATAATAATAATAATTTGCATCTGCTAATCCCAAACGCCCACTACATCCATCCCTCATCCCCCTCCCCCCTGGCAACCACCAGTCTGTTCTCTATGTCCATATGTCTGTTTCTGTTTTGCAGATAAATTCATTTGTGTACTATTTTAGTTTCCACATATAAATGATATCTATGATATTCGTCTTTGTCTGGCTTACTTAGCATGATAATCTCTAGGCCCATTTATGTTGGTGCAAATGGTGTTATTTCATTCTTTTTTATAGCTGAGTAGTATATATATACAACATCTTAATCCATTCATCTATCAATGTATGTTTAAGTTGCTTCCATATCTTGGCAATTGTTCAACAGTGATGCAGTGAACATACAGGTGCATGTATCTATCTGTAAAATAATAAAACTAATAAAGCTGGAGTCCCAGTACACTCCTTATGCCAGAATAAATTCTAAATAGTAATAGATGAAATAAATGTAAAAATGAAACCATAAAGGTACTACTAGAAGAAAACATCTTTATAGTAAAACAAAATAAAATAATTTTTTCTTTGAAATTTTGATGTATATAACAGTTGTATAAGCAGATCAGAAAAACCAGATTTTTACAAAGGAAAACAGTATAAGATTTTTTATTATTATCATTTTATTGGAGTTTGGTTGTTTTACAATGTTGCATTAGTTTCAGGTATACAGAGAAGTTATTGTTATATGTCTTTTACAGAGTTTTGTTGCTTGCAGCTATACATAAACCCCAGTCATAGGTATATCCTGACCCTCCCACCTGAGCCCCTTTCCTTTCCCCAGTACCCACAGCCCATGTAGGTTCCCTTAGTCTTACAGCTTAATTTCCTCTGTGGCACTCATTGCCAAGAAAAAGAAAATTTGCCAAAAAATAAGAATTATGTCCAACATAAAAGTTTCAGAATAGTCAGTTTCTGGTGAGAATGCTCTTCCTGGTTTATTGTAGATAGGTGCCTTCTTGCTGCAAACTTGCATGCATGGTTGTCGGGGGAGGTGAGGAGAGAAAGGGAGGGGAGTGAGCTCTCTGATCAGTTCTTATAAAGCCATTAATCCCATCATAAGGGTTCTACCTTCATGACTTAATCTAATAATAATAATAATTTGCATCTGCTAATCCCAAACGCCCACTACATCCATCCCTCATCCCCCTCCCCCCTGGCAACCACCAGTCTGTTCTCTATGTCCATATGTCTGTTTCTGTTTTGCAGATAAATTCATTTGTGTACTATTTTAGTTTCCACATATAAATGATATCTATGATATTCGTCTTTGTCTGGCTTACTTAGCATGATAATCTCTAGGCCCATTTATGTTGGTGCAAATGGTGTTATTTCATTCTTTTTTATAGCTGAGTAGTATATATATACAACATCTTAATCCATTCATCTATCAATGTATGTTTAAGTTGCTTCCATATCTTGGCAATTGTTCAACAGTGATGCAGTGAACATACAGGTGCATGTATCTATCTGTAAAATAATAAAACTAATAAAGCTGGAGTCCCAGTACACTCCTTATGCCAGAATAAATTCTAAATAGTAATAGATGAAATAAATGTAAAAATGAAACCATAAAGGTACTACTAGAAGAAAACATCTTTATAGTAAAACAAAATAAAATAATTTTTTCTTTGAAATTTTGATGTATATAACAGTTGTATAAGCAGATCAGAAAAACCAGATTTTTACAAAGGAAAACAGTATAAGATTTTTTATTATTATCATTTTATTGGAGTTTGGTTGTTTTACAATGTTGCATTAGTTTCAGGTATACAGAGAAGTTATTGTTATATGTCTTTTACAGAGTTTTGTTGCTTGCAGCTATACATAAACCCCAGTCATAGGTATATCCCTGACCCCTCCCACCTGAGCCCCCTTTCCCTTTCCCCCCGAGTACCACCCCCCAGGTTGATGCATAGCCCCCATGTAGGTTCCCTTAGTCTTACAGCTTAATCACCGTGGCAATCTCTATTACATATGATAGTGTAGGTTTTCTTGTTGCTCTTTCTATACCTCTTGCCTGATCTTTCCCCCCTCCCACTGTCCATAGGTCTGTTCTCTATCTCTATTTCTGTGTTGCTGCTCTGCAGGTGTATTTATCAGTGCCATCTGACTAGATTCCATGTATATGCACTAGTTTACTGTATTTGTCCTTTTCTTTTTGACTTACTTCACTTTGTATAATAGGTTCTAGGTTCATTCACTTCATTAGGACTGATTCTTCTGCAGTTATTTTTGCGGCTGAGAAACATTTCATTGTATAAATGTACCATAGCTTCTTTATCCATTCATTCGTCGATGGACATCTAGGTTGTTTCCATGTTCTAGCTATTGTATAGAGTGCTGTGATGAACATTGGGGTACATGTGTCTCTTTCAATTTTGATTTCATCAGGGTATAAGCCTAATAGTGGGATGTCTGGGTCATATGGTGCTTCTATTCTTAGTTTTTTAAGGTGTCTCCATACTGTCTTTCATAGTGGTTGTATCAGTTTACATCCCCACCAACAATGCAATTTTATTTAAAATTTTAATTTTACATGAGACTCTTAAAAAATTAAATGGAACATGTAAAAAGTTAGTGTCTTTAGTATACAAGTAATTTTTCCAAAGCAATAAGGAAAAAGTCATCATCTTAATAGAAAAATATAAAATTGTCATGAACAAACAATTCACAGAATAAGGAAATCAAATATCCAATGAAAATATGGAATACACATTTCAAAAAGGAAATTTGGCAGGATCTATCAAAATGGAAAATGAAGTCAGCATTCTGATTTTAAATATTGACTCTGAAAATATAATCTCAGAAATGAAACAAGTTACATGCTCAGAAGGATTTGTTGCTAAAGGATTTAGTAACAAACTCCTGGAATATCCGAAATGGTTCAATAGGAAATGGTTGTATGAATTGTGGTAAAGTGTAAAATTTATTATCATTGATATGTATTCATCACACTTGTAATTTTACATACAATGAGATTATTTGCTTTATTATCACTGTCTGCCCACAGATTATAGAATTCATGAGATTAAGGACTTCCAACTTTGTCTCTAGCAACTAGCTCATTTCCCAGTAGGCATTCAATAAATATTTGTGGAGCAAATTAATGAATGAAGCCTTTCTTTATCTTAATAGGCTGGAAGTGATGGGGAGAGTATTGGAAATTGTCCCTTTAGCCAACGCCTTTTTATGATCCTCTGGCTTAAAGGAGTTAAATTCAATGTGACTACTGTTGACATGACCAGGTAAGAGAAATTAGGACATGTTTCATTCTGGAGGTTAAAATCAGTAGACACCAATACAATCTTGGTGTTTGCATAATGTGTACTTTATCTAGAGGCCTAACTCTGTTTATTTTCAATAATCATAGAAAGCCTGAAGAGCTGAAGGACTTAGCCCCAGGCACCAACCCTCCCTTCCTGATATATAACAAGGAGTTGAAAACAGACTTCATTAAAATTGAGGAGTTTCTAGAGCAGACACTGGCTCCTCCAAGGTACAACATTTTTACAGGATATTATTGTTCTTGAGATAATCTATTTTACTGACTGATTTATTGCAGATTGAGGATTTTTCTAAACAACTAGCTATTTTTCAATTTTGTTCTTTCTAGAGAAGTTTGTGAAGATCCGCCATGATCACTCCATATATGATTAGAAAACTTTCTGTTTTAATGTTCATTCACTAAGTCCTATCTTGCTCTTTGCAACCCCATGGACTGTAGCATGCCAGGCTCCCCTGTCGTTCACTGTCTCCTGGAGTTTGCTCAGATTTTCGTCCATCGAGTTGGTGATGTAACCTCACTATCTCATCTTCTGCCACCTTCTCCTTTTGCCTTCAATCTTTCATAGAATAAGGGTCTGTTCGCATCAGGTGACCAAAGTATTGGAGCTTCAGTTTCAGCATCAGCCCTTCTAATGAATATTCAGGGTTAATTTCCTTTAGGACGGACTGGTTTCATCTCCTTGCAGCCCAAGGGGCTATCAAGAGACTTCTTTAACACCACAGTTCAAAGACATCAATTCTTTGGTGCTCAGCATTCTTTATGATCTAACTCTCACAATCATACATGACTACTGGAAAAACCATAGTTTTGACTATCCAAACCTTTGTCAGAAAAATGATGCCTCTGCTTTTTAATATGCTATCTTGGTTTGGCATAACTTTTCTTCCAAAGAGCATGCATCTTTTGATTTCATAGCTGCAGTCACTGTCCACAGTGATTTTGGAATCCAAGAAAATAAAGTCTGTCACTGTTTACACTTTTTTCCTCATTTATTTCCCATGAAGTGATGGAACCAGATGTCATTATCTTCATTTTTTTTTTCAATCTTAGTTTTTTTGAACATTGAGTTTAAAGTCAGCTTTTTCATTCTCCTCTTTCACCCTCATCAAGAGGCTCTTTAGTTCTTTGCTGTCTGTCATGAGATTGGAACCTTCTGTTTCATTCCTAAATACAATCTTGGTGTTTGCATAATGTGTACTTTATCTAGAGGCCTAACTCTGTTTATTTTCAATAATCATAGAAAGCCTGAAGAGCTGAAGGACTTAGCCCCAGGCACCAACCCTCCCTTCCTGATATATAACAAGGAGTTGAAAACAGACTTCATTAAAATTGAGGAGTTTCTAGAGCAGACACTGGCTCCTCCAAGGTACAACATTTTTACAGGATATTATTGTTCTTGAGATAATCTATTTTACTGACTGATTTATTGCAGATTGAGGATTTTTCTAAACAACTAGCTATTTTTCAATTTTGTTCTTTCTAGAGAAGTTTGTGAAGATCCGCCATGATCACTCCATATATGATTAGAAAACTTTCTGTTTTAATGTTCATTCACTAAGTCCTATCTTGCTCTTTGCAACCCCATGGACTGTAGCATGCCAGGCTCCCCTGTCGTTCACTGTCTCCTGGAGTTTGCTCAGATTTTCGTCCATCGAGTTGGTGATGTAACCTCACTATCTCATCTTCTGCCACCTTCTCCTTTTGCCTTCAATCTTTCATAGAATAAGGGTCTGTTCGCATCAGGTGACCAAAGTATTGGAGCTTCAGTTTCAGCATCAGCCCTTCTAATGAATATTCAGGGTTAATTTCCTTTAGGACGGACTGGTTTCATCTCCTTGCAGCCCAAGGGGCTATCAAGAGACTTCTTTAACACCACAGTTCAAAGACATCAATTCTTTGGTGCTCAGCATTCTTTATGATCTAACTCTCACAATCATACATGACTACGGGAAAAAACCATAGTTTTGACTATCCAAACCTTTGTCAGAAAAATGATGCCTCTGCTTTTTAATATGCTATCTTGGTTTGGCATAACTTTTCTTCCAAAGAGCATGCATCTTTTGATTTCATAGCTGCAGTCACTGTCCACAGTGATTTTGGAATCCAAGAAAATAAAGTCTGTCACTGTTTACACTTTTTTCCTCATTTATTTCCCATGAAGTGATGGAACCAGATGTCATTATCTTCATTTTTTTTTTCAATCTTAGTTTTTTTGAACATTGAGTTTAAAGTCAGCTTTTTCATTCTCCTCTTTCACCCTCATCAAGAGGCTCTTTAGTTCTTTGCTGTCTGTCATGAGATTGGTATCATCTGAATATCTGAGGTTGCTGATACTTTTCCCAGCAATCTTTTAAAAAATATTTATTTATTTATTTACTTTTGGCTGTGCTGGATCTTCATTGCTTCTTGGGCATTTCTCTAGTTGCAGTGAGTGGGGGCGACTCTGTATAGTTGAGGTGAGCAGGCTTATTGTTGCGGTGGCTTCTATTGTTGTGGAGCACAGCCTCTAGGGCACACAACTTCAGTAGTTACGGCACATGGACTCCGTAGTTGTGGCTAATGGGTTTAGTTGTTCCATGGCATGTGGGATCTTCCTGGACCAGGGATTGAACCACGTCTCCTGCATTGGCAGACAGATTTTTTCCCACTGAGCCAGGGAAGCCTTCTCTCGATGGTCTTTTTTTTTTTTAGCCACTTTTATTGGTCTTTCATTTATTTATTTTCATCCATCTTTGTTCTTCAGCCTATGTGGGCCTCTCATTGCAGTGGCCTCTCTCATTATAGAGCACGAGCTCTGGGCTCATGTGCTTCAGAGCACTGGCTCGGTAGTTGGACACATTGGTCCAGCCACTCTGCAGCACGTGGGATCTTCCCAGGCCAGGGTTTGAACCAGCATCCCTTACACTGCAAGGCAGTTTCTTTACCAACTGGACCACCAGGGAAGCCCCTCTTGGCAGTCTTGATTCCAGATTGTGATTCATCCAGACTGGCATTTTGCATGATGTACTCTGCATAGAAATTAAATAAGCAGGATGACAATATACAGCTTCGATGCATTCCTTTCCCAATTTGGAACCAGTCTGTTGTTCCATGTCTGGTTCTAACTGTTGCTTCTTGACCTGCATACAGGTTTCTTGGGAGGCAGGTAAGGTCTGGTATTCCCACTTCTTTAAGAATTTTCCACGGTTTTCTGTGATCTAGACAATTCAGTGAAGTTGTCCTCCTGCAGATCCAGCTCCAGCCTCTTGATTGTTCACATCTTTGGAAGTTTGAAACTTGAAGTTTCATATGTAGGAGAATTACTGTAATCAAAAACTGTTGTGGTAATATAGGCTTTCCCATGAAGTGATGGAACCAGATGTCATTATCTTCATTCTTTTTTCAATCTTAGTTTTTTTGAACATTGAGTTTAAAGTCAGCTTTTTCATTCTCCTCTTTCACCCTCATCAAGAGGCTCTTTAGTTCTTTGCTGTCTGTCATGAGATTGGTATCATCTGAATATCTGAGGTTGCTGATACTTTTCCCAGCAATCTTTTAAAAAATATTTATTTATTTATTTACTTTTGGCTGTGCTGGATCTTCATTGCTTCTTGGGCATTTCTCTAGTTGCAGTGAGTGGGGGCGACTCTGTATAGTTGAGGTGAGCAGGCTTATTGTTGCGGTGGCTTCTATTGTTGTGGAGCACAGCCTCTAGGGCACACAACTTCAGTAGTTACGGCACATGGACTCCGTAGTTGTGGCTAATGGGTTTAGTTGTTCCATGGCATGTGGGATCTTCCTGGACCAGGGATTGAACCACGTCTCCTGCATTGGCAGACAGATTTTTTACCACTGAGCCAGGGAAGCCTTCTCTCGATGGTCTTTTTTTTTTTTAGCCACTTTTATTGGTCTTTCATTTATTTATTTTCATCCATCTTTGTTCTTCAGCCTATGTGGGCCTCTCATTGCAGTGGCCTCTCTCATTATAGAGCACGAGCTCTGGGCTCATGTGCTTCAGAGCACTGGCTCGGTAGTTGGACACATTGGTCCAGCCACTCTGCAGCACGTGGGATCTTCCCAGGCCAGGGTTTGAACCAGCATCCCTTACACTGCAAGGCAGTTTCTTTACCAACTGGACCACCAGGGAAGCCCCTCTTGGCAGTTTTGATTCCAGCTTGTGATTCACCCAACCCAGAATTTTGCATGAGGTACTCTGCATAGAAATTAAATAAGCAGGATGACAATAAACTGTTTTGTCATACTCCTTTCTCAATTTGGAACCAATTTGTTGTGCCATGGCTGGTGCTAACTGTTGCTTCTTGTTCTGCATACAAGTTTCTCAGGAGGAAGGCAAGGTGGTCTGGTATTCCCATCTCTTTAAGAATTTTCCACGGTTTTCTGTGATCTAGACAATTCAGTGAAGTTGTCCTCCTGCAGATCCAGCTCCAGCCTCTTGATTGTTCACATCTTTGGAAGTTTGAAACTTGAAGTTTCATATGTAGGAGAATTACTGTAATCAAAAACTGTTGTGGTAATATAGGCTTTAGACCAAGCAGGAAGTAGTGGACATGACGAGTAAGTGGACAGATTCTGGATACATTTTGAAAGATCGGCTGACTGGACTTGCTAATGGATCAAATGCAGGAATGGAGAGAAAGAGTAATCAAGGAAGATGGTCAAGTGTTTGGCCCAACCATTTCTAGTTGGTAGGGCAGGGTTTTATGAATAGGAATTGATTTATTAATTTTCATTGGACAATTTTCAGGCATCTGTTCATGATCATACAGTTTAACTTTAATTTGTTAATGTTGTGAGCTACACTATTACATTATTTATTTTATTATGCTAAATGAACTTGCCTTACTAAGAAAAGTACATCTTTGCTACTTTTCCCCCATCCTCTCCTCTTTACTCTTTTATATGTTTTGTTATTTGAAGCCATGTTTTTTTTTCCTACTACTTACCTTCTGCCGAACAGGCATTTAAGAGCATGTATGGGAACCCAACAGTCATTTAAAGCATTGTTTTTACAGATAAATGAGCTTCGAATTCCAAGTAGCTAGTTCCCCATTGAATTTTTAAAGTTCAGTTTTCTCATACTGGGAAAACGGCATATTTTCAATGAAAGGTTTCTCAGGACCTTCAGCTGCCAATGCAATTTTCCAAAACTTTTATTCTCAGTAGAGTGCAAGCTAGGACACCTAGTATATGTCTTGTTATGTGTGAATGTTACGTGCAGTGATGTTTCTTTTTAAGGTATCCTCATTTGAGTCCCAAGAACAAGGAGTCCTTTGATGTGGGATGTAACCTCTTTGCCAAGTTTTCTGCATACATTAAGAATACACAAAAGGAGGCAAATAAGAGTAAGACACCTTTCTTTAAATCATTTTGTTTTCCTCACTTGCTCATGGATTTTCCTGAACATATAATATATATTGGGAAACACCCCACTTTCTTTTTTTAATTCAAATTTAGTTTTCACTCAATTGACTAATGAGATTTTTTCTGTGATCTAGACAATTCAGTGAAGTTGTCCTCCTGCAGATCCAGCTCCAGCCTCTTGATTGTTCACATCTTTGGAAGTTTGAAACTTGAAGTTTCATATGTAGGAGAATTACTGTAATCAAAAACTGTTGTGGTAATATAGGCTTTAGACCAAGCAGGAAGTAGTGGACATGACGAGTAAGTGGACAGATTCTGGATACATTTTGAAAGATCGGCTGACTGGACTTGCTAATGGATCAAATGCAGGAATGGAGAGAAAGAGTAATCAAGGAAGATGGTCAAGTGTTTGGCCCAACCATTTCTAGTTGGTAGGGCAGGGTTTTATGAATAGGAATTGATTTATTAATTTTCATTGGACAATTTTCAGGCATCTGTTCATGATCATACAGTTTAACTTTAATTTGTTAATGTTGTGAGCTACACTATTACATTATTTATTTTATTATGCTAAATGAACTTGCCTTACTAAGAAAAGTACATCTTTGCTACTTTTCCCCCATCCTCTCCTCTTTACTCTTTTATATGTTTTGTTATTTGAAGCCATGTTTTTTTTTCCTACTACTTACCTTCTGCCGAACAGGCATTTAAGAGCATGTATGGGAACCCAACAGTCATTTAAAGCATTGTTTTTACAGATAAATGAGCTTCGAATTCCAAGTAGCTAGTTCCCCATTGAATTTTTAAAGTTCAGTTTTCTCATACTGGGAAAACGGCATATTTTCAATGAAAGGTTTCTCAGGACCTTCAGCTGCCAATGCAATTTTCCAAAACTTTTATTCTCAGTAGAGTGCAAGCTAGGACACCTAGTATATGTCTTGTTATGTGTGAATGTTACGTGCAGTGATGTTTCTTTTTAAGGTATCCTCATTTGAGTCCCAAGAACAAGGAGTCCTTTGATGTGGGATGTAACCTCTTTGCCAAGTTTTCTGCATACATTAAGAATACACAAAAGGAGGCAAATAAGAGTAAGACACCTTTCTTTAAATCATTTTGTTTTCCTCACTTGCTCATGGATTTTCCTGAACATATAATATATATTGGGGAATACTCTTCATCTCATTCTCTTTTCTCTATTCTGAAATTCCTTTGAATGAAGTTTTATTGAATTTGAACCTAATATTCAATATAGTAATCACCAACTAGCTCAGTTGGAACATTGACATGCCAGATGTGAACTAACTGCAGGATTTTATTTCTTAACCCTCCAACTCTTCCAGTTGTGTGTACCTTTAAGGATTCTTTTTCTTTTTTCTTTTTTAATTTGGGTCTCTTTCATTGGTTTTTTATTTTATTTATTTTCATCCATTTTTGTTCTTTGGCATGTGTGGGCCTCCCACTGCAGTGGCCTCTCTCATTGCAGAGCACCGGCTCTGAGCATGTGTGCTTCAGAATGCTGGCTCATAATTGGAGACACTGGTCCAGCCGCTCCGCGGCACATGGGATCTTCACGAGCCAGGGATCAAACCGGTCCCTTGCACTGCAAGGCAGACTCTCTAGCCACTGGACCACCAGGGAAGCTCCCTTTAAGGTTTCTTAAACCATAGCACCTACCATTTTCCACAAATACCCTTGAACAGGTTTATTATTCTCTGAATCCTGAGAGCTATGAGTCTCTGATTTCACTTTCTGACTCTTCTTGGGTGATATGTATCAACTTTCTTTCTGTCTTTGACTCTCCTCCCAATGTACCTCCTCAAGAAAAGTCCAAAAATATTTCCACTGGCCATTTGATTAAACATCTGACTCTGTCTGATCAGTGGATGGTTGAACATTCTAGTTAAGTATATGTATTTTGAAGAGTCATTGTAAGCAATGTGAGAAGATAGAGATGTCTAAATGTGTGAAAAGCATATCGAGAATGTATTTAGTCATGAAGACAACAAATTTATAAGTAACCCTATGATTTCATTGCCTCAGCCTTTGAAAAATCTTTGCTCAAAGAATTTAAGCGTCTGGATGACTATTTGAACACTCCACTTCTGGATGAAATTGATCCAGACAGTGCTGAGGAACTCACAGTTTCCAGAAGATCGTTCTTGGATGGGGATCAACTGACACTGGCTGACTGTAGTTTGTTACCCAAACTGAACATTATTAAAGTAAGTCTTTATAGGGTGGGCTGAATGATTGAGAGGGGTTTGGGGAGTTGCCAGCAGGAAGCACAGTGACCATTCAGTGTGAGTTTGGTTTTGTTTTATCTTTTTTTTTTTTTTTTGCCTCTAAGTCATCGTTTATTTTTCATCCATCTTTATTCTTTGGCTTGTGTGGGCCTCCCATCACAGTGGCTTCTCTCATTGCAGAGCACTGATTCTGGGCACATGCACTGTAGAGCACTGGCTCATAATTGGACACACCGGTCCACCATTCCTCGGCCCGTGGGATCTTTCCAGGCCAGGGATCGAACCGGTGCCCCTTGTATTACAAGGCGGACTCTTTACCCACTGGATCACCAGGGAAGCCCATTATGAGGCTTTTAAATGATGGCTTTGTCATCATTATTATGTGTAGTATATGTCTCCTTTTCTCCTCAGAGGAAAAAAATCCATAATGACCTCCTCTGGGAAGCATAAAAACTTCTTGGTCTTTCTTCCTAAATCAGAAAGTGTTTTCTACCATCTTGTCTATAAAGCAAGGGCAATATTACCCATTGCATGGAATTGTTGAGAAATAAGACACTGTTAGGACCCTAAGCAAAGTCTTAGTCTAGTGAAGAGATGTGCAGTCTTTTTTGGTGCTTCCTTCTTCTAAACATATTAATAATTAAATATAGCATAAATATAAAAATAATTATAAGCATGAAGTTTTGTTTACATATGTAGAAAAACATTAAAGTAGTAAATCCAAAATTCTTTTTCTTTTTTGGACTGCTCTGGGTCTTCATGAGACCTTAAGGGCTTTCTCTAGTTGTGTCAAGCAGGGCCTACTCTCTAGTTACGATCGTGGGCTTGTCATGGCAATGGCTTCTCACTGCAGTTTGCAGTCTCTAGAGGGCGCAGAATCGGTAGTTATGGTTCAGGGCTTAGTTATCCTGTGGCATGTGGGATCTTCCCTGACCAGGGGTTGAACCTGAGTCCCTGGCTTTGGTAGGCAAATCTTTAAACACTGGACCACCAGGAAAGTCCCCTAAGATTCTTTAAGTTATCTTTAAGATACTTTCTGTGTAGATAACATGTCCTCAATGATCTTGACTTTTTAAATATATATATTTTAATTTTTATTGGGGTATATTTGTTTTACAATGTTGCATTAGCTTCAGTTGTACAGCAAAGTTGTTATATGTTTGTACACAGTTTTCTTGTTTACAGGTATACATAATCCCCAGTCATAAGTATATCCCTGACCCTTCTCCCCTGAGCCCTCCCTCCCTGATCTTGACTTTTGAGATCTATTTTTACACACTAAGCATGTTACTGATGCCCTTTACTACAAACTGCTTTTCCTCTTTTTATCCCCTGAAACCCTAGGTTGCTGCAAAGAAATACCGTGACTTTGACATTCCAGTAGAATTCTCAGGGGTCTGGCGCTATCTCCACAATGCCTATGCCCGTGAAGAATTTACCCACACGTGTCCAGAAGACAAAGAAATTGAAAATACCTATGCAAGTGTGGCTAAACAAAAGAGTTAGGACAGCTTTTTCAGTAGAAAATCTCTTTTTACTTGTTGTCATCTTAGGAGATCTTTTAAAAATAAGAATACAGAAAATGCTGTTTCCTCTATTCAACTTTCTTATGAAAAAGAATACTGTATTTTCTATACCTAGTTAATCCAAACCATTTACTTACTGTGTATTTTGAAGGTCTTCATGTTTCATTTTTAAAATTTTTATGGCACAACCACTGCAATATTAAATGATACAGAAAGTGTTAATATCTTTTACTATTTGATTGAATTACTACAATGCATCATGTGTGCAAGCTCAACAGATGGCTGAAGTTAAAAATGACATAGTTATGATCTCAGACTGTTCCTTAGAAACATTTCCACCTAAATCATTAAAGCAATTTTACTAAGAAATTTGAATGACAAAAAGGTCTTGTTGCTATTCATTAAAGGGTAAAGTAAACCATTCTTAGAGGGTAATCATAAATCTTTCTCCAGAATTTTAAATTGTTCCATTACTATATGACCAGGGGTTGAACCTGAGTCCCTGGCTTTGGTAGGCAAATCTTTAAACACTGGACCACCAGGAAAGTCCCCTAAGATTCTTTAAGTTATCTTTAAGATACTTTCTGTGTAGATAACATGTCCTCAATGATCTTGACTTTTTAAATATATATATTTTAATTTTTATTGGGGTATATTTGTTTTACAATGTTGCATTAGCTTCAGTTGTACAGCAAAGTTGTTATATGTTTGTACACAGTTTTCTTGTTTACAGGTATACATAATCCCCAGTCATAAGTATATCCCTGACCCTTCTCCCCTGAGCCCTCCCTCCCTGATCTTGACTTTTGAGATCTATTTTTACACACTAAGCATGTTACTGATGCCCTTTACTACAAACTGCTTTTCCTCTTTTTATCCCCTGAAACCCTAGGTTGCTGCAAAGAAATACCGTGACTTTGACATTCCAGTAGAATTCTCAGGGGTCTGGCGCTATCTCCACAATGCCTATGCCCGTGAAGAATTTACCCACACGTGTCCAGAAGACAAAGAAATTGAAAATACCTATGCAAGTGTGGCTAAACAAAAGAGTTAGGACAGCTTTTTCAGTAGAAAATCTCTTTTTACTTGTTGTCATCTTAGGAGATCTTTTAAAAATAAGAATACAGAAAATGCTGTTTCCTCTATTCAACTTTCTTATGAAAAAGAATACTGTATTTTCTATACCTAGTTAATCCAAACCATTTACTTACTGTGTATTTTGAAGGTCTTCATGTTTCATTTTTAAAATTTTCATGGCACAACCACTGCAATATTAAATGATACAGAAAGTGTTAATATCTTTTACTATTTGATTGAATTACTACAATGCATCATGTGTGCAAGCTCAACAGATGGCTGAAGTTAAAAATGACATAGTTATGATCTCAGACTGTTCCTTAGAAACATTTCCACCTAAATCATTAAAGCAATTTTACTAAGAAATTTGAATGACAAAAAGGTCTTGTTGCTATTCATTAAAGGGTAAAGTAAACCATTCTTAGAGGGTAATCATAAATCTTTCTCCAGAATTTTAAATTGTTCCATTACTATATGTACTCAAATGTACATGTTAAAATACAATCAAATCACTCAAATCTGAAAACGGAAACTGAACTTTATTCATGATCCTTCAAAGGAGAAACAAAGTTCAGCCTCAAAAAAGAAAGACAGGTGTTATTATATGTCTTGGTGGGATTCAGATAAAATTTGTTTATTTGTTTTTGGTCAGGGATATATGGAGAATCTCAGTTCCCCGACCAGGGATGGGAACCACGCCCTGCAATGGAAGTGTGGAGTCTTAAGCATTAGGGAATTGCCTAGATGAAATTTCAATGAAGCTATGTTTTAATAGGTTCAAAGAAAAGTAAGACAATGAGTAAAGAGTTAACAGATACACGAAATAGGCACATGAAAAGATCCTCATCATCACTAATTATTAGAGGAATACAAATCAAAAAATGAAATGAGGTAACAGCTAGCATTAGTCAGAATGACCATCTTAAAAAGTCTACAAATAACAAATGCTGGAGAGGGTGTGGAGAAAAGAGAACCCTCCTATACTGCTGCTGGGAATGTAAATTAGTGCAGCCACTATGGAGAATAATATGGAGGCTCCTCAAAAAAAAATAACACCTAAAAATAAAACTACTATATGACCCTGCAATCCCATTCCTGGACATATATCTAGACAGAACTATAATTTGAAAAGATACATGCACCCATAGGTTCATAGCAGCACTATTTACAATAGCCAGGATACTAAAACAACCTAAATGTTCGTCAACAGTTGAATGGATAAAGAAGATGTGGTGTATATATTATATATATACATATATATATGTATATATATATGTTGTGCTGTGCCAAGTTACTTCAGTTGTGTGTGTTAAGTTCCTTCAGTTGTATTACAATCTGGAGTGTAGCCTTCCAGGCTCCTCTGTCCATGGGATTATCCAGGCAAGAATACTGGAGTGAGTAGCCATTCCCTTCTCCAGGGGATCTTCCCTGACTCAGGGATGGAACCTGAGTCTCTTGCATCTCCTGCATTAACAGGGAAGTTCTTTACCACTAGTGCCACCTGGGAAGCCTACACACACACACACACACACACACACACAGAGTGGAGTATTGCTCAGCTACTAAAAAAGAAAAAAAGCCATTTGCAGCAACATGGATGGACCTAGAAACTGTCATACTTAGCCAAGTAAGACAGACAAAGACAAATATTGAATGATACTGCTTATTTGTGAAAACTAAAAAAAATGGTACAAATGAACTTATTTACTGAACAGAAATGGAGTTAAAGATGTAGAAAGCAAACTTATGGTTACCAGGGGTTAAGGGGAGGGGGGATAAATTGGGAGATTGGGACTGATATATGTGTGTGTACGTGCTAAGTTGCTTCAGTCACATCTGATTCTTTGAGACCCTATGGACAGTAGCCCGTCAGGATCCTTGTCCATGGGATTCTCGAGGCAAGAATACTGGAGTGGGTTGCCATTTCCTCCTCCAGGGGATCTTCCAGACCCAGAGACCGAACTTGTGTCTCTTATGTTTCTTGCATTGGCAGGCATGCTCTTTACCACCTGGGAAGCCCTTGACATATACACACTATTATATACAAAATAAATAACTAATAGGGACCTACTGTACAGCACAGGGAACTCAACTTAATACTCTGTAATGACCTATATGGGAAAAGAATAAAAAAGGAGTGGATATATGTATATGCATAGTTGATTCACTTTGTGGTACACCTGCAACTAACACAACATTGTAAATTAAATATACTCCAATAAAAATTAGTTATTTAAAAACAGACTACTTTGCAGGCATCTATGCAAGTAAATTTCAAAATCTAGATGAGAAGGATGCTTTCCTAGGAAAGCAAAGATTACCAGAAACAACTCCAATTGAGATAAAGAAATTTAAAGACCATCTCACAGGAGAAATAGAGACCAGTGTTACCTTTGAGTGTTGATATAAAAGCACTAAATAAAATATTAGCAGCATCCTATCACAGTAAGAAAATAACACAACATAACCAAGTAGAATTTATTCCAAGAGTAAAAGGCTGTTTTAATATTAGTATTAATGATACATATAGATAATACCAGCAATAGTAATAATAGTAATCATATATGCATATATTACTTAGATGATGATATGGTATATAATTTAATACATATATGATTATCATCATAAATCCTGAAAAAGCCTTAGATAAATGTAATACCTGATTTAAAAAAACACTTAAGGAAGAAGAAATCAATGGTTATATTCTTATCATAGTAAATTATATATGTAGCATTATGAGGCTTAAGGCACTCAAACCCCATGCAGTTAATAATCCATATATAACTTTTGACTCCCCCCCACCAAATTAACTACTAATAGCATATTTTTGCCCAGAATCCTTATCAATAACATAAGCAGTTGATCAACGTATATTTTGTATGTTATATTTATTATATACTCTTATATAAATTTTTCTTACAATAAAGTAAGATAGAGAAAAGAAAATGTTAATACAAAAGCCATAATGAAGGGGAAATACATTTACAGTATTGCACAGTATTTATCAATACCATAGGTTTACATCATCTGTTTATAAGATGAATCACTTGTATATAAGTATTACATCAATATTGCCTTATCTGATACAACACTATAGATGTTATTTGTATTACTAACACTAGACATCAAAAATGAAAGATGATGTATTGATAGAGATGAACTTCTTCGCAAAGAAGAAATAGAGACACAGATGTAGAGAACAAGCTTATGGTTACCGAGGGGGAAAAATGAGGAGTGAGATGAATTGGGAGATTGGGATTGACATATATACACTATTGATAATCTAGGTATCTCTTGACTTCCTACATTTGCATTCTAGTCCCCTATGATGAAAACGGCCTTTTATGGTGTTAGTTTTAGAAGGTCCTGGAGGTCTTCATAGAATACTTCAGCTCCTTTAGGAAAGCAAAGATTACCAGAAACAACTCCAATTGAGATAAAGAAATTTAAAGACCATCTCACAGGAGAAATAGAGACCAGTGTTACCTTTGAGTGTTGATATAAAAGCACTAAATAAAATATTAGCAGCATCCTATCACAGTAAGAAAATAACACAACATAACCAAGTAGAATTTATTCCAAGAGTAAAAGGCTGTTTTAATATTAGTATTAATGATACATATAGATAATACCAGCAATAGTAATAATAGTAATCATATATGCATATATTACTTAGATGATGATATGGTATATAATTTAATACATATATGATTATCATCATAAATCCTGAAAAAGCCTTAGATAAATGTAATACCTGATTTAAAAAAACACTTAAGGAAGAAGAAATCAATGGTTATATTCTTATCATAGTAAATTATATATGTAGCATTATGAGGCTTAAGGCACTCAAACCCCATGCAGTTAATAATCCATATATAACTTTTGACTCCCCCCCACCAAATTAACTACTAATAGCATATTTTTGCCCAGAATCCTTATCAATAACATAAGCAGTTGATCAACGTATATTTTGTATGTTATATTTATTATATACTCTTATATAAATTTTTCTTACAATAAAGTAAGATAGAGAAAAGAAAATGTTAATACAAAAGCCATAATGAAGGGGAAATACATTTACAGTATTGCACAGTATTTATCAATACCATAGGTTTACATCATCTGTTTATAAGATGAATCACTTGTATATAAGTATTACATCAATATTGCCTTATCTGATACAACACTATAGATGTTATTTGTATTACTAACACTAGACATCAAAAATGAAAGATGATGTATTGATAGAGATGAACTTCTTCGCAAAGAAGAAATAGAGACACAGATGTAGAGAACAAGCTTATGGTTACCGAGGGGGAAAAATGAGGAGTGAGATGAATTGGGAGATTGGGATTGACATATATACACTATTGATAATCTAGGTATCTCTTGACTTCCTACATTTGCATTCTAGTCCCCTATGATGAAAACGGCCTTTTATGGTGTTAGTTTTAGAAGGTCCTGGAGGTCTTCATAGAACCATTGAACTTCAGCTCCTTTGACATTAGTGGTTGGGGCATAGAGGTGGATTACTGCGATATTGAATGGTTTACCCTTTCATATAGTAATACCTGACATTTTCTGACTTACTATTGGCCAGACATGTTGCTTGGCACAGTTCATGGATCCTATCCTTTAATACACATAACCTCATGAAGTAGGTACTACTTTTAATTATCATTTTATAGATGAGGAAACTGAGAATCAGATCAATGAATGAATTCCCCCAAGGTTACACTATTCAGTAATAGAGGTCATTGGTGACCTAGATGGGAGCTGGTTTAAGGACTCAATCATTTGAGAAACTTCCTAGGAACTCAGTATCTAATAGGAGCTAAAATACACCTGGATTCAATTAAGTACATTCTAACTGTCCCTAAAGACTAATTATGGGGCATCCCTGATGGTTCAGGGTGAAGAATCTGCGTGCCAGTGGAGGAGACTTGAGTTGGATCCCTGATCCAGTAAGATCCTCTGGAGAAGGAAGTGGCTACCCATTTCCAGTCTTCCAGTCTTCTTGCCTGCGAAATCCCAAGGACAGAGGAGCCTGCAGGCTACAGTCCATGGGGACATAAAGAATTGGACATGACTTAGCAACTGAACAACAATAGCAGCAGGGGACTAATGTAATACACAGGCAGCTTCCTGAGTGACCTATCATTCATCTTTATATGCTTGAAAGAATGCACTCTTCATCTTTACTTTCTTAGTGGCAATTCACTGTCTTATTCCTGCCACCACTAACTCCACTGAGGTGACTATTGATCTTCATGCAGTTACATGAGATGGACCCTTTTATGTCTTTATCTAATGCGACTTCTTGGTGTCAACTGACATTGACCATTCTACCTTTTTTTAAGCACTCAGTTCCTTTGGCTATCATGATATCATGCTCTCTTGTTTTTTTTCTCACCTTTAAGTGCTTCTTCTCTCACTCCCATTGTAACTAACCACAATGATCCTTTGACCATCTGCTGTTCTAACTATTTCCAGAATCAGAGAGCATTCAATTTGTCCACATATTAAAAGCTTTCATTTCTGTAGAAACTGGATTTGAAAATAGCCCTTTGCTTAACTTATGCCAGGAAATAGTATCTCCATTTAACATAGAAACAAATAAAATTTCTCAGAGGCAATGCAATTTCTTGATAGTCACATAGCAATTAACTAACACAGCTGTAATTCAAGGCCTTAGTCTTTATGTCTAATCCATTACTATATATACATTCTCTTCTCAAAGTTCAGTAAATAAAATATCTAGGTGATAGGGGAAAAGAGAATATTTTATTGGAAATTTAAAGAATTTAACTTTTTAAAATTTTGTAAAATTCTTTAATGAAAATGATAACACATTGATGTGACCTATTATTCAGTAATTTCCCTCTTCCTTCTTCATAAGAAGCTCCTGGATGAGTGTGCAAGGACCAATGCTGGTGTCAGATATCGGTGAATAGTCAAATGTTTGGACAAGATCCATGTCCCAGTATATACAAGTATCTCATACTATCATATATAAATGTAGAGGAGGCAAGTTTCATAGAGGTATTTAAAATCAGAAGGGAATTTACCAAAAAAAAATGGGACCTACATAGTTTGTGGGCTCATTTCTAAGTGCTGTGTCTTTGTTTTCATGTTCAGCAATTTAAAAACACTTCATAATACCTTAAGTGGTATAATGCAAAAACACAAAATAGTTCTTAGTGACAGAAGCCTATTTCTGTTCTGTAATTCAAGATTTGAAATTTACCTAAAAGAAAGTGCTACTTTCACTTTAGCTCTCCTCTCATTTAAAAACTTTTCATGGAATCCCAAATTTGGATTATAATCCTCCTGATAGCTCATTTCTACAAGTTCAGATGACTTTATTATATATTTCTCCTCATTTTAAGGAGGCTTAAACTATCAGTGCTGTAAAACAGTTTAAACATACAGACATTGGAATATAAGTTGAATTTTAAAGGGAATATAAAGTAGCAACTTTGTTTCCTAGTGAAATACTGAATAAAGACAGAGTGTGAGAATGGTACACCGAAGCTTTGGTGCAGAAATAAATCTGTCTTGACAATTTTCTCTGTAAGTTATGGCAAATTCATGAAAGAAAAACAAGAATGTGATGTAATGAATAAAAATGCACCTATCATAGGTACGTTGGAAGGAGAAGACACACAAATCTACAGTAGACTTTTCTGAATTCTCTGAACTTTTAAATAATTGATTAATATATTCCAGATAACCATGATATTCAACATATAAACAATGCTATGAGATTAGCACTGAGTATATAATGAACATTCTCAACTGGTTGGAAACTATTTTATAAGCAAGAGGATAAACATGATCAGCTAGTGCAGGGCCACAGAAGCATTGGTTTTGAAAGCTATACCTTTTATGTTTCCCAGAGGTAGTGTAGGTATAAGACAATGCTTAGTTTTAAAATGTGGAAACTTAGTAGCCTCTGCCTGCTCCAGTTTATCCTGAATTGTATGTCACAAAAATTAACATTCTTAAGAATTTGATTGGAAAACTCAGCTATATTGACATATTCTCAGTTAATAATGTAATGCCATATCCCATTATTGCTGAAGTAAGCTGGAACTTTAGTATCAATAAATAGGGTGTGTGTGCAATTTCCAGTGCCATAATTTTTGTCTTTGGCCTAAACTGATCTCAGTTTCAATGATGCTGCTCTGTGATTATTGCTGCATTGTGTTGCTTCCCGGTATATTCATGATTTTGTAGAAGACATGTTTCTTGAATGCTTCAGGTCAAAAAGTTTTGAAAAATCTTTGTTGATTGCATAAACCTTGGCACAGTTCAGGGCAAAATCTTCATAAACTTTATTATTATTATACAGAATTATGCACAAGATTATTTAGCTTTGCTTCTCTGCTCCAGTGACTGTCAATCAGAGGTCATTTTAACCTTTTCCCCAAAGACACTGTGTCTGTAAACATGTTTGGTTGTCATAACTGAGGGCAGTTGTTTCTGACATTAACTGGGTAGAGGTCAAGGATACTGTTAAACATTATACAATGTTTAAGACAGCCCTTGCAACTGAGAATTAGCCAAAGGGAATATAAAGTAGCAACTTTGTTTCCTAGTGAAATACTGAATAAAGACAGAGTGTGAGAATGGTACACCGAAGCTTTGGTGCAGAAATAAATCTGTCTTGACAATTTTCTCTGTAAGTTATGGCAAATTCATGAAAGAAAAACAAGAATGTGATGTAATGAATAAAAATGCACCTATCATAGGTACGTTGGAAGGAGAAGACACACAAATCTACAGTAGACTTTTCTGAATTCTCTGAACTTTTAAATAATTGATTAATATATTCCAGATAACCATGATATTCAACATATAAACAATGCTATGAGATTAGCACTGAGTATATAATGAACATTCTCAACTGGTTGGAAACTATTTTATAAGCAAGAGGATAAACATGATCAGCTAGTGCAGGGCCACAGAAGCATTGGTTTTGAAAGCTATACCTTTTATGTTTCCCAGAGGTAGTGTAGGTATAAGACAATGCTTAGTTTTAAAATGTGGAAACTTAGTAGCCTCTGCCTGCTCCAGTTTATCCTGAATTGTATGTCACAAAAATTAACATTCTTAAGAATTTGATTGGAAAACTCAGCTATATTGACATATTCTCAGTTAATAATGTAATGCCATATCCCATTATTGCTGAAGTAAGCTGGAACTTTAGTATCAATAAATAGGGTGTGTGTGCAATTTCCAGTGCCATAATTTTTGTCTTTGGCCTAAACTGATCTCAGTTTCAATGATGCTGCTCTGTGATTATTGCTGCATTGTGTTGCTTCCCGGTATATTCATGATTTTGTAGAAGACATGTTTCTTGAATGCTTCAGGTCAAAAAGTTTTGAAAAATCTTTGTTGATTGCATAAACCTTGGCACAGTTCAGGGCAAAATCTTCATAAACTTTATTATTATTATACAGAATTATGCACAAGATTATTTAGCTTTGCTTCTCTGCTCCAGTGACTGTCAATCAGAGGTCATTTTAACCTTTTCCCCAAAGACACTGTGTCTGTAAACATGTTTGGTTGTCATAACTGAGGGCAGTTGTTTCTGACATTAACTGGGTAGAGGTCAAGGATACTGTTAAACATTATACAATGTTTAAGACAGCCCCTTGCAACTGAGAATTAGCCAGCTCTGAAAGTAAACACTTCCAAGGTTGAGAAACTCTGCTTAGTGATAGAGCATAAGACACCTCTGACCTGGTTCCCTGAACTACACGTCAATGCTTTCTTCCATAAAAGACAGAAGAAATTTAGTATTTGTAAATTTGTATTTTTCAAAGTCACCAAGAAGTGCTAATATCTCTAATTGCTAAATACATGTAGATACTGAATATCTAAGGTAATACATTGTAAAGTATATATTTAGAGCAGTAGAAAGAATTTGAGCTGTTAGGAACTTGGAGAAAATTAGAAATCTTTAAAACTCTTGGCAAACAAAAATTGTATTGCACTATTTAAAGTACAAAAATTATAAATCTTTTTTTTGCATTTCAGAGGAGAGAAGACCCACTATTTGGCAGTATTTGATATTTGCCAAAAACTTGGGAGGTCCTATGGTATGGTTTCCTAGGGAAGATAAGCCAAGATGTCAGCTTTTCTCTAAGTTAAAAGACAATTCTGGACCTAGTATGCTTTTTGAAGCCTGGTAATATGATGTGATAGAAAAAGTCAAGGTTACTCTTTCCATTCAGGAAAAATGTGTATTTGTTGTTGCCTAAGATTTATTCTTCCATCCTACCAACATCCTGAGTTTCCAATTAGAAAATTATTAACTTTGACTATAGTTGAAAGGGACAATGCTCTCTGCCAAGTGGGTCTAAATGATGCTGCTCTGTGATTATTGCTGCATTGTGTTGCTTCCCGGTATATTCATGATTTTGTAGAAGACATGTTTCTTGAATGCTTCAGGTCAAAAAGTTTTGAAAATCTTTGTTGATTTCATAAACCTTGGCACAGTTCAGGGCAAAATCTTCATAAACTTTATTATTATTATACAGAATTATGCACAAGATTATTTAGCTTTGCTTCTCTGCTCCAGTGACTGTCAATCAGAGGTCATTTTAACCTTTTCCCCAAAGACACTGTGTCTGTAAACATGTTTGGTTGTCATAACTGAGGGCAGTTGTTTCTGACATTAACTGGGTAGAGGTCAAGGATACTGTTAAACATTATACAATGTTTAAGACAGCCCCTTGCAACTGAGAATTAGCCAGCTCTGAAAGTAAACACTTCCAAGGTTGAGAAACTCTGCTTAGTGATAGAGCATAAGACACCTCTGACCTGGTTCCCTGAACTACACGTCAATGCTTTCTTCCATAAAAGACAGAAGAAATTTAGTATTTGTAAATTTGTATTTTTCAAAGTCACCAAGAAGTGCTAATATCTCTAATTGCTAAATACATGTAGATACTGAATATCTAAGGTAATACATTGTAAAGTATATATTTAGAGCAGTAGAAAGAATTTGAGCTGTTAGGAACTTGGAGAAAATTAGAAATCTTTAAAACTCTTGGCAAACAAAAATTGTATTGCACTATTTAAAGTACAAAAATTATAAATCTTTTTTTTGCATTTCAGAGGAGAGAAGACCCACTATTTGGCAGTATTTGATATTTGCCAAAAACTTGGGAGGTCCTATGGTATGGTTTCCTAGGGAAGATAAGCCAAGATGTCAGCTTTTCTCTAAGTTAAAAGACAATTCTGGACCTAGTATGCTTTTTGAAGCCTGGTAATATGATGTGATAGAAAAAGTCAAGGTTACTCTTTCCATTCAGGAAAAATGTGTATTTGTTGTTGCCTAAGATTTATTCTTCCATCCTACCAACATCCTGAGTTTCCAATTAGAAAATTATTAACTTTGACTATAGTTGAAAGGGACAATGCTCTTCACTAGCCAAGCAGTGGGCATGCTAACCAAATGAGGTCAATGCAGTAGATATTCTTCCATTATTATTTGTATCTTAAGTAAAGTGACAAAGAGGGTAACAGTATCTAGGTTCATTCACCCCAGTGAAGGCATCCTGAATAGACTGTTTTGACTACAAGATCTCCCTTTTAGTTCTATTTCCTTGAGATCTCAAAGTATTTTGCATGGCTTTTTTTTTTTTTTAAAAGAAAACTCTTGAAGTAAGTCAAAAAGAGAAAGACAAGTACAGTATACTAACACATATATTTGGAATCTAGTAAGATGGTAATGATAACACATGCAGTGAAGCAATGGAAAAACAGACATAGAGGACAGACATATGGACATTATGGGGAATCAACAGTGGGTGGGAGGCATAGAAGGAGTAACATGGAAACCTATACAGTCATATGTGAAAAAGATAGCTACTGTCATTGCGCTGTGGGAATAGGGAATGCTGCTGGGGCTTGGTGTGATGGCCTGGAGGGGTGGGATGGGGTGAGACTGGGAGGGGAGGAGGAGAGAGGGGGCCAAGGATATGCATATGACTGATCTGGGAACATACATGTCTGTGAACAACAAAACTCTGTAAAAATTTTTTTAAAAAAAGAAAACTCTCAAGCCCACATTGAAGAAATACCTATTCTTGTTCTCCTATGCATTCTACCTCTTTTTTCTTCCCAAACTCAAATTATTTATTTGTTTGAATTGTAACCAACAGAGTGCTTATCTCCTGATGCTCTACAAGAAGTCTTGAGACAGTGTCGAAAGAGAGAAAACTGTACATTATTTGAAAATACAGCTACTTTTGGTAAACCTTGTTTTCCAGGAGTGGAGAAACAGCTGCAAGTCTTCTGCATATGTGGTAAGAAAAAGAGGATGCCCCTACCATTTAATAAATTACTGTGAGAAAACTATAATATTATAACTCATATCCTACAATGACAATAATAGCTAAAATCTGTATAGCATTTTTCAGTTTTCAATTTTTTGACATCTTTGTTTCTCATTTGGTCATTACAATAAGTCTGTGAGATAGGTATTATTCCCATTCTATAGAAAAGAAAACAGAGATTCAGAAAGGAAAAATAACATGTTCAAGGTTATACAGCGACCTTGCATAACTGTGAGATCTTCAGGGGAAAATGATAAGTGTGTGTGTGTGTGTGTGTGTGTGTTGATCTGAGTTGGGGGCAGTACTGAATGTATTAGGAGCTGTATCAGTTGGGGTGCTCAGATACTAGCAGTAGAGGTCAACCTTAGCTGATTTAGCAGAAAAGGAGTTTATTAAAAGGGCAGTGGGCTTCCCTGGTGGCTCCGATGGTAAAGAATCTGCCTGTAATGTGGGAGACCTGGGTTCCATCCCTGGGTTGGGAAGATCCCCTGGAGAAGGGCATGCCACCCTACTCCAGTATTCTTGCCCGAGGAATCCCATGGACAGAGGAGCCTTGCGGGCTACAGTCCCTGGGGTCACAAAGAATCAGACACGACTGAGCGATTACACTAAAAGGGCAGTGGATATCTCATAAAAGTCGTTGAGATGGGATGTATAACCTGGCCCAGCTATATACCTAAGAAAAATGCCCCAAACTGTACTTTGGAACTTTCTGGTAAGAAATATGCTTGTTTCACTAAACAGCTCACCGAAGAGAGAAAACTTTTTAAGTCTCTAGCTTCCAAGTCCATCTGGCACAGACACATCTGATTGGGGGAGCTTAGGTCATGTTCCTAATTTCTAGCTGTAAGGAAGATTGGGAAAGTCTGTACTTGAGTTTTCATCCCCTGTGACAGGAGATAAATTTTTCTTCCCATGAAAACTTATAATATGGTTTAATAATGCAGTCATAGAAAGGGGTTAAGGCTTTGAGTGGCCAAAGCAGCATAGCTATCACTTATATTTAAAATATGCTTACATTCTTTCTAAAAGGTTAACGGTATTTATCTGACTAATATTTATAGAATGGGGAAATCTCCAAACATAAAGTTGACATAGCATGATAACTGTTGCGTATAGTTTGAAGAGAAGAGGGGTTAGAACAAAGTCCAAAGGAATGTTAGCAATTAAGAGACTTGCAGAGAAAAAGAAAATTTTAAAGGCGACTAAGAAGAGATAAGTAAAGTATGTAGAAGATGAGAAGAATGTGATGTGAAAGCATAAAGGGAAATGACTGATGGAAAGGAAGAAGTAATCACTGTATCTATAATGTTATAAGGGACAGTAAGATAAAAGTTCAGAGATAGCTCTAGGGGGATGTGAGATCACAGAGATATTTTTATTTTTATTTTATATTTAAAATATGTCAACATTTTTCTAAACTGAGAGAAAGAAGCCATTCCATACATTGAAATAATGGCCTGATCTCCTTTGGTGTTTGATAAATCCTATTTTGAAATGGCTTCAAAGTCTTCCCTACTTCCCAGTTCAAGCATCCTTAGTACTTAGTGTACACGCCTTACTTTTGTACTTTGAAATTTCATTATTTCTGTTATTTCTTCCTCTGTTCTGTGACAATGCCTAGACCATCACCTGATGTAATACTTAGGATTTATTCCATGGAAATAAATAGCTATAAGGCCGTCATTTTAAAATTTAGATTTATACTACTGTAGTCTCTCACAATATATTATTTCTAATGAATGTCTGCCAAATATCAACTTTTTAACCATCTCAGTTGTAATTCCCATGTCAATTTTTCTACTCTTTGATATCTTGCATTTCAGTGCCTATAAAGCTGATGCAACAAATGGACCATAGTTCACTGGACCCATTTACACTCTGATTATATATATGGTAAATATCTAAAGACACTCTGCATAGTAGGACTGCCTACAGGTGAATTATTATAAATAGAATAGCTAAATAGTCTTATTTAATAATAAATTTTCTTTACCCTTTCCCCTCTTAAAAAACATGGGTCTAATCTGATCTTCCATGCAATGCCTTCCTATTCAATATCTCTTTCATTTTGACACAATCATGGGAATTTAATCTAAACTATGGTTAGAAGGTCTTAAGTACAAAAATGAAGCCTCATAAAAATGGAATTTAATATTTGAAATGATACTTTATTGTCTAAGTCTATTGTAAAACTTGCCTAGAACATCTGTTTCATACATGTGACCTCTGGGTGTCAGATATATCATAACTGCATATTTAAATTAAAGAGTTAAATTATAGAGTTAATACATGAAATCAGAGTCTAAGGTGAATAGTCCAAACTCCATTAATCTTTGAGTCATTCTCAACTGGAAAACTTCCTCCAACAGGTTTTCTTTATTTCTTCTTTGCAGATTTTTGAAGGTATAATTTACATACCATAAAATTCATCCTATTAAGCATACATTTAATTATTTTTAGTATATGACAGAGTTGTGTAAATCACTACCATGATCACATTTTAGAACATTTTATTACCCACAAAAGAAATCCTGGATTTGCTCCACGATGGCCCACACTCTTTTTTTAAATCCTATTTTGAAATGGCTTCAAAGTCTTCACTTCCAAGCATCCTTAGTACTTAGTGTACACGCCTTACTTTTGTACTTTGAAATTTCATTATTTCTGTTATTTCTTCCTCTGTTCTGTGACAATGCCTAGACCATCACCTGATGTAATACTTAGGATTTATTCCATGGAAATAAATAGCTATAAGGCCGTCATTTTAAAATTTAGATTTATACTACTGTAGTCTCTCACAATATATTATTTCTAATGAATGTCTGCCAAATATCAACTTTTTAACCATCTCAGTTGTAATTCCCATGTCAATTTTTCTACTCTTTGATATCTTGCATTTCAGTGCCTATAAAGCTGATGCAACAAATGGACCATAGTTCACTGGACCCATTTACACTCTGATTATATATATGGTAAATATCTAAAGACACTCTGCATAGTAGGACTGCCTACAGGTGAATTATTATAAATAGAATAGCTAAATAGTCTTATTTAATAATAAATTTTCTTTACCCTTTCCCCTCTTAAAAAACATGGGTCTAATCTGATCTTCCATGCAATGCCTTCCTATTCAATATCTCTTTCATTTTGACACAATCATGGGAATTTAATCTAAACTATGGTTAGAAGGTCTTAAGTACAAAAATGAAGCCTCATAAAAATGGAATTTAATATTTGAAATGATACTTTATTGTCTAAGTCTATTGTAAAACTTGCCTAGAACATCTGTTTCATACATGTGACCTCTGGGTGTCAGATATATCATAACTGCATATTTAAATTAAAGAGTTAAATTATAGAGTTAATACATGAAATCAGAGTCTAAGGTGAATAGTCCAAACTCCATTAATCTTTGAGTCATTCTCAACTGGAAAACTTCCTCCAACAGGTTTTCTTTATTTCTTCTTTGCAGATTTTTGAAGGTATAATTTACATACCATAAAATTCATCCTATTAAGCATACATTTAATTATTTTTAGTATATGACAGAGTTGTGTAAATCACTACCATGATCACATTTTAGAACATTTTATTACCCACAAAAGAAATCCTGAGCCACTGGATTTGCTCCACGATGGCCCACACTCTGTCTGTGGAGTGTGCTTTCTCTGAATATGAATAAATCTATCTCTTACCTATCACTTTGTCTCTCACTGAATTCTTCTCTGCAAAGAGACATGAAGAACTTGAGCCTTAGTGGGTCTAGACGTTCCTGGCTGTCGTGGGAAGGGCTCTCTTTTGGAGTAAAGACTTTGAGGACATTCCTAAGCTCCCCGCTCGCATTTTGCAGAACATCTGCAGAGACGGGGAAACTGAGCCCCAGAGAGGCTGGAGGACTGCCTGAGGGAGAAAGGGAGATCCTCCTGGAACCCTGACTGCTGGGATTTCAATGAGCTTTCTCAACAGCATGGTCTTTGACCAGCAAGTGATGACTTTGAGGATAAACTATTGGTGAAAATGTAAAAGGTATTTGTTAAGAATGCGCCTACCAGGGAGCAGGGTTCATGATGGAGGGGACACGTGGATACCTAAGGCTGATTCATACTGATGTATGGTGAAAACCATCACAACATTGTAAAGTAATTATCCTCTAATTAAAAAAAAATTAAAAAGAAAAGAATGTGCCTATCAAAAAAAAAAAAAAAAAAAGAAATCCTGTGCTCGTTAGCAACTAATATTGGATTCCCAAGAAATCTGTCAACTCAAAAATAGTTAAGAATATGTGGCTTCCCTGGTGGTCCAGTGGGTAAGGACACCACCTTGAAGTGCAGGGGGCGCCGGTTTGATCCCTGGCCTAGGAGGATCCCAGGCATGGGAAGATCCCACGTGCTGTGGAGCGGCTGGACCAATGTGTACAATTACCGAGCTGGAGCTCTGGAACGCATGCGCCCAGAGCCGGTTCTCTGTGACAACAGAGGCCACTGCGATGGGAGGCCCACAGGGGCCAAAGAACAAAGATGGATGAAAATAAATAAGTGAAAGACCAATAGAAGTGGCCCGCCTGCCCCGCTTCCTCCCCAACCCGCAACCCCCCCACCAAATAGTTAAGAATATGGATATATTTATCAGTCCAATGCAGTTTTCAAATTATGTCAATTGCTATAGACCTCTTTGGTGAAAGTATGTGTAGAAGGATAACTTTTTGAGCAGGTCTCTTGTAGATGCTCCTAGATGACACTGCCACTCCAATATACCCAAAACAGGCCAACAAACTGGTGAGAAACAATAGGTTACCACTTCCTTGAGACCCATTTCCCATAGGTTGACATACTTCCTATATGCTATTAGGAAAAAAAGTATGCCTGTTCCATCTTATACACATTACTCTCACAAACATCCATTTAGCTTCATTCTTTGAGGTCTGTGGCACACGGATGACCATTTTCCTTCCTATAGTAATGGGTGAAGTGTTCTGTTTGTGACTGTTAGACCTGTGTGTGTGTGTGTATTAGTCGCTCAGTCGTGTCCCACTCTTTGTGAACCCATGGACTGTAGCTTGCCAGGCTCCTCTGTCCATGCGATTCTCCAGGCAAAAGTACTGGAGTGGGTTGCCATGTCCTTCTCCAGAGATCTCCTCAACCCAGGGATCAAACCCAGGCCTCCTAAATTGCAGGCAGATTCTTTACCATATGAGCCACCAGGGAAGCCCATTAGATCAATATTATTAATTGCATTAAACCAATATTTCATACCCTCATTGTATTTATGGTTGCTTTCTTTGAAAAATAAAAGTGAAATGTTAGTCTCTCAGTCATGTCCAAGCCCCAGACTGTAGCATGCCAGGATCCTCTGTCCATGGGATTCTCCAGGCAAGAATACTGGAGTGGGTACTGTTCTCTTTTCCAGGGAATTTTCCCAACTCACGGATCGAACCCAGGTCTCTTGCACTGCAGAGGAATTCTTTACGATCTGAGCCACTTTGCTTTCTCTATTAGTTCCTAAAGGAGGCAATATAGTGCTGAATTTTTACATTCTTCCTTTACTCCTGTAAATTTTTGATTATGGATGTTGAAGATATGTTATCACTTGCCTATGATGCTATATCATCCTGGTATATTGATCTTTTTATTTGAATGTAGTGACCTTTTGAATTTCCATAAGTTCTATTACCTTACTGTCTACTGTGTTTGATGTTAATATAGTTGTACCAATATTTTGTGGTCTACATTTTCCTTCTATATCTTTAACCATCCTATTGATTTCTACATTTTAGGATTGGCATTTTTTCATTTTATTCTCCTAAAAAATTTTAAATTGGAGAATAATTGCTTTACAATGCTGTCTTAGTTTGTGCTGTACAACAATGTGAATCAACTCTATGTATACATAAATCCCCTCCCACACCACCTCCATCCCCCTCCTTTAGGTCATCACAGAGCACTGGGCTAGGCTCCCTGTGACACACAGCAGCTATCTGCTAGCTATTTTGTACATGGTCATGTATGTATAGCAATGCTACTCTCTCAATTCATCCCACCCTCTCATCCTCCCCTCCCTGTGTCCACAAGTCTGTCTGGTCTCTACATCTGCAGTCCTATTCCTGCCCTGCAAAAATGGTCGTTGGTACCATTTTTCTAGATTTTATACACACACACACACATACACACACACACACATATAGTATGATATTTGCTTTTACTTTCTGACTTAATTCACTCTGTATGACAGACTTTAGGTTCATCCACATCACTACAAATGACCCAATTCCATTCCTTTCTATGGTCGAGTAATATTCTACTGTATATACATACCACATCTTCTTTATCCATTCATCTGTCTCACCAAATAAGAGAATTTCAATAAAGAGAAATTATAAAAATTAGGCTTGATATAAATTCTGGAGCTGAAAAGTGCAACTAAAATGAAAATTTACTAGAGAGCTCAAAAGTGTATTTGAGCTGGTAGAAGAAAGAATCAGTGAAATTAAAGACAGACCAATTGAAATAAGAGGTACAGTTTCTCTAAAGAAAGCAGGTTGAGAGAGGGAGGGTAAAAGAGGTGTAGGTATAGATTAATTCAGATTAAGGAAGATGAGGGAGTGATGAAAGATTCCGAAGATGAAAGATTCATGTAGATTCTGTTCTTTTTTGAGAGTGGTGATAAGGATGAATGGGTGGGGCACAGAGCAGTTTTAGAGAAGTGAAACTATTATTTATGTATATAATGGTAGACACATAACATTATGCATATATCAAGATCCATAGAACTGTACAACATGAAGACTGAATCCTGATAAAACTATGTACTTTAGCTAATAGTACCATATCAACATTGATCCATCAATTGTAACAAATGTATTACACGAGTTACACAAATGCAAAATGTAACAGGAGAAATTGTGTGTGAATGGGGTGAAGGGAGGAGAGAGAGGAGGCACTTGGAAAATCTCTACTTTCTGACAATTACTCTATAAACTAAAACCTTCTTCTGAAAAACTTTACAAGACTTTAGTCTATTAAAAATAAAAATATATAGGAAAATATGGGTGATAATAGTCTAAAATTTTTCCTATAGAGGTGCATTTCTATTTCCTAGCAACAGAAATTTTCAAAAAGAAAAATAACTTATTCATTTGACTATACAAAATGAAATTTATTATGGTGGGAGATAAATCTCGACTTATTATGATTCAAAAACAGGAGCCATAAGGAAAAGAGTTATAGATTTGAGTAAATAAAAAATTAAGCCTATTGACATCAAAAATTGCTACAATTAATGTTAAGAGGCAAGCTATAAAATTCTTTGCAATAATCCTGACAAAAAGTTAATATTAACAATGCATAAGAGCTCTTGAAATCCATAACAAAATCATTTCGTTCTTCCAATTAGGCAAAGGATAGTAATATAAAATTGACAGAAGAAGAAACAAAAAATCTAGTAAATGTGTCAAAATGTTTAACATTATTGGAAATCAAAATCATACAAAATTAAACATTGATAAGATAATGTTTTCTTGTTTAAGTGGTAATTTAAAGAAAATGCAATATTCCATGTTGATTAAAGTGAAATTATAAACATGTTGATTTGCTGGTGGTGTGTATTATTGGTATACCTTTGAAAGGGAATTTGATAGTATTTACTTAGAGCTTTAACAAGTTTTTTTTTTTTTTTAGATCTTATAGAATATAATGCCATTAAGAGAAGTTTAGAAAAATACCTGACAGATCTACATCAAAATGCTGACAGCAGTCCTAAATGATGATATTGTTGGTAGTTTTCCCCCTTTTCTGTATTTCCTAAGCTTTCTCATAATATATCTCACCTTTATAATAACAAATGAAGAAAAAATGTAATACATCTCTCAGTGGGAAAGAAAGGCTATCTGGTCATTTCATGCAAAGATCATGATATTGTAAACATAAAATTGCTCAAAAAATAAAGTCCTTTAAAAAAAAAAAGAAAAAGATAATACTGTATATATAATGTTATATGCTTTTTTTTTCCCAGATAAAGTCTCATTAGTAGTTTCCCCTGTCATAATAAATAATTACAAATATCCAAAAAGACAGCTCCTGATAGGCAAAGGTCATAAAAATATAAATTCTGCTTTCTGAATTGATAGTAAGGGGAGAAATAGGGATAGTTACAGCAACATTGTTACTTTAAGAGATAAAAGTCATAGCATTAAATACAAGAAGATAGAGATTGTTATATGATAAGAACCAGCTTATCATCTCACCCAGTACTGAGGTTCCGAGGGACAGCGTTTCATCGGCTGTGTCCCTCTGGTGCATTAAGGCTGGAGAGCACAGTCCTTGTGGGAAAGTGATGGTCGCTGTAACTGGGGAAGAGGCAGGCAGGAGCCAAGAAACAGACGTTCTGTTATGCTATGCTCAGGTTTTGGAATATCTTGTAGAATACAGTGACCCCACTGTGGTTATCGAGCTTGAGAATGACATTATTAAGCTGTTTTAATTCCATAAAGATCACTCTGGCAGCTCTGTGGAAAATAGAGGTAATAAGTGTGATCAGAGGGGAAGTTAAATATGCTATAGGAACACATGGGAAGAGTAGCTTACACAGACTTGTGGGTTGCGGAAATATTCCTGGAGAAACTTGTGTCTAAGCTGCAACTTGAAGGGTGAGTAGAAGTTCACCAAATAAAAAAGTAGGGAATTGGTGAGGGAGGGAGATGAAAGGCTTTGGCATGACTTCAAATGCATGGTGAGGTGACTGTTGGCTTTGGTATCATTACTGGAGACGGTCCAGGTGTTGGTGGGAAGATGAGTTTAGTTTAGAGTATATGAGATTTGGGATGGCTGTGGGATAGCCAGACAGAAATGAAGAATCAGTGACTTGGGAAGTAGAGAGCATGGTCAGGGCTGGAGATACACAATTGGGAGTCATCGGGATAGTTCTTGAAGGGACAGATGTAGTGAGAATGCACAGAGGGACTGTAGGAGACCAAGGACAATTTATTTTCTTGGAAGGAGACCAGAGGAGAATCTGCGTAAAACCAAACTAGAAGGAAAAGAGAGTGAGAGGTCAGAAGGAAACCGAAAGGAGTATGGAAGTAAAAGACAACTCCAGAACAACTGCCGAGTGCCAGAATGATAAGCATTAAAACCTATTAACAGAATTAGGCAACTAGAGTGTTTTTGGTGACCTTGGCAAGAGCAATATCAGTGCAAGGGTTGGACGCAGCAACCAAACAGGATTTTTATTAGGAGCTAATGGGGAAATCTGAGATGTATACCTCCAATATCGGACAGTGTGATGAATATCCATATTCGAGGAAACTGGTGAGCACATCACTCTCAGCCAAAGTTTTTCATGTGCCTGGTGGAATCCTCTCAGTGGGATAATGGTATGTCAGATGTCAATAAATTCTACTTTTCCTTCATCTGAGAATTTCTTGATTTCCCCTGCATTCCTGAAGGATAATTTCACTTTATAAGGATTCTGATTCTTTTCTTTCATTACCTGAGAAGTGTTGTGCCACTTCCTTCTAGCCTCAGTGGTTTCTGATGTGAAATCCACCTAATTGTTTTCCCCATATACTGAAGGTGTTGTTCTCTCTTGCTATTTTCAAGACTTTTTTCTAGGCCTTTAGTTTTCAGAAGTTTTACTATGGTGTATCTCAATGTGAAGTCCTTTGGGCTTATTCTATTTAGGATTCAGTCAACTTAAATCTGTAGGTTTATGTCTTTTGCCACATGGAAATATTTTAGCCATTGTTTCTTTGAATACCTTTCCAGCCCCACCCTCTTTCTCTTGTCCTCTAGCACACCAATGAGAAAAATTTCAGCCCTTTTGTTATATGCCAACAGGTCCCCAAGGCTCTGTTTATCCCCACTCCCACCCCCACCCCCTTATTTGGGTTCTGACCAGATGTTCTGACCAGCCCTCTATGGTCTGTGGTCTTAATACAATTTTATTTTCAAAGACTTTGGATTGCTATTGGTTTGATTATTCCTCATTATAGTTTATTGAAAGATATTGAATATAGTTCCCTGTGCAGTACATCTTTGTTTATCTATTTTATATATGGTAGTGCATACATGTGTACTAAGTTGCATCAGTTGTATCCAACTCTTTGTGACCTTATGGACTGTACCCAGTCAAGCTCCTCTGTCCACACATAGGGATTCCCGAGGTAAGAATACTGGAGTGGGTTACCATGTCCTCCTCCAGGGGATCTTCCCGACACAGGGATTAAACTTGCATCTCTTATGTCTCCTGGACTGGCAGGTGGATTCTTTACCACTAGTGCCACCTGGGAAGCACATATATAGTAGTATGTATCGTTTAATCTCATACTTTCAAGTTATTCCTTCTACCGTTCCCCTTTGGTAACCATAAACTTATTTTCTACGTCGATAAGTTTGTTTTTGTTTTGTGAATAAGTTTATTCTTTAGATTCCATATATAAGTGATATCATATGATATTTGTTCCTAGAGAACAGGAAAATGGAGTCTTTGCCAGCGAAGCAACGTAGATCCTCAACACTATTACCCTAATGATTTAGACTAGATGTCTTGTCAGTGGGGGACAGATTGTAACAGATTTGGAGGATTTTATACCTATATTAAGGGTTTCCCAGGTGGCACAGTAGTAAAGAATCTGCCTGCAATGTAGGAGACACGGGTTTGATCTCTGGGTCAAGAAGATCCCCCAGAGGAAGAAATGGCAAACCCACTCCAGTATTCTTACCTGGAGAATCACAGGGACAGAGGAGCCAGGTAGGCTACAGTCCATGGGATTGCAAAAAGTTGGACACGACTTAACGACTAAACAACAACAAATAGTCTTTAATACATGAACTTAATTATCAATCTTTTGACCTAAGAGGAAAACACATTTCATGGAAGACCCCTAAAGATTCCTATGTAGTACATATTTTGGTGCATTGGATGGGTCAATAAAATAATGCATAAATTACTAAATGTGAACTAAGAACTTCCTGAAAACATTAGATTAGGCTCTATTCCCTGTCAGACTACTGACTTTGATTTGTGATTCCTATCCTCACTAATAATGCTTTTTTCCTCTTATGCACATTCTAGCCTGAATTGTCTTCCATCATTCTACAGCAGTCAATGTGGTTATTGTACAGCTTCATTTTCAATGAAACCAAGGAAAAATAAATCTCACACCTATCTTTCTGTCTCTCTGTCTCTTTTCCCTTCTCTCTACACATTTAAAGGAAAACCATTTAAAAAATTAAAAGAAACAAAGCATTATGCTTAACCCAGTCAAATTTTGGCAATTAACATGTATAATATTTTAAGACAGAAAAAAACATCAGCAGAAATGGAGGAAAATACTGCATACTAAATGCCATCAAAAGCTAAAATGCAAGTTTGCACAGTAATCACTTCTTGTGTTTTGTGTGCATGCATGCATGCACATACATGTGTGTATGTGTGTCTATGTGCAAATTATCATATGGAACCTCAGAAATCTCTAAAACCTTTCTGCAATTATCCCTCACAGAATTACCAAAATGATGGGTTTATTCCACAGGAGCTATTGTGATTTCTTAGTTATACTCTTTGAGAGATGATTTAGAAGATAATTTTACTCACAAGATAAAACACTATGTATTCAGTTCCCACCTTATCACTGGGCTTGTGCTATTAAGCAATTCCTAGAAAATCTGTAGTTCTAGGAGAGCACAGAAAGATGTAGGGTTTCAGTTAAACTCTAATCCACAGGCCTATGTAAAGGACAGCCCCAAAATATCCTGCAGCCAAGGGGTCCTTAGGTGAGAAACCAGGCCACACAGCAGGAGGTGAGGGGTGGGTGGGTGAGTGAGTGAAGCTGCATCAGTATTTACAGTCTTTCCTCATTGTTTCACTTGAATCGTCTGGAAACCACACTTCCCCACCCCCGCCACTCTGGCCCAGTTCGTGGAAAAACTGTCTTCTAAGAAACCAGTTCTTGGTGCCCCAAACCTTGGGGACTGCTGCTCTAGCCCACTGGTTCTCAAAGTGTGGTCTAAAGACACCTGGTGCAGTTCACGAGATCCTTTTAGTGGGTCTGTGTATTATTAATAAAAATAATTTGTAATGACAATATTATACTGCCTTTTTCAGTCTAATTATCTAATGAACATATAGAAGACTTTTCCAGAAGCTATATGACATGTGATGATGTCATCCCTCTGATAGCTGATGTGTGCTTTTTTTTTGTTCTTAAATTTTAAACATTTTTAAGTCTTAATATCTAATATAATTAGTACCAATAGATACAGCTCACATCTAAGCACTCTATGGTGTCCTCAATAACTTTTAAGTGTTTGGGTGTCTTAAGACCAACAAATGTTGCAAATCTCTGCTCTAGCAAGGCTTTGTTATTCCTATAATGCACTTCTTTCTGACAGATCTTGTTGAAACAAGTTTTTACCTAGTGACTATTACTGTTTCTTTATCAATATGATGATTATATTCCTGAAGTAGACTAACCAAAATTACATCAAAAGGTCTTAAAACCAAATGAGCCCATGTTATAACTTGGGGAAGAGAGATACCGCACTAGATGGCCTTTTTCTAAGGTTTTCCCTAATAGAGAAATCGGAGGCTTTTGTTTCATGTGATGAGGTGAGGAGACAATTTAAAATCAGTACTGACACAATATTATTCTGCTGATATAAAATGAAATTCTAGTAGCCAAGACTTCAGGTGTGTTCATAATGTCAGTGCTGTCAATTTTAAGCCTGAAGGCCCAAGAGACGAGCAGTGTTTAATACATCATCCCTTGTTAAATAGCAGCCACAGAGTTGGCGGTAGCCAGTGAAGGATTCCCTGCCATGTAGGACACGCCAGTTGTCTATAAATAGGACCTGCAAATGGGGAAAAAAACAGAGGAAAAACACTCAGAACAAGGGCAGATCAAAGGGACCATAAATCAGAAGTGATCATTTAAAGTAAAAGCTTAAGATCAGGGATTTCCTGGTGGTTCAGTGGTTAAGATGCTGGCCCAGTTCGTGGAAAAACTGTTTTTAAGAAACCAGTTCTTGGTGCCCCAAACCTTGGGGACTGCTGCTCTAGCCCACTGGTTCTCAAAGTGTGGTCTAAAGACACCTGGTGCAGTTCACGAGATCCTTTTAGTGGGTCTGTGTATTATTAATAAAAATAATTTGTAATGACAATATTATACTGCCTTTTTCAGTCTAATTATCTAATGAACATATAGAAGACTTTTCCAGAAGCTATATGACATGTGATGATGTCATCCCTCTGATAGCTGATGTGTGCTTTTTTTTTGTTCTTAAATTTTAAACATTTTTAAGTCTTAATATCTAATATAATTAGTACCAATAGATACAGCTCACATCTAAGCACTCTATGGTGTCCTCAATAACTTTTAAGTGTTTGGGTGTCTTAAGACCAACAAATGTTGCAAATCTCTGCTCTAGCAAGGCTTTGTTATTCCTATAATGCACTTCTTTCTGACAGATCTTGTTGAAACAAGTTTTTACCTAGTGACTATTACTGTTTCTTTATCAATATGATGATTATATTCCTGAAGTAGACTAACCAAAATTACATCAAAAGGTCTTAAAACCAAATGAGCCCATGTTATAACTTGGGGAAGAGAGATACCGCACTAGATGGCCTTTTTCTAAGGTTTTCCCTAATAGAGAAATCGGAGGCTTTTGTTTCATGTGATGAGGTGAGGAGACAATTTAAAATCAGTACTGACACAATATTATTCTGCTGATATAAAATGAAATTCTAGTAGCCAAGACTTCAGGTGTGTTCATAATGTCAGTGCTGTCAATTTTAAGCCTGAAGGCCCAAGAGACGAGCAGTGTTTAATACATCATCCCTTGTTAAATAGCAGCCACAGAGTTGGCGGTAGCCAGTGAAGGATTCCCTGCCATGTAGGACACGCCAGTTGTCTATAAATAGGACCTGCAAATGGGGAAAAAAACAGAGGAAAAACACTCAGAACAAGGGCAGATCAAAGGGACCATAAATCAGAAGTGATCATTTAAAGTAAAAGCTTAAGATCAGGGGATTTCCTGGTGGTTCAGTGGTTAAGATGCTGGGCTCCCAGTGCAGGGGGCCTGGGCTTGATTTCGGGTCAGGGAACTAGATCCCCACATGCTACAGCTAAGACCTGGTACAGCCAAATAAATAAATAGATTAAAAAAATTTTTTTTTAAAAAAGCTTAAGATCATTCTCTGATTACATTCAATGAGGTACTTTTCTTTTGAGATTAAGCAAACATTTGAAAACAAGGATGTGCATAGCTCTGTATTAGGCTAAATGGAAATAACGAAGGCAACAGTAGGTAACAGGTTCTACATTTGAGGAGGTTATATTTCTCGAATAATTATTCTTTTATCAAAACAAATCAGATCATTGGTTTCTTTTTTCCTTTCTCTTTCTTATTATTGATGTTCTCTCAAAGAGTTTTACTATTTCACTATGGTCTTATGCTAAGTTAGAGATATTCTTTATCCAGAGGATGTGTGAAGAGCAAAATAAAATGAAATGAATCATAAAGCCAGATGGACTCTTACGGACTATCAAGTTCAACTCCCTCATCATACAAATAGAGTCACTGATTGGTAGATACTCAAGGGAGCCTGTTTCCAAGTCATTCAGTGAGTGGCAGGACCAGGCCCAATATCTAAGACTCTCTTCTCTTTTTCCTATGTAGCATTTTGACTCACATATTCAATAAATACTCATTTGTCACTGCTTACTTGACATCTTTCGAGTTTGGCACTCACCTTGCCAGGTTTTAGTTTGACCCAAAACTCATTCTCAGGCCTCCTCAACTCTATTGTTAGAGTCCGGTGTGCTATATACCAACGATGAACAACATCATAAGGTATGGTATTGATGACAGCGCGGTCATAGTTGTTGTACCTAAAGTGAAATTGTAAGAAAAGAAAGATCTCTCTAAACACATGTTAAACACATATGTTGCTTATCGAGCAATTTTGTATAAGGCTTTCCCTATATTCATTACTTGTCCCATGATGATGTGACAATAATAAGTTAATGTTCTCTCAGGACTATAGGATTTTAGAGAAGAGTTCCACTCCCTGTTGACCATATTCTGTTTTCCTTTGGAAAATCTGAGGGTTGAGGATGGAAGAAAATTCTAGCTGGTTTCTACCATCTTAGAATAATGTTTTGTTTGTTTTTATATATTTTTTTGGCCACACAGCATAGCATTCTTCTCACCTCACCGAAGGATACACCATCATGACTTCTGTCATCAAAGATTAATTTTACTTATTTATAAAACTTTATATAAATGGAATACTACAGTATATACTCTTTTGTGTCTGGCTTCTTTCATTTAATGTTATATTTAGGAGATTTATCATTACTGTACTGCATGGTAATAGTTCATGCGTCCTTCATGTTGAATAGAATTTTCTTGTAGGACTACACCACAATGTATTCATCCATTCTGTTGATGCACATTCAAGTAATTTCCAGTTAGTAAGTGTTACAAAAAGTGCTGGAGGTTCTGGTCCATGATGAAAATAAATCTACAGATACATAGGGAACAATTCCCTATGAAAGAATTTGGAAGCTAACTGAGTGACTCCTACACACTGGTGAATGAGAAAAAATCCATGTCAAAATGGATAGGAAAAAAAAATTGGATAGGAAAGACTGAGACAACTCAGTAACAAAAAAACAATCCTGTGAAAAAGTGGGCAAAAGATCTAAATAGATACTTAACAAAAGAAGATATATGAATGGCCAATATGCACATGGAAATAAACTCAACATCATCAGTCACCAAAAAGTACACATTAGAACACCAAGAAGATATCCAGAATAATGACCAAAAGTAATGACTGATAACACCAAGGATTAGCAAGGATGTGGAGTGACTACAACTTTCATACATTGTTGATAACTGTGTAAAATGGAACATGTACTTTAGTAAAAGTTGCTCATGAAACTAAAAAGTTACAGACTCTATGATCCAGCAGTTCCACTCTTAGGTATTTATCTGTGTGAAATGAAAACACATAAACACAAAGATACTTTTACATGAACATTCATGGCACCTTTGTTCATAATAATCCCAAATAGGAAACAGCTCAGGTGTTTATTCATAAAAGAATAGATTTGTTCCAGGATGCAAATTTCTAGAAGAGACAAAATGATTCTATAGCGGTGAAAAATCAAAACAGATGTTTCCTCACAATGTGCGTGCAGGGTTGGACAGAAAAGGGGTATAAAGTTACTTTCTGTAGTGATGGTAATTTTCTGTATTTTCATAGGCATTTGGCTTACATCAGTTCAGTTCAATCACTCAGTCACGCCTGACCCTTTGCAACACCATGGACTGCAGCCAGACTTCCCTTTCCTTAACCATCTCGCAGAGCTTGCTCAAACTCATGCCAATTGAGTCAGTGATGCCATCCATCCATCTCATTTTCTGTCGTCCCCTTCTTCTGCCTTCTGTTTTCCCCAGCATCAGGGTCTTTTTGAATGCATGTGCTCTTTGTATCAGGTGGCCAAAAGACTGGAGTTTTAGCTTCAGCATCAGTCCTTCCAGTGAATATTCAGGGTTTAGGATTGACTGGTTTGATCTCCTTGCAGTCCAAGGGACTCTCAAGAGTCTTCTCCAACACCACAGTTTGAAGGCATCCATTTTTCAGCGGTCAGCCTTCTTTATGGTCCAACTCTCACAGTCCTACATATCTACTGGAAAAACGATAGCTTTGACTAAATGGACCTTTGTTGGCAAAGTGATGTCTCTGCTTTTGAATATGCTGTCTATGTTTGTCATAGCTTTCCTTGCAAGGAGCAAGCATCTTTTAACTTCATGGCTGCAGTCACCATCCACAGTGATTTTGGAGCCCAAGAAAATTAAGCCTGTCACCGTTACCATTGTTTCCTCATCTATTTGCCATGAAGTGACGGAACCAGATGCCATGATCTTTGTTTCATGAATGTTGTTTTAGGCCAGCTTTTTCACTCTCCTCTTTCACCTTCATCAAAAGGCTCTTTATTCCTCTTTGTTTCCGGCTGTAAGGCTGGTGTTATCTGCATATCTGAGGTTATTGCTATTTCTCCCAGTGATCTTGGTTCCAGCTTGTGCTTCATCCAGACTGGCATTTCTCAAGATGTACTCTGCACAGAAGTTAAATAAGCAGGGTGGCAATATACAGCCTTGACATACTGACAAATTTGGAACCAGTCCATTGTTCCATGTCCTGTTCTAATTGTTGCTTCTTGTCCTGCATATAGGTTTCTTATGGGGCAGATAAGGTGGTCTGGTATTCCCATCTGTTTCAGAATTTTCCACAGTTTGTTGTGATCCACGCAGTCAAAGGCTTTAGCCTAGTCAAGGAAGCAGATAGATGTTTTTCTGGAATTCTCTTGCTTTTCTTTTTTTTCTCTTGCTTTTCTATGACACAATGAATGTTGGCGATTTGATCTCTGATTCCTTCTGCCTTTTCTAAATCCAGTTTGTATATCTGGAAGTTCTCAATTCCTGTGCTGTTGAAACCTAGCTTGTAGGATTTTGGGCATTACCTTCTTTGCATGGGAAATGAGTGCAATTGTGCAGTAGTTTGAACATTCTTTGGCACTGGCCTTTTTTGGGACTGGAATGAAAACTGATCTTTTACAGTCCTTTGGTCACTCCTGAGTTTTCAAAAAATGTGTAGTACTTAAACAGCATCATCTTTTAGGTTGGGTTACATAGGTGTACACATTTTTCAAAGCCCAGCAAGTGTATATTCAATATTTATACAAACATTGTATGTATATTTTATATCAAAATTGAACATCTGTAAATAAATATTGAACTTTAGACTTAAGGTTAAAAACGTTGAAGTATACTGGGGGACTTATTCTCATATTTGCAATGTTCTGTGCAATGTATCAAAAATAAGATTAATTGGTAAGCAGAGGGATAGAAAGATGGATTGATAGGTAATAAAGCAAGTATAGTAATATCTTAATGGTAGAATGTAGGTGGTAGGTATACAGGTATTCCTTGTAAATGCTTTCAACATTTTTGTATCTAAAAGCATCCATAATAAAATAATGAGCCCTTACTCACTGTTCTAGGTAACTGAGATACAAGAGAAGACTAAGCTAGAGTTTTCCAGTGGAGCTTATCCCAGGGAAATTATTTAGTATTTATGTAGTTCCTACTACAACACGGGGCAAAGGCAAGGGCAACAATTTATTTTTATCTTCACAATTGGCTGTGAAAGAGCAGGCTTGAAATGAGTGGAGCTGAGGAGTTCAGGTTTTTAAAAGATGTGCTTTATGACTGTACAAGATACTAGGTGGCAATATACACAGTTCAGGAGATGTGCATAAATCTGGGAAACAGCCATATATTGTGCTTATAATGTCTTTGGGAACCCTAGCTGTTTGATCACTAAGCACAATTTAATAACTTTTTTGTTTTCAAAGTGTCTTCAGGGTTTCCCTGGTAGCTCAGTGGTGGAGAGTTCGTCTGTCAATGTAGGAGACATGGGTTCGATCCCTGATCTGGGAAGATCCCACATGCTGTGAAGCAACTAAGCCCGTGAGCCACAACTATGGAGCCTGTGCTCTAGAGCCCCAGAGCCACAACTATGGAGCCCATGGGCTGCAACTACTGAAGTCCATGTGCTCTAGAGCCCGAGTTCCAAAACAAGGAAAGTCACCGCAACAAGAAGCCTGTTCACCTCCACTAGAGAGTAACCCCCACTCTCTGCAACTAGAGAAAAGCCTGCAGCAGAAGTGAAAATCCAGAATAGCTGAAAAAAAAAGTTAACCTAAGTCTTATTCAATTTAGGAATATATATATATATATATATATATATATATATATATATATATATATAAGCGTTTTTTTTTTTAAATTATATGTGAAATGTCTGCCCCTTCCAATCTAGTATTCCTTGCCTGTTGGCCTATTTATTATTCCATGGGAATTTTAATAAGAATGGAAATTGTACTAATAAAAAGCTATAGAATAGTAATATTAATATATGACAGACATAGGATCTATTACATGAGAAAACTAATATCTCACAAATACATTACATTGAGGGATAGTTCTTTGGTACTTACCTAATCAAATAAAGCTCTTTATTCCATGGGTAGATATTTAAGACTGGTCCAACCCCAATCATGTGGTTGTGACATTCTCCAACATTTTCAATATATTCATGCTTCAACGGCACTTTACTGAGGAGTTCAAATTCCTCAGGTGCGTTTTGAAGTACTTGTTCTGCTGCATAGAATCCATCTACCAGCAGTGTCCTGCCACCTGTTCCTTCATGCTTCAGACAGTGAAACACTTGACTAAAGAGGAAAAATGAAATTACTCGGCTGTGAAAGAGCAGGCTTGAAATGAGTGGAGCTGAGGAGTTCAGGTTTTTAAAAGATGTGCTTTATGACTGTACAAGATACTAGGTGGCAATATACACAGTTCAGGAGATGTGCATAAATCTGGGAAACAGCCATATATTGTGCTTATAATGTCTTTGGGAACCCTAGCTGTTTGATCACTAAGCACAATTTAATAACTTTTTTGTTTTCAAAGTGTCTTCAGGGTTTCCCTGGTAGCTCAGTGGTGGAGAGTTCGTCTGTCAATGTAGGAGACATGGGTTCGATCCCTGATCTGGGAAGATCCCACATGCTGTGAAGCAACTAAGCCCGTGAGCCACAACTATGGAGCCTGTGCTCTAGAGCCCCAGAGCCACAACTATGGAGCCCATGGGCTGCAACTACTGAAGTCCATGTGCTCTAGAGCCCGAGTTCCAAAACAAGGAAAGTCACCGCAACAAGAAGCCTGTTCACCTCCACTAGAGAGTAACCCCCACTCTCTGCAACTAGAGAAAAGCCTGCAGCAGAAGTGAAAATCCAGAATAGCTGAAAAAAAAAGTTAACCTAAGTCTTATTCAATTTAGGAATATATATATATATATATATATATATATATATATATATATATATATATAAGCGTTTTCATTTTTAAATGCTATGTGAAATGTCTGCCCCTTCCAATCTAGTATTCCTTGCCTGTTGGCCTATTTATTATTCCATGGGAATTTTAATAAGAATGGAAATTGTACTAATAAAAAGCTATAGAATAGTAATATTAATATATGACAGACATAGGATCTATTACATGAGAAAACTAATATCTCACAAATACATTACATTGAGGGATAGTTCTTTGGTACTTACCTAATCAAATAAAGCTCTTTATTCCATGGGTAGATATTTAAGACTGGTCCAACCCCAATCATGTGGTTGTGACATTCTCCAACATTTTCAATATATTCATGCTTCAACGGCACTTTACTGAGGAGTTCAAATTCCTCAGGTGCGTTTTGAAGTACTTGTTCTGCTGCATAGAATCCATCTACCAGCAGTGTCCTGCCACCTGTTCCTTCATGCTTCAGACAGTGAAACACTTGAATGCTAAAGAGAGGAAAAAATGAAATTACTCTGTTCAGTGGAGAAAAGAGAATATATCAAAATTTTAGAAAAAATATAGAATGATTGCTGATTCTACTTGTATTACTTTCTTTTCATTAAGAAATAAATCTCATTTCCAATTGTCTTTCAGCTGTACTTTTTTGAGTGCTTTGATATATTAATGCCACTAAGGGTTCCTTCTAAACATATTTGATATGTATTGAAACCTATATGTGTCAGATCTGAACAATACAGGCATGAATAAGATATGGTCTGTTTTTTAAAAAAGCCCACAGTCTATTAAGGAGAATGAACCAAATAAGTACCAATAAAATATGGTAGGCACTATAACAAAGTTGTATACAAGACATAGTGGGGAGGTAAAAAGAGGAAATTATTGTAGTGGGGTGTTTTTTTTGTAGTAAAGTGTTGTATAAAGAAATTTGGGGGGGTGTGGGTGAGAATGATTTTGGCTAGTCTGAAAGAATGAGCAAGGCTTGGGGTAGAATGATATTTAGGTGACGAGAGGGCATTCTAGGTAGGAAAAAAGCATGACTAAACATATCAATGTAAAACAACAAGGTATATTCAAGGAAGAGAGGGAGAAGTTCCTGTTGGCACAACACAGAGAATCACAGGATTTTAAGCTGAGATGGGAGATTAACTGGTGGGAAGCAAGATGACAAAAACATGGAAAACAACTTGGATAATTTAAACTGCAGAGAAAAACACTGAGAGTTTGAGCTTAGAGAAAGATGTTATAGAAAAGAGGACACATCTAACAAATATAAATGATTACATGTGGAGGATGAAGAATAGACAAAAATCTAGAATGACTGTAGGCTTTTCACCTAGGCAACTTGACAAATAAAAATGTCATTTGCCAAGAGAATGCAGACAGATGCATAATTGGATGGTAATAAAGTGGCAATGAGGGGTTGTGGAAGAGATTCAGTTTAGGGACATGTTGAAATAATTAAGTTCTATATGACTGAAAAATTAATAGGAAAAGGAAAGGCAATTAGTAATGGATTGGAAGCCTAAAGTAATAACTTCAAACTAACAAGTGGAAAAGAAAATCAATAGTAATTTAGGAAAAAAGCAAAAATAAGGAAAAGCAAACAACAAAGTAAAATAAGCAATAAACATAAATAAAAATAGAAGGAATAAAATCAAGGTGAACACGGAGTAAATACAACTAAAATGAGAAAGGTCAATTCTGGCTATGTTGAGCTTTCTGTGTAGGTTAGGATTATTTAGGAGCCAGTTGAAGATGTTTATCTCAGAAGAGAGGAAGATTTTCTGGCTGTCTGTAGGTGATAGCTAAAGCCAAGAGCATAGAAGTCATTTGGAGAGGCAATTTCAATAAGAAAAGATGGAGAAGAAGAAAACCTTGAGGAACAACAATATTTATGACACAGACAAAAGAAAATGAGCCAGCATAGGAGACTGAGGAAAACTGACTATAAATATAGAAGGAAAACTAAAAAGAAAGGCTATTTAAGAAGAGGTAGATGTTAATGGCCCCATGGGTCAAAGAAGATGAAAACTGAAAGGTACACACTGGGTATGGCAATAAGTTACTCGCTGGTGACTTTGGAGAGAGTAATTTTAATCGGTTAAATAAACTAGCTGACTATAGGTTTAAAGAATGAATAAGAAGTGAGAATGAAAAGATACTGAACATAAACAATTATTTTAGTAAGTCTATCTGTGAAGGTTAGAAGTAAGGTGGGGCTGTAAGTAGAGGAAGATAGAGTCAAAGGAAGTGTACAAAAGTAGAGATTTAAGAAATGAGAAGCTGATAGGAAGGAGAAATCCTCAAGGAAGTTGGAAAAATGAGGTCCTGAGCAAATAGAAGGCAGAAGGAGAAGCAAACGACAGAGGACAAGATGGTGGATGGCATCACTGAATCAATGGACATGAATTTGAGCAGGCTCTGAGAGATGGTGAAGGACAGGGAAGCCTGGCGGGCTGCAGTTCATGGGGTTGCAAAGAGTCGGACACGACTGAGTGACTGAATTGAATTGAACTGAGAAAACATAGCTTTAGAAAGCATAAGGGATATAATGACGATGATGATGTTGAAATAATTAAGTTCTATATGACTGAAAAATTAATAGGAAAAGGAAAGGCAATTAGTAATGGATTGGAAGCCTAAAGTAATAACTTCAAACTAACAAGTGGAAAAGAAAATCAATAGTAATTTAGGAAAAAAGCAAAAATAAGGAAAAGCAAACAACAAAGTAAAATAAGCAATAAACATAAATAAAAATAGAAGGAATAAAATCAAGGTGAACACGGAGTAAATACAACTAAAATGAGAAAGGTCAATTCTGGCTATGTTGAGCTTTCTGTGTAGGTTAGGATTATTTAGGAGCCAGTTGAAGATGTTTATCTCAGAAGAGAGGAAGATTTTCTGGCTGTCTGTAGGTGATAGCTAAAGCCAAGAGCATAGAAGTCATTTGGAGAGGCAATTTCAATAAGAAAAGATGGAGAAGAAGAAAACCTTGAGGAACAACAATATTTATGACACAGACAAAAGAAAATGAGCCAGCATAGGAGACTGAGGAAAACTGACTATAAATATAGAAGGAAAACTAAAAAGAAAGGCTATTTAAGAAGAGGTAGATGTTAATGGCCCCATGGGTCAAAGAAGATGAAAACTGAAAGGTACACACTGGGTATGGCAATAAGTTACTCGCTGGTGACTTTGGAGAGAGTAATTTTAATCGGTTAAATAAACTAGCTGACTATAGGTTTAAAGAATGAATAAGAAGTGAGAATGAAAAGATACTGAACATAAACAATTATTTTAGTAAGTCTATCTGTGAAGGTTAGAAGTAAGGTGGGGCTGTAAGTAGAGGAAGATAGAGTCAAAGGAAGTGTACAAAAGTAGAGATTTAAGAAATGAGAAGCTGATAGGAAGGAGAAATCCTCAAGGAAGTTGGAAAAATGAGGTCCTGAGCAAATAGAAGGCAGAAGGAGAAGCAAACGACAGAGGACAAGATGGTGGATGGCATCACTGAATCAATGGACATGAATTTGAGCAGGCTCTGAGAGATGGTGAAGGACAGGGAAGCCTGGCGGGCTGCAGTTCAAGGGGTTGCAAAGAGTCGGACACGACTGAGTGACTGAATTGAATTGAACTGAGAAAACATAGCTTTAGAAAGCATAAGGGATATAATGACGATGATGATGACGACAATGGCTAAAATAATAATAACTAGAATTCACTGAACGTTTAATATATTCCAGGATATTTAAATACATCATGTAACTTAATCTCTATGCAATATCAGTTAGCAGGTCTTATTACTAGTCCCATTCTACAGGTGAAAAAACTGAGGCACAGAGAGATTATTTTCAAAGATCACAAGGCTAATATGTGTTCTAGCTGGGATGCAAATCTGGGTCTGGTTGTTCCCATAGCCTGAACTCTTAAGCACTCTCACTGTGCTGCTAATGTACTTGGTTCTCGACATTGATGAGAAAAGGTTAAATTAAAGGTTAAATTAAATTCCAGTAGTGGCTAAAGAGAAAAGAGCTAGTCAATATTTGAAACTTAACCCCTGTCCGACTGTTTCTCATCCACTTTCCTCATATTCTTTCTGCATTCCATAGAATGAGGATGCAGGGCTGTGGGTCCTTTTGTATATTGCTAACATGGAGCTGCTGCTACTGCTTAGTCACTTCAGTCATAACCAACTCTGTGTGACCCCATGGACTGTAGCTCACCAGGCTTCTCCGTCCATGGAATTTTCCAGGCAAGAATACTGGAGTGGGTTACCATTTCCTTCTCCAACATTGAGCAGGACATCTAAAAGATGTGTTATTCTTTCTTCTTTAAACGAAACATTTTCAAGTTCCAACCCTCAAAGGCAATCAGTCTAACTACAATCAACTGCATATTATCATCCTATCATACTGTCTTTATTAATTCATGCATGCATATGTGCTAAGTTGTCTCAGTCCTATCCAACTCTGTGTGACCCTGTGGACTGCAGCCCACCAGGGTCCTCTGTCCATGGGATTCTCTAGGCAAGAATCCTGGAGTGGGTGGCCATGCCCTCCTCCAGGGGATCTTCCTGACCCAGGAATTGAACTTGTGTCTCTTATGTCTCCTGCATTGGCAAGCGAATACTTTACCACTAGTGCCACCTGGAAAGCCCTTATGAATTCATATATACACTCATTTAACTCATATATTTGTGCGTCAAGTTCATCATCTATATGTAGAAGCAAGATCAACAACAGCAACAGCAAAAACAAAATAATCACAAAGGTACCTCTAATAAGTGGCAAATGGTAGGAAAGTTAAGTATAGTATTTATCATATGAAGCAATTACCATTTCTTTTCTGTTGTGACAACATTTAAAATATAGTCTCTGTTAGCAACTAGCGGTAATCATATTGAAGTTTGTAACTGTATCAAATCAACATATTGTACACCTTATATTTACACAATTTATATGTCAATTATATCTCAATAAACTGTAAAAGTATGGTATACATTATCTGACTCAATAGCTACTGAGTCCACATGAGAAGGTTATTTTTCATTCATTTTTTTTCCCTCAAATTTCCTGTAAATTAGATTCAAATTCCTCTTAATACCATATCCAAAACAGCTGTGTTTGGAATATTGACCCCTTGGCAATATAATAACTAAATATGAAAAACTGTACAAATTCCCAAACCAATGATTAATCAATACATTTTTGGTAAATTATTTGCAATTACTTTGAGAAAAATGCAAATTAAACAAAATTAGATCCATTCACATAGTAAGCTAAATTTTCAATCATTTCAGAAAATTATATTCCTGTAAGTCTTTAAAAATGATCATGTTTCTAAGGAGAAAAGAAATAGTCATATGAATCATCAGTAGCAGATATAATCTTGGTTCAAATAAAACAGAAAATGATTAAGAAAGTATTCAAGAGAATCACATGTAATGAGTTCACTTTGGAAAAGTCTAATCCACCTACCCACAGGGCTCTTGAAAATAGGTGGTGTCAGTGTGCCGATCCAGAGCCAGTTTGGTGTATGCAGTGTCACCCCTGGAGAAGTCTGAAGTGAAATACCACATCCTCCCATAGATGGTTTCTCTGCCAAGTGAAACAGAGGAAGGTCTTTTTTTTTTTAAACCTTTATTTTGCTTTTAACTTTTACAGAGTTTTGTTGTTTACAGATATGTATGATCCCAGATTAGTCATATGTATATCCCCCCCTTCCCTCCCCTCCCGACCATCACACAGCACCCCTGAAGGATCCCCTTTTCTCACAGAGCAATGACTAGAGCTATTTTCTTCACTTATGATAGTACAGGCCTTCATGCTACTTCCTTTACGCCTCCCACCTTCTGTTCCTTCCCCACAATGACCATATGTCCACTGTCCATGTCTGTCTAGAGGAAGGTCTTTTAACCATTTGCAATTTTCATTCTTCTCATTCAAAACTCTTTCCAATACTTTATGTACAAAGAAAAATAGACTTTGGCTCTAGACGTCCAATTATAAGGCAAATAAAACAATTGAACTCATCATCAGTCTTAACAATCCTACCACTGAGCAATATTCTAGGAAACTTGGGGAAAACACTGGAAGGATAATGTAGTCTGAAAACTTAGGGAACCACCTCACTCTTTTTATGTGTCTGCTTTGAATAGCTTTCAGGCTCACATTTCTGCACTCACCTTCCTTACACAGAAAAAACTGTTTTTAGGTTGCTGCTTTTAGAAGAGATTAATGCAGATCTTCACCTACCTTTTAGACATGGAAGAATAAGAAAAAGAGAATAGTTTATATTACCAAGTACTTAGTGAGACTTGTGTCACTGTTACTTTCTCCTTGAGATATACATCATGGGCAAATGACCCAGCATACTATTTGCTAAACAGTGAGCTATATCTGATTTCTTATTAAGTAAACAGAAAGCACTAATTATAACAAAGTTAGCTTACACCACAGTTAATATTACAGAAGATACATTTGTATACTACCTAGAAAGGTAATGGAAAGAATATTGTACTTAAGATCAGGAAACCTGAGCTCTCTTGAATTCCAGCTTACTAACAGATCAATTTTGGTCAAGCCACTTAATACATCTGAGTCTCAAGTGCCTCATCAGTAGAACAGGAGATAAAATACACACTTATCAGGATTACTACAATGACCAATTAAAATAATGGATGTGAATATGCTGATTAATCGCTCTACAGTATAATGCAGTATTATGAACAACCTGTGTCTGAATTAAGCCTTAGGAATAATAGATCAAAAGTAGATATCTTTAGATACCATCTTATTTAATCCTTTTACTGATCAGGTGGGAAAATAGAGGCAACAGGGGCAGGGATCACAGGTAGGAGTGTATGTTTACCCAGCTACTTGATGGTAGAACTCAGACTACTATCTGGTTCTTTTTACTCACAGTTAGTGCTCTTTCTAGAGTACAATGAGTGACTCTTTTGAGTTTCACTGGGCTTGAAAAAGGACAATGACTTTGAAGTCATCACGTTTAACATGCAAGTGTCTTCAGAAGTTAGAAATCTGGGCTTCAAATAAAGCACTATAGGGACTTCCCTGGTGGTCCAGTGGCTAAGACTGAGCTCCCAATGCTGGGGGCCCAGGTTCGATCCCTTATCAGGGAACTAGATCCCACATACTGTAACTAAGAGCTGGTGCAGCCCAATAAATAAATGAATAAATATATATTTTTTTTTAAAAAAATAAAACTAAAAATGAGAATCTCCTTATTCAGGCCACAGAATATTCTGGAAAAACAAGAGTGACCATACCTGTCATATTATTTCACTGATGTTCATGCTCTGGAAATTAGTCTCTGCACATATCAGGAAACTAATAACTCACCGGATCAAGCTGATCCTTTCCGCCAGTTTCTCTGTGTGTTCCTGAGTAGGAGGGACATTTTCTACAAAAGCAATTCCATAAAGCAGAAAGTTTTGCAGAAAGTTCTTCAGTCCCTCTTTGGTTTCTAAAAAGCTCTGGAAATCTACAACTGGTACTTGGGCTTGCTGGTAGATTTCAGCATTCCATAAGATTCTAGGCTGGATGACCTTTTGTTTCTGTCCTTCATAGCTGTTTTTCACCAGCCAATCCAAGTCATATCTAGTCACATGACCATCTGGCCCTTTTTAGGAAAAAATAAAAGGCATTAAAAGTAATAATTATAAATATTGCCAATAACTTACTGGTTAAGAATGTTATTTTCAGCAACCAGTTACCAGGTACTGTATTATTTATGGGGTTTATCAGATAGCATTACTGATAAAGAACCTGCTTGATAATGCAGGAGATGTAAGACAGCCAAGTTCTATTCCTGGGTCAGGAAGATTCCCTGGAGAAGGAAATGGCAACCCAGTCCAGTATTCCTGCCTGGAGAATCCTACGGGCAGAGGAGCCTGGCAGGCTACAGTCCATAAGGTCACAAAGAGTCAGACACGACTGAAGTGACTTAGTACACATACACACATGTATTGTTTATGAAATCAGATTCAAATGAATGCCTGAAATATTCCTGAGACAGAAATAATTGTCAGTTGAGTAGTATAAATTAATAAGTGAATGAATTAACAAAGAAATCTTCCCAACAGGTAAATAAGTTTATGAAACTATAGCTACATGGTAAAGGACCTCTGTCTCCCTCTTATATATGAATCAGGGCCGTTTGGTCTAATGATATGACATCAGTACAACAATGGTAGCTTTGCCCAGTGCTCTAAAAAAAGGAAAAAAAAAAAACAGCCCCTAAAATGTTTCAGAAAATATTCAGGATAAGCAAAGGAGCGAAAGGCTATCCTGGCATTTCTCTCTCCTTTTCTTTCTACCTTTCTGTCTCTGTCTCTGTTTCAATTTTCTACATCTGGAGAGTAAAAGTATCATGAAGAATTTGGAAAGCATAAAAAAGTATGAGGAAATTGAAAAGTCAGTTATACTTATTCAGTCATCCAGATGAAACCACTGTTTACACTTTGGCATTATTCCTTTTAGGTTTTTTTCTAGGCATTCTTGAGTTAGTGGCCAAACCTGCCTGGCACTTGATTTTGTAACACCTGCTTTGTAGTACATATTGTCTCTGGCTGTTTCTAACCCTACTATCAAAGAACTGAACCATTGTGACAGAGACAGTGTAGTCAGCAAAGCTTAAAAATTTTTACTATCTGGCCCTTTACACCATGTTTCTCGAATTTAATAATTTTAATAATTATCCACTTCAATTATTCACTGTCTTAATAATTATTCACTTCTTTATCACATTTTTCTATTGGAACACTGGTGCTTTCCTTGCAAATTGGCAATAGCACGGTCTTAGTCTCTGTCATACATTTTACAAATATTTTGCCAAGTCAGTTATTTTTAAATAAACCTTTCTATCGTATGCTTTCTTTCTTTTTTAAAAGCTGTTATATATTCCATTTAAGGTTTATTACATTTAAAGGATATGGATTGAAATAAACAAAGGGAAAAGGTGCGTAGAGCTGAGTCCAGAAAAAACAGGCACAAGCTTCTAGGTGTCCTCTTCCAGTATACTTGCTGGAAAAATTAAATGCTATCTATGGTATGTTTTCTTTTCATTGTAGAAAGATAAGTAGTCAAATGTATGGACTATAAATATTTCTTCTTCCAATGCTTTTTAAAGCTTTTATTTTGAAATACAGATTCACAGAAAATTGCAAAGATATACGTAAAGAAATCCCATGCACCCTTCTGTGAGTCTTCGTCAATGTTTAACATCTTGTACAACCACAGTACAATATCAAAACCATGAAAGTGGTATTGATACAATCCATAGAGCTTATCCAGATCTCACTAGTTATATATGTACTTGTGTATGTATGTGTGTATGTGTGTGCTCTATGCTGTGTTATTACATGTGTGGTTTTTATGTAACCACTGCTATAGTCAAGATACTCAGCTGTGTCATCACCACAAAAGTCCCTCATGTTAACTCTTTAAAGCCACACGACTCCTCCTCTCATCCATAACTCCCGGAAACTACTAATCTAATCTGTTCACTATATCTATAATTATGTTATTTCATGAATGTCACATAAATGGAATCATGAAGTTATTTTCTTTCTTCACTGTAATTCCTTTGAGCTTTCCCCAAGTTATCATGTGTATCAACAATTCATTCCTTTTAATTACTGAATAGTGTTTCATATATGGATGATTTGTTTAACCACTCACACATCAGAGGATATTAGGGTAGTTTCCCGTTCCTGGCTGTTACAAATAAGGCTACTGTGAACATTAATGTATAGGTTTTTGTGTGTACATAAGTTTTCATTTCTCTGAAATAAATGTCTAGCAATTCAATTGCTGGATTGTATAGTATCTGGTTCCCAGATGGCTTTCCAGGTGGCTCAGTGGTAAAGAACCTGCCTGTCAATGCAGGAGTCCCAGGTTTGCTCCCTAGGTCAGGAAGATCTCATTGAATAAGAAATACCAAACCACTCTAGTGTTCTGAAAAATTCCATGTACAGAATAGCCTGGTGAGCTACAGTCCATGGGGTCACAAAGAGTTGGACACAACTGAGTGACTGAATATACACACATGGTACTTGAATGTTTAGTTTTTTATTTTTTTAAGAAACTGACAAACTGTTTTCCAGAGTATCCATACCATTTTATATTCCCACCAACAGTGTGTAATTGATAGAGTTTTTTTTCCAAATCTCTTATAGCATTTTGTATTACAATTTTTTAAAATTTCAGTCATTCTGCTAGGTATATAGTGAAATTTCATTGTGATATTAACTTTCATTTCTCTAATGACTTATAATGTTGACCATCTTTGAAAGTGTTTATTTGCCACTTGTACATATCAGTCAGTTTAATGTCTGTGCATGTCTTTCATTCATTGTCTAATTGGATGGCTTGTTTTTCTTATACTGAGTTCTGAAAGTTATTTAGTTCTAGTGCCAGTCAGGACCTAGTTCAAGGTATTGACGTTGTTCTCCTACATTCTTCTCTAGAAGTTCTATAACTTTATGTTTACTTTAAGTCCATCATATATTTTGAGTTAATTTTTGTATAAGGTGTGGAACTTAGGTCAAGGTTATTTTTTCACTTTTGCCTATGAGTGTCCATTTATCTCATTATCATTAGTTAAAAAGATTATCCTCCTTCACTGAATGGCTTTTGCATGTTTGTCAAAAACCAATTGACTATATTTGTATGGTTCTATTTCTCGGTTCCCTTTTCTTTTTTTTTTTTTTTAATTAATTTATTTATTTATTTATTTTGGGCAGGGGTCGGGTTGGGGAGGGAGGGGAGCGGGCAGGCCACTTCTATTGGTCTTTCATTTCTCCATTTTCATCCGTCTTTGTTCTTTGGCCCATGTGGGCCTCCCATTGCGATGGCCTCTGTTGTCGCAGAGCACCAGCTCTAGGCGCATGCGCTCCAGAGCTCCGGCTCGGTGATTGGACACACCGGTCCAGCCGCTCCGCGGCACGTGGGATCTTCCCAGGCCAGGGATCGAACCGGCGCCCCTTGCCCTGCAAGGCGGTGTCCTTACCCACTGGACCACCAGGGGAAGCCTTCGGTTCCCTTTTCTGTTCTATTGATCTACATGTCTATCCCTCCATCTAAACCACAAATATAGTTTTATCTCTTTCATTATAATATATATTAATTTATTTTCTTTTCTTGCCTTATTGTAATGATTAGAACTTCCAGAACTGTGTTAAATAAGAGTGACAGTGAAACATTAAATGTGTTCAGTCTCATCAGTATGAATGATGTTATCTGAAAAGATGCTCGATATAATTATCAGAGAAATGCAAATCAAAACCCCAATGAGATACCACCTCACACCTGTCAGAATGGCTATTATCAAAAAGATAGCATAGGCAGAAATGAACACAACATTGTAAAACAATTATCATCCAATTAAAAATAAATAAAAGAATAAACTCAAATGTTACTACCCTCCTCAAAAAAGAAAAAAAACACACACACACACACACAACAAGTATTGGTGAGGGTGTGGAGAAAAGGGACTTCTGCCACACTGTTGGTGGGAATCTAAATTGGTGTAGCCACTCTGGAGAAAAAATTGAAAAATAAAAGTACCATATCTCTGAACAATTCCTCTTCTGAGCATATATCCAAAGGAAATGAAATCATTGTTTGAAAAAGATATATGCACCCCAGTGTCCATAGCAGAACAATTTACAATAGCCAAGACATAGAAATAACCTAAGTGTTCTTCAATGCATAAATGGGTAAATAAAATGTAGTATATAAATACAGTGGAATATTATTCAGCCATAAAAATAAAGATATTCTTGCAATTTGCAACATGGATAGACCTTGAGGGCGTTACGTGAAGTAAGTCAGACAGAGAAAGATAAACATTGTCTATAGAGAGTAGATTGGTTACTCCCTGAGGCTATGGGTTTGGAGAAATGGGAGATGTCTATCAGTGGTACAAATTCCCAGTTATAAGACATAGTAAGTTCTGGAGATCTAATGTATCGTGTACTTGAAAGTTACTAAGATGGTAGATCTTTAATACTCTAGCCACACACACAAACATTCTAACTATGTGAGGTGATGAATGTGTTAATTCAGCTTATTGTGGTAATCATTTCACAATATATATGGACATGCCAAATATATCTCAAGAAAGCTGGAAAAATATTTTTTTAAAGTACGATGTTAGCTGTAGGTCATAACAATTTTATTTAAGGAGAAAAATCAAGAGTACAAAAATAAATGCTTCCAAAGAAAGGAAAAAGGAAGAGTAGCTAAAAGAATATACTACTTTGCAAAAGATCAAACTGTATTTTGTAAAACAATTTTTCTTTAAAAAGTACTGAAAAAAGACCAAGTCTCCTGTCCACTCACAAGTGAAAAAGAGTGTGCTCTCATCCAGACGAATGGTCTTTGGCTGTATACATAAATCCACACTGGCAGTGTCTAGGCTGCGCTGGTGAGTCTTAGAGTTGTAGCAAGATGCTGAACGGCAGTGGTCTCGAAGCCAGACATAATCAAAGCGCATCACAGTGTTAGCATATTGCAGTTCTAGGGAAAAGATCACAGTTTTTTATAATATTTATTATATTATTTTACTTTATTTATTTTATAAAAAGAAACATACATTTAGGAAAACTAAAAAATCAGGACTCAGAAAACTCCCTTCAAAAAGTCTTTGACTAAGAAATGAGCAAGAGCAATTAGAGGGACACTGGTTCCCTATTAGGTATTAAATATATAGTATAGAACATCTATGATTAAAACAGTATGATGTTGATATAAGAATAGGCAGACAAAACAACAGAAGAGTATAGAAGTCCAAAAATATACATTAATGCACATAGAAACTTGGTTAGAAAAAACTGGCACATATAATCACTGTTGAAAGTATGACTTTTTATGTAAATGGTATTGGCACAACTGATAATCATTTGGAAAAATATAAAATTGAGTCCGTACCTCATATTATCATCAGGTTTTCAAGATAAACTCAGAACAGATCAGAGTTCTAAGTTTAGAAAATGAAGTCATTCAAGTATATAAAAAGAAAACAAACATGGATAGAGGACACAAAGGAGGTCCTTATACTAGTTTTACAGCTTTTCTGTTAGTTTGAAAATGTAACAAAATGAAAAGTTAACAAAAGGTATCAAACACTTTCTTATACATCAGATTATTGATTTAGACAAGGTAAATAAAAATGAGTTCTAATTTATAATAGGAATAAAAACTATAAAGTGTCTGGGAATAAATGAAAATGTTTAAGATAACTATGGAGAAATTCTGAAGGACCTGAAGGAAACTTGAATGGAAAAGTATGCTCATAGTTGGGCAGATTCAATAATGAAGAGACAAAAATTCTTCCACAAATTAATACACAAAATCATGCACTTCCAACCCAAATCCCAGTGAAAATTTTCATGTACTGGACAGGTTAATTCCAAGATTAATATTCAGAATTTACAAAGTAACAACTTTGACAAAGAAAAAGGAAGGCATGGAGGGGAAGCCTTACCAGGTATAAAAATATACCATAAAGCTAGTCATTTAAAAAGTATGATATTTATGCAGAATGGACTAAGAAACCAAGGGAACAGAAGAGTCTCAAAACTGACCAAGTGTATGGAAATATGGTATATAATAAAGGTGGCATTTTGTAATAGTGGTAAATAATAGATTTTTCAATAATTAGTTTTAGAAAAATGAATATTTGAAAAGATTTATTCTAGATTCACATTAGCTTCAGCAGCAAATTATCAATAAAGTAAAATATAAAACATGTAACTCTTAAACAGTGACAACATTGAGGAAGGAAAGTATTTTAATATGACACAAAACCCATAAAAGACAATTTGTGTATATGGAAATAAAAACCTTCTGTTTTATAAAGAGTGTAAACAAATTAAAAGACAGGTAACAGGTAAAATATTATAATATAAAAGGATTAATACCCAGTATATTGAATAAATCCTTGTGATCATTAGGATAAAAACTCAATAGAAACATGACTGAAGGATATCAATAGGAAACTCACCAGAGGTGAACAGTAAACACATGAACTCCTCTAACCTTAGGAGTAATCAGAGAAATGAGCATTAAGGTATCATTTTTTATTCATCAGAGTGACAAAATTTTAAAAGTTCAATTAAAATGTGTGTTAAAAGATGTGGAGAAATGCATACTCTCAAACATTGGTAATGCAAATTGGTGAAGACACACCAATCTGGAAGTTTCTATGAAAATAATTTTAAAAATATGTATACTAATTGACTCAGAAATTAACCTCTTATTACTTACCTTATAGAAACTGTCGCACGTGAGGAGGTATGCACAAGGATATTCATAATAGTTTTGTTTATAATAGCAAAATAATTAGAAACTAAGACTAAATGTCTATCAGTGGGTGAAGTGAAGGAACAGCTGAATAAACTGTCGTATATCTACACTGAGAAACTAATCAACAGTTTAAAAATGCAGTAGATCTATACTCCTCAAATCGACTCTGTACAATGTGCAAATTCTCACTTTAAGGACAGGAAACTAAAGCTCAGAGATGTTAAATGATTTTGTAAGATCATGTAATCATTAGGTGGTGGAGCTAGGACAAAAACTCATGTTTTCCAACCCCAAAGTCATATGCTAATGCTTTTCAAATTGTAGTCTTAAGAATCTCTGAGGGCAAGACTTCAGGAAAGGCAGAGTAAGGAGCTTGGAAAATCCTCTCCCCCAATAACAATGATAAAACTGTACAAAATTATCAATAACAACCTTTTTGGATCCTCCAGATTGACCAAAGGCCTGCAGCAAATTAAAAAGGATTTAGTCAAGAAAAAGTATTGAACTTTGCATAAGAATAGCGGAGATCTGTGTGCCTTAGCTTGAGGTGCCTCCACCCTCTACTGTACCCCCAGCAGTTCCATCAGCAGTACATATACCAGGGCAGGGAAACCAAAAAAGCCAGCAGACATACTGGTTAGGGAAAGCAATGGACCAGCAGAACAGCCAGAAATCTATGAAGGGGATCAAGGGAAGGAGATAGCTATAGTGGGTCTCTGAAAGCCCCCTCACATCCCTGGTGTTTGGTAAGGTTGTGTACACACGTGGGGCTGTGTGAACACTCAGGAGGGATTAAAAAGAGCCTTACTTATCTACATTTGCTGGAGGAATGTGAGGCCTTGTGCAGGCACAATGGAGACATGTAAAAAAAATGGCAGAAACTGAAAGCCAGGGCAAATGTAAGAAAAGTCAATCCACAAACAGATGCAATGGCAAAGGGTGGAACCTTCCTGGTTTAAGGTTGGTTTTCAGCTTAATCTCTGTCCAACTGATAGGTAGCCACTAAACTATATCAATCTTTCATGGACCATAGCCTTGTCATGGCTTGTGTAACTCAATGAAGCTATGAGCTATGCCATGCAGGGTCACCCAAGATGGACAGGTCATAGTGGAGATTTCTGACAAAATGTGGTCCACTGCAGGAGGAAAATGGCAAACCACTCCAGTATTCTTGCTGCAAGAACCCCGTGAACAGTAATGATAAGGCATAAAGATACAACACTGGAAGATGAGCCCCCAGGTCAGAGGTGCCCAATAAGCTACCAGGGAAGAGCAGAAGGCAATTACAAATAGCTCCAGAAAGAATGAAGGGGCTGGGCCAAAGCAGAAACGATGCTCAATTGTAGATGTGTCTGGTGGTGAAAGTAAAGTCCGCTGCTGTAAAAACAATGTTGCATAGGAACCTGGAATGTTAGATCCACGAGTCAAGGTAAATTGAAAGTGATCAAATAAGAGGTAGCAAGAGTGAACACTGACATCTTAGGAATCAGTGAACTAAAATGGGTGTGAATGAACAAATTTCATTTAGATGACCATCATATCTACTACCATGGGCAAGAATCCCTTAGAAGGAATAAAATAGCCCTCATAGTCAATGAAAAGAGTTTGAAATGCAGTACTTGGGTGCAATCTCAAAAACAGCACAATAATCTCACTCCGTCTCTAAGGCAAACCATTCAGCATCACAGTAATCCAAGTCTATGCCCAAACTACTAATGCCAAAGAAGCTGAAGTTGAATGGTTCTTTAAGACCTACAAGACTTCTTAAAACTAAAACCAAAAAAGATGTCTTTTTCATCATAGGGGATTTGGAATGCAAAATTAGGAAGTCAAGAGATACCTAGAGTAACAGGCAAGTTTGGCCTTGGAGTTCAAAAGGAAGTAGGGCAAAGGCTAAGAGTTTTTTTTTTAAACACCAAAAACATTTTGTATTGGGGTATGACCAATTAACAATTTTGTGATAATTTCAGGTAAACAGTGAAGGGGCTCAGCCATACATATACATGTATCCATTCTCCTCCAAACTCCTCTTCCATCCAGGCTAGTATACAACATTGAGCAGAGTTCTTGTCAAGAGAAAGCACTGGTCACAGCAAACACTCTCTACCAACAACACAAGAGACCACTCTACACATAGACATCATCAAATGAGGATTGATTATGTTATTTGCAGCTAAAGATAGAGAAGCTCTATAGAGTCAGTAAAAATAAGACCTGGACCTAACTGTGGCTCAGATCATGAACTCCTTATTGCAAAATTCAGGCTGAAATTGAAGAAAGTAGGGAAAACCACTAGGCCATTCAGGTAGGACCATAATCAATTCCCTCATGATTATAACAATGGAGGTGATGAACAGATTCAAGTGATTAGATATGTAAACAGAGTGCCTGAAAAACTATGTTAAGAAGTTCATAATATTGCATAGGAGTTAGTGACTGAAATCATTGCAAAGGAAAAGAAATGCAACAAAGCAAAGTGCTGTCTGAGCAGGACTTACAAATAGCTGAGGAAAGAAGAAAAGTGAAAGGCAAAGGAGAAAGAGACAGAGAAACTCAACTGAATGCAGAATTCCAGAAAACAGCAAAAAGAGATAAGAAAGCCTTAAGTGACCAATGCAAAGAAATAGGGGAAAACAACAGAATGGGAAAGACTAGAGATCTCTTCAAGAAAACTGGAGATTTCAAGGGAACATTTCATACAAGGATGAGCACGATAAAGGACAGAAATGGTAAGGACATAACAGAAGCAGAAGAGATTAAGAAAAGGTGGCAAGAATAAACAGAAGAACTGCACAAAAAAGAGGTCTCAATGATTCAGATAACCATGATGGTGTGACCACTTACCTAGAGTGAGACATTCTGGAGTGTGAAGTCAAGCGTGCCTTAGGAAGCATTACTAAGGACAAAGTTAGTGGAGGTGACAGAATTCCTGCTGAGCTCTTTTAAATCCTAAAAGATGCTGCTGCTAAAGTGCTGCACTCAATACACTAGCAAATCTGGAAAACTCAGCAGTGGCCACAGGACTGGAAAAGGTCAGTTTTCATTCCAATCACAAAGAAGGGCAATGCCAACGAATGTTCAAACTAATTTCACATGCTCAGAATTCTCTAAACTAGGCTTCAGCAGTGCTTGAACCTAAAACTTCCAGATGTACAAGCTGGATTTAGAAAAGGCAGAGGAACCAGAGGTTAAATTGCCATCATCCTTTGGATCATAGAAAAAGCAAGAGAATCCCCCCAAAAACATCAACTTCTGTTTCATTGACTATGCTACAAGTTTTGACTGTGTGGGTCACAACAAACTGTGGAAAATTCTTAAAGAGATGGGAATATCAGACCGTCTTACCTACCTCCTGAAAATCCTGTATGCAGGATAAGAAGCAACAGTTATAACTGGACATAGGATAATGGACTGGTTCAAAATCGGGAAAGGAGTGTGTCAAGGCTGCAGCTTGTCACCCTGCTTATTTAATTTATATGCAGTATACATTATGTGAAATGCCAGGCTGGATGAATCAAAAGATGGAATCAAGATTGCTGGGAGAAATATCAGTAACCTCAGACATGCAGATGATACCACTCTAATGGCAGAATGGGAAGAGGAACTAAAGAGCCTCTTAATGAAGGTGAAAGAAGAGTGTAAAAGCTGGCTTGAAATTCAACATTCAAAAAATTAAGATCGTGGCATCCGGTCCCATCACTTCATGGCAAATAGAAAGGTAAAAAGTGGAAGCAGTGATAGATTTTATTTCTGTGGGCTCCAAAATCACTGAAAACAGTGACTGCAGCCATGAAATTAAAAGATGCTTGCTCCTTGGAAGAAAAGTTATGACAAACCTAGACAGTGAAAATAAAAAGCAGAGACATCACTTTGCTGACAAAGATCTATACAGTCAAATCTATGGTTTTCCCAGTGGTCATGTATGTATGTGGGAGTTGGCCCATAAAGAAGGCTGATCACCAAAGAATTGATGCTTTCAAATTGTGGTGCTGGAAAAGACCAGAGAGTCCCTTGGACACCAAGGAGATCAAACCAATCAATCATAAAGAAAATCAGCCCTGAATATTCATTGCAAGAACTGATATTGTAGCTGAAGCTCCAATACTTTGAACACCTGATACAAAGAGCCAACTCACTGGAAAAGCCCCTGATGCTGGAAAAGACTGAGGACAGGAGGAGAAAGGGTCAACAGAGGATGGAATGGATGATTGGATGGCATCCCAACTCAATGGGTATGAGTTTGAGCAAACTATGGGAGATAGTGAAGGACAGGGAAGCCTGGTGTGCTGCAGTCCATGGGATCTCAAAGAGTTGGACATGACTTAGCAAGTGAACAACAAATAGAAATAACATCTGCTGATACTGTGAAATAAGGATTTTATTTGGTAGTAACCTGAAGTTGGAATTCTTGACCTTGGATCCATGGAATGATATGTAAAACTGTGTGTGAGTGTAGTGTGTGTGTGTGTGTGCATGCGTGTGTGTGTATATGCAGTTCTGCCTTTTCCTGTGGTGGGGATTTGTACCTTGAAACAAAATTTCTATGAGATTCATAAAAATACTGAGAACCATTCCCTTGGAGTGACAAAAGTGATTCAGTACCACCTGTGGCCAATATGACATCTCTGTATTCTTCAAGCTCTTGCACATGTAGTTCCATTTGACCGGAACATTAATCCTACCTTCTCACCATTTTCCCTTTCTTAATTTGTATTTAATATTCATGACTCTGCTAAGATTGTGTAAGCAGTCATTTATAACTCTTTAGTCTGGATTCGGTATGTCTCCTCTAAGTTCTTACAGCATCTTATATGTTGTCTAAAAACATTTATCACACTGTCTTATAACTATATATGTGTTTTTGCTACAAGACAGTACCTTGACAATAAGGAATGTGTCTTCTTCTTTTTTTTATACATTTGTTTTGGTCTTTTTAATTTATTTTTATCCATTTATTTTCACCATAAGAAAAGTTATGACAAACCTAGACAGTGAAAATAAAAGCAGAGACATCACTTTGCTGACAAAGATCTATACAGTCAAATCTATGGTTTTCCCAGTGGTCATGTATGTATGTGGGAGTTGGCCCATAAAGAAGGCTGATCACCAAAGAATTGATGCTTTCAAATTGTGGTGCTGGAAAAGACCAGAGAGTCCCTTGGACACCAAGGAGATCAAACCAATCAATCATAAAGAAAATCAGCCCTGAATATTCATTGCAAGAACTGATATTGTAGCTGAAGCTCCAATACTTTGAACACCTGATACAAAGAGCCAACTCACTGGAAAAGCCCCTGATGCTGGAAAAGACTGAGGACAGGAGGAGAAAGGGTCAACAGAGGATGGAATGGATGATTGGATGGCATCCCAACTCAATGGGTATGAGTTTGAGCAAACTATGGGAGATAGTGAAGGACAGGGAAGCCTGGTGTGCTGCAGTCCATGGGATCTCAAAGAGTTGGACATGACTTAGCAAGTGAACAACAAATAGAAATAACATCTGCTGATACTGTGAAATAAGGATTTTATTTGGTAGTAACCTGAAGTTGGAATTCTTGACCTTGGATCCATGGAATGATATGTAAAACTGTGTGTGAGTGTAGTGTGTGTGTGTGTGTGCATGCGTGTGTGTGTATATGCAGTTCTGCCTTTTCCTGTGGTGGGGATTTGTACCTTGAAACAAAATTTCTATGAGATTCATAAAAATACTGAGAACCATTCCCTTGGAGTGACAAAAGTGATTCAGTACCACCTGTGGCCAATATGACATCTCTGTATTCTTCAAGCTCTTGCACATGTAGTTCCATTTGACCGGAACATTAATCCTACCTTCTCACCATTTTCCCTTTCTTAATTTGTATTTAATATTCATGACTCTGCTAAGATTGTGTAAGCAGTCATTTATAACTCTTTAGTCTGGATTCGGTATGTCTCCTCTAAGTTCTTACAGCATCTTATATGTTGTCTAAAAACATTTATCACACTGTCTTATAACTATATATGTGTTTTTGCTACAAGACAGTACCTTGACAATAAGGAATGTGTCTTCTTCTTTTTTTTATACATTTGTTTTGGTCTTTTTAATTGATTTTTTTATCCATTTATTTTCACCCATCTTTATTCTTTGATCTGTGTGGGCCTCCCATCACAGTGGCCTCTCTTGTCGCAGAGGACCAGCTCTGGGTGCATGTGCTCCAGAGCGCTGGCTTGTAATTGGACACACCGGTCTAGCCGCTCCGCGGCACACTGGATCTTCCTGAACCAGGGACCGAACCAGTGCCTCTTGCACTGCAAGGCGGACTCTTCACTCACTGGACCATCAGGGAAGCCCGGGAATGTGTCTTCTTCATCACTGTATATTTAGCACTTAACACAATGCCTGGCTCCTGGCATAAGGTCATTAAATGTTCATTGAGTAAATCAATAAGCAGTGGTGGAGCTATCATATTGGTGACTCCAATATAGGTCACACTTCAGAAATGAGAATGATTCTCTCATAAAAACTACAAGTGATCTTCCACTAGACATCTGGGTTAGAAGTTGCTGCTCTTGCCATTTTTCTCCTTGAAATTATAGTCTCCTATAATTAAATGACCTTTTCTTTCCTAATCTAGCTAAAACTTAATTTATTATAAGGAAGCTTCCTTGACTCATGACTAACTCTACATTTTCCTTGAAATTAACTATTTGGAAAGTATCAACTTAATTTGCATTTGCATATGGCATAAGTTATTATGTTTGTTATATTTATTCATTTTATATTTAATGGATACTACATCTTACATTAAGGCATGGACTACTAGTTTTGGTTCTCAAGAAGTTCTCAGTTCTGTATAAAGTTGACATTGAGCAAATATCTATTAATTAGGTCTTGACAAAATGTCAATACAGAAGAGAAAATTGGGACTCAACTTACCTCTCCTGTAACCTACATTTAATCAATCATCAAAGTTTGTTGGTTCTGCCTCCTAAATCACTCTGAAATCCACATGACCTCTCCATTTACACCCTTTTCTCCTGCCACATTCAGGCAACACCATCTCTAACACTGGGCCTCTGTAAAGTGATTTTTAAAATCAGAGTAGTAAAATTAGATTGAACTTTGGAAAAACTGCTCTAGTTTCTGGAGCATTGGGGAACAGTACCTTACAATAGGTTTCTTTTTTATACATTTGTTTTGGTCTTTTTAATTGATTTTTTTATCCATTTATTTTCACCCATCTTTATTCTTTGATCTGTGTGGGCCTCCCATCACAGTGGCCTCTCTTGTCGCAGAGGACCAGCTCTGGGTGCATGTGCTCCAGAGCGCTGGCTTGTAATTGGACACACCGGTCTGGCGCTCCGGCACACTGGATCTTCCTGAACCAGGGACCGAACCAGTGCCTCTTGCACTGCAAGGCGGACTCTTCACTCACTGGACCATCAGGGAAGCCCGGGAATGTGTCTTCTTCATCACTGTATATTTAGCACTTAACACAATGCCTGGCTCCTGGCATAAGGTCATTAAATGTTCATTGAGTAAATCAATAAGCAGTGGTGGAGCTATCATATTGGTGACTCCAATATAGGTCACACTTCAGAAATGAGAATGATTCTCTCATAAAAACTACAAGTGATCTTCCACTAGACATCTGGGTTAGAAGTTGCTGCTCTTGCCATTTTTCTCCTTGAAATTATAGTCTCCTATAATTAAATGACCTTTTCTTTCCTAATCTAGCTAAAACTTAATTTATTATAAGGAAGCTTCCTTGACTCATGACTAACTCTACATTTTCCTTGAAATTAACTATTTGGAAAGTATCAACTTAATTTGCATTTGCATATGGCATAAGTTATTATGTTTGTTATATTTATTCATTTTATATTTAATGGATACTACATCTTACATTAAGGCATGGACTACTAGTTTTGGTTCTCAAGAAGTTCTCAGTTCTGTATAAAGTTGACATTGAGCAAATATCTATTAATTAGGTCTTGACAAAATGTCAATACAGAAGAGAAAATTGGGACTCAACTTACCTCTCCTGTAACCTACATTTAATCAATCATCAAAGTTTGTTGGTTCTGCCTCCTAAATCACTCTGAAATCCACATGACCTCTCCATTTACACCCTTTTCTCCTGCCACATTCAGGCAACACCATCTCTAACACTGGGCCTCTGTAAAGTGATTTTTAAAATCAGAGTAGTAAAATTAGATTGAACTTTGGAAAAACTGCTCTAGTTTCTGGAGCATTGGGGGAACAAGACAAGGCAGTAGTAATCCCATAGTTGACTCATTGTTGCTTTGAAGCTATGCGTCTCCTGAATCACTTTTTATTTTTAAATAAATGGCAATCAGTTTACTGCCTTCCACTGTCACCCCTGTCATCCCTTTCCCCTCATCATTCTTGACAACTTCATCATCATTAATTGCAATACCTTCATAATTTTTACTTCAAACACCCTGTATTCTAACTACCTAGAGTTCTTTTCCCAGCTCAATTATTCAGGAACTGTTCACTCTAACAATCCTTCACCTACACAAAGATCTCCAATCCAGTGACCATAAGTTTCTTTTCATTATCCATCATCTTGTCTCTTTTAATGTCTTTGCTTCCCTCCTTGCAGGGCCCAGCTTCCATGATCTGTCATATTAATCAATTCCTTGCAAATACCCTTAACGCCCTTTCCACCATCTCCCTCTACCATGCTTCTCTGACAAAACTTGGACCCTGATAAATTGAACAACTCCTCTGTGCCTGCAGCCAGCTAGTTAAACATTGCTAGAGAGGAAAAAATTTAAACTGTGTTGGTTACTTTCATTTTAAAATCATCACCAAAAATATCAAATGAGTATTCAACACTGCCAAACAGTCCTTCTTAGTAGGATCACTCACTCTCTGAGAACACTATTATACATAGTCTCTTCTCTCTTCAGACAGCCAATACCACCTCTCCCTTCCCACTTTCAACTGATGACCTTGATTACTCCTTCAAAGAGAATATGGAAGCAAAGATAATCTCCACAATCCCATACTCCACATCCAGCCACGTACATGCGTTTTTACACATATATTCTGCCTTCCTTCTTGTTAGTATGGTTAAAATTTCTGTGCACTTAAGGCCAACACTTCATTTATGAATCAGATCTTATTTCTTTCCTACTCAGGTACTATACTTCTGAAAATTTTCCATCCCCTTCTTTTGCATCATCAAATTTCCACTCCTACTGGATCATTCTCATCAGTGAACATGTTGTTTTTAAAAAATTCTCGGTCCAGGTTTCCACTTCAACACCATCTCTAACACTGGGCCTCTGTAAAGTGATTTTTAAAATCAGAGTAGTAAAATTAGATTGAACTTTGGAAAAACTGCTCTAGTTTCTGGAGCATTGGGGGAACAAGACAAGGCAGTAGTAATCCCATAGTTGACTCATTGTTGCTTTGAAGCTATGCGTCTCCTGAATCACTTTTTATTTTTAAATAAATGGCAATCAGTTTACTGCCTTCCACTGTCACCCCTGTCATCCCTTTCCCCTCATCATTCTTGACAACTTCATCATCATTAATTGCAATACCTTCATAATTTTACTTCAAACACCCTGTATTCTAACTACCTAGAGTTCTTTTCCCAGCTCAATTATTCAGGAACTGTTCACTCTAACAATCCTTCACCTACACAAAGATCTCCAATCCAGTGACCATAAGTTTCTTTTCATTATCCATCATCTTGTCTCTTTTAATGTCTTTGCTTCCCTCCTTGCAGGGCCCAGCTTCCATGATCTGTCATATTAATCAATTCCTTGCAAATACCCTTAACGCCCTTTCCACCATCTCCCTCTACCATGCTTCTCTGACAAAACTTGGACCCTGATAAATTGAACAACTCCTCTGTGCCTGCAGCCAGCTAGTTAAACATTGCTAGAGAGGAAAAAATTTAAACTGTGTTGGTTACTTTCATTTTAAAATCATCACCAAAAATATCAAATGAGTATTCAACACTGCCAAACAGTCCTTCTTAGTAGGATCACTCACTCTCTGAGAACACTATTATACATAGTCTCTTCTCTCTTCAGACAGCCAATACCACCTCTCCCTTCCCACTTTCAACTGATGACCTTGATTACTCCTTCAAAGAGAATATGGAAGCAAAGATAATCTCCACAATCCCATACTCCACATCCAGCCACGTACATGCGTTTTTACACATATATTCTGCCTTCCTTCTTGTTAGTATGGTTAAAATTTCTGTGCACTTAAGGCCAACACTTCATTTATGAATCAGATCTTATTTCTTTCCTACTCAGGTACTATACTTCTGAAAATTTTCCATCCCCTTCTTTTGCATCATCAAATTTCCCACTCCTACTGGATCATTCTCATCAGTGAACATGTTGTAATATCTTCCATCTTAAAATAATATTCCTCTGGCTTCCAGGTTTCCACTACCTTCTCCAATTCCCTCTCTTAATAAACTTGTTTTAAATTTTACCATGGTTTTAGGTTTATAGAAAAGTTGAAAAAACAAAGAATTCCCATATAACACTTGCTCAGTTTCTCCTATTACTATTATCATACATTAGTATGATAAATTTGTGATAATTAATGAATGAATGTTGATACATTATTTATTAATTAAATTCACAAATTTAATCTTATTTGATTTTGTTCAGTCACTCAGTTGTGTCCGACTCTTTGCCACTCCATGGACTGTAACACATGAGGCCTCCTTGTCCTTCACTATCTCCTGGAGTTTGTTCAAATTCATGTCCACTGAGTCGATGAAATCATCCAACCATCTGATCCTCTGTCTCCCCCTTCTCCTCCTGCGCTCAATCTTTCCCAGCACCAGGGTCTTTTCCAATGAGTCAGCTCTTTGCATCAGGTGGCCAAAGTATTGGAGCTTCAGCTTTAGCATCAGTCCTTCCAATGAATAATCACGGTTGATTGTAAGATTGACTGGTTTGATCTCCTTGCTGTCCAAGGTACTCTCGAGAGTCTTTGCAACAGCATAGTTCCAAAAAGCATCAATTCGTTGGTGCTCAGCCTTCTTTATGGTCCAACTCTTACATGTGTATATGACTACTGGAAAAACCATAGCTTTGATCTTTGTCAGCAAAGTTGTGTCTCTCCTTTGTAATTCACTGTGAAGATCTGTCACAGCTACACTTCCAAGGAGCAAACTACTCTTCCAAAATAAAAACTTCATGGCTGTAGTCACCATCCACAATGATTTTGGAGCCCAAGAAAACAGTCTTACTGTTTCCATTTTTTCCCCTTCTATTTGCCATAAAGTGATGGGATTGGATGCCATGATCTTAATTTTTCGAATGTTGAGTTTTAGGTCAGCTTTTTCACTCTCCTCTTTCACCTTCATCAAGAGGTGCTTTAGCTCTCTTCACTTTTTGCCATTAGGGTGGTGTCATCTGCACATCTGAGGTTACTGATGTTTCTCCCAGCAATCTTGATTCCAGCCTGTGATTCATCCAACCTGGCATTTCACATGATGTACTCTGCATAGAAGTTAAACAAACAGGGTGACAATCTATAGCCTTGATATATTCCTTTCCCAATTTTTGAATCTTATTAGTTTTTTCCTGATGTCATTTTCCTGTCTTGGGGTCCCATCCAGGGCCCAGGTTACATTTAGTCATCATGTCTCCTTAGGCTACTCTGGACTGTGACTTTTCTTGTTTTTGATGACCTTGACAGTTTTGAGAGGTACTAGTCAGGCATTTTGTTAGAATGTCCCACAATTTGGGGTTATCTAATACTTTTATTATGTTTAAAGTGGGGTTATAGATTTTTGAGAAGACAGTCACAGAAGTGAGGGGCTCTTCTCACGATATCATATCACTGGTACATGCTAACAAAGGCAGCGTTTGCTTTGTTTCTCTACTTAAAAGTTACTCCCTTCCCCAACTCCTTCTACATTCTATTCTTTGGCAGCAAATCACTAAGTGCAGCCTGCATTCTAGGACAGAGGAATTAAGCTCTACCTCCATAGCTGGGGAAGGAGAAATATCTACATAAATTATTTGGAATTTTTTTTATGGGAGATTTGTATTTACTCTCCCCATTACTCAATCATTTATTTATATCAAGATGGATTCATGAATATTTATTTTATATTTTGGTTTATAATCCAATATTATATCATTTATATTCTTGCTCAAGTTGTTCCATCTTTGGCCATTAGAAGTTCTTTCAGTTAGTTCCTGTGTCCCTTTAACATTGCCTAATCAATTTTTTTTTTTTTTGGAGCACTTTCTTACTTTCTGAAAGCAAAAGATGGTCTAGGTTCATCCTGTATTTTCCCTCGCCCAGCCCTAGAATCATCCATTCTCCAAAGGGCCTTGGTTCATTTCCCTAGAGAATGGTATTAGAAACTAAGATCAGGGTATGCTCATTGCTACTGGGGTGTCATTGTTTACAAGACCTCTTCATGGATAGAGCTAGAAAATATACTAATCTATGTGCAAAAACATATCTATACAGTTGCCCCTTTAACAATACATTATGGTGGTGTCATCTGCACATCTGAGGTTACTGATGTTTCTCCCAGCAATCTTGATTCCAGCCTGTGATTCATCCAACCTGGCATTTCACATGATGTACTCTGCATAGAAGTTAAACAAACAGGGTGACAATCTATAGCCTTGATATATTCCTTTCCCAATTTTTGAATCTTATTAGTTTTTTCCTGATGTCATTTTCCTGTCTTGGGGTCCCATCCAGGGCCCAGGTTACATTTAGTCATCATGTCTCCTTAGGCTACTCTGGACTGTGACTTTTCTTGTTTTTGATGACCTTGACAGTTTTGAGAGGTACTAGTCAGGCATTTTGTTAGAATGTCCCACAATTTGGGGTTATCTAATACTTTTATTATGTTTAAAGTGGGGTTATAGATTTTTGAGAAGACAGTCACAGAAGTGAGGGGCTCTTCTCACGATATCATATCACTGGTACATGCTAACAAAGGCAGCGTTTGCTTTGTTTCTCTACTTAAAAGTTACTCCCTTCCCCAACTCCTTCTACATTCTATTCTTTGGCAGCAAATCACTAAGTGCAGCCTGCATTCTAGGACAGAGGAATTAAGCTCTACCTCCATAGCTGGGGAAGGAGAAATATCTACATAAATTATTTGGAATTTTTTTTATGGGAGATTTGTATTTACTCTCCCCATTACTCAATCATTTATTTATATCAAGATGGATTCATGAATATTTATTTTATATTTTGGTTTATAATCCAATATTATATCATTTATATTCTTGCTCAAGTTGTTCCATCTTTGGCCATTAGAAGTTCTTTCAGTTAGTTCCTGTGTCCCTTTAACATTGCCTAATCAATTTTTTTTTTTTTTGGAGCACTTTCTTACTTTCTGAAAGCAAAAGATGGTCTAGGTTCATCCTGTATTTTCCCTCGCCCAGCCCTAGAATCATCCATTCTCCAAAGGGCCTTGGTTCATTTCCCTAGAGAATGGTATTAGAAACTAAGATCAGGGTATGCTCATTGCTACTGGGGTGTCATTGTTTACAAGACCTCTTCATGGATAGAGCTAGAAAATATACTAATCTATGTGCAAAAACATATCTATACAGTTGCCCCTTTAACAATACAACTTTAAACTGCACAGGTCCACTGATACACAGATTTTTTTTTTCAATAGTACATACTACAGTATTATAAATCTGTGGTTGGCTGAATTCGAGAATGAAGAAATGTGGATACAGAGGAACTGTGTATACAGAGGGCAATCTACAAGTTATATGTGCATTTTTGACTGCACCCATAGCTCCTGCATTGTTCAAGGGTCAGCTGTAATTATATCTATATCTACCTACCCATGTGCATCTATATGAGGCTAAACATGAGTTTATACCAATGTCTCCAACTATAATGCACATTAATTCATTCTAGCAATCCCTCTATGCTTATCTGTAACTGATTTGTTTCTTGTCCCCTATAGTTTTTTTTTTTTTTCATGTATGATAGTTTTTTTTTTTTATTCTTTATTTTAAAGGTTTTACAGAGTTTTGTTGTTCATATACATGTATGTTCCCAGATCAGTCATATGCATATCCATGGTCCCCACCCACCCAGATCCCCCCATCCCACCCCTCCAGACCTTTGCCCCAAGCCATTGTAAGCACTCCTATTCCCTTAGCACTGTGACACTAGTTATCTTTTCCACACATAACACTATAGGTTTCCTTGTTACTTCCTCCATGCTTCCCCCTCCCTATTTATTCGCCACGATGTCCCTATGTCTATGCTCTGTCTTTTTTTTTTCATGAGTTCCCTGTGTGTGATATCAAGACCGTCCTACTAGATTCCATATATGTGTGTTAGTATACTGTATTTGTCTTTCTCTTTTTGACTTACTTCACTTTTTATGATAGGTTCTAGAGCCAGCCACTTCATTAGGATTGAGTCTTCTGCATTTCTTTTGACAGCTGAGTAGTATTCCATTGTATATATGTACCAGAACTTCTGGATCCATTCATTCGTCGATGGACATCTAGGTTGCTTCCATGTTTTGGCTATTGTATAGAGAGCTGCAATGAACACTGGGGTACAGGTGTTTCTTTCCGTTTTGATTTCATCAGGATATAAGCCTAATAGTGGGATTGCTGGGTCATAGGGTGCTTCTATTTTTAGTTTTTTGAGAAATCTCCAGACTGTCTTCCATAGAGGCTGTATCAATTTGCATTCCCACCAGCAATGCAAGAGGGTTCCCTTTTCTCCGCACCCTCTCCAGCATTTATTGTCTGCAGATTTTTTGAAGATGGCCATTCTGACGGGTGTGAGGTGATATCTCATTGTAGTTTTAATTTGCATTTCTCTAATAATAAGTGAGGTTGAGCATCGTTTCATGTGCTTTTGGGCCATCTGTATGTCCTCTTTGGAGAGGCGTCTCCTTAGGTCTTTTTCCCATTTTTTGATTGGGTTGTTCATTTTCCCTGTGCTGAGTTGTCTGAGTTGCTTGTAGATTTTGGAGATTAATTCTTTGTCTGATGTTTCATTTGCTATGATTTTCTCCCACTCTGTGGGGTGTCTGTTGAGCTTTTTTGTAATTTCTTTTGCTGTACAAAAGCTTTTAAGTTTCATGAGGTCCCATATGTTCATTTTTCTTTTCAGTTCTGCTATTTTAGTTGGTGGGTCAGAGAAGATCTTGCTTTGATTGATGTCCTTGAGGGTTTTGCCTATATTCTCCTCTAAGAGTTTGATGGTTTCTGGTCTTACATTTAGGTCTTTAATCCATTTTGAGTTGATCTTAGTGTATGGTGTCAGAGAATGTTCCAATTTCATTTTTTTGCATGTAGCTGTCCAATTTTCCCAGCACCACTTGTTGAAGAGGCTGTCTTTGTCCCATTTTATAGTTTCTCCTCCTTTATCAAAAATAAGGTACCCATAGGTGCGTGGGTTTATCTCTGGGTTCTCGATCTTGTTCCATTGGTCTATAGTTCTGTTTTTATGCCAGTACCATACTGTCTTGAGGACTGTTGCTTTATAGTAGAGTCTGAAGTTAGGGAGGCTGATCCCTCCAGCTCCGTTTTTCTTCCTGAGGATTTCTTTGGCTATTCGATGTCTTTTGTGTTTCCATATGAACTGTGTTATTGTTTGGTCTAGTTCTGTGAAAAATGTCAATGGTAGTTGAATAGGTATTGCATTGAATCTGTAGATGATATTTGGCAGTATGGTCATTTTCACAATGTTGATTCTTCCGACCCAGGAACATGGAATATCTCTCCATCTGTTTAACTCTTCTTTAATGTCTTTCATGAGTGTCTTGTAATTTTCTGTGTACAGTTCTTTTGTTTCTTTGGGTAGGTTTATTCCTAGATATTTGATTCTTTTGGTTGCAATGGTGAAGGGGACTGCCTCTTTGATTTCATTTTCTGATTTTTCATTGTTTGTGTATAGGAATGCCAGTGATTTCTGTGTGTTGACTTTGTATCCTGCAACTTTGCTGAATTCGTTGATTAGCTCTAGTAGCTTTGTAATAGAGTCTTTGGGATTTTCTATGTTTTCTCTTATTGCTGTTGCTAGAACTTCCAGGACTATGTTGAATAGTAGTGGTGAAAGTGGACACCCCTGTCTTGTTCCTGATCTTAGAGAGAATGCTTTCAGTTTTTCTCCGTTGAGGACAATGTTCGCTGTGGGCTTCTCATATATGGCTTTCACTATGTTGAGATAGGTTCCTTCTATGCCCATTTTCTGAAGAGTTTTTATCATGAATGGGTGTTGTACTTTGTCGAAGGCTTTTTCTGCATCTATTGAAATGATCATGTGATTTTTGTCTCTCAGTTTGTTAATATGGTGTATCACATTGATTGATTTGTGGATGTTAAAGAAGCCTTGCATGCCTGGGATGAACCCGACTTGATCATGATGTATGAGTTTTTTGATATGTCGTTGAATTCTGTTTGCTAGGATTTTGTTGAGGATCTTGGCATCTAAGTTCATCAGAGAAATTGGTCTGTAATTTTCCTTTTTTGTGTTGTCTTTGCCTGGTTTGGGTATCAGGGTGATGGTGGCCTCGTTCCCCTATAGTTTTGCCTTTAACAGATTTTTGTCATTCCTTTTTATTCTATTGTACAGATGTACCATAATTTATTAACTGACCTACTGAAGGTATTTTGATGCAACTGTTGGCAAGTCCATGTTTATAAGAAACTACCAAATTTTCTTCTAGAGTGGCTGTACCATTTTTGCATTATCACCAGCAATGAACAGGAGTTTCTATTGCTCTGCATTCTTGTCAGCATTTAGTACTGCCAGTTTTCTTGGGTTTCAGTAATTCTAATACGTGTATAGTGGTATCTCAGTGTGGGTTTAATTTGCATTTACCTAATTTGAAATGGTGTTGAGCATGTTTCATGTGCTAACTTGCCATATCTTTGTCCTAAGGTGAAGTGTCTGTCCAAATCTTTCTATCCTTTTAAAAATTGGGTTATTTTCTTATTTTTAACTTAACATGCCTTTCTAAATCTTTTCTCAGGTATGTTGTTTGCAAATATTTTCCCCAAGTCTGTGTGGCTTTTCTTTTCATTCTCTTAACAGTGTATTGCACAGAGAAAATGTTTTGAATTTTGATAGAGTTCAATTTACCTTTTTTTCTTTTTATGGATTATGCTTTTGAAATTGCATCTAAGAAATTTTTGCTTAAGCCAAGTCAATAGAAACTTTCTCACTGAAGTTTAATGGTTTTGTATTTTACATTTAGGCCGATGACCCAACTTTGAGTTAATTTTTACATAAAGTATGTGGCAGGTATGAAGGTTTTGTTTTGCTCTTTTGCATAGGGATATCCAACTGTTCTAGGGTCACTTCTTGAAAAAAAAATCCTTTCTTCATTGAATTGACTTTGCAGTTTTGTCAAAAATCAATTTACCACATCTCCATTGGTCTGTTCCTGGGCTATTTTGTCCCACTGTTCTATATATCTATCCTTTTGACAGCACCACACTGCCTTGATTATAGCTGATTCTTGAACAGCATGGCTTTGAACTCTTTGGGTCCACTTATATGCAAATTATTTTCAATAGTAAACATTACAGTGTTACACGATTTGCAGTTGGTTTGATATGTAGATTTATAAGCACATATATGAAGGAACTGCATATATACAGAGGACCAGCTATAAAGCCACACTCTCAGATCTCTGACTGCTCAAAAAGTTGGCACCCTAACCTCTGTGTTGTTTAAGGGTCAACTATACTATGGCGATTTAAGCCCTTTGATTTAGTTTTTTTCTTTTTTTCTAGAAGTGCATTGGCTATTCTGATACTTTTGTCTTTCCGCATACAATTTAGCTCAGTTTGTCACTATATATTAAAAAAAAGTCTGCTGGGATTTTGAGTAGGATTGCACTGAATCTATAGATGATATTGAGAATTCACATCTTAACAATATTGAGTCTTCTAATCTATGATCATGGAATGTCTTTCCAATTATTTATGTTTTTTTATTTTCTTAATCAGTGTTTTGTAGTTTTTTGCACTGATTCTGTCTGTGTGTATATTTATTGCAATATATCTCCCTCCAACTACTGCTTTAGTAGATTACTATACATTTGGGTAAGTTGTATATTCATTTTCACTTAGTTTGAAATATTTTTAACTTCTCTTAGTTATACATTTTTTGGTAGTATATAGCTTAATTTATAAATATTTGTCACTTTCTTTCTGTTATTAATTTCTAGTTGTTTTCTATTATGGTCAATGTATATACTCTATGCTTTTTAGAGTCTTTTAGGCTTTTGAGCTTTGTTTTATGGATCAGAATGTGGTATACATTTATAAATGCTTCGTTTAAACTTCAGAACAATGTGCACTTTACTATTGTTGGATGGATTGTTCTACACATGTCAACTGGGTCAAGTTGCTCCATGGTATCTGGTTAATCTATCGCTTACTGAGAGAGGTATTAAAGCCTCCAACTACAAATATGGATTTGTTTATTTCTACTTTTATCTCTATCAGTTTTTGCTTCATGTATTTTGATGGCTTAATTGTTAGGTGCTCCACATTACAACTGTTACATGTTCTCTTGAATAACTGACCTCTTTATCACTATGTCACGTGATTTATCCATGCTACTCGTCCTTGCTCTGAAGACTGTTTTGAGTGAAATTAACATGTATTTTTTGATATGTAGATTTATAAGCACATATATGAAGGAACTGCATATATACAGAGGACCAGCTATAAAGCCACACTCTCAGATCTCTGACTGCTCAAAAAGTTGGCACCCTAACCTCTGTGTTGTTTAAGGGTCAACTATACTATGGCGATTTAAGCCCTTTGATTTAGTTTTTCTTTTTCTAGAAGTGCATTGGCTATTCTGATACTTTTGTCTTTCCGCATACAATTTAGCTCAGTTTGTCACTATATATTAAAAAAAAGTCTGCTGGGATTTTGAGTAGGATTGCACTGAATCTATAGATGATATTGAGAATTCACATCTTAACAATATTGAGTCTTCTAATCTATGATCATGGAATGTCTTTCCAATTATTTATGTTTTTTTATTTTCTTAATCAGTGTTTTGTAGTTTTTTGCACTGATTCTGTCTGTGTGTATATTTATTGCAATATATCTCCCTCCAACTACTGCTTTAGTAGATTACTATACATTTGGGTAAGTTGTATATTCATTTTCACTTAGTTTGAAATATTTTTAACTTCTCTTAGTTATACATTTTTTGGTAGTATATAGCTTAATTTATAAATATTTGTCACTTTCTTTCTGTTATTAATTTCTAGTTGTTTTCTATTATGGTCAATGTATATACTCTATGCTTTTTAGAGTCTTTTAGGCTTTTGAGCTTTGTTTTATGGATCAGAATGTGGTATACATTTATAAATGCTTCGTTTAAACTTCAGAACAATGTGCACTTTACTATTGTTGGATGGATTGTTCTACACATGTCAACTGGGTCAAGTTGCTCCATGGTATCTGGTTAATCTATCGCTTACTGAGAGAGGTATTAAAGCCTCCAACTACAAATATGGATTTGTTTATTTCTACTTTTATCTCTATCAGTTTTTGCTTCATGTATTTTGATGGCTTAATTGTTAGGTGCTCCACATTACAACTGTTACATGTTCTCTTGAATAACTGACCTCTTTATCACTATGTCACGTGATTTATCCATGCTACTCGTCCTTGCTCTGAAGACTGTTTTGAGTGAAATTAACATAGTTATTGTTGTTTTAATTAGCACTTCATGGGGTTTCTATTTTCATCCCTTAACTTTAAATTAAAGAAAAACATTAAGTAGACTATTTTTTTAGAGTAGTTTTAGGTTCACAGCAAAACTGAGACAAAGGTTCAAAGAAATCCATATATTCCCTGTCCCCGCATCAACCTTTAATTTTTATCCTATCTTCATATCTAAAGTGTGTTTCATGTAGACAACATATAGTTGAATATTTTCTTATTCATTTTGACAATCTTTGTATTTTGACTGGTATGGTTACACAATTTATATCTGAACAGATTACTGATGTAGTTGACTTTAAATCTGCCTTTTTTTCTGTTTTCTATATGTTGTATTTACTCCTTATTGCCTTTCTTTTCCCCCTCTTTCTCTGCCGTCTGATTTTCACTGGATATTTTTATGATTCCATTTTATCTCATTTCTTGACTTATTATTCACACTATTTTAAAAAACATTTCTAGTAGATTCCCAAATGTTCACAATGTACATTTTAAATAATCTAAGCCCACCTTTAGATAACTCTAAAAGAGTCACTCAAAGTTGCTGTACTATTTTGCATGCTACCAGCAATGAAAACGATATCTAATTCCTCTTCATTCTTGCTAGAACTTGGTATTATAAATAGAATGTTTCTAATTTCTCCCTCCTATCCTCTGTCATATTATTGTCATGTATTTCACTTTTATATGTGCTATGAACACCAAATGCACTGCTACTTCTATTTAAATAGTTAAAACTTAATGTAATTCAGAAGGAAAAACATTTGTAGTTTATCTTCATACCTTCCTAACAATCTTCATTTCAATGTAGATCCAAGTTTGTGAGCTATACAGTGTTTCTTCTGCCAGAAGAAATTCTTTTATAATACTTTGAGAAGTTATAGGAGAAAGTCTATTTCTCTATCACTTTTGAAGGATTGCTGGATACAGAATCATAGGTGACAGTTTTTCGCCTTTTAACATCATCATTTCATTGTGTTTTTGCTTATATAGTTTCTCATGAGAACTCTACTGTAATTCTTATCTGTGCTTCTCTGTAGGTAAAGTGTTTTTCTCTCCTCTGAATGCCTGTAAGATTTTCTCTGTTTTGTTCTTTTGCCTAAGTGTAGGGCTTTGTGTGTGCATGTTTTGTTTAAAAATATATGCTAAGCTTTTCTAAGCTATCATTCTCTGGTGAAAGTAAAGTCTGATGCTGTAAATAGCAATATTGCATAAGAATCTGGAATGAGGCTTCCCTGGTGGTCCAGTGGGTAGAGAGTCCACTTTGCAGTGCAAGGGGCACCAGTTCGATCCCTGGCTTGGGAGGATCTCACATGCCAAGGAACAGCTGGGTTGGTGTGCCCAATTATGAGCCAGCACCCTGGAGCGCATGTGCCCGGAGCCGCTGCTCTGCAACAAGAAAGGCCACTGCAATGGGAGGCCCACACATACCAAAGAATAAAAGATGGATGAAAAATAAATGATGACTTAGAGGTAAAAAACCAAAAATTATATGTATATATAAAAAAAGAATCTGGAATGTTAGATCCATGAATCAAGGTAATGGAAGTGGTCAAACAGGAGAAGGAAAGAATGAACATCAACATTTTAGGAACTGGTGAACTAAAATGGGCAGGAATAGGAGACTTTAATTCAGATGACCATTGTATCTACTATAGTGAGCAAGAATCCCTAAGATGGAATGGAACAGCCCTCAGAGTCAACAAAGAGTCCAAAATGCAGTATTTGGTTGCAATCTCAAAAATGACAGAATGATCATGGTTCATTTCCAAGGCAAGTCATTCAGCATCACGGTAATCCAACTCTCTGCCCCAACCTCTAATGCTGAAGAAGCTGAAGTTGACCGGTTCTATGAAGACCTACAAGACCTCCTAGAACTAACACCAAAAAAGATGTCCTTTTCATCATAGGGGACTGGAATGGAAAAATAGGAAGTCAAGAGATATCTGGAGTACCAGGCAAGTTTTGCCTTGGACTACAACACAAAGCAGGGCAAAGGCTAACAGAGTTTTCTCAAGAGAACTTACTGGTCATAGCAAACACCCACTTCCAACAACACAAGAGACAACACTACACATGGACATCACCCAGATGGTCAATACCAAAATTAGATAGATTATATTCTTTGCAGCTGAAGATCAAGAAGTTCTATGTAGTCAAAAAAACTAAGACCTGAAAATGACTATGACTCAGATCATCAGCTCGTTACTACAAAATTTAGGCTCAAATTGAAGAAAGTAGGGAAAACCATTAGGCCTTCAGGTATGGCCTAAATCATATCCATTATGATTATACATTGGAGGGGATGAACAGACTCAGGGGACTAGATCTGGCAGACAAGAGTGCCTGAAGAAATATGGACAGAGGTTCATAACATTGTACAGGAGGTGATGACCAAAACCATCCCCAAGGAAAAAGAAATGCAAGAAGGCAAAGAGATTGTCTGAGGAGGCCTTACAAATAGCTGAGAAAAGAAGAGAAGCAAAAGGCAAGAGAGAAAAGGGAAGATATACCCAACTGAATGCAGAGTTCCAGAGAATAGCAAGGAGAGATAAGAAAGTCTTAACTGACCAGTGCAAAGAAACAGAAGAAAACAACAGAATGGGAAAAACTAGAGATCTCTTCAAGAAAATTAGAGATACCAAGGGATGATTTCATACCAAGATAGGCACAATAAAGAAGAAAAACGGAAAGGGCCTAACAGAAACAGAAGAGATTAAGAAAAGGTAGCAAGAATACACAGAAGAACTGTACAAAAAGCTCTTAATGATCCATATAACCATGATGGCGTAGTCACTCACCTAGAGCCAAACATCCAAGACTGTGAAGTCAAGTGGGCCTTAGGAAGCATCACTATGAACAAAGCCAATGGAGGTGATGGAATCTGAGCTGAACTATTTCAAATATTAAAAGATGATGCTGGGGGCTTCCCTGGTGGTCCAGTGGGTAAGGACACCGCCTTGTAGTGCAAGGGGTGCCAGTTCAATCCCTGGCCTGGGAAGATCCCACATGCCGCGGAGTGGCTGGACCGATGTGTCCAACTACTGAGCTGGAGCTCTGGAGCGCATGCGCCCAGAGCCAGTGCTCTGCAGTGACAGAGGCCATTGTGATGGGAGGCCCACACTGACCAAAGAACAAAGATGGATGAAAACAGATAAATGAAAGACCAATAGAAGTGACCAAACAAACAAACAAAAGATGATGCTGGGGCTTCCCTGGTGGCTCAGTGGTGGAGAGTTCGCCTGCCAATGCAGGAGACACAGGTTCAATCCTTTATCCGGGAAGATTCTACATGCTGAGGAACAACTAAGCCCGTGAGCCACAACTATGGAGTCTGTGCTCTAGAGCCTCGGAGCCACAACTATTGAGTCCATGGGCCACAACTACTGAAGCCCATGTGCTCTAGAGTCCAAATTCTCAACAAGAAAAGTCACTGCAACAAGAAACATGCTCACCTCCACTAGAGAGTAGCCCCCACTCCCTGCAACTAGAGAAGAGCCTGCAGCAGCAGTGAAAACCCAGAATAGCCAAAAATAAATAAACAAATAAACTTTAAGTTAAAAAAAAAAGATGATGCTGTTAAAGTGCTGCACTCATTATGCCAGAAAATTTAGAAAATTCAGCAGTGGCCACAGGACTGGAAAAGGTCAGTTTTCATTCCAATCACAAAGAAGGGCAATGCCAAAAATGTTGAAATTACCATACAATTGCACTCATTTCACATGCCACCAAGACTGTGCTCAAAATCCTTCAAGCTAGACTTCATCAGTATGTGAACTGAGAATTTCCAAATGCACAAACACAACGTGAATTTATAAAAGGCAGAGGAGCCAGACATCAAATTGTCAACATATGCTAGATCATAGAAAAAACAAGAGAATTCTAAAAAGCATCTATTTCTGCTTTATTGACTATGCTTAAAGCCTTTGGCCCTGTACATCACAAGAAACTGTGGAATATTCTTAATCAGATGGGAACAGTGGACCACTTTACCTGCCTCCCAAATCCTGTACGCACGACAAGAAGCAACAGTTAGAATGGGGCATGGAACAATGGACTGGTTCCAAATTGGTCAAAGCTGTGTATTGTAACCCTGCTTATTTAACTTATATGCAGAGTACATCATGCCAAATGCTGGTCTGGATGAAGCACAAGCTGGAATCAAGATTGCCAGGAGAAATACCAACAATCTCAAATATGATACCACTCTAAATGGCAAAAAGTGAAAAGGAACTAAAGGGCCTCTTGATGAAAGTGAAAGACGAGAGTGAAAAAGCTGGTTTAAAACTCAACATTAAAAAAACCAAGATCATGGTATACAGTCATATCACTTCATGGCAAATAGATGGGTAAACTGTGGAAACAGTGTCAGATTTCATTTTCTAGGGCTCCAAAATAAATGCAGATGGTGACTGCAGCCACAAAATTAAATAATGCTTACTCCATGGAATAAAAGCTATACCCAACCTAGACAGTATATTAAAAAGCAAAGACATCACAGTGGCTAAAGGTCCTATGTCTAGTCAAAGCTGTTTTTTCTAGTAGTCATGTATGGATGTGAGAGTTGAACCATAAAGAAGGCTGGTCACTGAAGAACTGATGCTTTCAAATTGCAGTGCTGGAGAAGAGTCTTGAGAGTTCCTTAGCCAACAAGGAGATCAAACCAGTCAATTGTGAAGGAAATCAACCCTGAATACTCATTGGAAGTACTGATGCTGAAGTTGAAGCTCCAATAATTTGGCTACTTTATATGAAGAGCTGACTCATTGAAAAATACCCTGATTCTGGGAAAGATTGAGGGCAAGAGAAGGGGTGAACAGAGGATGAGATGGTTGGATGGCATCATTGACTCAATGGACATGAGTTTGAGGAAACTCCAGGAGACAGTGAAGGAAAGAGAAGTCTGGTGTGCTGCAGTTCATGGGGTCTTAAGAGTCAGATATGACTTAGGGACTGAACAACAACGAAAGCTTCTCTAAGTTTCTTGGATATGTGGTTTGTCACTTATTTTGGAAAGCTTTCAGGAATTGTTTCCTCAAATATTTCTTCTGCTTCTTTCTTTCTTCTCTTTCTAATATTCCATTCATGTATATTATACAACTTTTGTTATCATTCCACATTTCCTGAATACTGTGTTAGGTTTTTGGGTTTTTGTTTGTTTTTTTTGTTTCCACTATCATTTTCTCTGTGTATTTCAGTGTGGGTAATTTCTTTTGACTTAACTTTACATTCACTGAATCTGTTCTTGGGTGTGTTTGATGAGCTCTGCAAAGTAATTCTTCATTTCTGTCACTATGCTTTTGATTACCTTTTGATTCTTTCTTGTATTGTATCACTCTTCTGACATTATTCATCTGGTCTTTCATTTTGTCTACCTTTTCCATTAGAATCCTTAAAATATTAACCATAGCTATTTTAAATTTCCTGACTGAAAATTTCAATACATATGTCATATGTGAGTCTAGTTCTGATGGTGCTTTTTCTCTTCAACCTGTGTTATTTCTTGCCTTTTAGCGTGCATGTTTTGTAATTCTATTCTTGTTGTTGAGAGCCATGGTTTATAGAGCAGTATTTACTGAGGTAAATAGGACTGTATGGTGACTATATCAATCTGGCAAAGATCTGGGCTGTGTCTGATGTTTGTTGTCTCTATGGGTACCAGAGATTTTAAATTCCTCTAGTGATCTTGTTTTTATCTCCCTTCTTGGCATTGGTCTTTTGCTTTGTGCTTCACCTCGGAGACAGTCAGTCTTTTGTAACTGTAATCCATTGCTATTTTAATGAAGGATTGTTAGCTTGTTGTAGTAGGGGGAGGAAAAGGAATTCTCTCATCTTTCGATTAAGTCTAAGTCTTTGGAGTGCATAGTGGGTCTGTGTCTTGGAAGTATGGCCCTCATAGTTGTTTTTGCCTTTTTTCAGGGTATTGTGAGTTGAACTGTATTCCCCCAAAAGTTATGTTGAAGTTCTAACCTCTAGTACTCATAAATGAGATCTCATTTGGAAATAGCACCTTTGAAAACAATCAAGATAGGATAAGGTCATACTGGATTGAGGTGGGCCCTAAATCCAATAAATGGTGCCCTTATATAAGAGAGAAATTTGAACACACAGAAGACACAGTAATGAAGGCTATGTAATGATGGAGGCAGAGAGAGGAATGATGTTGCCACAAACCAAGGAGAGGGAAGGAAGAGTTTTATCCTAGAGCCTTCAGAGAGGACATGGCCCTACCAACAACTGGATTTTAGACTTTCTACCTCTAGAACTGTGAAAGAAGAAATTTCTGTTGTTTTATGTCGAGTAGTTTATGGCAAATTTGTCATAGCAGTGCTAGGAAATTAAAACACAGGGTTAAAGCTTTTTTCCCCTCTGCCACCTAATACCTTTCCCGGCTGTAGAATTTCCAGTCTATGTCTTGGAAATTCTTTCCCCTGTATTGTGTGCTCATGCTCAGTCACTCAATCACGTCCAATTCTTTGCAATACCACGGACTGTAGCCTGCCAGGCTCCTCTGTCCATGGGATTTCCCAGGCAAGTATACTGGAGTGAGTTGCCATTTCCTCCTCCAGAGGATCTTCTTGACCCAGCGATTGAACCTGAGTATCCTGCACTGTCAGGTAGATTCTTTACCACTGATCCACAAAGGAAGCTCCCTCCCTTGTATACTGAGGCTTTTCTCATTTTTTTTTCATAGATGAGACATGGAGACAAAGCGGGGTGAACCATGGCAGACCTCCATTTCCATAGCTGGAATGAGATTTTACTATTATCCCATACTATTTCTGTCTTTCTTACAACCTGTAAAATAATCCTGGAAATAAATCATTAGAAGCCTTCACAACTCCACAGAAAGTATTTTCAGTCCATATGAAAAGCATCTGTCATTGCACAACAATGTAAATACACCTTACACCTACTGAAGTTTACACTTAAAATGGTTAAGATGGTAAATTTTATGTTACTTTTTTATCGCAATTAAAAATAAAGTATCTGTCTCTACACATCTTACCGAAATGATCTTCGTGTTGCTGCCAAACACAATTCAGAGACTTGGAGGCTGTATGGTGCGAATAGATGGCTAATGGAAATAACCTTTTGAAGTTGGACTGTTGAAGGGCCCAATATGTGACCCGTCCCCTCAGCAGGTCCTGGAGCTTGCTTTGTATGTAGGACAACCTTTGGCACCACATCCTAGAAAATTTGACAATGAAAGTGTTAGTAACAATATAAAACAATGTTTATAAGACTATAGGAATAATACTACATATGCAACTATGTAAAATAATTGATTTTATTATCTCAATCACAGAACATTAAGGGAGAAATTCTGAAAAGTTAACCAGGTCGATAGCCACTACTTCTATTTTCTCACCAGCCACTCATATTATGCATGGCAATTGTGCTTTCATCCCACTATCTAACTGAAGTGGTTCTTTAGAAAATCACTAATTTTAACCTTCCAACCACATATAAGGATTGCTTTTTAGGTCTTATCCTTCTGGGACTCCTCACTGTGACACTATTGATCACCCTCATCCTGACTTCTTGAAACTGGCTTGGAGTTGGTGACACCCTGAGTGTCATGCTTTTAGAAATCTTAATAAAATAACACTATTTGCATATGACCTTAGAAGGAATTCATTCATGGGAAAAGAAGGCCATGCCACTACAGAGAAGCTATATGGTATTTGATGTGAACCTTCTTAATAGCTCCTTAAGGTCACTAAACTCGCAAAAGTGCTTATTTTGAGTTGATGTGTGCATGCTAGTGTGTGGTATAAGTTGATAAAGGAACTGAATTTCATGTTGATGTGGAATAAAACCAATCACATATACAAAGCCCACAGTTAGAGACATAATGGAATTTGCTGATGACTTAGGGAGGTTTCTAAAATAGCTTAGGGCCTTCAGGGTAAAGTCCAATTTAATTATCATATTATGCAATGCCTCCAATTACTTGATCCTGAGCCACCTTTCAGTCTGACTTATTATTATCCTAGACTCATCATACTTTCCAAATTTTGAGAAGCTCTTGTTCATGGGTTTTGTTCCCCTAAAGTGGAAGCCCTTCCTACTCTTTTATTCATCTTTCAAGAATCAGAGCAGATGTCTTCTCATCTAAGAATTCTCCCCTAAATTCACAGAATGAACTAGTAGCTTTCTTTTGTCCTCTCATAACAGTCTATTTATGCTTCTGTCCTCCTTGTCAATACATTTGGTTGAAACTGTATCTTTCCTAGTGTTTGACAACCTTTGGCACCACATCCTAGAAAATTTGACAATGAAAGTGTTAGTAACAATATAAAACAATGTTTATAAGACTATAGGAATAATACTACATATGCAACTATGTAAAATAATTGATTTTATTATCTCAATCACAGAACATTAAGGGAGAAATTCTGAAAAGTTAACCAGGTCGATAGCCACTACTTCTATTTTCTCACCAGCCACTCATATTATGCATGGCAATTGTGCTTTCATCCCACTATCTAACTGAAGTGGTTCTTTAGAAAATCACTAATTTTAACCTTCCAACCACATATAAGGATTGCTTTTTAGGTCTTATCCTTCTGGGACTCCTCACTGTGACACTATTGATCACCCTCATCCTGACTTCTTGAAACTGGCTTGGAGTTGGTGACACCCTGAGTGTCATGCTTTTAGAAATCTTAATAAAATAACACTATTTGCATATGACCTTAGAAGGAATTCATTCATGGGAAAAGAAGGCCATGCCACTACAGAGAAGCTATATGGTATTTGATGTGAACCTTCTTAATAGCTCCTTAAGGTCACTAAACTCGCAAAAGTGCTTATTTTGAGTTGATGTGTGCATGCTAGTGTGTGGTATAAGTTGATAAAGGAACTGAATTTCATGTTGATGTGGAATAAAACCAATCACATATACAAAGCCCACAGTTAGAGACATAATGGAATTTGCTGATGACTTAGGGAGGTTTCTAAAATAGCTTAGGGCCTTCAGGGTAAAGTCCAATTTAATTATCATATTATGCAATGCCTCCAATTACTTGATCCTGAGCCACCTTTCAGTCTGACTTATTATTATCCTAGACTCATCATACTTTCCAAATTTTGAGAAGCTCTTGTTCATGGGTTTTGTTCCCCTAAAGTGGAAGCCCTTCCTACTCTTTTATTCATCTTTCAAGAATCAGAGCAGATGTCTTCTCATCTAAGAATTCTCCCCTAAATTCACAGAATGAACTAGTAGCTTTCTTTTGTCCTCTCATAACAGTCTATTTATGCTTCTGTCCTCCTTGTCAATACATTTGGTTGAAACTGTATATTTTTTTCTATTACAATATTATTAATTGGCTATACTCCAATATAAAAAAAGAAGTCCTATGCAAAAGGCCATATACTATATGATCCCATTTACATGAAATGTTCAGAAAGGCAAATCCAAAGAGATAAAGGGTAGATTAGTGCTTGTCTCCAGCTGGAGCAGTGGGGAGAGAGGAATTTGGGAGTGACAGCTAGTATATGTCAGTTTCTTTTGGCAGTGGTGTAAAGGTTCTAAAATTAAATTGTGATGATTGAAAAAATTAAAAAAAAGAAAGTATATGTTTTCATGCTTTACTACTAGCAATACTTGGATACATCTCAACAGAAGATCTGTAGATAGTCTGTCATTTTTGTACCCTAACATCTAGCACAGTCCCTAGTACTTAGGAGAATTTTGTAAATGTTTGTGGCCATTGGATTGCATTACTTTTCTTCAAGCTTCATAACATCTCTAAATCTAGCAAGATATCTGCTCTAAATCTTCCCTTAAGTAATAACAGGATTAATGATATCAAGTCAAAGGTAGGGTTTGCAACAGGCCATCTTAAACTTTTCCATTGCTTATGGTCTGCTATCAGCACTCTTTGCATATGGTAATTGACACATAATTGTATTAATTATATAATCCATCAATGTAGATCCATAACTCTTGTTCCCAAGAGTGTCGTTAAAATCTTGCTGAAATTGGGGCTTCCCTGGTAGCTCAGTGGTAAAGAGTTTGCCTACCAATGCAGAAGACACAGGTTCAGTCCCTGATCCAGGAAGATCCCACATGCTGCGGAGCAACTCAGCCTGAGAGCCACAACTATGGAGCTTGTGCTCTAGAGCTTCAGAGCTGCAACTACTGAAGCCCGTGTGCCCTAGAATCCGAGTTCCACAACAAGAGAAGTCACCACAACAAGAAGCCTGCTCACCTCATCTAGACAGTAGCCCCCACTCTTGCAACTAGTGAAGAACCTGCAGCAGCAGTAAAGACCCAGAATAGCCAAAAATAAATAAATGAATAAATAAATAAATATACATTTCTTAAAAAAAATCTTGCTGAAATTGCATTCATTCAATGTACATGTTATAGTTGTCATATTTCCATAAACATCTCCAATAAAAATTAGATCTGTATGGAATATCTTTGCTGATGACTTTGTAATTTTCTAAGTATTCATTTACTTGAAAATCTGTTCGAGAAGCTAACCAAGGACACATTTAACTCATTGATTAGTAGACAGAAATCTCTTCCTCCTTTTTCTTTGTTAGAAGTGGTAGTATACTTATATAAATCTGGTGTTAAAGCACCTTTCTTTATTCTCAGTAACTCTTTTGATCACTGAGAATAGTTAAACAATATCAAGTTGCAACTGGTCCATCCCAGGATGGATGTACCTTTTCCATCTGAGGATGTAGTTAAAATTGTTCTTACTGTCTTCGCAAATACATGTTTGTACAAACCGGTGGTAAATTTGGGCCTTATCTTTCCAAATACTAATCCTTTAGGCGGGTGCCATCTGCTACACTCATCCTTATTTTCCATGTTTTATATATTATTCTTTTAAAAGTAGCAAGTGAAGGAAAGGGAAGCTTGGTGTGCTGCAGTTCATGGGGTCGCAAAGAGCTGGACACGAGTGAGGAACTGAACTGAACTGATCAGGTCACCATAAAACTTCCCTTGCAAACCACAGCTTCCCTCATTTACCCTTTTATAGAACAATTTGCTGTTTCATAGTCAAAATGATATTTTTGAGAGCTTCTCAATCTTTAGAGTCTAACACTACCTTAATGTAAATTAAGGTCCAACAAGTATCAGTCATAATAACAGAAACTTTTGGAGAACAGCAATAGCTAGAAATTCTAGTCAGAGTAAGCAATTACATAATAGGTCAATTTAAATCTTTTCATGGTTATTACTAAGGAAGAAGCATTACCTCCTAAAAGGCTTAAAGCCAAGAGTCCATTTAGCTCCTGTCAATTTTTTCTTTCATGTCTCTCAGATTTGTCCTTCTTTTTCCATTCCCATAGATGCCTTCATCACCTCATACTTGGACTACTGCCATAGACTAGATGGTTTCCTTGCCTCCATTCCATCCATATTCCAATCCACTTTCCATACTACTGCCAGATTAATCTTCTTAAAACACTTTCATCATGTCACTCTACTGCCTGAGGCCTAGCTCAAATGTTACCTTTATAAAATCTTCCTAACTCCCCTAGTAAGAGTTAGTGGCCTATTCAGTGTTCTCACAGCTCTTTGTGCATACCCTTATTAGTGCACTTATAAGCACATACAATAACTGCTTGTTTAATTACTTTTTTCTTCCATTTGCTAAGAGCTCCTTGAGGGCAGACAAAACTATTGAGTCACCTCTTGGCCCCAACTATCTGGCCCTGGCCCCACCATTTCCATGCCTTCACATGTGTTGTTTCCTCTGTCTACTATATTTCTCCCTCTCATTCTTCCTGCTCAATTCATTTAAAAAATATTTATTGGGTGTCAACTTTGTGCCAGAAACTATTTTAGGCACTTGGTATTTACCAGAGAACAAAACAGAAAAAAAAAGGCCTGCTTTCATGGAGTTTATCTTCTAGTAGGACGAGGTAGACAAAGACAAACATAACAAATATTATTAGGCAATATGAGTTATGCAGAGAATAAAGGTGTATACTAAGGTAGTAGGACTTTTAAACCTGGTGATCAGGGTAGACTTTATTGGAAAAATGGCATTTGGAGAAAAAAAGGAATTGTTCATGAAGATATCTGGTTTAAAGTAGGCCAATGTAAAAGCCTTAAACTGAGGTTGTATCTGTCATATGTGTGTCTGTGCTTAACTAATGCAATAATATATTGGATAACATGAGTTAAAAGAATGCTTCTTTACATCAGGATCTCAAAAATAAATGCCCACAGAAGCTAGGCAAGTAACACAAATATGTATAAGAGACAATAGGGGATTGTGGTGAGAGGGGTGAACTAAAGAATGCTTAATCTGTCCAAAAATCCTAACCACTACTCAGCTGTAGCTAATTACTGCCAGATAGTCTTAATATTACCATATTTGAGAGGAGCCAGAAATGCATATTCTGTAAGAAATCTCCCAATTTGTAAGGCTGACACCTGCATTAGTCCAGGTCCTCTGAAAAGGAGATACCGTGACAGGAATAGATTGTGCAAGTGGTATAGCTGGTGAAATGTGTGAGAGAAAATGGAGATAAGAGTCTGAGAAGTCTAGGAGAGCTGTTGGGTCATGATGTAGGTCTAATCTCTGTGGAAGAGGGTAAATGCAAATCAAAACCACAATCAAATACTACTTCACATCTGTCATAATGTCTATTATTAAAAACCCAACAAATAACAAATGTTGGCAAGGATGTGGAGAAAAGGGAACCCTCTGACACTGTTTCTGGGAATGGAAATTGGTATAGTCACTATGGAAAACAGTATGGAGGTTGTTTAAAAAATTAAAAACAAAGATACCTTATGATCCAGCAATTCCATTCCTAGGCATATACTCTAAAAACCCAAAGCACTAACCTGAAAACATATGTGCATCCCTGTGTTCAATGCAGCATTAATTTTTATAATGATTCTAATCATTATTTGTGACTCTCAAAAACCATTTCCATATGAATCTAATTCATAACCTAGAGCTACACTTCCTAAAATCCTCCTTTCCTTCTTTTCTGGTCCTCACACATCCTGTCACTGCTGCAGAGATGCTGGCTCTTTAAATGCCCCCAAATCTGTCTTCCTCATCTATGGCCTCTGTGGTATTTCCTTTTCCTCCTTTCCACATGTCACACAATGCAGCATTATCTAGAACATCCAAGATATGGAAGCAACCTACGTGTCCACTGATAGAGGAATGGACAAAGAAGATGTGGTATATTTATAGCCTGGAATATCTCAGCCATAAAAAAAGAACGAAATATTGCCATTTTCAATAACACAGATGGGCCTAGAGAGTATTGTGCTGAGAGAAATATGTCAAACAGAGAAACAGAAATACCATATGATTTCAGTCATATGTCAGATCTAAAAAACAAAACAAATGAATACACAAAACAGAAACAGGGTCATAGATACAAAGAACAAACTGGTTGTTGCCAGAGGAGAGGAAAGTAATGGGAGATGAGAGAAACAGGTAAGGGAGATTAAGAGGTACAAACTTCTGGTTACAAAATAAATTAGCCATGTGGGTGCAATGCATACATATGGAATATAGTCAATAACATTATAATATTTTTGTATGGTTATAGATGGTAACTAGACTTATCATGGTGGTAACTTTATAATGTACAGAAATATCAAATCGCTATACTGTGCACCTAGAAGTAATATAGGGTTAGTGGGTTAACTATACTTCAGCTTAAAAAATTGATGGCCTTAGGCTGCCTACTCACACCACACACAAAAATGAAGTCAATAGTAGTCAGTTTTGTATTTAGAAAAGTATTGGTAACAGGGATGTCTTCATAGTTTTCAGAGATTATACATTCTTCATGAATACTTTTTTTTGGGCGGGGGTCGGGTTGGGAAGGGAGGGACCAGGCGGGCCACTTCTATTGGTCTTTCATTTATCTATTTTCATCCATCTTTGCTGTCTGGCCCGTGTGGGCCTCCCATTGCAGTGGCCTCTGTTGTCGCAGAGCACCGGCGCTGGGCGCATGCGCTCCAGAGCTCCGGCTTGGCAATTGGACACATAGGTCCAGCCGCGCCGTGGCACGTGGGATCTTCCCAGGCCAGGGCTCGAACCGGCACCCCTTGAACTGCAAGGCGGTGTCCCTACCCACTGGACCACCAGGGAAGCCCCATGAATACTTTCGTATTGCTGCTTGCATATATGCATTTCCAACTTGAAAAAATAAAGTCAAAATGGATTAGAAGGAAATGTAAGATAAAATTATAAAGCTTTCAGGAGAACATATAGGAGAAAATTTTTATGACCTTGGATTAAACAAAGAGTTCTTAGATCCAACACCAAAAAACATAACTTGTGAAAGAAAAATGATAAATTGAACTTAACCCAAATTAAAAACTTTTGCCTCTTAAAAGACACCATTAAAAAAATGAAGACTATGGAATACTACACAGCTGTAAAAAGAAATGCAGAAGAATCAGTCCTAATGAGGTGGCTGGATCTAGAATCTATCATAAAAAGTGAAGTAAGTCAAAAAGAGAAGGACAAGTACAATATATTAACACATATATATGGAATCTAGTAGGGTGGTAATGATAACACATGCAGTGAAGCAATGGAAAAACAGACATGGACAGTAGACATATGGACATTGTGGGGAATGAACAGTGGATGGGAGGTATAAAGGAAGTAACATGAAAACCTATACTATCATATGTGAAGAAAATAGCTATAGTCATTGTGATATGAGAAAAGGGGATCCTGCAGGGGTGCTGTGCGATGGCCAGGAGGGGTGGGATGGGGGGGATATACATATTACTAATCTGGGAACATACATATCTGTAAACAACAAAACTCTGTAAAAGTTAAAAGCAAAATAAAATTTAAAAAAAGAAATGAGGACTAAAAAATGTTTAAGATTTGAAAAAATAAGTCAGATTAGAAATAATATTTTAAAATCATATACATGACAAAGGACTTTAGTCCTAAATATATAAAATAATTCTTACAATTCAATAATAGGAAGGGAAATAACCTATTTGAAGAAATGGGCAGAATATTTATTTTATTTTTTATTTATTTATCTTTTGGGGGGTGGGGTTGGGAGGCAGGGGGACGGGCGGGCCACTTCTATTGGTCTTTCATTTATCTATTTTCATCCGTCTTTGTTCTTTTTGGCTCTTGTGGGCCTCCCATCGTGGTGGCCTCTGTTGTCACAGAACGCCGGCTCTGGGCGCATGCGCCCCAGAGCTCCGACTCGGTAATTGGATACATCGGTCCAGCCGCTCCGCGGCACGTGGGATCTTCCCAGGCCAGGGATCGAACTGGTGCCCCTTGCACTGCAAGGCGGTGTCCTTACCCACTGGACCACCAGGGAAGCCCAGAAATGGGCAAAATATTTAATAGACATTTCTCCAAAGAACATATACAAACGGACAAGATACAAATGAAAAGATGTTCAATATCATTACCATTAGGGAAATGCACATCAAATCTAAAATAAGGTATTATTTTATATTTACAAGAGCAGCTATAAATTTTGTAAGAGAAAAAATAAAATATTGGTGAGGATGTAGAAAAATTAGAACTTTTATACAGTGCTGTTGGTGTATATAAATGTAATCAATGTGAAATGATAGATTAGTGATTGCCAGGAGCAGAAGTGATAACAAAGACCAAGTGCACATGGGCAAGAGAGAGATGCCACTGAGGTGATAGAAATATCTAATGCCGAATTATAGTGATGGTTGCCCCACTCGATAAATTTACTGAAAATCCTTGAATGTCCACATAAAATGAGTCCGATTTATGGTATGTAAATTACATCTCAATACAAAATTTTAAAAACACTTTGGGAAGTAGATAAAACAGAAAGTTCATGTCTTTGACAATTTATTAGGGGTCCTCCAGGGCTCATTAAGGCTGTTGCATGTTGTGTTGTTGTTTCCGTGGTTATAGTAGGAGTGGGGATTTTCGCATGAGGGCTGAGAGTCAAGCAAGGACTTGGGTCTTTTAAAGCAAGGTTTTTTAGTTAACAGGAAAAGAGAAAGAGTGTTGCTGGGTTGAAATTCTGAGTAACAGTAGGGGAAAGAGAAGTGGGTGGGTTTAAAAAAATCTTCAGGATGCAGAAGTGGCAAGATTTTGCACTGATTAGATCCCGGGAATGGGGAAGAGTGAGGATGCCTCCGACTTAGCATGTTTCAAGTTGAATTCCTGTTGTCCTCTCAGACTTACTGTTCTCCTGTGCTGCTAATCTCAGAGAGTGGATCAGCATGCTGGCACAGAGTAAGCATTCATTGATTGTCTTTGGAGTGAAAGTATGAATGAACAGAGTGAAAATATGGCCAAAGCATCCACCAGGTCCTGCCAAACAGCCAGTCCTACACTCACCCACAAGGTCAACTCAGCAGATGTCTATCAGAAATTCCCTGTCACCCTATCGACCATCTGGAAAACCGTCAGGTCCCATGCCCTAAAGAACACTGACATTCCTACTGTAGCCACTCTTTGCTTAAACCCTGCGGGTGTGGCAGAGACCACGTTTTGCCCAAAGCCTGTCAATTGTCCTGTAAATTCTTTACACATCGGCAATGGCAGGTGCACATACAGCCCGTATGAGCGCGGGGGACATACGGAGTCGTAGACACAGGGTCGCATGGTGCCCCACTGGTGGATCTATGCCCACTTTGGCTCCAAGCAGAAAGAGGCTCTTCTCATCAGAAGGGGTTTATTAATCCAGGGCCTGCCTCCCCCTGCCTCCACCTCATCCTGGCAGGCAGAAAACAGCTGCCAGAAGCACCGCAGAGAGTGGTCAGGCTGGCTACTTTACTGCTGCTGCCAGGGCGGACAAGCAGAGATACAGAACTACTCGTGGTTCCTCACACAGACACCAAAATCAGGAAGTGATCCCTCCCACCCCACCCTTCCCAGGAACAGAGAATGAGGTGGAACACGCAAGATACCCCTAGACTCAACCAACCTTGTGAACATTCCCTTCATCATACTGGTTATGAGATAACGTATAACATCTTTTTTAAAGTATTTCGATAAATAAACACATTTACTGTGAATATTACAGTCCTTAAAAAAAATGATTACAGTGCTTTGCATAATATATGGTTGTCATTACCATTATCACCAGTACCTTAATGAGGAAGAATTAAATGTCCTTACACAGTGTTTCCAATTCTTTGCCTTTATAGTTAATGTAAAATAAAATGTAATTTTTATTACAGTTTTTCCTGAAAGGGCAATACCAAGCTAAGAGGCAACTCTAAAAGACAGCTCTATGGGAATTAAAAACAGAAGTATTTCCTACATATGAGAGCTCAGGTCTGACTTTCAGCAATTGAGTATACAGTTAAGTCAACCAAATCTTTAGGATTAGACTTTTACCAGGCAGTGTACAATGCTCATTCAACCCAGAAGGTTTTGGACAATGATTTGTCATCCGGTTAAAATCTTTAATGGTAAACCATTCAGAGGAGCATTCTTTGGAGTTAACATTCAACTAAGGCACTGAATTAATGTTGTTTCCAGTTTTCAGGACAGTCAGTAAAGTAAGCCTCACTAGGCTTTTCAGAATTATTTTCAGAACAGAGAGAGCTTCCTTGCTTAGCTTCCCCAATGCCCAGCCCTGCTTCTTGCTAGGTTTCCTGCTCAGGAGGGGCAGAGAAAGTGTAAAATCTGGACAGAAAACATTAGCAAGAAAGAAAGTCAGTGCTGCAAGGTCCTCAGACACCTGAGTTCCAGCTTCCACTGCACTGCACAGCAAACCTAAGCATGGAGAGGGTAGGGACTCTTTGTAAGCTAGAGGCAGTCAAGGAGGAGGCCCAGGGCGGGGAAGTCTGATCGAGTCTGAGACTATGTACTCTGGGCATTAGTCCCAAAAGGAGGTTGCTCCAGCTTTCCAAGCTCTTCCCAAGCATGGGCCCATCAGATCCTGTGCTGATCTCCAGGCTCTGTGTCGTGTAACTGGCACAAACTCTGACGAGAGCCCTGCGGCAAGGCACAAGCGGCCTTCTCCTCTGCCAGGGTTAAGGTAAGTACCACTGCCTCGAGGCCAAGAAGCCAGGGTGGCAGCAGCCGCTCTCTCACTTTTCCAGGCCTGAAAGCCAGCGCCTGGGCAAACTCGCTCATCGAACCCACCCATCGAACACCCCTTCCCTGTTTCAAGGGGCGGACCCACCTGTGCCGGAGGTCGCGACTCCCAATTCAGCAAAGTGGACGAATCGCACGCAAGGAGAGCCTCGGAAGGCAGCCCTGCGCCCGCCCTTTGCTTTTTGCCCTAAATCTATCGGCCCCGCGCTCCCCTCCCCCAGCGCATTCGGGCTCAACTCCAAGCCTGGAGGCCCCGCCCCGCTCCTTCCGGCCATGCAGGGTGGGGGCCTCGCGCCTGGGACCTAGCAGGCCTGCCGGGTTTGCTGGCGCCTCTGATCCCGCAGGATTATGATGGGTCGCTGTGGTTGATTCCTAGCAGATTTGGAATCACAGGCGCAGAAAGGAAAATAGATGGACCTATAAAACTATTTGTGTAAAACCCAGGTCGCCTTGCTTGCCTTTTCAAGACTTCACCTTGTACACTGCTTTTTATGGTGGTTTATTGAGGTTTCACTGGAACTTATATTCTTCCAATATACTCCACCACGTTCTTGAACTTATGTGAACATACCACTCACTGCTGGACTCCCACCAATTTAGTTGAGCACTTTGAATCCAAGGTCCAGGTGTAGTGTGTTAAGTACAGTGAGCACTAGAATGTAACTAACCATTAGGAACACACATCTTCTGCAGGTAAAAACGGAAGAACAGTACCTATTACAAAGAAGGACAAATTAAGTTCACTGAAATAGTATGTGCAATGGAAATTCAGAGCCAACAGCTAAAATTGAGAGTAGCAACTGTAATGTATAGACATTGAAAATGAGAAACAGAGCAGTACTGTAGTTATTGAACATGAAAATTGTTAGTCAAAAGGGTAATAAAAAAGGAAAAGGTTTGTAGAAGTCAGGACCAACAACAACAAAAAAAAACCCTTTATACTTTTACCTGGAATTCTTTCTGTCAGATGCTTTATTCCTACTTGTCTATTTTGAAAATTACTGCTTGTTATTTTTGACTCAATTTAGATATTACCTCCTCTACGAATCCTTTCTTTTCTTTCCTAGATAAATTTATATTCTCCTTTTTCATGAGTCCAATGTGACCAATGGCCTCAAGCACAGACCTCAAGCATACCATTTATCATTTTGGATTATAATTTCTACCCAGAAGCAGATAACTTCTTGAGAGCTGGGAATTCACATTTTTCAAATTTATTTTCTGAGTCCCTAGCACAAAACCTAACAAATATTCTTTTTAGTGAATATTTATTGAGACTTGTCTAGATCCAGTGAGTATAAAGGAAAAAGGCTAGGATGTGAGTTAACATATAGAGGAATAACTTAATAAGGTGGAATGCTAGACTCAGACTGGTATTTACTCATGCAGCAAACATTAATGAGTGTCAACCAAACACCAGGTGCAGTATTAACTACTGAGTGTAGGATGGTAAACAAAAACTGGATAGAGTTCATGGCCTTCTGCAGTTTAAAGAGCAAATAGGAATTAGCTGGGCAAACAGGAAAAAGAACATTCCTGATGGAAAGAACAGTATGACCAAAGGTCCTGTAATAGGAAAGAGCATGATGGTAGCAATTAGAGTGACAAGATCAATGAAGGTAAGTTGAAGTCAATGGATAGAAAGTACCCAGAAAGAGGCAAGAGGTTGATAGATAAAGCCTGTTTAAAAGTTGGGGGAAAAGCCAGTTGCCTTAATAACTCATATTTATTAAATTTGCACTATGGGCCAAATGCTGAGCTAAATGCTTATAACATATAAGATAGATGATATTATTGTCCCTGCTTTAAAGAAGGACAAATTAAGTCACTGTAGTATAATTCAGAACAGCTAAAATTGAAGTAGCAACTGTAATGTATAGACATTGAAAATGAGAAACAGAGCAGTACTGTAGTTATTGAACATGAAAATTGTTAGTCAAAAGGGTAATAAAAAAGGAAAAGGTTTGTAGAAGTCAGGACCAACAACAACAAAAAAAAACCCTTTATACTTTTACCTGGAATTCTTTCTGTCAGATGCTTTATTCCTACTTGTCTATTTTGAAAATTACTGCTTGTTATTTTTGACTCAATTTAGATATTACCTCCTCTACGAATCCTTTCTTTTCTTTCCTAGATAAATTTATATTCTCCTTTTTCATGAGTCCAATGTGACCAATGGCCTCAAGCACAGACCTCAAGCATACCATTTATCATTTTGGATTATAATTTCTACCCAGAAGCAGATAACTTCTTGAGAGCTGGGAATTCACATTTTTCAAATTTATTTTCTGAGTCCCTAGCACAAAACCTAACAAATATTCTTTTTAGTGAATATTTATTGAGACTTGTCTAGATCCAGTGAGTATAAAGGAAAAAGGCTAGGATGTGAGTTAACATATAGAGGAATAACTTAATAAGGTGGAATGCTAGACTCAGACTGGTATTTACTCATGCAGCAAACATTAATGAGTGTCAACCAAACACCAGGTGCAGTATTAACTACTGAGTGTAGGATGGTAAACAAAAACTGGATAGAGTTCATGGCCTTCTGCAGTTTAAAGAGCAAATAGGAATTAGCTGGGCAAACAGGAAAAAGAACATTCCTGATGGAAAGAACAGTATGACCAAAGGTCCTGTAATAGGAAAGAGCATGATGGTAGCAATTAGAGTGACAAGATCAATGAAGGTAAGTTGAAGTCAATGGATAGAAAGTACCCAGAAAGAGGCAAGAGGTTGATAGATAAAGCCTGTTTAAAAGTTGGGGGAAAAGAAGCCAGTTGCCTTAATAACTCATATTTATTAAATTTGCACTATGGGCCAAATGCTGAGCTAAATGCTTATAACATATAAGATAGATGATATTATTGTCCCTGCTTTAAGGATAAGGACTCTGGGGCTCAGAGAAGTTAAGCATTTTCACCAGGATCACACAGTAGCTAAGTGTCAAGGCTGACATTGAAACATAGGTAATCTGGCTCCAGATCTGAGGCAAGAACTGCAATAAAAGCACAAGTGAAAACTACAAGGAACCCTTTTACAAAATATGTTCAATGGTCCCAGATATTTGGCAACTGTGAGAAACAATACTAAGAACTTCAGGAAACAATATTGTAGACCCAAATAATAATGCTCAAGAAATAAGACTTTGGCACAAACATTGGTTGATATTGGCAATTGGTAGGTGATGCCATTAAGCAGCAATGATCTTAACATTAGGCATCAGCAGCATGCCAGAGCATAGAAAATAATTGCCACAAGTACTCTTTTCTGGAGCACATATGAGATCTTGGGCAAAGGACTTTGATTCTCTAACCCTCAATTTCTTAATTCACAAGTGAGCATAATAATAGTTTCCATATTACAAGTTTGTGATGATGAAATGAGACAATATGTGTAAGGTACCTGGCCATATCTGACACACAGCAAATGCTCTATGAGTACTAACTGCTTTATAGTGATGTAATTTTGTGACTGGAGGAGGGGAGCCATGACCAACCAAGAAAGATGTGATTCAGGTACAATTTGAGGATGGTTTTATGACATGTCGGATAAATATCGAATAGTTAGTGAAATAAAAATTTATTTCCTTCTCTTTTCATCAATTAAATCATTCCCCTTCACCTGCCGACCACTGATTTTTAGTTAGCCCTTATGATTATGGAGCTTTGCAGGTACGAGTAGTAAAGAATTCACCAGCCAATGCAGGAAATGTAACAGACACAGGTTTAATTGAAGTCAATGGATAGAAGTACCCAGAAAGAGGCAAGAGGTTGATAGATAAAGCCTGTTTAAAAGTTGGGGGAAAAGAAGCCAGTTGCCTTAATAACTCATATTTATTAAATTTGCACTATGGGCCAAATGCTGAGCTAAATGCTTATAACATATAAGATAGATGATATTATTGTCCCTGCTTTAAGGATAAGGACTCTGGGGCTCAGAGAAGTTAAGCATTTTCACCAGGATCACACAGTAGCTAAGTGTCAAGGCTGACATTGAAACATAGGTAATCTGGCTCCAGATCTGAGGCAAGAACTGCAATAAAAGCACAAGTGAAAACTACAAGGAACCCTTTTACAAAATATGTTCAATGGTCCCAGATATTTGGCAACTGTGAGAAACAATACTAAGAACTTCAGGAAACAATATTGTAGACCCAAATAATAATGCTCAAGAAATAAGACTTTGGCACAAACATTGGTTGATATTGGCAATTGGTAGGTGATGCCATTAAGCAGCAATGATCTTAACATTAGGCATCAGCAGCATGCCAGAGCATAGAAAATAATTGCCACAAGTACTCTTTTCTGGAGCACATATGAGATCTTGGGCAAAGGACTTTGATTCTCTAACCCTCAATTTCTTAATTCACAAGTGAGCATAATAATAGTTTCCATATTACAAGTTTGTGATGATGAAATGAGACAATATGTGTAAGGTACCTGGCCATATCTGACACACAGCAAATGCTCTATGAGTACTAACTGCTTTATAGTGATGTAATTTTGTGACTGGAGGAGGGGAGCCATGACCAACCAAGAAAGATGTGATTCAGGTACAATTTGAGGATGGTTTTATGACATGTCGGATAAATATCGAATAGTTAGTGAAATAAAAATTTATTTCCTTCTCTTTTCATCAATTAAATCATTCCCCTTCACCTGCCGACCACTGATTTTTAGTTAGCCCTTATGATTATGGAGCTTTGCAGGTACACGAGTAGTAAAGAATTCACCAGCCAATGCAGGAAATGTAACAGACACAGGTTTTATCCCTGGGTCAGGAAGATCCCATGGAGGATGAAATGGCAACTCACTCCAGTATTTTTGCCTGAAAAATTCCATGGAGAGAGGAACCTGGTAGGCTATAGTCCATGAGATTGCAGAGAGCTGGACATGACTGAACACAGTGTGTGTTAGTTATGGTTCTGTTATAATTGCTTACTTGTTGGTTTCTCTTATGATTTGTGTGTGTTCATGTGAAGCAGCTAACATAGTGTCTAGGACAGAGTGGAAACTTAAAGAACATTTGTTGATTGAGCGAGTTGATGTCTGAGTAATAAGCAATAGGTGTAAATGTGCTACAAAATAAAAGGGGAAACCAATGATGATATCTGGGTCATTTTATGTTTTGACCACCCTAGCTTTCCTTCCTTTATGTTGTTAGAACTCACCAGGCTTGTTCCTTCTCTGACTCCAAAAATATAATCTGCTCATCTATTTGTCTCCACTTGTACTGCTAATATTTGAGGCCAAGTGTTGGCAATTTTAATCAAAGGGTCAGATAGTAAATATTTTAGGCTTTGTGGGGTACTTGCAGTCTCGATCTGCCATTACTCAAATTGAAATAGGTGAATAGGCAGACTTGGTAAGGAGGCCAGAGGTTTCCGAGGAGGAAGAGGAGGGGGAGCAAACATTTTTAGCCAAGGTGCCTTCACCTTGATTGCCACACCTATGACAATAAACCATTTTGCCTAAGACTTTCTTTAAGCCCAGAGCTAATGTTTATAACAACTATCTATCTTGCTGGAGGACATGTTTCTCCTTCTTAGCTTGTACTTATGTTGTCTAAAGATGTATGTCGTGGATATGGGTCTGGTAAGACCTTTATCACCTTAAAATATTCTTTTGATCTCTTGTTAATAACCAACTAGGAAAGTTGCAAAACACCTCATCTAAACTAGCTTCTGGGGGTACTCTTTTAGCTCCCTTCCAGTTCCTTAGCTGGAAGCTTTCTCTATCCATTTTTTCTTTAATAAACCTTTTCCTTCACGAAGCTCTGAGTGACCAAAGCCAAGTCTTTTTGATCCCAATGTGAATTCTTCTCCTTTGGAGATCAAGAATATGACACCATTCACGGTAACCTATCCACTGTTATCTATCAAAGTCCACATTCACTGAGAAAATGCAGTCACAGGTAATATTTAGATGATGAGTGTGGACATGTTCCAATTAAACTTTATTTATGAAAATAGACAGGAGTCAGAATTAGGACTGTAAGCTCTAATTTGACAGTAGTGCATCCCAGGTGGCACAGTGCTAAGAATCCACCTGCAGTGCAGGAAACACAGGAGGTGAGCGGTCAATCCCCGGATCAGGAAGATTCCCTGGAGGAGGAAGTGGCAACCCATTCTAGTATTCTTTCCTGGGAAATCTCATGGACAGAGGAGCCTGGTAGGCTATAGTCCATGAGGTCCCACAGAATCAGACATGACTTAGTGACTGAACATACACACACGTGTTAGACATAATTACCACAATTTCTTGTGTGGGCTATTGTATAAGAATGCTGTGTGGGAGCCATCATCTTTGGCCAACATGTACATCTTGGTTTTATCAGCATTTCAGTGAAGCATTCACGCTTTCTAATGCTGTTCATAACCTTAAGAGTTTCTGAAAAGTGATTCAAAGCATATATTGTAATTTTGAATTTTTATTAATCAAAATGGTATCTAAAAGAATCAACCACTAGTGATCTTTGAAAATTAAAAAATGAAGAAAAGAAAGAAAGAAAATGAAGATTCATAATAAAAGTAAATTTTATTATGTAACTAAAAATGACTATAGCCAGAAAATAAGTATTCTGTACACAGTAGAATGTTGAATTTGGTTGATGCTTTGGTCTATGACAATAATTCTACTATATATACTCTATACAGAAAGAAATGAATACTAAAAACTTTTAGAAGAAATTATTTAGGCCATACAAAATTTCCCTCACCTACTGATAGATAAAAATTGGTTAAAAGCTGAAAAGCATATTAATTTTATGTATGAAGATATGAACAGGATATGGACATTTCTGACTCTCAACAGGAATATGATTCAGCACAAACTTAGTAGCCTGTATAGTAAATTTTGTACTGAAAAGGCATTTTAGTAGTTTAAAGGGACAAAAACCTACCTGAGGGCTTCCCTGGTGGCCCAGTGGGTAAAGAGTCTGCCTTGCAGTGGAAGGGGAACCGGTTTGATCCCTGGCCCGGGAAGATCCCACGTGCCGAGGAATGGTGGGCTGGTGTGTCCATTTATGAACCAGTGCTCTGGAGTGCGTGCACCCAGAGCCAGTGCTCTGCAACAAGAGAGGCCACTGTGATGGGAGGCCCACACATGCCAAAGAATAAAGATGAATGAAAAATAAATGATGACTTAGAGGCAAAAAATAAAATAAAATAGAAAAAAGACCTACCTGAAGCTAACTTAAGTGAAAGAAATTTATGAAAAGATAATGGGTGTCTTGCAAAATTGTAGGAGTAGAGCATTCAGAACTTGGAAAGGATAAGGTACAGTTAGGCCTCGATGATCAAAACCAAGGGTTCAAACATTCAGATTCTCATTCTTTAACTGTTCTTCCTCATACATTTATTTGTGTACTCTTTCTCTCTCTCTCTCTCTCTCTCTCTCTTTCCATTCCTCTCTCCCCCTTCAGCCAAAGTTCCTTTTGTTTCTCAAGTCCATGCAACAAGAAATATGGTTACTGACACCTCCTTAAATTTTCATCTTACAGTTTCAACCACTGGTTGGATCATCAGGGTGATGGTAGCCTCATAGAATGAGTTAGGGAGTGTTACTCCCTTTGCAAATTTTTGGAAGAGTTTCAGAAGTCTTCTCTAAATGTCTGATAGAGTTCACCTGTGAAATCATATGGTCCTGGACTTTTGTTTGTTGAATATTTTTTAATCACTGCCTTAATTTCATTACTTGTGATTGGTTTATTCATACTTTCTATTTCTTCCTGGTTCAGTCTTGGGAGATTGTACCTTTCTAAGAATTTGTCCATTTCTTCCAGGTTGTCTATTTTGCTGGCATATAATTTTTTGTAGTGGTCTCATCATCCTTTGTATTTCTGCAGTGTCAGTTTTGACTTCTTTTTCATTTCTAATTAGATTGATTAGAGCCATCTCCCTTTTTTTCCTGATGAGTCTGACAGTTTGTTGTAATAGTTTCCCTACGTATGCACCTAGCACAATTGGCTATATAGTACTGTAATAGGTTTGTAATACTTTTCACACAAATAATACATTATTTCATTCTTTTTTTAAGCACTGAGTAGTATTCCATTGTCTATGTGGAAAACGTACATATCTTCTTTACCCATTCATCTGTAGATGGGAGAATGTCCCTGTTCTTGAGAAATACACATTGAAGTATTTAAGGGGAAAAGGGACACAAGATCTGCGACTTACTCTCAAATGGTTTAGAAACTAATAATAACAAAAATAATTAAATGTATACACATACAAACATAGCTTTGTAAATGTAAGTATATACATAAATATGTATACATATTTACATAGAGAGGAAGACAGAGAGGGATAAAGTAATAAAGTGTTCGCAAAATGCTAAAAGTTAGTAAATTTGAGTGAAAGATGTAGCCAAGACTTTCATACTATTTTGTTTTCTAAATAAAATTTACCTGTAAATTATTTCAAAGTAAAAAAGTTAAAATTAAATATAACAAAGGAAAAAGTATTATATGAAGGTATTAATATAAAATAATGGTTCTTGAAGTGTGATACTGGACCACTAGGTCCATGTAACTTAGAAAGTTGCTAGTAATACAAATTCTCCTATTCTACCTCAGACCTGTTGAATCAGAATTCTGGTGTTGATATTCAGCAATCTGTGTTGTAATAGATCTCCAGAGAATTCTGATATATAGTAAAGTATGAAAACCACTGGAATAAAGATATCATTAGAATAAACATGAAACCTTTCTAAATAGCAAAAGATATACCAAAAAGTACAGTGAAAGAATTTATGTGCATAATACATACTCACATACAAACATGTATTCATATGACAAAATTGAGACCCCATTCCCAAAGTTACTATTTATAATAGCAACAAAAATTACAAGTTATAGGAAAATACATCCTACAAAAGATATAATGCTTTTAGAAAGAGAATTATGAAACTTAAATTAAAAAAAAATTTTTAAAAACCTAAGTGAATATGAAGTTATACTATGTTCATGAGGGAAGATTAATTGCCATAAACTTAGGTATTTTTTCAAATTACTGTATACACTAAGTGAAAATATAATCAAGATATTCATAGAATTTTATGCTTAAAAAACTTTTCACACAAATAATACATTATTTCATTCTTTTTTTAAGCACTGAGTAGTATTCCATTGTCTATGTGGAAAACGTACATATCTTCTTTACCCATTCATCTGTAGATGGGAGAATGTCCCTGTTCTTGAGAAATACACATTGAAGTATTTAAGGGGAAAAGGGACACAAGATCTGCGACTTACTCTCAAATGGTTTAGAAACTAATAATAACAAAAATAATTAAATGTATACACATACAAACATAGCTTTGTAAATGTAAGTATATACATAAATATGTATACATATTTACATAGAGAGGAAGACAGAGAGGGATAAAGTAATAAAGTGTTCGCAAAATGCTAAAAGTTAGTAAATTTGAGTGAAAGATGTAGCCAAGACTTTCATACTATTTTGTTTTCTAAATAAAATTTACCTGTAAATTATTTCAAAGTAAAAAAGTTAAAATTAAATATAACAAAGGAAAAAGTATTATATGAAGGTATTAATATAAAATAATGGTTCTTGAAGTGTGATACTGGACCACTAGGTCCATGTAACTTAGAAAGTTGCTAGTAATACAAATTCTCCTATTCTACCTCAGACCTGTTGAATCAGAATTCTGGTGTTGATATTCAGCAATCTGTGTTGTAATAGATCTCCAGAGAATTCTGATATATAGTAAAGTATGAAAACCACTGGAATAAAGATATCATTAGAATAAAAATGAAACCTTTCTAAATAGCAAAAGATATACCAAAAAGTACAGTGAAAGAATTTATGTGCATAATACATACTCACATACAAACATGTATTCATATGACAAAATTGAGACCCCATTCCCAAAGTTACTATTTATAATAGCAACAAAAATTACAAGTTATAGGAAAATACATCCTACAAAAGATATAATGCTTTTAGAAAGAGAATTATGAAACTTAAATTAAAAAAAATTTTAAAGACCTAAGTGAATATGAAGTTATACTATGTTCATGAGGGGAAGATTAATTGCCATAAACTTAGGTATTTTTTTCAAATTACTGTATACACTAAGTGAAAATATAATCAAGATATTCATAGAATTTTATGCTTACAAAACTTGACATGTTGATACTAAAAATCATATTATAAATCATGTGGAAGAGAAAATAAATAAAAATGGTCATGGAACTTTTGAAGAATAAGTATAAAAAACTCATACTAGTAGATAGCAGAATTTACTACAGATCCATACTAGCAAAATAGTATAGTAATAAGTCACACATGAATAGACAAATAACTGATGGAGAAAATAATACACAAAAATAGGACCATGTATAAATGCAGGCATTATATGACACATAGAGAACAATAAGTTGGTAAAATAATGAAATTTTCAATAAGTGGCATTAGGATAATTGACTCTTCTTATGGAAGCAGATAAATTTAGATTGATACCTCACACCATTCAGAGACTCCTAACAATTTAATTTCTGAGTTAAATCCTAAGAAAAAGTCTCTCTCTATATATATAGAGAGAGAGAGCAGGAAATTCAGCTACACAGTATGTACTGTATGAGGTTTATAACACTTCGCACAGAAATAATACAGAAAAAGTAAACAAACACAAAAATAAAGAAAACATTTTGATCTTCCAGTACAATGCCTTGGAAAGTATCCTAGTGCAGTACAACACTTGCATCCAGGAGCTGGCATCCAGTTAACAGACAAGAAGACTGGAGGGGGGCAAGGAGGAGGGAGATGGTAGCGCTGAAGGCTCATCAGCAATAGGAGATGGTGGGCAAGGTACAATTTCACTCACGCCTGATATAGATGACACATGCTCTGGCTTCTTGCTGGATTCAATTCTATCCACTCTCTTGAAAAAACAACCCATTGATGTCTGAATAGTACCTCTTTGTTTCTCATCGTAGATGACACTGTAGCACTAGATTGCATTCTGAACACCTGAGGCAACCTTCATATCCCATTCTAGGTTCAGGTCCTGTGCTTCAAAACCTAACAGTGCCTTCTCAAATAAAGAAAATCCTGTTGCCATTTCCTGTGTCATAAATCTTGTTAGTTTTTCAGTTACTTCTTCCTCTTGTCTGTCTGTCCTTTTTCTGGGCCACCAATTCTAATAAGTTGAAAGGAAGTGTAAGGCTTCTGGCAAGAAAATAAGGGAACTCCTATCTGATGACTTTCGTTACCCCAATAAAGGACTAAGTAAATTTGTCTGCTTGGAGGATGGTGGTGATGGTGGTATGTATGTGTTAGTTCTGTTCATCAAGAGATACCATTAGTAGAAGGAAAAGAAAATCTGCAGAGTAGAAGATAATTATAATACAGATATATGACAAAGAGTTGATGTTCAGAATATATGGACTCTTACAAATCAGCTAAAAAAGATAATAGCCCAATTAAAATGTGCAAAAGCCCTGATCAGACACTTATCAAAAAGAAGATACCCAAATGTATCAGTAAGCATATAAAAAAGATGCTTAACATAATCACCCATCAAGAAATGCACATTAAACAAGTAAACAATGTGTCTGTTGCTCATCCACCAGAATGGCTTAAACAGTAGATAATATCAAGTGTTAACAAAGTTCTTGAACAGTTGGAATCTTATACATTGCTGGTGAGAGTATAAACTGAAATAACTTCTTTGAAAAGTTGACAATATCTACTAAAGCTGCGGGCTTCCCTGGTGACTCAGTGGTAAAGAATCTGCCTGCAATGCAAGAGACATAGGTTCGATCCCTGCATCGGGAAGACCCCTGGAGGAGGATATGGCATCTCACTTCAGTATTCTTGCCAGGGAAATCCCACAGATAGGGGAGCCTGGTGGCCTACAGTCCTTGGGGTTGCAAAGAGCCAGACACGACTGAAGCATGCACTAAAACTGAAAGTATGAATAAATACCTAGTAATAAATACACTCCTAAATACAAGTCCAATAGAAAGAAATTGTGGGCTTCTCTGGTGGTCCACTGTTTAAGAGTCTTCCTTGCAATGCATGGGACACCAGTTCAGTCTCTGACCTGGTAGGCTGCCACGTGCTGTGGAACAACTAAGTGCACGCACCACAACTACTGAGCCAGTGCTCTAGAGCCCATGCTCTGCAATGAGGGAAGCCACTGCAATGAGAAGCCTGTGCACTGCAACTAGAGAGGAGCCCATGTACAGCAACCAAGACCCAGCACAGTCAAAAATAAATAAATATTTTAAAAAAAGAAAAAAGAAATTGTGCGTGTTTACCCATAGACATGTACATGACTGATCAGAAAAGCATCATTTTTAACAGTCTCAAACTGGAAACAACCCCAAAGTCCATCAATAGTACAATGAATAAAACTTATTTGAATACCACTACCTAGTGGTTAAGCAGTAAAGAATTCGCCTGCAATGCAGGAGCCTCAGGGGCCACAGGTTTGATCCCTGGGTTGGGAAGATCCCCTGGAGGAGGAAATGGCAACCCACTCCAGTAGTCTCGCCTGGAAAATCCCATGGACAGAGGAGCCTTGTGAGCTGCAGTCCCTGGGATCGCAAAGAGTTGGAGACAATTGAAGCGACTGAGCATAGCACACAAGCTACTGACACACATGAGTGGGTCTCAAAAATAGTTTACTGAGGTCGGTTCTCCCTTAAGTTAGTCTGCTGTTCTAGCAGCAACTCTCCCATTCTAATAAACTTTACTTTCCTCTCAAAAAAAAAAAAAAGTTGACTGAGCAAAAGAGTCAGACACAAAAGAGTACATACTGTTTTATTCCATTTATGTCAATTTTTGAAAAGGCAAATCTAGTCTATAATGGACTTTCCAGGTAGCTCAGTGGTGAAGAATTTGCCTGCCAAGCATAAGACACTGGTTTGATCCCTGGATCAGGAAGATCTCCTGGAGAAGGAAATGACAACCCACTCCAGTATTCTTGCCTTGAGAATCACATCGACAGAAGAGCCTAGTGGGCTACAGTTCATGGGGTCACGTGAAGAGTTGGACTTGACTTAATGACTAAATGAAAACAATAAAATTTATAATAATAAGAACTCTGAATAGGGGAATTCCTCCTGGGAAGGGAGAAATGGAATACACTGTTTAAGAGTCTTCCTTGCAATGCATGGGACACCAGTTCAGTCTCTGACCTGGTAGGCTGCCACGTGCTGTGGAACAACTAAGTGCACGCACCACAACTACTGAGCCAGTGCTCTAGAGCCCATGCTCTGCAATGAGGGAAGCCACTGCAATGAGAAGCCTGTGCACTGCAACTAGAGAGGAGCCCATGTACAGCAACCAAGACCCAGCACAGTCAAAAATAAATAAATATTTTAAAAAAAGAAAAAAGAAATTGTGCGTGTTTACCCATAGACATGTACATGACTGATCAGAAAAGCATCATTTTTAACAGTCTCAAACTGGAAACAACCCCAAAGTCCATCAATAGTACAATGAATAAAACTTATTTGAATACCACTACCTAGTGGTTAAGCAGTAAAGAATTCGCCTGCAATGCAGGAGCCTCAGGGGCCACAGGTTTGATCCCTGGGTTGGGAAGATCCCCTGGAGGAGGAAATGGCAACCCACTCCAGTAGTCTCGCCTGGAAAATCCCATGGACAGAGGAGCCTTGTGAGCTGCAGTCCCTGGGATCGCAAAGAGTTGGAGACAATTGAAGCGACTGAGCATAGCACACAAGCTACTGACACACATGAGTGGGTCTCAAAAATAGTTTACTGAGGTCGGTTCTCCCTTAAGTTAGTCTGCTGTTCTAGCAGCAACTCTCCCATTCTAATAAACTTTACTTTCCTCTCAAAAAAAAAAAAAAAGTTGACTGAGCAAAAGAGTCAGACACAAAAGAGTACATACTGTTTTATTCCATTTATGTCAATTTTTGAAAAGGCAAATCTAGTCTATAATGGACTTTCCAGGTAGCTCAGTGGTGAAGAATTTGCCTGCCAAGCATAAGACACTGGTTTGATCCCTGGATCAGGAAGATCTCCTGGAGAAGGAAATGACAACCCACTCCAGTATTCTTGCCTTGAGAATCACATCGACAGAAGAGCCTAGTGGGCTACAGTTCATGGGGTCACGTGAAGAGTTGGACTTGACTTAATGACTAAATGAAAACAATAAAATTTATAATAATAAGAACTCTGAATAGGGGAATTCCTCCTGGGAAGGGAGAAATGGAATACAGAACCAGAAAGGACCAGATGAACTTTCTTGAATGATATATGTGTTCTATATCTTTATTTGTATAAGAGTTACATATATATATATATATACATACATATGTATAATTCTATTTAGTAGTATGCTTGAGATTGTTGCTTTTCATGTATTTCATGAATGTTTTATCCTAATAAAAAGTTTCAAGTTCCTATGGTAATTCTTATAGTACATCCTCCTCTCTCCTTTCTCTTCAATGTCTTCTTTTATTAAAAAAATTATATTGTCAGTTGATTGTTTATTTATTTATTTTTGGCTGCACTGGGTCTTTGCTGCTGCGTGCAGGCTTTCTCTAGTCTGGTGAATGGGGACTACTCTCTAGTTGCAGAGCACAGGCTCTGGGTTGCACGCAGGCTTCAGTAGGTACGGCGCGTGGGTGTAGTAGTTGTGGTGCACGGGCTTAGTTGCTACTTGGCTTGTGGAATCTTCCTGGACTGTGGATTGAACCTGTGTCCTTTGCCTTGGCAGGCAGACTCTTATTCACTATGCCACCAGGGAATTCTTCAGTTTCTTCTTTATTGCTGATCCTCTTCTTTCTCTTTTGCTTAGGCCAATGTTCTCTACTAGCTCTAAGATATTCTATTTTTGCCTTTCTTCCATGTTCCACAATTTAGGATTGTCCATGTTATAAAGGTCCATGATCTCAGGCATACTTATGGAAAATTTGTTCTTTAGATGTCTTTTAAATACAAAAATGTAGGCTATCATAGACAGTGAGCTATTAGTAACCCTAATGCAATACTGGCCCTATTCCAATGATTTGCTTTTGGAGATAAACAACCTAGATCAAACAAATAATAAAGCAATTCCTTCTGGGTTTTAAGTACCCACCAAATAATTTCTAATGTGTCCGTAAATAATTATCAATGGCTTTTATAGAGTTACCTTTAAGCTAATTTGTTTTGTCCCCTTTTCTCATCCTTTCTCTATTTTTATATTTCTAGTCTTTCACAACGTGCTATCCATTTTAAATACGTACTATTATATTCCTCAGTTATCTTCCACAAAACCTTTTAAAATTTGTCCCCACATTCCAAACACTGGAATATCTAGGATGTGCAATGTAGATAAATCAAATTATTCTCCCATATTATTACCCATATTTTAAGAAACTGAGCTTAAACTCACACTTTCCAGAAACATGAACCATAAGCATATTTATAATCCCTATGCAGATACATTATTTGCTAATCACAGCACAGACTACAGGATTGTTTTAACTAATGGCTAGGCATGTTTAGCATTACAAAAATTTTTCTAAACTAAAATCCACATAAAATACTTCAATCTGCAATGACAGTATCTAGACATTCCTCAGTAAATTGTATCACAGTGTGAATGTAAATGTGTAGATTATCATTCTAAGTGAATTTGATATCACATATTGGCATGCTCAGTCAATTGAGTTCTCACATATACTAAGTTAGTGAAGAAGGTAAAATAGTGTAGTGTAGAAAGCACTTGACTAGGAGTCAGAAGAATTTGTTCTTTTTTGGGCTCTGTTACTAACTAGTTATGCATTTTTCAGGAAGTACCATAATATCTCTTGGCTTCAGAATTATCTGTGAAATGAAGATGTTATGGTAGAAAATTACTTTTACTTGTATTTTGCCTCATAGTTTAAAAATTCTTTAGTAAGAACTATCTTGCTTGACCTTAAAACAACCTGAAAATTAGGCAGAGTGGATATTATGTTTTCCATTTTACAAGTTAGGACCAGATTGGCAAAAAGACTTGATCAAGGTCACACAAGGCAGAATCAGATCTAGAATCTTTCTTTTGCAATGTTCTTTCCATACTACTACATTGGCCTCTTGATAAAGGTGAAAGAGGAGAGTGAAAAACCTGACTTAAATCTCAATACTCAAAAAACAAAGATTATGACCATCCAATCCCATCACTTCATGGCAAATAGATAGGCAAACAATGGGAACAGTGAGACTTTATTTTCTTGGGCTCGCAAATCACTGAAGACAGTGACTGCAGCCATGAAATTAAAAGACACTTGCTCCTTGAAAGAAAAGCTATGACAAACCTAGACAGCATATTAGAAAGCAGAGACATCACTGATTTTACTGACAAAAGTCCATAGAGTCAAAGCTATGGTTTTTCCAGTAGTCATGTATGGATGTGAGAGCTGGACCATAAAGAAGGCTGAGTGACAAAGAGTTAATGCTTTTGAACTGTAGTGCTGGAGAAGACTCTTTAAAAAAAAAAAAAAAAAAAAAAAAACTTTTATTTTACTTTTGACTTTTACAGAGTTTTGTTGTTTACAGATATGTATGTTCTCAGATTAGTCATATGTATATCCCCCCTATCCCACCCCTCCAGATCATCATACAGCACCCGTGAAGGATCTGCTTTTCTCACAGAGCAATGACTAGTTATTTTCTTCACATATGATAGTACAGGCCTTCATGTTACTTCCTTTATGCCTTTCACCCACAGTTCCTTCCCCACAATGTCCATATGTCCACTGTCCATGTCTGTCTAGAAGACTCTTGAGAGTCCCTAGGACTGCAAGGAGATCAAACCAGTCAATCCTAAAGGAAATAAACTTCGAATATTCATGGAAGGAATGATGCTGGGGCTGAAGCTCCAATACTTTGGCCACCTGATGCAAAGAGATGACTCATTGGAAAAGACCCTGATGCTGGGAAAAATATAAGGCAGATGGAGAAAGGGGCAACAGAGGACAAGGTGGTTGGATGCCATCACCAACTCAATCGATATGAGTTTGAGCAAGCTCCTGGAGATGGTGAAGGACAGGGAAGTCTGGCGTGCTGCAGTCCATGGGATTGCAAAAAGTTGGACACAACTGAGTGACTGAGCAACAATATGCTGACCTTTAGACTTCCCAGGTGCCTCAGTGGTAAAGAATTTGCCTGAAAATGCAGGAGATGCAGGTTTAGCCTACAGGTTGGGAAGTTCCCCTGAGGGAGGAAATGGCAACCCACTCCAGCATTCTTGCCTGAGAAACCCCATGGACAGAGAAACCTGACAGGCTACTGTCCATGGCGTGGCAAAAGGTTGGACATGACTGAGTGACTGAACATGCATGTGGGGTCCAGATGCACTGATCATTTTCAAAGAAGAGTTCCCTGAGGCAAGTTGTATCAATTAATAGTCCATGATCTTTGCTTGTCCTAAGAAGTGAGCTCATAACAATCTTTTTCTTTCATATGACACACTTAGCACACTCGATGCCATTCACCTACATCTTCCTGCTGAACCACTGTATTCCCACCTTCTGAGGCTTTGGAAGCTTCAGAGATAATCCCATGCTGAGGAAGCTGGGAATGCTGAATTAGGAGACACAGAGGAGTGATGCACTGAGAAGAAAACAGTTACTTATTTTAAATGATTTTTACTCCAAGCTGCTCATGATTTAAACAGTAATATTTTAGCCTGATAACATTTTTGTTAATCACTCTCTCCCCTGAGTCATTCTAATCCCTGAGGCAAGGAGCCAGCTTCTTCTGCAGAAAGCTTATTGCTTCTCTTAATGTTCTGGGGGATGGGGATATCTTGAGGGTTGGTGAGGAGGAAGGAAGAGCATGCCAAGGGCTAGAACAAATCATTCTCCATCTTCTCATGGGTGTCTTTTCCAAGACTTAACAATTATCCAACAATTTAATTCAAATGTTTGTTTTGAGCAGGTATCTATAGTGGCCCTATCCATCTGCCTATCTATATCTTTGTCTGCACCTGTATCTGTATTAGCATCCTACCTATCCATGCTGTACTCTTTTAGACCATAGGATGTGAATGCAAATGTTCAAGACAGTTTCTTCTATTAAGGACCTCATGTCATGAGCACAAAACATGACAATGTACATGATGTGTCTTCAAACTATTACATGTATATAACTCTGTTTTATTCTTTGCTCACTAAATATGAAGTAGATTTGAAAAGATATTGGTATTGCTCCTGTGAAAAGGATTTGTTGGTTTTAGTAAATTCTGCATAGCATTTTCAAAAGGAGACATTGCAGTAGGAGAGGCTTCTGGCTGAAGTTTGTCAGAAGTGCTGCCAAAATGTGAAATAAGCCAAGGCTTCTTTGGTGCCCTTCCAACCTCCCTGACTACTGGCTCTCAAATATCCAGTGCCTTAAAACTGTCCCCCCACATTTCCAAACCTTCTTCCTATTGCATCACACCCAGATCTGCCTTATGTGGGAGGTTCTTGGTTGGAATTTTTCTATTCAGTCTTCTGCTGGTCAAAATGTATCTGTACTCTTTTTCAGAAGACTTGGAGAGACTAACCCTCTGGAGATACACACTGATTCAAGATACACTTAAACAGAGGGCAACGCTATTTGCCTTTGGTTAATTCTACTATCTGTGCATGAAGGACGGGATTTCTCCTTCTTGTACCAGATCATTAGAAAAGTAGCCTATCCCATTTGTTTTCTTTGCCATCTTTCTCTAAGTCAAATTCCATAGTTATTACGTTTATTAATATTTTGTTTCAAGTTTCTATAGGTGTTTTACTCTCTGTTTGGGTGCTATAATTTAGAAAGAATGCTGGATTAATTTCTAGTGACAACTCTAATAATGACTTAGACAATTTAGTCATCACAGTCGAAAGGAAACCAGAGTTCATTTTGTATAGTGGTTCTTAAATTTTTTGCATCATGATAAAAATGAAAAATAATATTTGTATGTCTGACTGGGGCATACAGGTAAGGCTGCTTGCAGCCAGAAGTAACTTTTGGGTAGCTGGACTAGAGGCCAGCTACCCAAAGCCATGTATGGTCACCTCGAGAGTTGAAGGAATTAATTTCTTGTTACATACCTGTAAGTCTATTTGTAGAGAATTGATGTTGCAAAAACAACACATCAATTGGGAATTTGCAAGATTTCCAAGTAGATTTTACATTCTCTGAATATGTTCAGTTTTGGAAAACTCGCTGATCCTCAAGGAAGGAAGTCTGTTTATACAGTTCCCACTTGCTATGAAGCTAAAATTTGCCTCTTAGAATGCATTGTTTCAGGTGGGATTTGGTCAGAAAAAATTTAAGTAGAATTTTTACACTTTTATTCCTATGTATTTCATGCTTTTATTAAAGAAGACCGAAATTTTACCAGCTTTAAAAAATTACCTACAGACTACTGACTCATAGACTGTCAACTGAATCCTTTAAGTCTTTTTTCACATATGATGCTCTCAAGTCTGATCCATCCTGTGTATTTGAAGGAATTTTCCATCGATTATTATCATATTTCATTTTTTAAAAATATTTGGTCCGCTTCAGTTCTCTTCATCACTATGAAGGTCATCAGCAAAAAATTTTAAGAAGCCAAGGACTGCATACTTCCCTATATTTGCTACCTTTTAGCCCTTTAACTGGGGCTTCTTAGGTGGTGCTAGTGGTAAAGAACCCTCCTGTCAGTGCAAGAGACATAAGAGATGTGGGTTTGATTCCTGGGGAGGAAGAGTCCATGGAGGAGGGCATAGAAAAGAACTCCAGTATTCTTGCCTGGAGAATCCCCATGGACAGAGGATCCTGGTGGGCCACAGTCTATGGGATTGCACAGAGTTGGACATGACTGAAGTGACTTATCATACACTCATCCCTTTAATTAACTTTTCTTGAGCACTTTTTATGTGCTGAACTAACAAGACATCTAGTTTACATCCTCATGGATCTTATGATGAATTCAGTAAGCAGAACTATTTTGGTGTGATTGTTCAATTAGTTGTAAGCCCATCTAATTGTGTTGTTGCCTTCCTACTTTTCATAAGTATATCATATGAAACTTTGTTAAGCCTGTATTTACTATTGCTATGTATGCAGCATTCGTCTTATATACTAACTTAGTAACCCTAGGAAAGAAGTGCTATATGTGTGTCAGTAGGCATGGAATTGGAAGTTGGAAGCCTTACTGTCACTTACCAGTAAGTACACAGGAAGATTTAGTGATGATGTGTCTTTGGCTTGCTTGAGGAGAAAGGTTCCAAATGAAACCTTAAGTATGTTTCTGCATGGAAAAAGAAGAGGAAAATGCAGTGTAGGGTGTGTCATGGAATGAGAAAGGAGATGTATCAGAGTAATTGAGAGTGATTAGCACATAACTTAAAAGTATGCCAGTAACTCCAGAAGTAACAAGTGATCACCTGAGGCACACCATGTTGGGAAGGATAAGATTTTAAAAGGTATTAGGAGGCAGAACAATGATAGTGGTTTCCAAACAGTAATATTTTCTACAAGTTTGGTCATTATAAGTAAGACAAGTGTTGTGTTAGTCGCTCAGTCATGTCCAACTCTTTGTGACCCCCATGGACTGTAGTCCACCAGGCTCCTCTGTCCAAGGGATTCTCCAGATAAGACTGCTGGAGTAGGTTGCCATGCCCTTTTTCAGGGGATCAACAAAGGATGTACAAAAGACTATGAATTAGACAATGTTGGAAGGGTGTGACAGGCCAGCTATATATGCCATTTACTGATAATATTGTTATATATTGTTTTTTTGTTTATTGAGCTTTTAATGTAATATTGTGCCAAGGGTGTACACTATGCAAATTATGATGCTTTGGGAAAAGAAAGCTGCTTGTCTTGGTGCAATAGATATTGCTAGCTGTACCATATACTACCAAAATAGAGTATTCATAGTAACTTGGGCCTTTTGTTCTATCAAAAATCAGCATAGACCCCCCCACACACAAAAAAAATCAGCATGGAGTTTTCAGCAGGACATTTGAGTATTCTATTAAAACTTCTGATAATGCATGTGGAGTTCCTAATGGTCACTTTTTTTGCCCTTTATCATCAATAATATTTTTTTAGGAATCAGTTCTAAATCCCTGACTAAACTTTTCATTGAGATCACATTTTATAAGTTCTGAAATTTCACCTCAATCTGTTGAAACTAAGGAGTATATTTTCCAGCCTTTATTTTCATGGACTTTATTTTTAAAGGTAGTTTTGATTTCATAGCAAGATTGAGCATAAAATACAGAGATTTTCTATGTAGCCCCTGCCCCTATAGATGCATAGCCTCCCTGTTATCAACATCCCTCGCCAGAGTGGAACATTTGTTGCAATTGATGAGCCAATATTGATATGTTCATATTAACTAAAGTTCATAGTTTACATTAGTGTCCACTCTTGTGTCGTACATTTGATGGGTTTGAATGCATGCACTATGACATGTATCCACCATTATAATGCCATACAGAGTAGTCTCACTGCCCTAAGAATGCTCTGTGCTCCACATATTCATCCCTCTCTCCCATTTCTAAACCCCTGACAACAACTCATCCTTATACTGACTCCATAGTCTTGTCTTTTCTAGAATGTCTTAGAGCTCAAATCCTACAGTATGTAACCCTTTCAGGTTGGTTTCTTTCATTTAGTCATATGCATTTAGGCTTCGTGCATATCTTTTAATAGCTGGATAGATAATTTCTTTTTAGCAGTGAGTGTTATTCCATTGCCCATATGGACCACAGTTTATTTCTCCATTTGCCTACCAAGGGCATCTTGGTTGCTTCCAAGTTTTGGCAGTTATGAATGAAGCGACTATAAGCACTTGTGTGCAGTTTTTGTGTGGACTTGAGTTTTCAGCTCCTTTGGGTAAATACCAAGGAGCATGATTGCTGGATTGTATGGTAAAAGTGTGTTTAGTTTCGTAAGAACCTGACAAACTGTCTTCTAAAGTGGCTGTACCATTCTGCATTCCCTCTCACAATGAATGAGAGTTCCTGTTGTGTCTCATCTTCATTGGATTTTCACCATTCTCATAGGTGTGTAGTGGTAGCTCATTGCACTTTTAATTTACATTTCCCTGATAACATGTGATGAGGAACATCTTTTCATATGCTCATTTGCTATCTGTATATCTTCTTTGGTGAGGGGTCTTTTCAGATCTTTTGCCCATTAAAAAAAATCAGGATAAGAGCACTTAAAATGAGATCTACACTCAACAAAATTTTGAAGTGTACAATAAAGGACTGTTAACTCTAGGCACTGTGTTGTATAGCAGATTTCTAGAACCTATTCTTCTTGTAGCACTGAAACTTTACAGCCATTGAATGCTTTCTCCCCATTTTTCCCCTCTCTTTAGCCACAGGCAACCACCATTGCACGCTCTGATTCAATGAGCGTAACTATTTTAAATACCTCCGGTAAGTGTAATCATGCAGTATTCATCCTTCTGCGACTGGCTTATTTCGCTTAGCACAATATCCTTCAAGTATATCCAGGTCGCATATAGCAGGATTTCCTTCTATTTAAGGCTGAATAGTATTCCAATGTGTGTATATACTACAGTTTCTTTGTCTATTCATTTACTAATGGATATTTAGGTTGTTTTCATGTCTTGGATATTGTGAACAATACTGCAATGAAGATGTGAGTGCGGATACATCTTCAAGATCCTGATTTCAATTATTTTGTATATATACTCAGAGTAGTAATCATATGATGGCTTTATATGTACGTTTTGAGGATCCCCCATATATTTTCCATAGTGACTGTATCATTTCACATTCCCATAAGCAGTGTACAAGGGTTCCAACTTTTCCACATTCTTTAAGCACTTGTTATCTTTTGATAATGTCTATCCTAACACACGTGAGGTGAGATCTTATTGTAGTTTAGATTTGCATTTCTCTGATGATTAATGATGTTGACCACCGTTTAGAGTTCCTTTTCCATTTTCCATAAGTCTTTAAAGATCACCAAGAAGGGCCTCATCTATAACTTTTCTCAGTATCAATATGAATCATCTGGTAAGAAGACTTGACCTATTGCACGAACTACAAACTTTTCTTTGTTTTATCACCTACATTGGGCTTAAAATTTTCATTTCCAAACTTTTAATATGTCCATTGTAAAAATCATTATCTTTGACAGAAAGGATAGGGCAAAATAATAGTTAAGTAATTCTGATCTTTTTGACCTAACATATGGCCCAAGCATTTTCCCCACACTAATCAGCATATGTGAGGGGTACTCAAGGATAAATTTTGGTGGTATATCTTGTAGTGGTATCAAAAGATCTGAATTTTTTTTTTAAGATTTATTTATTTATTTATTTTGGGCGGGGGTCGGGTTGGGGAGGGAGGGGAGCGGGCGGGCCACTTCCATTGGTCCTTCACTTCTCCATTTTCATCCGTCTTTGTTCTTTGGCTCCTGTGAGCCTCCCATCGCGGTGGCGTCTGTCGCTGCAGAGCGCCGGCTCTGGGCGCATGCACTCCAGAGCTCCGGCTCGGTGATTGGACACATCGGTCCAGCCACTCCGTGGCATGTGGGATCTTCCCAGGCCAGGGATCGAACCGGCGCCCCTTGCACTGCAAGGCGGTGTCCTTACCCACTGGACCACCAGGGGAAGCCCAAAAGATCTGAATTTTAACCCACTTCTGTCCCTGTGCTTACATTTGCTGTTGTGATTTTTGGCAAGTTGCTTCCCTTCTATGAACCTTAGTGTCAAATGAGTTGGGACAAATGATGCTTATGATCTTCTACAGGTTCTGTAATTCTAAAGGTCTGTTAGACATGAAACTTCTGTAGTCTTAGATGACCACTGCATTTATGTTATCCATTGTCCCTACAGACATCTTGGACCCCTTTCATGTTCTTCTTATGTTCCTTTTATTTTGTTCATTTCTAGATGGGCTTTAGCCAATTCAAATCAGTGATTATAAACATTAATTGAATCATAGAATTGTATAGTTGCACAGTATGTTCACAGTGAGAAACACCACAAATTATAAAGACTCATTTGCAAAAGTATCATAAAGCATACTTTATGAGCATAGAGCATCAAGTTAAAAATGAATACACATCAGTAAAAGCACTGATGCAAAGTTTGGAAATATCTAATTACCTATAGACAGAGACTTTTAGAATGTTAGATTTTGCAGGTGAAAAACTGATGTTCTAAAAGGTGGAGACCATAGGTATGCATATGTCCCCTCCTTCTTTGCTGATTCATGTTGATGTTTGGCAGAAAACAACAAAAGTCTGTAAAGTCCTTCAATTACAAAATTAATTAATTAAAAAAAACCGTGGAGACCAACATTTCCACTCTCCTATGGTTTCCATGAGGAAAAAAATTTTCCCTACACTTTCCAGGAATCTGTTTATTCCCTCATCTACTAATTCTGGTGATTCACCTCACTGATGAATTTGGGAGCATGAACTGATCATGGGTAACAGAGCTTCTTCCTCCTTCTGTTCCCTTGGTTGCCACTGCCTGCAAGAACCTTGCTTTTTTCCTGCTTCTTTATTCTTTACATTTTACATGGACAGGCTTTCACATAAGTTTACCAAAGGTTGTGTAGCATTGCCTGTGAATGGGTTGGTAAAACTAATTCTTTGGTGCAATATTAAGGAAACCACATTCTCCAGTATTCACTTTACCAGTAATAAAGCTAACATTTTAATCTTTGTGTGCATAGCTCTTCCATCTTTCAATTGGTTTCAAACTTAGGAATGAAAAGGGGAGCTTTATTATAGTCTCCTAGAGCCCCTATAATTTAAAGGAGACCTCCTACAAATCTAGAAGTCACTTGCAACCTCTGTGAACTTATGTTCTGTCTTAATTCTAAAGGTCTGTTAGACATGAAACTTCTGTAGTCTTAGATGACCACTGCATTTATGTTATCCATTGTCCCTACAGACATCTTGGACCCCTTTCATGTTCTTCTTATGTTCCTTTTATTTTGTTCATTTCTAGATGGGCTTTAGCCAATTCAAATCAGTGATTATAAACATTAATTGAATCATAGAATTGTATAGTTGCACAGTATGTTCACAGTGAGAAACACCACAAATTATAAAGACTCATTTGCAAAAGTATCATAAAGCATACTTTATGAGCATAGAGCATCAAGTTAAAAATGAATACACATCAGTAAAAGCACTGATGCAAAGTTTGGAAATATCTAATTACCTATAGACAGAGACTTTTAGAATGTTAGATTTTGCAGGTGAAAAACTGATGTTCTAAAAGGTGGAGACCATAGGTATGCATATGTCCCCTCCTTCTTTGCTGATTCATGTTGATGTTTGGCAGAAAACAACAAAAGTCTGTAAAGTCCTTCAATTACAAAATTAATTAATTAAAAACCGTGGAGACCAACATTTCCACTCTCCTATGGTTTCCATGAGGAAAAAAATTTTCCCTACACTTTCCAGGAATCTGTTTATTCCCTCATCTACTAATTCTGGTGATTCACCTCACTGATGAATTTGGGAGCATGAACTGATCATGGGTAACAGAGCTTCTTCCTCCTTCTGTTCCCTTGGTTGCCACTGCCTGCAAGAACCTTGCTTTTTTCCTGCTTCTTTATTCTTTACATTTTACATGGACAGGCTTTCACATAAGTTTACCAAAGGTTGTGTAGCATTGCCTGTGAATGGGTTGGTAAAACTAATTCTTTGGTGCAATATTAAGGAAACCACATTCTCCAGTATTCACTTTACCAGTAATAAAGCTAACATTTTAATCTTTGTGTGCATAGCTCTTCCATCTTTCAATTGGTTTCAAACTTAGGAATGAAAAGGGGAGCTTTATTATAGTCTCCTAGAGCCCCTATAATTTAAAGGAGACCTCCTACAAATCTAGAAGTCACTTGCAACCTCTGTGAACTTCATCATGCTCCATTGTATATCTGGGAAGTCATTCCAATAAATGTCTTATCAGAGTAAAAAGGTCGTTTAGTTTCCTGGCCAATAATTTGTGGATCTCCTAATGGTGTACTCTTGTGCTACTCCCATTAACAGACTGACATGCCTACTGAATGACTATTTTCTGCTGACCAACCCAGTAACTTTGGGGAAACTCCCACCAGAAAGACAATGCACAAGACCTGGTTCTTTTGAAAAACCTTGTAATTTTACTTTGCTATACTGGCACCTTTTATATAAGCCTGTAAGCTTTTTGAATAAGGAAAAAGTATTTCCAGGGATATCTCAACACTGCCATATTGAATGAAATGGCCTGGACTGAAATGTGAGGATTCCTACAAACTCCAATGAACCACACTTCTGGACTGAATGAGCTTGTTATCACATGGGACTTCCCCTAGCATAGCAGGATTTCTTCTCCTCTTATCTTTATTGGGGCTTCCCAGGTGGTGCTAGAGATAAAGAATCCTCCTGCCAATGCAGGAAATGAAAGACACAGGTTCAGTCCTTGGGTTAGGAAGATCCCTTGGAGGAGGAAATGGGAACCCACTCTGGTATTGGCTGAAAGACTCCATGGACAGAGGAGCCTGGCGGGCTATAGTCCATGAACTGGACGCAACTGAGCACAGTATTACTTACCTTTATTTTATGTGCTCTGAATTTAGGAGAAAAACATTCTATCTCCAAAGACCTAAGTGACTAACACTTTCACTTCTATTCAGTTAGAGCTGTTGTCCTTATCAAAGAAAAGAGGTGTGCAAAAAAATTGCTATTTGTTTAAGGATCTCTAAGTACTAAGATTCAATGCCTGTATTTTTTAAAAAATGAACTATAGTTGTTATGCAATACCATATTATAGGCATACCATGCAGCAATTCACATTTTTTAAAGGTTATTTTCCATTTATAGTTATTATAAACTATTGGTCCTGCTTGGTTTCAGTCCCCCTTTTCTTTGATACTCAGTCTTGAGAATGGCTGGTATGGACAGGAAAGGGAATACCATTTTGGATAGAGGAGACATTTTGCTTATTTATAATCTACAATCACGCCATATACTATTGATTGAAATTATTATTTTGAATAAACTTTTAGGTCATTTAAGAATAATAAATACAAAATATTTTATTTCACTTTCATTTATGCTTGCTGTTGTTGTTCAGTCACCAAATTGTGTCCAACTCTTTGTGACCCCATGGACTGCAGCACGCCAGGCTTCCCTGTCCCTCACCATCTCCCGGAGTTTGCCCGAGTTCATGTGCATTGAATCAGTGATGCAAACCAGTCAGTTTTTCTATACAGGGTTTTAACTATTGCTTCCTGAAGTGCATACAGGTTTCTCAGGAGGCAGGTAAGGCGATGTGATATTCCCATCTCTTTAAGAAATTTCCACCATTTGTTGTGATCCACACAGTCAAAGGCTTTAAAGTAGTCGATGAAGCAGAAGAAGATCTTTTTCTGGAATTCTCTTGCTTTTTCTATGATCCAGAAGATGCTGGCAATTTGATCTCCGGTTCCTCTGCCTTTTGTAAACCCAGCTTGTACATCTGGAATTTCTCAGCTCACGTAATGTTGAAGCCTAGCTTGGTGGATTTTGAGCATAACCTTAACTGCCATGGGAGATTAGTACAATTGTCCAGTAGTTTGAATATTCTTTAGTTAAGTCCTTCTTGGGAATTGGGAAGATAATTGACCTTTTCCAGTCCTATGGCCACAGCTGGGTTTTCCAAATTTGCTGACAAATTGAGTGCAGCACTTTAATAGCATCATCTTTTAGGATTTTGAATAGCTCCACTGAAATCCCATCACCTCCACAAGCTTTAATGACAACAGTACTTCCTAAGGCTCACTTGACTTCACACTGCAGAATGTCTGGCTCTGAATGAGAGACTACAGTATCGTGGTTATCGAGTCATTAAGATTATTTCTGCACAGTTCTTCTGTGTATTCTTTCCATCTCTTCTTGGTCTCTTCTGCTTCTATTAGGTCTTTGCCGTTTCATTTATGCATTCTTGAACAGTTTTCCTTTCTTTATAAAGCTCCATGTTTCTGACCTATATCTTTTTCCCTCTCCCTGAAGACCTTCTTTTACCATTTTTTGCCAAATAGGTCTACCAATGACACATTGCCTCAATTTGTGTGTCTGTGTGGGTGTGAAAAAGTATTTCTCTTTCACTTTTAAAGGAGAATTTCATTTGATATAAAATTCTGAGTTGGTGTTTTTTTTTTCCTTTCAGCATTTTAAAATTTCATTCCACTCTCTTCTTGTTTGCACGGTGTCTGATGAGAAATCTGTAATTCTTATCCTTGTTCTTATCATCTTATCATCTAATTCTTATCATCTAAAACTACGATGTCTTTTCCTTTTGCTTCTTTCAAGATTTTTGCTTTGCCTTTGATTTTCTGTAATTTGAATATAATATGTTCAGGTATATATTTTTTTGTTTACTGTACTTCCTAGGTCTGTGGTTTAATATCTATTAATAATTTTGGAATATTTTTAACCATTATTACTTCAAATAATGCTTGGATGCTTGGATGGCATCACCAACTCAATGGACAGGAGTTGAAACAAGCTCCAGGAGATAGTGAAGGACAGGGAAGTCTGGCATGCTGCAGTCTATGGCATCACAAACACACACACACATGGCATCACAGTCCATGGACACAACTTAGCAACTGAATAACAATTATTACTTCGAATATTTGTTATATTCCTTTCTATCTTTCTTTTTCTTTTGGTATTTCTGTTACACTTTCTGCGGTTGTCTCACAGTTCTTGTATTCTGCTGTTTAGCTATTTTTCACTTTGCTTTTTAGTTTGAGAAGTTTCTTTTGCCATAACTTTGAGCTCACTTTTTTTTTTTATCAGTTATGTTCAGTCTACTGATGAGACCATTAAAAGGCATTCTTTATTTATATAATAGAATTTTAAAAACATTTCTAGCATTTTCTTTTGATTGTTTCTTAGAATTCCCATGCCTCTGCTTATATTACCCATCTGTTCTTGCATGTTGTCCAGGTTTTTTCATTAGAGCTTTTAGCATATTAATCATGGCTATTTTGAATTCTTGGCCTTCTTATTCTAAAATCTCTGCCATATCTGAGTCTGGTCCTGATGCTTGCCCTGTCCTTTCAGGCTGTGTTTTTGGCCTTTTTGAATGCTTAGTAATTGTTGAAAGATGAACATGATATAGTAGATAAAAAGCATTAAGGTAAATAGGCCTTTGATGTGAGATTTTAATCTTATCTGTCAAGGAATCAGGCTTTGTTTACTGTTTGATGTAGCAATAGGCATCAGAGGCTAAAGTTTCCCCTAGTGTCCTTATTTTTGTCTTTTTTGTTGTTTAGAGTTTTACTAGCGATTTCTTTTAAAATAGGATCTGAGCTTTATAGTACTTTTCAGCTGCCCTCACCCGTTATTATACAGGAAACATATTGATGTGGTGGAAAGGAGAGAAGGAGAGAATAAGGGAGAGTTCTTTACTCTTATGGTTATTTCTCAGTCTTTTAATGAGTTTGTGCTTCTTTGGTTATGACTTTCACAAATTCCATACGCTAGAATTGGGTATTACTCTTCTCCCACCTGGAAAAAGAAAGGAGTCTGGGGTTGGATATTCTCTTTCTCCAAATCATTTAGGTTCTGGTAGTTTCTCTTGAGGGTTGGGCTTTTTAAAGGAGAACATAACAGTATGTGTATGTTTCAAAATAGTTATTTTTTCCCTCACTCTGTTGAAACTATGAGAGGATTTTTCTCTGAGAACATGATAAGGCTCAAAGAATTAAAACTCATGCAACTATTGGGGCTCCCTATAAGAAAAATCTTTGTGCTCAGTGTCCAGCTAGCCAATCTTTGTTATTTCTGTTCCCTTTGGGTTGTCTCACAGTTCTTGTATTCTGCTGTTTAGCTATTTTTCACTTTGCTTTTAGTTTGAGAAGTTTCTTTTGCCATAACTTTGAGCTCACTTTTTTATCAGTTATGTTCAGTCTACTGATGAGACCATTAAAAGGCATTCTTTATTTATATAATAGAATTTTAAAAACATTTCTAGCATTTTCTTTTGATTGTTTCTTAGAATTCCCATGCCTCTGCTTATATTACCCATCTGTTCTTGCATGTTGTCCAGGTTTTTTCATTAGAGCTTTTAGCATATTAATCATGGCTATTTTGAATTCTTGGCCTTCTTATTCTAAAATCTCTGCCATATCTGAGTCTGGTCCTGATGCTTGCCCTGTCCTTTCAGGCTGTGTTTTTGGCCTTTTTGAATGCTTAGTAATTGTTGAAAGATGAACATGATATAGTAGATAAAAAGCATTAAGGTAAATAGGCCTTTGATGTGAGATTTTAATCTTATCTGTCAAGGAATCAGGCTTTGTTTACTGTTTGATGTAGCAATAGGCATCAGAGGCTAAAGTTTCCCCTAGTGTCCTTATTTTTGTCTTTTTTGTTGTTTAGAGTTTTACTAGCGATTTCTTTTAAAATAGGATCTGAGCTTTATAGTACTTTTCAGCTGCCCTCACCCGTTATTATACAGGAAACATATTGATGTGGTGGAAAGGAGAGAAGGAGAGAATAAGGGAGAGTTCTTTACTCTTATGGTTATTTCTCAGTCTTTTAATGAGTTTGTGCTTCTTTGGTTATGACTTTCACAAATTCCATACGCTAGAATTGGGTATTACTCTTCTCCCACCTGGAAAAAGAAAGGAGTCTGGGGTTGGATATTTCTCTTTCTCCAAATCATTTAGGTTCTGGTAGTTTCTCTTGAGGGTTGGGCTTTTTAAAGGAGAACATAACAGTATGTGTATGTTTCAAAATAGTTATTTTTTCCCTCACTCTGTTGAAACTATGAGAGGATTTTTCTCTGAGAACATGATAAGGCTCAAAGAATTAAAACTCATGCAACTATTGGGGCTCCCTTAAGGTTAGACCTCCAGAATTTTTTTTAATCTCTCAAGCTAATCCATGCTCAGTGTGCTCAGTGTCCAGCAACTAGCCAATTACCATTTGTTTCTAGCCCATACTAGCTTCAGTGCAGTTTATGTTTCCACTAAGCTGTGGTCTACCTGTCTTGTCTGCCTCTCTAGTTTCCGTGGAAGTGACTTGCCCTGTAACCTTGATCCTCTGAAGAATCTAAGAAGAGTTGTTGATTTTCACTTTTTTTCTTGTTGTGAGGACAGGAATGTTGACTTTCAAGGTCTTTATGTATCAGATCAGAAAACAAAAGTCAATTTAGCTTTATTTTCATAATTTTAAACAGTTTTTGCATTTTAAGAATTGTCTCGGGCTTCCCCTGGTGGTCCAGTGGATAAGGACACCGCCTTGCAGTGCAAGGGGCGCCGGTTTGATCCCTGGCCTGGGAAGATCCCACGTGCTGCGGAGCAGCTGGACTGATGTGTCCAATCACCGAGCCGGAGCTCTGGAGCGCATGCGCCCAGCGCTGGCACTCTGCGACAACAGATGCCACCGCGATGGGAGGCCCGCAGGAGCCAAAGAACAAAGACGGATGAAAACAGAGAAATGAAAGACCAATAGAAGTGGCCCGCCCGCTCCCCTCCCTCCCCAACCCGACCTCCGCCCCCCAAAAATAAACGAATAAATAAATCTTACAAAAAAAAAAAAAAAGAAAAAAATCTAAAATCCAAAAAACCCCCAAAACATAAAACAGTTTCCTTTGTGTGTTGCCTTTTCTTTAAAATATAATTGCCACCCATTTACTTCCCCAAATTCCCACTCACTATGGCATAACAGATGCTTCCCTGGTGGCTCAGTGGTAAAGAATCTGCCTGCCAATGCAGGAGACGCGGGTTCAATCAGCCATTATAGCAATGCAAATTAAAACCACAATTTAATATCATCACAGACCTATTAGAAAAGTTCAAATGAAAAAATAGTGATGATGGGGCTTCCCTGGTGGTCCAGTGGGTAAGGACACCACCTTGCAGTGCAAGGGGCGCCGGTTCGATGCCTGGCCTGGGAAGATCCCACGTGCCACAGAGCGGCTGGACCCATGTGTCCAACCCCCGAGCCAGAGCTCTGAAGCGCATGCGCCCAGAGCCGGTGCTCTGCAGCGAGAGAGGCCACTGCGATGGGAGGCCCACATGGGCCAAAGAACAAAGATGGATGAAAAAGAGATAAATGAAAGATCAATAGAAGTGGCCTGCCCACCCCCCTCCCTCTCCAACCCTTACCCCCCAAAAAATAAAAAAATAAATAAATTTTTAAAAAATAAAAAAAAATTAGTGATGATATCAGATGCTGGTGAGAATCCACAGAAACTGGATGTCTAATGCATTCCTGGTGGGAATGCCAAATCGTAAAGTCACTTTGGAAAACATTGCTTCAGTTTCTTATAAAACTAAGCATGCAGTTACCATAAAACCAAGTATTTACCTTCCTGAACATTTATCCAGAGAAATGAAGACTTGTGTTCATATGAAAACCTGTGTATGAATGTTAATAATAACTTTATTTATAATAGACAAATGCTGGCAACAATTCAAATGCTATTCAACAGAATTGGTTGACTAAACTATTTTACATCAATACCATGGAATACTACTCAGCAATAAAAAGGAATGGACTACACAACTAGCTTGATGGACTTCAGAGGTACTATGCTTAATGAAAAAGCCAATCCCCAAAAGTTAATATGAGATGATTCCATTTATATACCATTCTCAAAATGACAAAACTATAGAAATAAAGAACAAATTAGTGGTTGCCAGGAGATGGATAAAGGTGGGGTGTATAGGAGGTGAATAAGAATACACAGAGGTAGCACAAGGGAGGTATTTTATGGTACTGGAACAGCTCTATATCTTGACTATGGTGATGATTACACAAAATTATACATAGGATAAAATTACATAGAATCAACATACACACACACACACAGATATAAACTTTAAATGGTGAAAACAAAAATATCTGTGGTCTACTTAATGTACCAATGTCAAATTCCTGGTTTTGATATTATACTACACAATATAAGATGTCATCATTAAGGGAAGCTGGAGGAATGGCTTACAGGATTTTATATTTTTGCAATTTCCTCTCTCAGAATTAAAAGATTTTTTAAAAAGAATTAAAACATTACAGATAAGTCCCTTTCGGTCATTATCTCTGACTGTATTCACTCTTTCCTCACTCCAGAAGCCACTAATGCTATGAGTTTAGTAAGTTTCCTTCCATAATTCTTTTTTTATGAACACATATGTGTAGTCACAAAAATATTGAGTATATGTAAGTATATAGTATTTTGTGTGCTTCTTTTTATGTAAGTGTTATATGGTGTGTGTCATCCTGTAACTTTTTTTTCACTCGATGTCACATTTTTAAGATATATTCTTATTAATATATAGCTTTAATGAATTTATTGTGAGTGCTTTATGGCAATCTATTAAACATATAATTTTTATTTAACTTTCTGTACTGTTGGACATTCAGGCTCTTTTAAAATTTTTGCAGTGTTGTAGAACATATTCTTGTACATATCTCATAATGTGTTTTTCTCTAAGGAAGAAAATGGTGCATTTTCAATTTTAATAAAACTGCCAGTTTATACCCCAATTGACTGTATCAATTTATACTCCAACCATTCTCATTCACCCTTGATAAAATTAGATCTTATATTCAAAATACAACATATAAAATCAGTCCACCAATGGCAGCCCCAGCATGATGTCATGTCCAAATAAACATTTGTCTAAAATCCAAAAAAAACCCAAAACATAAAACAGTTACCTTTGTGTGTTGCCTTTTCTTTAAAATATAATTGCCACCCATTTACTTCCCCAAATTCCCACTCACTATGGCATAACAGATGCTTCCCTGGTGGCTCAGTGGTAAAGAATCTGCCTGCCAATGCAGGAGACGTGGGTTCAATCCCTGTGTCAGATCCTCTGGAGGAGGAAATGGCAACTCACTCCAGTATTCTGCCCTGTAAAATCTCAAGGACAGAAGAGCCTGGGGTCAGTCCATGGGGTCACAGAGTCAGACACGGTTGAGCAACTGAGTACACACACATGACATAGCAGATACACTAATCTCTTTCTGTCTCTCTCAGAATTACCTAAAACACTCATATCTAGCCCAAGTTAATATTTTATTCTCTTAGTAATTGTCTACTCTTTCCAATGTAAATCAAACAAATCCTGGCTTGTTTCATTTCTCTTAACCATTATTCTGATCTTTGGAACGAAGTCCAGGAACAAAGCATGCAAGGACAAAATTCTCTTTGGTAGATGTGTGAGGAATAGAGGTTGTAAATATTTTTAAGTCCTTTCTTATCATACATGCTTATGTAAAATGCAAGATTAGTCTTAAGTTTGAACTTTAAGCAGGAAGAATGTCTTCTCATAAGTGGAGTTTAAAATTCCTCCTATGTAAGTGTTATATGGTGTGTGTCATCCTGTAACTTTTTTTTCACTCGATGTCACATTTTTAAGATATATTCTTATTAATATATAGCTTTAATGAATTTATTGTGAGTGCTTTATGGCAATCTATTAAACATATAATTTTTATTTAACTTTCTGTACTGTTGGACATTCAGGCTCTTTTAAAATTTTTGCAGTGTTGTAGAACATATTCTTGTACATATCTCATATGGTGTGTTCCTGTAAGGAAGAAAATGGTGCATTTTCAATTTTAATAAAACTGCCAGTTTATACCCCAATTGACTGTATCAATTTATACTCCAACCATTCTCATTCACCCTTGATAAAATTAGATCTTATATTCAAAATACAACATATAAAATCAGTCCACCAATGGCAGCCCCAGCATGATGTCATGTCCAAATAAACATTTGTCTAAAATCCAAAAAAAACCCAAAACATAAAACAGTTACCTTTGTGTGTTGCCTTTTCTTTAAAATATAATTGCCACCCATTTACTTCCCCAAATTCCCACTCACTATGGCATAACAGATGCTTCCCTGGTGGCTCAGTGGTAAAGAATCTGCCTGCCAATGCAGGAGACGTGGGTTCAATCCCTGTGTCAGATCCTCTGGAGGAGGAAATGGCAACTCACTCCAGTATTCTGCCCTGTAAAATCTCAAGGACAGAAGAGCCTGGGGTCAGTCCATGGGGTCACAGAGTCAGACACGGTTGAGCAACTGAGTACACACACATGACATAGCAGATACACTAATCTCTTTCTGTCTCTCTCAGAATTACCTAAAACACTCATATCTAGCCCAAGTTAATATTTTATTCTCTTAGTAATTGTCTACTCTTTCCAATGTAAATCAAACAAATCCTGGCTTGTTTCATTTCTCTTAACCATTATTCTGATCTTTGGAACGAAGTCCAGGAACAAAGCATGCAAGGACAAAATTCTCTTTGGTAGATGTGTGAGGAATAGAGGTTGTAAATATTTTTAAGTCCTTTCTTATCATACATGCTTATGTAAAATGCAAGATTAGTCTTAAGTTTGAACTTTAAGCAGGAAGAATGTCTTCTCATAAGTGGAGTTTAAAAATTCCTCCCCTATGTACACAATACACAGTGAAAAAGAAAACACAGCTTCCAGGGAGAAAACAGATAAGAAGTGCTCAGATCAGAACAGCTGCAGCAAGAAGTATTAATAAAATCCTTTCTAGTTATGATTACTCTACTCATACAATTTCTGTTTCAATAATTCTGAGCCCTTCAGCAGGGCTTTAAATATTCCCATGATTGGTTAACAGATATTTCTAGAGTTCCTGCTGTGTGCAATATTGTCTAGTTCGTGAGAAAAGTGGAACAAATGAAGACTAGGAGATATGGTGTCTGATCTTAGGGACTTTTCAGTTTAGTTTCAGAGTGTCCTTGTGGTTAAGACAGAAACTGAGATCAAACTGCATGGGTAACGTGAGTTCACTGTCTATTTGTGTGATCTCGAGTGAGAGGTTTTAGTTCTCTGAGCCTCCATTTACTAATTTATAAAAGTGATGATAGATCTGTTGTGAGGAAAACAGTTCTTCCTGTTCCTGGTATATCTTTTTTTTTTTTTAATAAAGATTTATTTATTTATTTATTTAGAGGGTGGGGTAGGGTGGGGTGGGGAGGGAGGGGAGGAAGCAGGCTACTTCTATTGGTCTTTCATTTGTCTATTTTCATCCATCTTTGTTCTTTGGCCCATGTAGGCCTCCCATCGCGGTGGCCTCTGTCGCTGCAGAGCACTGGCTCTGGGCGCATGCGCCCCAGAGCTCCGGCTTGGTAATTGGACACATTGGTCCAGCCGCTCTGCGGCACGTGGGATCTTCCCAGGTCAGGGATCGAACCGGTGCCCCTTGCACTGCAAGGCAGTGTCCTTACCCACTGGACCACCAGGGAAGCCCCCTGTTCCTGGTATATCTTATGTAAAGGGAAAATAAAAACATATCTGTCTTTTCTCTGATCCTCACTAACATCTCTGTCAGGGAAATGCAAGTCAAAACAACAGTGAGATACCACTCCACACCCATTTGGATTGCCATGATGAATTTTTTTTTAATGAAAAATTACAAATGTTGGCAAAGCTATGGAAAAATTGGAGCCATGATACATTGTTGGTGAGAAAATAAAGTAGTTCAGCTGCCGTATAAAATAGTTCAAGAAGTCATCAAAAAGATAAACAGAATTGCCACATGACGCTGCAATTGCTCTGTTAAGTATACACAAAAGAAGTGAAAACACGTTTTCAAACAAAAACTTGTCATGAGAGTTAATAGGGTTTTTATTGTACTTACAGCAGCGGCAAATTGTGGTGGTGAAGTGCAATCTAAACAAAATGTGTTCTATCCATACACTGGCATATTATTCAGCTTTAAAGAGGACTGAAATTCTAATACGTGCTAGACTGGTTCAAAACTGAGAAGGGAGTACGATAAAGCTGTATATTGTCACCCTGTTTATTTAACTTCTATGCAGAGTACATCATGTGAAATGCTGGGCTGAATGAAGCACAAACTGGAATTAAGATTGCCTGAAGAAGTATCAATAACCTCAGAAATGCAGATGACACCACCCTTACGGCAGAAAGCGAAGAGAAACTAAAGAACCTCTTGGTGAAGGTGAAAGAGGAGAGTGAAAAAGCTGGCTTAAAGTTCAATATTCAAAAAACTAAGATCTCACTTCATGGCAAATAGAAGGGGAATAAGTGAAAATAGTGACAGATTTTATTTTCTTGATCTCCAAAATCACTGCAGATAGTGACTGCAGTCATGAAATTAAAAGATACTTGCTTCTTGGAAGGAAAGCTATGACAAACCTAGACAGCATATTAAAAAGCAGAGACATCACTTTGCTGACAAAGATCCTATGTATAGTCAAAGCTCTGGTTTTTCCAGTGGTCATGTATGGATATGAGAGTTGGATCATAAAAAAGCCTGATCACTGAAGAACTGAAGCTTTTGAATTGTGGTTCTGGAGAAGACTCTTTAGCATCCCTTGGACTGCAAGGAGGTCAAACTAGTCAATCCCGAAGGAAGTCAACCCTGAATTGGAAGGACTGAGGCTGAAGCAGGAGCGCTAATACTATGGCCACATGATGAGAAGAGACAACTCACTGGAGAAGACCCTAATACTGGGAAAGATTGAGGGCATGAGGAGAAGAGGGCAGCAGGATGAAAGGGTTGGATGGCTCAATGGACATGAGCTTGAGCAATCTCCAGGAGATAGTGGAGGACAGAAGAGCCTGGAGTGCTGCAGTCCATAGGGTCACAAAGAGTTTGACATGACTTAGTGACTGAACAACAAATAACATGAACCTTGGAAACATTATGTGAAGTGAAATAATCTAGGCATGAAAGGAGAGATGCTATATAACTCCATTTATATCAAGTATTTTATATATTTATATTATGGTAAGAAAGAAAGTGTACTTTCATTGCCCAATTTTCTCTTCTCTTCTTGTGAGCTCGACTGCCCACAGGAAGATTGCAACATTACAAGGTGTGCAATTTATTTAGTATAGCCTGGTGACTTTGGCAGGAGGGACTGCAGAGGTGAGAAGGAATAGGGAAGAGAGTATAAGACTCAAAGCATCTTTCCACTCTGGGGCTTTGGAGGTAAGCCAGGTGGACGTTGGGGACAAAATTGTCTGAATATTAAAAAAGTATAATTGACAGCAACCCTGAAACTCTGTGTGTGTGTTGGGGGTGGAGGGATTCATGGTAATCCTACAGTAGAAATTTTGGACAAATGCTAACAGAAAGTAAGAGTGTTAAAGAAACAAGAACAGCATGAACAGGTGACATCCTATCATAATATGTGCTTTTGCAAGGGCAGACAGACACAATGCTGTCCAGAAGATCTTCTGAGATCATTTGTGTGAAAGCAACCTCCCTATCACAGTAATGGGAAGACTGAGATGACATTTCCCTGTGCCTCTATATTTCTACCAAGTGTTGGTGTTGGTTTTACTTTGGATTTCACGGAAAAGGGACTTTTCCTGCCAAATGTAATTTAAAATGTTTCTCTCAGTGTCATGTTATACAGAAAAACACTAATCTCACAGAAAACACTAATCTCACAGAAAGACTTAGCCACACGCACGTACATACACACACACTCCAGAAGAAAAACACAGTACATGAGCACAGACACTGAACAGGACACTGAAGTCAGAGAGACAGATCCCCAGTCTCACACAACTATTACTCACATTGTACAGAGCATTACCAGATGTGACACCAACTTTTCCAAAGGCACCTTCTGCACCACTTTTAGGAATGGGCTCCTTTGGCTTGGCTTGGGTCCACTCTACCTGAGGATTATTTCATAACAGCCTTTATAGGTAATATGTATATTTTTAGACTCTCCCATTTCATTGGTTTGAGTCTTAAGGGCTCTTTCTGATGTGTGTGTGTGATTAAAACTCTTTTTTGAAAAACATGGAATCAAGGAAGAATATAATGGTAAAGTGCCAAGTGAAAAACCCCTTTACTAACTTCCAATCATGCCAGAGCTCATGTCTAAGAAATACAGAAGCATCTTTTAATTCCTGGTCCCTTGTTGTTGTTTAGCTGCTCAGTTGTGTCTAACTCTTTGCAACCCCCTGGACTGTAGCCCATCAAGTTCCTCTGTCCATGGGATTCTCCAGGCAGAAATACTGGAGTGGGTTGCCATTTCCTCCCCCAGTGGACCTTCCCGACCCATGGATCGAACCTATGTCTCTTATGTCTCCTGCATTGGCAAGCAACTTCTTTACCGCTGAGCCACTAGAGAAGCCCCCTAGTCCCTTCCTACCCCTCAAACATTCCTGTGGACACCAGAGACCCAGTGCGACATCTGTCTTAGGAACAGCTCTAGAGAAAACTAAGATGGAGGAATTCACCTCATCTCAGACCAATTTTAATTACCTAAAATTTGTTTAAATCAAAGATAGTCAATTAGAAGAGATAAGGTAATTAGTGCTCCATAGTCTTCAAATGTTTCCTTGAAGCAGTGGTAAAGGTGTTTGACTTATTATTACTTAATTGTTTAAATCACTAAGGGTGATTCAGAGACCCCACTATAATACTAAGCTACATCACTACTCAGAAGTCCATAAGACTGGGGGCTGGTTCAAAGACCATCATGAAGTTGAAGTGCAGGTACTGAGAGTCACTGACAACTTTTTAGAAGTGCAGCTGAACTCAACTAGCAGAAAGAACTGACAAAAATTTCTGTTGGTGGGGGTCACCTGTGAGGGCAGCAGCTAAATGTTCAGCGAGATCTTACAATGCCTGGCTTTGTCTTCTAAACATAAATCATCCTTGACACCAGGAGAGACTACTAATATCTCAATAGTCTTCTAATTGAGCATAAAACAATTTGACCTTGAGCAATTTTTTCAATCTCATTGAGGATCAATTTCCCATTTGAGCACAACAGTACTTACCTCATAGGTTCATTATGAGAGTTAATGGAGATAAAATATATAAGTAACCTTGCATAATACTTAGTACATAATAAGAACCAGTAGTTACTAATATGATTATTTTCATTAGCCTATTTAGTAGGGTGAAGGCTCTGAAGCACTGGCTAGGAACTTGAGCAAGCCATAGAGAACTTGAATTGTAACCCGGCCTTCAGATTCCTCATCAAGAGGGTGGGACCAGGAATAAGAGCTACACTTGGCACAAGTCCAGACTGCATGACTGCACAAACACTGTAACTGTTCTGTATTCAGACACATTAGAAAGGATTTTTCCAGCATAAATTTCCAAAATGTGCTGCTTGTTTTGTAATTCAATCTAGGGCAGCGGCAGCAGTAGTGCTATCATTATTTACATTTCTGCCTCTCAGTCTTGGATCCCAGATATTTGAAGCAGTATGAATTGGCTCATAGCAAAATTCTTCTTTTCTGAAAAAAGTTTTTTATATTAATTTCTTTTATGCCCATACACAAATAAATCTTCATAATTTTTGCATTGCTGTTCTTGGGACATTTGGTCAAAAATAACTTATAGAAATAAGCTGTCTGTCTGATCCAGGCACTATAAATAGTTTCACATTAAATTCTTCACAGTGCTTAGATGTTAAGAAACTTTTCAGCAGAGGAGAGTCTTATTAGCAACATATTAACTTTCTAATATCATTACTTTTCTTTTTTTAAAAAAAGATTTATTTATTTATTTTGGGGGGGTGGAGTGGGGAGGGAGGGGAGCAGGCAGGCTACTTCTATTGGTCTTTCATTTGTCTATTTTCATCCATCTTTGTCCTTTGGCCCGTGTGGGCCTCCCATCACGGTGGCCTCTGTTGTCTCAGAGCGCCGGCTCTGGGCGCATGCACTCCAGAGCTCCGGCTCGGTAATTGGACACATGGGTCCAGCCGCTCCGCAGCACGTGGGATCTTCCCAGGCCAGGGATCAAACTGGCGCCCCTTGCCCTGCAAGGTGGTGTCCTTACCCACTGGACCACCAGGGAAGCCCACTTTTCTTCATCTTAATGAACAAAAGACAATACAAAGACCATATAAACAATAAGGAAATATCTCCCTCAATTAACTCTTTTATTCTCTGGAATTTTATGTCTCCAAAAGTAGCTTGGATATCTGTTAATGCCCAATTTATAATTGTAAATGGAAGTAAAACCAATTTGTTGATGTATTTAAGTCTTAAGATAATTTTAATAATGAGCAGCTACTTTTTTTTTTTTTAATTTGGCTGCGCCAGGTCTTAGTTGCAGCATGTGGGATCCAGTTCCCCGACCAGGATTGAACCTAGGCCCTCTGCATTGGGAGGTTGCCATCCTAGCCTCTGGACCACCAGGGAATCCCCAGTAATGAGCAGTTACTTTTTACTGTGGTTGTTTTTGGAGTCTTATATTCTCTAACATTAATAAATAACTGTACATCTGCATTAGTCTTTCTTCACCCTCAAGTTCTGGAATCCCCAAAAAGAGTCCCGTTGACTGTTGTATGCCCTTTTTACACAAATAAATCTTAAATTCTTTTCTGAAAAAAGTTTTTTATATTAATTTCTTTTATGCCCATACACAAATAAATCTTCATAATTTTTGCATTGCTGTTCTTGGGACATTTGGTCAAAAATAACTTATAGAAATAAGCTGTCTGTCTGATCCAGGCACTATAAATAGTTTCACATTAAATTCTTCACAGTGCTTAGATGTTAAGAAACTTTTCAGCAGAGGAGAGTCTTATTAGCAACATATTAACTTTCTAATATCATTACTTTTCTTTTTTTAAAAAAAGATTTATTTATTTATTTTGGGGGGGTGGAGTGGGGAGGGAGGGGAGCAGGCAGGCTACTTCTATTGGTCTTTCATTTGTCTATTTTCATCCATCTTTGTCCTTTGGCCCGTGTGGGCCTCCCATCACGGTGGCCTCTGTTGTCTCAGAGCGCCGGCTCTGGGCGCATGCACTCCAGAGCTCCGGCTCGGTAATTGGACACATGGGTCCAGCCGCTCCGCAGCACGTGGGATCTTCCCAGGCCAGGGATCAAACTGGCGCCCCTTGCCCTGCAAGGTGGTGTCCTTACCCACTGGACCACCAGGGAAGCCCACTTTTCTTCATCTTAATGAACAAAAGACAATACAAAGACCATATAAACAATAAGGAAATATCTCCCTCAATTAACTCTTTTATTCTCTGGAATTTTATGTCTCCAAAAGTAGCTTGGATATCTGTTAATGCCCAATTTATAATTGTAAATGGAAGTAAAACCAATTTGTTGATGTATTTAAGTCTTAAGATAATTTTAATAATGAGCAGCTACTTTTTTTTTTTTTAATTTGGCTGCGCCAGGTCTTAGTTGCAGCATGTGGGATCCAGTTCCCCGACCAGGGATTGAACCTAGGCCCTCTGCATTGGGAGGTTGCCATCCTAGCCTCTGGACCACCAGGGAATCCCCAGTAATGAGCAGTTACTTTTTACTGTGGTTGTTTTTGGAGTCTTATATTCTCTAACATTAATAAATAACTGTACATCTGCATTAGTCTTTCTTCACCCTCAAGTTCTGGAAGGACTAACCTGATTTATCTACAATGGACTGCTACACAATCCCGGTAAATGAATTCCTACAGAATATGCAACTAGTCTAGACTAGAAGCATGGGAATAAATAGTTTTTGAAAGATGAATCATTGAGTAGTCAGGATTGTTTCATGTAAGAAGGCTCCTGGAAGTCACTGTCTATACAAAATATCCAGATACTAAATTTCTATATTTGCTCCTTTTTTGAATCCTTTTTGGAATCCCTGTTGTCTCCTCTTGGCCAAAATTGTGGATCTGGGATCATAAGTATCTCCAAGTAAACTTTGAACCCTCAAGTGTCCTCAGTATTACATGTTTCTAAAGCATAACAGGTTTTTCTTTTTTATAAATTAAAGGGGAACCACAAGGCCTCACACTTAATGTCTCCTGATTCAAAACTAATTTTTCTTCCTTAGATGTGTAAATTACCCCCCCACACACAATTGCAGAAGCTTGCTTTGAAAAGGACCCTAAAGCTTAATCTAATTTTCAACTCAGAGCAGGTTTCATTATTATCGAGGACTGCAAGGAGATTGAAGCAATCAATCCTAATGTGAAAAGACAATTGGTTGGAAAAGACCTTGGCGCTGGGAAAGATAGAAGGAGAAGGGGACAACAGAGTACAAGATAGTTGGATGGCATCACCAACTCAATGGACATGAATCTGAGCAAATTCTGGGAGATAGTGAAGGACAGGGAAGCCTGGCATGATGTAGTTCACGGATTTACAAAGAGTCAGACATGAATGAGTGACTGAACTGAACTGATAGTTTGTAAATTAGTCTCTGAGTACTTAGGTGATAAAGACTCTACATTAGTTGTCAGAAAAATATTTCTTAAAACTTTCTTTGAGTGAAGGTTAATGGGTCCCATGTAAGAGATTTTTTTTCTGTTTTCATTTAAAATGTTTTTCTATGAGTGGATACATGTATATGTATGACCATGCCCCTTCATTGTTCACCTGAAACTATCACAAAATTGTCAATTGGCTATACCCCAATAAAAATGTTTTCGGTGTTAAAAAAAATGTAGAGAAAAATAAATTAATAAATAAAATGTTGTTCTATGAAATTATCTCTAAATGGATAAACATATATTTTAACTGGGAGTAATCCTAATATTTCTATCTGCCCTAATCCATACTCCAAAAATGTTGTCCCCTCTTACAGGCTACCAGCCTATTGCAGCAACCCAAACATCAGTGTCAAAACCAAAACTGCATTCTATTACATTAATAATAATTTTACAGTATGATGGCAGGAAATGCACTTTCAATTCACTGGCTATAGCTATTATACTATGCGAAAACAACTGCCTAGAAGGCAGTCAGGTCCCTTGGTTTAAAGGCTGACCCTGAGGAAGACAAAAGGTAATACAAGAGGGGAAACTACTGACAAAAGTATTATTGAAACACTCTAGAGCAGGACTTCTCAACTCTCTATGGTGAAGGACCATTTTTGAAAAAATTCAATCTGCCACTGACTTTTGTAAAACAGGAAATCATGTACTTGGATTTGGCAGTAATGTTGAAATGCTAAAATGTTCTAAATAGTTACACTTACCATTTGTGTATTTGATTAATATACTTATCATACTTGTATGATTTATATGTTTATCATACTTATCTCAACAGAGGATGGTAACAGACAGTTTTAAGACTGGTGTTGGTCTGTGGAACACAGTGAATAAGAAAGGATTAGAATTATATTTGGCAATATAATCCTTTGAGTACAGTTTAAGCGACATGCAAGTTCAAGCTTCCCTGATGCTGGAAAATACCAAATGTGCGTATGGTAAATACAACTGATGGCCATATTTAAACACCTGGTTATGCCAATCATGTCAATAAAACCAACTGCCATTTATAAATCATGTTTAAAATAGTTTCATAATGAAATATTGGCTAATCAAATGCTAATGGGGAGAAATAGGTATATGCAGTGGTAGGTTGTATCAAATATCACTTTTTCATAGATATAATTAACAGAAACAGAGTTTAAGAAATAGCATCGTCACACAAGCAAGAGAGACATCTCAAAAAGTAATATTGCCAGTAGAACCCTGAAAAATCCTTTGACCAATATAATAAATAAAATTTTTGTTAAAATGAGAAAAATAATAAATAAAATGTTGTTCTATGAAATTATCTCTAAATGGATAAACATATATTTTAACTGGGAGTAATCCTAATATTTCTATCTGCCCTAATCCATACTCCAAAAATGTTGTCCCCTCTTACAGGCTACCAGCCTATTGCAGCAACCCAAACATCAGTGTCAAAACCAAAACTGCATTCTATTACATTAATAATAATTTTACAGTATGATGGCAGGAAATGCACTTTCAATTCACTGGCTATAGCTATTATACTATGCGAAAACAACTGCCTAGAAGGCAGTCAGGTCCCTTGGTTTAAAGGCTGACCCTGAGGAAGACAAAAGGTAATACAAGAGGGGAAACTACTGACAAAAGTATTATTGAAACACTCTAGAGCAGGACTTCTCAACTCTCTATGGTGAAGGACCATTTTTGAAAAAATTCAATCTGCCACTGACTTTTGTAAAACAGGAAATCATGTACTTGGATTTGGCAGTAATGTTGAAATGCTAAAATGTTCTAAATAGTTACACTTACCATTTGTGTATTTGATTAATATACTTATCATACTTGTATGATTTATATGTTTATCATACTTATCTCAACAGAGGATGGTAACAGACAGTTTTAAGACTGGTGTTGGTCTGTGGAACACAGTGAATAAGAAAGGATTAGAATTATATTTGGCAATATAATCCTTTGAGTACAGTTTAAGCGACATGCAAGTTCAAGCTTCCCTGATGCTGGAAAATACCAAATGTGCGTATGGTAAATACAACTGATGGCCATATTTAAACACCTGGTTATGCCAATCATGTCAATAAAACCAACTGCCATTTATAAATCATGTTTAAAATAGTTTCATAATGAAATATTGGCTAATCAAATGCTAATGGGGAGAAATAGGTATATGCAGTGGTAGGTTGTATCAAATATCACTTTTTCATAGATATAATTAACAGAAACAGAGTTTAAGAAATAGCATCGTCACACAAGCAAGAGAGACATCTCAAAAAGTAATATTGCCAGTAGAACCCTGAAAAATCCTTAGATCGGAGGTAGAAAGGGAGGAAAGGGAATGGGCCATAGAATGACAGATGCTTATTTAAAGGACCAAGTTATAACTGCATGAATTCCACTCCCTTCCACTCTGTCACTGATATTTGCACCTGGATGAAGACTTTTAAATGAAGAATTCTGACATTGAAGGTTATCAAATTGGGTGTTCAGGCTGATAAAGAGGGTAGTACTTCACAGAATGTCTGGCACTACATGGAATCAGAAGGCTGATTAGAAGCTAACCATCCACCATGAAGGAGCAACTTCTTGGTTTTTTCCTTCTCCCACGTGAACTAGGGATATAACAGATTCTACATGAACTGCCATGAGAACATGAATTTTCATATTTACAGAGGATACGAATTCCAACCACAAACACTTTTTTTTTTTGGCTACTTCTATTGATCTTTCATTTATTTCGATCTTTGTTCTTTGGCCTGTGTGGGCCTCCCATCACAGTGGCTTCTCTCACTGCAGAGCACCAGCACTAGGCACATGTGCTACAGAGCGCGGGCTTGGTAATTGAACACATCGGTCCAGTCGCTCTGCGGCACATGGGATCTTCCCAGGCCAGGGATCGAACCAGCACCCCTTGCACTGCACGACAGTGTCTTTACCCACTGGACCACCAGGAAAGCCCCACAAACACTTTTTAACCTGGACCTTCATGTGTAAATATACACAGCAACCAAGAATCACCAAATACTTAGGAAAAAGTAAAAACATTCAAGAGAGTCACCAGACTCACAGTTACTACTGTCTAAGGAAATAGTAAATAAAGAAAACAGAAAAGAACCATAAATGTGTATAAAAATAGTATCTAGAGAAAGATACATCATATTCATAGAATATACCATTAAATATCTCACATTCATAAAATAAAAATAAGCCCCTATTAAAAAATAAAATAATTGGAGTTCTTATTTCTAAACATATATCATCCATGAAGGATCAGTTCAGTTCAGTTCAGTCACTCAGTGGTGTTCAACTCTTTGTGACCCCATAGACTGCAGCATGCCAGACTTCCCTGTCCTTCACTATTTCCCAGAGTTTACTCAAACCCATGTCCATTGAGTTGATGATGCCATCCAACCAACTCATCCTCTGTCTTCCCCTTCTCCTCTTGCCCTCAATCTTTCCCAACTCTTTTCCAGTGAGTCAGCTATTCACATCAGGTGCCCAAAGTATTGGAGCTTCAACTTCAGCCTCAGTTCTTCCAATGAGTATTCAGGGTTGATTTCCTTTAGGAGTGACTGGTTTCATCTCCTTGCTGTCCAAGAGACTCTCAAGAGTCTTCTCCAGCACCACAATTCTAAAGCTTCAGTTCTTCAGTGATCAGCCTTCTTTAAGATCCAACTCTCACATTCATACATGACTACTGGAAAAATCATAGCTTTGACTATAGGCACTATGTTGGCAAAGTGGTGTCTCTGCTTTTTGATATGCTGTCTAGGTTTGTCATAGCTTTTCTTCCAAGGAGCAAGTGTCTTTTAATTTCATGGCTGCAGTCACTGTCTTCAGTGATTTTGGAGCCCGGGAAAATAAAGTCTGTCGCTGTTCCCATTGTTTGCCCATCTATCTGCCATGAAGTGATGGGACTGGATGCCGTGATCTTCGTTTTCTGAACATTGAGGGTTTGTTTGTTTTTTTTTTTTTTTTGGCCAGTTCTATTGGTCTTTCATTTATTTATTTTCATCCACCCTTGTTCTCTGGCCCTTGTGGGCCTCCCATCTCAGCGAGCCCTCCTACTGTAGAGCACAGGCTCTGGGCGCATGCGCTCCAGAGATCTGGCTCAGTAGTTGGACACATCGGTCCAGCTGCTCTGCCACACGTGGGATCTTCCTAGACCAGGGATCGAACCAGCACCCCTTGCACTGCAAGATGGTGTCCTTACCCACTGGACCACCAGGGAAGCCTTGAACATTGAGTTTTAAGCCAGTTTTTCACTCTCCTCTTTCACCTTCATGAAGAGGCTCCTTAATTCCTCTTCACTTTCTGCCTTAAGGGTGGTGTCATCTGCATATCTGAGGTTATTGATATTTCTCCTGGCAATCTTGATTCCAGCCTGTGCTTCATCCAGACCAGCATTTCGCATGATGTACTCTGCATAGAAGTTTAATAAGCATGGTGATGATATACAGCCTTGACATACTTCTTTCCCAATTCAGAACCAGTTCGTTGTTCCATGTCCAGTTCTAACTGTTGCTGTGGCTCCTGATCCACATACAGGTTTCTCAGGAGACAGATAAGGTGGTCTTGTATTCCCATCTCTATAAGAATTCTCCACAGTTTGTTGTGATCAACACAGTCTTTAGTGTAGTCAATAAAGCAGAAGCAGATATTTTTCTGGAATTCCCTTGCTTTTTCTATGATCCGATGGGTGTTGGCAATTTGATCTCTGGGTTCTCTGTCTTTTCTAAATCTAGCTTGGAGATCTGGAATTTTTCAGTTCACATACTGTTGAGGCCTAGCTTGGAGGATTTTGAGCATTACTTTCTTGCATGTGAAATGAGTGCAATTGCACAGTAGTTTGAACATTCTTTGGCATTGCCCTTCTTTGGTATTGGAAGGAAAACTGACCTTTTCCAGTCCTGTGGCCACTGCTGAGTCTTCCAAATTTTTGGCATATTGAGTATAGCACTTTAATAGCATCTTCTTTCAATATTTGAAATAGCTCAGCTGGTATTCCATCACCTCCACTAGCTTTTTTAGGCTTTCTAAGGCCTACTTGTCTTCATACTCTAGGATGTCTGGCTTTAGGTGAGTGACCACACTATCATAGTCATCCAGGTCACTAAGATCTTTTTTGTATAGTTCTGCCTCTTTAAAGTCCCTACTGATTTTGTCCTTTACTGTGCCTGTCTTCACATGAAATATAAAAATTATAGCGTAATAATTTCCCAAATATAGAAAGGACATGCATGGTATGTCAGTTAGACATAAATATAACACATGTCTACTATAGAGGTTTTGATTTAGCAGTATGCATACAACTAAACCAGAATTACTTAGTTGAATATTGAATGCAGAGATTCTTCCAGAATGCAATACAGAAACCAAAGAAAAGATAAGAAAAATCAATATTTGAATGGGAACAGGGTCTGGAGTAAGCATAAAAAATGAAAAAAAAAGAGAAAAGCCAGAAGACATAAATATCTTTTTGAGAATATCAATATCTATTTAATGAGAGTTTCAGAAAGAAAAGGAAGAAAAAGGAAGACAAGGAAGAAAAAAAGAGGAGGAAGGAAGAAGAGGAAGACATTAAAGAAATACTTGACAAAAATTTCCTTGAATGGGAAAATGACTTAGCCTTCAGATTTAAAGACCCCACCGGGGCTTCCCTGGTGGTCCAGTGGGTAAAGAGTCCACCTTGCAGTACAAGGGGTACCGGTTCAATCCTTGGCCTGGGAAGATCCCATGTACTGCAGAGCAGCTGGACAGGTGTGTCCAGTTACAGAGCCAGCGCTCTGGAGCACATGCTCCCGGAGCCAGTGCTCTGCAGCAGGAGGGGCCACTGCAATGTGAGGCCACACAAGTCAAAGAATAAATATGGATGAAAATAAATAAATGAAAATTCAATAAAAGAGGCCCAAATTTTTAAAAAAAGACCCCACCAAATCTCAAGCAGGAATAAAGGGAAGTATGACATGTGCCTAGAAAGAATTTTGCAAAAAAACATTTAAGCTCTGAAGTCAAAGAAAATATCTTCTCTGAGACACTAATGCATTTCTCTGAGTTAGTTCTGCTAGATTGCTAACTCATTCTTGCATCAAAATAAACTCAAGTAGATCAAAGATTCAATCAAAAAAGTATAAAATCATCAAAACATAAGATGTACTAGAAAACATGGGAAAATACAGCACAAAACCTAGATGCCATAATCCCATAATGGAAAAGATTGATCAATTTGACTACATAACAATTTAAAACATTTGCAAAGCATAACTTCATAAATGAAGCTGAAAGGCCGATGACAAACTGCTGAAAAGTATAATGTTTATGCCAGAAACCATGCCTTAATATTTATATGAATGTTGATGGACATTGGAGAGAGGGAGGAGTGGGAGAGATGTATGTAAAAAATAATAAAGAAACTTACATTACCAAATGTAAAATAGATAACCAATGGGAATTTGCTGTAAGACTAAGGGAATTCAGACAGGGGCTCTGTAACAACCTAGAGGGGAGGGCAATGGAGGGAAGTTTAAGAGGGAGGAAATATATGTATACCTACGGCTGATTCACGTTGATGTTAGGCAGTAACCGACAAAACTCTGTAAAGCTATCATCTTTCAATTAAAAAACACTTTTTAAAAAAGATTTAGCAAAAGCCAATGGTAAACTGTTAAAAAGTCTAATGTTTATACCAGAAATCATGCCTTAACATTTATATGAATATTGATGTTTTAATGTATATATAAAATTCTTAAAAGTCTAGAACAAAAAGACAACTCAATATAAAAATGGACAAAGAACATTAAAATACTGTTCTCAAAATAAGACGTATAAATAGCCAACTTTACATGAAAAAAGTATAGATATATATATGCCTGTCTTTATGCCAGTACTACATTATCTTTTTTCAAATTTTTATTTTATTATTATTATTTTTAATTATTTTATTTATTTACTTTTGACTATTCTGGGTTTTCACTGCTGCCACAGGCTCTTCTCTAGTTGCAGGGAGTGGGGGCTACTCTCTAGTGGAGGTGAGCAGGCTTCTTGTTGCGGTGACTTCTCTTGTGGAACTTGGGCTCTAGGGCACACGGGCTTCAGGAGTTGTGGCCCATGGGCTCAATAGTTGCGGCTCTGAGTCTCTAGAGCACAGGCTCCACAGTTGTGGCTCATGGGCCTAAGTTGCTCTGCGGCATGTGGGATCTTCCCAGATTAGGGATCAAACCAGTGTCTCCTGCATTGGCAGGCGAACTCTTTACCACTGAGCTCCCAGGGAAGCCCCCACATTATCTTGATTACTATAGTTTCTTATACTACTACAGTTTTTGAAGTAAGATTAGAATATTGAATACTCCTATTTTGTTCTCTTTTTTTGGAGATTGTTTTGGCTATTCTATGCCCCTTGTTTTTCCATACAAATTTTAGGGTTTGTTCAATGATTTCCGTGAAAAATTCAACCGGAATTTTGATAGACATTGTATTGCATCTCTAGATTACTTTGAGGATTATTGCTATCTTAAGAATGCTGTCTTCTGATCCATGAGCAAGGAATGTGTTTCCATTTATTTAGATCTTCTTTAGTTTTTTCAACAATATTTTGTACTTTTTGGTGTACAAGACTTCTTTTGTTAAATTTAATGTTAAGTATTTTATGATGCTATTGTAAATGAAATTGTATTGTGAATTTCATTTTCAGATTGTTCATAGCTAGTGTACAGAAATACAATTTATTTTTGTATATTGATTTTATATCTTGCAATCTAACTGAATGTGTGTGTTTGTCTGTGTGTGTGTGTGTGTGTGTATGTGTATTTTACATAGAGAAATTTCTCAGGACGTTTGTTACAAAAAATAATCATTGGCTATTGGGTAAGAACAGCATAAATAACACAAGTCATTTGTATTGTTGACTGGCAATTCATTGTATGAATATAACCATTCCACCACTCATCCCTTGTAATGAGTGCAGGCTGTGTAATATATCTGTAAAAATTGTTTGGGTTCTGATGAACTGACAATCTAAGTGAAGGCTAGAGATATTAACAGTGCCTAAAACTCAGAATTACAAACATGCTGTAAAAAGTGAAAGCAAAATCCTTTCCAATTCTTTCATGTTTTACTCCAGTTTCTTTTAATTCATTCACATTTTGCTTAAGTAAAAGCAAAAGTTAATGAGAGTACAGTCTTTTTGGTCAGCTGAAAGCTATTTTAGATACAGTTACCCTTCCCATTCTAGACAGCATATTAAAAAGCAGAGACATCACTTTGCCAACAAAGGTGTCTACAGTCAAAGCTATGGTTTTTCCAGTAGTCATGTATGAATGTGAGAGTTGGATCTTAAAGAAGGCTGATCACTGAAGAACTGAAGCTTTAGAATTGTGGTGCTGGAGAAGACTCTTGAGAGTCTCTTGGACAGCAAGGAGATGAAACCAGTCACTCCTAAAGGAAATCAACCCTGAATACTCATTGGAAGGACTGATGCTGAAGCTGAAGCTCCAATACTTTGGGCACCTGCTGTGAATAGCTGACTCATTGGAAAAGACCCAGAAGCTGGGAAAGATTGAGGGCAGAAGGAGAAGAGAGTGACAGAGAATGAGTTGGTTGGATAGCATCACCAACTCAATGGACATAAATTTCAGCTTTAGGATATAGTGAAGGACAAGGAAGCCTGGTGTGCTGTAGTTTATGCGATCAAAAAGGATCAGATATGACTTAGTGACTGAATAACAACTCTTTCCATTCTAACTTCCCCCATAACTGCTCCCTCTTTAGATGACATGCCATAGACATTAATCTTACTATAGAGAAGTCATGTAGCATGGTAGTTAAGGGTGTGAGCTGTGGAGTCAGACTGCCTAGATTTAAATTCCATTTATGCCATTCGCTGTTTGGCCTGAGTTAACTTGCTTTTACCTCCCTTGGCCTCAATTGCCCCGTACAAAAATGGGATGATTTTAATGCCTTACTTGAAGGATGTTTATGAGGATTTTATGTACAGAGTATTTAGAATAATACACTGTTAATGATCAATAAATGCTACCATGTCCTTAATATTGCATGTCAGTTAATTGGCACGTAAGGAAACAGAGATAGCTATCTCCAGCCTGTGAAGATTAAAAATAAGCAAAGTATGTTATTTTAGACTTGGAACATATGCATTCTCCTGACCTATTGTGGGAGGGGTTTCCTAAGAGATTTTCTTCCTTAAAATCAGAGACATCAAGAGGAAAGTACCCATAGGAGATAGTGAAGAATACCAAGTAAGCAGAGAAGAGAAATAGGAAAGAAAAGATAGTTAGAAGGAGAAGAAACCAAGAAAGCCAATGAGAAGAAAGTAAGTAGTTGGCAAGAGAGGGTAAAACAAGAATAAGGTTCATAAAGATAGGGAAGAGAAAGGAGGAGAGAGAGGGGGAGAGATGGAAGGAGGAGAAAGAAAGAGAGAGACCTTGTCATACAAAGCTAAGAGCTTTATTGAAGTTTAGCAGAAAAAAAATCTTTGTTTTAAAGGAAGAGGCTGACTATATTTAGTACTAGGTAGGATGTCAGTTCTGAAAATAAACTGCTCCCAGAACCGAATGTAATCCTCTCTGGTGTGGTCACCTGCAGCAGGCTGGCCACCCTGGTAGGGGAGTGTGGAACATGGACACATCTGATACTTCAGAGCTCCTGACAATCACAAGGACTTGACCCACTTTTGTCTCCTTACCCGTTTCCTACTTTTTAAAATATCTGAATAATGTGGAGAAAAAGTTAGAGGTTTGAAGAAAGTGAAGTGTATGTTGGTACATATGTGGAGCAGTGAAGTATCTTGCTAAGTATATACCAGAGTCTAAACACTATGTATTTTGTTGCTGTTGGGTCATTGTTTGTCCGACTCTTTGCAACCCCATGGACGGCAGCACGCCAGGCTTCCCTGTCCTCCTCCACTATCTCCTGGAGCTTGCTCAAACTCAGGCCCATTGAGTAGGTGATGCCATCCAAGCATCTCATCCTTTTGCCACCCCTTCCCCTTTTCCCTTCAGTTTTTCCCTTTTGACACCTGGCCAGATGCTTGATACAATACTCACTACCTCCTCAGTATACTTTTGGTACATCAATGTGGACACAAGGACCCAGCAGGAAGTATGATTGGCCATATAAAAAGATATACTTGAAACACACTGTTATCTGCATCAGATAAGTCCTGTGGAGACGCCACGTCTGTGCAACTTAGGGAGCTCACAAAGGGCATGCAGAAAGCAAAGATCAGCATACATTAGGAAAATACAGAAACTTAAGTTGCATTTAACTATGCACACACACACACACGTTGTTCTGGAAAAATATAGGTGAAAATTTTAACTGAAGTGAAAAAAAAATAGGAAAAAAAGGTATTTTGATGGAAGAAAATACAACTAGAGTTCAGAATTCTAACTTCCAGTTCTATCATATCACTTCTACTGTTAGTCCTGTCTTATCTGGAATGCTGCAATAGCCTCTTAATTATTCTTCCTGCTTTCACCCTAAGCTCCTCTCCCAAATATGTACTCTACAGGGAAGGCAGAGAGATCCTTTTAAAATTATAAGTCAGACTGTGTTACTCCTCTGGACAAAAACCTATATATAGTACTTTCTCAAAATGCTAAAGACTGCATATGCTCCAACCCTCTGCTGCCTTTCTAGTTTCATGTGGTATCAGTATCTCTTCACCCTTTCCACTCTAAGCATGTGAATATCCTTGCTTTTCCGAGAACATGTCAAGAGCATTCTGGTGTTAGGGATTTGCATTTACTCATATAGCTGAATGGTTTGCTCTCTCACTTTATTTGAGACTCAGTTCAAATGTCACCTAATGTCACCTTTCCACAATCATCATACGTAAAATAGCAATCATTCTTACCTTCCATTACATTTGCATTTACTCTCCCCTCTATGCGGGATATGCTGCCCTCTTCTCCTCATGCTCTCAATCTTTTCCAGTATTAGGGTCTTTTTCTATAAATTGGCTCTTTGTATCAGGTGGCCAAAATATTGGAGTTTTAGCTTCAGCATCAGTCCTTCCAATGAATATCAAGGCTGATTTCTTTTGGATTGACTGATTTGATCTCCTTGCTGTCCAAGGTACTCTCAAGAGCTACAATTCGAAAGCACCAATTCTTTGACCTTCAGCCCTCTTTATAAAGTTAGCATAATATCATCATTAGTAATATAATTAATACATTTGTTTGAAACATTAAATTAGTACTATATCTATTTAGCACTATATTAGCACTATATATTTAGTACTATGTTAGTACTTTATCTTTTTTGTATTTTTTTTTTAATAATCATCTACTTTTTTTAACTTTATTTATTTATTTATTTATTATTAATTTTTGTACATGTATGTTCCCAGATCATTCATATGCATATCCCTTGACCCTCCCCCCACCCAGTTCCCCCCCTCCCATCCCTCCAGACCATCACTCCAAGTGGTTGTAGGTACTCCTATTCCCCTAGCACAATGACAATAGCTATCTTTTCTACACATGACAGTATAGGTTTCCATGTTACTCCCTCCCACTGTTCGGTCTCCAACAATATCTTCATGTCTATTCTCTGTTTTTTCATGAGTTCACTGCGTGTGTTATCATGACCATCTTACTAGATCCCATATATATGAGTTAGTATACTATACTTGTCTTTCTCTTTTTGACTTACTTCACTTTTTATGTCTTTTTTGTATTTTGTATCTTTTTTATGCTAGTACTATATTAGTATTATATCTATTTAGTACTATATCTTTTTTGCCACCCAAGATGGACAAGACATGGTGGAGAGTTCTGAAAAAACGTAGTCCACTGGAGAAGGGAATGGCAAATCACTTCAGCATTCTTGCCTTGAGAACCCCATAAACAGTATGAAAAGTCAAAAAGATACGACACTGAAAGGTGAACTCCCCAGGTCAGTAGGTGCCCCAAATGCTACTGGAGAAGAGCAGAGAAATAGCTTGAGAAAGAATGAAAAGTCTGAACCAAAGCAGAAACAACGCACAGTTGTGGATATGTCTGGTGGTGAAAGTGAAGCCCAGTGCGGTAAGGAACAATATTGCATAGGTACCTGGAATGTTAGGTCCATCAATCAAGGTAAATTTGAAGTAGTCAGACAGAAGATGGCAAGAGTGAACATTGAAATTTTAGCAATCAGTGAACTAAAATGGATAAGAATGGGTTAACTTAATTGTGATGCACTATATCTACTACTGTGGGCAAGAATTCCTTAGAATAATGAAGTAGCCCTCATAGTCAACAAAAGAGTTCAAAATGCAGTACTCTGGTGCAATCTCAAAAATGACAGAATGATTTCTGTTCATTTCCAAGGCAAACCATTCAGTACCACAGTAATCCAAGTCTATGCACCAACTGCTAATATTGAAGAAGCTGAAGTTTAAATGGGTCTGTGAAGACCTACAAGATCTTCCAAAACTAACACCATAAAAAAAATAACCTTTTCATCATTGGGAACTGAAAAGCAAAAGGAGGAAGTCAAGAGATACCTGGAGGAACAGGCATGTAGGCCTTGGAGTACAAAATGAGGAGGAAAATGCTAACAGAGTTGTGTCAAGATAACATGCTGGTCATTGCAAACACCCTCTTCCAACAACACAAGAGATGACTCTACACATGGACATTACCAGACGGTCAATACTGAAATCGTATTGAATATAATCTTTGTAGCCAAAGATGGAGAAGCTCTATACAGTCAGTAAAAAGAAGACTGGGATCTGACTGTGGTTCAGAACATGAACTTGAAAATTCAGACTTAAATCGAAGAACCTAGGGAAAATCACTAGGCCATTCAGGTATGACCTAAATCAAATCCCTTATGATTATATAGTAGAACTAACAAATAGATATAAGGGATTACAGCTGATAGAGTGCCTGAAGAACTATGGACAGAGATTCATAATATTTTATAGGAGGCAATGACCAAAACCATCCCCAAGAACAAGAAATGCAAAAAGGCAAAATAGTTGTCTGAGGAGGCCTTACAAGTAGCTGAGAAGAGAAGAGAAGTGAAATTCCAAGGAGAAAAGGAAAGTTATAACCATCTGAATGCAGAGTTTCAGAGAATTGCAAGGATAGATAAGAAAGTCTTCTTAAGTGAACAATGCAAAGAAATAGAGGAAAACAACAGAATGGGAAAAACTAACATTCTCTTCAAGAAAATTAGAGAGACCAAGGGAACATTTTATGCAAAAATGGGCACAATAAAGGATAGAAACAGTAGGGACCTAACAGAAGCAGAAGATATTAAGAAGAGGTGGCAAGAATACACAGAAGACCTATACAAAAAGATCTTAACAACACAGATGAAGATGATGGTATGATCATTCACCTAGAACCAGACATCCTAAAGACTGAAGTCAAGTGGGCCTTAGGAAGCATCATTATGAACAAAACTAATGGAGGTGATTGAATAATAGCTGAACTATTTCAAATATTAAAAGATGGTGCTATTAAAGTGCTACATTCAACATGCCAGTAAATTTGGAAAATTCAACAGTGGACTTGGGACTGGGAAAGGTCAGTTTTCATTCCAATCCCAAAGAAGGACAGTGCAAAGAATGTTCAAACTACTGCACTATTGCACTTGCTTCACATGCTAGCAAGGTCATCCTCAAAATCCTCCAAGCCAGCTAGGCTTCAACAGTACGTGAACTGAGAACTTCCAGATGTACAAGCTGGATTACCAGACGGTCAATACTGAAATCGTATTGAATATAATCTTTGTAGCCAAAGATGGAGAAGCTCTATACAGTCAGTAAAAAGAAGACTGGGATCTGACTGTGGTTCAGAACATGAACTTGAAAATTCAGACTTAAATCGAAGAACCTAGGGAAAATCACTAGGCCATTCAGGTATGACCTAAATCAAATCCCTTATGATTATATAGTAGAACTAACAAATAGATATAAGGGATTACAGCTGATAGAGTGCCTGAAGAACTATGGACAGAGATTCATAATATTTTATAGGAGGCAATGACCAAAACCATCCCCAAGAACAAGAAATGCAAAAAGGCAAAATAGTTGTCTGAGGAGGCCTTACAAGTAGCTGAGAAGAGAAGAGAAGTGAAATTCCAAGGAGAAAAGGAAAGTTATAACCATCTGAATGCAGAGTTTCAGAGAATTGCAAGGATAGATAAGAAAGTCTTCTTAAGTGAACAATGCAAAGAAATAGAGGAAAACAACAGAATGGGAAAAACTAACATTCTCTTCAAGAAAATTAGAGAGACCAAGGGAACATTTTATGCAAAAATGGGCACAATAAAGGATAGAAACAGTAGGGACCTAACAGAAGCAGAAGATATTAAGAAGAGGTGGCAAGAATACACAGAAGACCTATACAAAAAGATCTTAACAACACAGATGAAGATGATGGTATGATCATTCACCTAGAACCAGACATCCTAAAGACTGAAGTCAAGTGGGCCTTAGGAAGCATCATTATGAACAAAACTAATGGAGGTGATTGAATAATAGCTGAACTATTTCAAATATTAAAAGATGGTGCTATTAAAGTGCTACATTCAACATGCCAGTAAATTTGGAAAATTCAACAGTGGACTTGGGACTGGGAAAGGTCAGTTTTCATTCCAATCCCAAAGAAGGACAGTGCAAAGAATGTTCAAACTACTGCACTATTGCACTTGCTTCACATGCTAGCAAGGTCATCCTCAAAATCCTCCAAGCCAGCTAGGCTTCAACAGTACGTGAACTGAGAACTTCCAGATGTACAAGCTGGATTTAGAAAAAGCAGAGGAACCAGAGATCAAAGTGCCAACATTCATTGGATCATAGAAAAAACAAGAGAATTCCAGAGAAACATCTACTTGTGCTTCATTGACAACGCTAAAGCCCTTGACTGTGTGGATCACAATGAACTGTGGAAAATTCTGAAAGTGATGGGAATAACAAACCACCTTACCTGTCTCCTGCAAAACCTGTATTCAGGACAAAAAGCAACAGTTAGAATTGGACATGGAACAACAAATTGGTTCCAAACTGGGAAAGAAGTATGTTAAGGCTGTATATTGTCACCCTGCTTATTTTATTTATAAGCAGAGTACCTCATGCAAATACCTGTCTGGATGAAGCACAAGCTGGAATCAAGATTGCCTGAAGAAATAACAATAACCTTAGACATGCAGATGTCACTACCTTATGGCAGAAAGCAAAGAGGAACTAAAGAGTCTCTTCATGAAGGTGAAAGAGGAGAATGAAAAAGCTGGCTTAAAACTCAGTATTCAAGAAACAAAGATCATGGCATCTGCTACCATAACTTCATGGCAAATAGATGGGCAAACAATGGAAACAGTGACAGACTTTATTTTCTTGGGCTCCAAAATCACTGAAGACAGTGACTGCAGCTATGAAATTAAAAGACACTTTCTCCTTGGAAGAAAGGCTATGAAAAATCTAGACAGTGTATTAAAAAGCAGAGACATTACTTTACTAAGGTCCTATGTATAGTCAAAGCTATGGTTTTCCCAGTAGTCATGTATGGATGTGAGAGTTTTACCATAAAGAAGGCTGAGCACCAAAGAACTGATGCTTTTGAACTGTGGTGTTGGAGAAGACTCTTGAGAGTCCCTTGGACTGCAAGGAGACCAAACCAATCAATCCTAAAGGAAATCAACCCTGAATATTCATTTGAAGAACTGACACTGATGCTGAAGCTCTAATAGTTTAGCCACCTGATGTAAATAGATTACTGGTTGGAAAAGACCCTGATGCTTGGAAAGATTTAAGGCAGAAGGAGAAGGGGACGACAGAAGATGAAATGGTTGGATGGCATCACTGAGTCAATGGACATGAGTTTGAGCAAGCTCCTAGAGATGGTGAAGGACAAGGAAGCCTAGTATGCTGTAGTCCATGGGGTTGCAGTCAGACTCCACTGAGTGACTGAACTGAACTGAAATATATCTTTACCCTGTGATCCTATATGAAGGCAACAATGAAATCTGAAATTATTCAACCTTCTTTCCTCTTTGGTGAGTTACTCACTAGCTAATTGCTGGTGTTTCAAAAACTAAATTTCTTCCCTTTATGGAGTTGATATTTAAGTGGTTGGGAGAGATGTTTACTTTGTGCCAGACACTGTTCCAAAAATTTTACATGTTTCAATCCATTTAGTTCTCACAACATCCCTATGAGGTATATTTATAATTTGTATTGATTTTACAATTTAGAAACCAAGGCCCAAAGTGATTAAGTAACTTGCCCAAAGTTACACAACTGGCAAGTTGCAGACCTGAGATTTTACTTAGAACAGTCCACTCCAGAGCTTAGACTATTAATCACTATGCCATGGAACCCTCTCATCTGCAAATCTCTTCAAGGATTTTTGCTCTAAGTAATGTAAATTACTTGGTATCCCTGAGTATTCCATGTTATTATATATTCTGTTATTGTTTGATTATTTTGTTCATCTTCCTGAAAAGCCTCCTTAACCCATATCCTATAGGCCTTAAGCCAAAAGCCATTCACTTTAGCAAAAACCTTGCTCAATCACCTCTCTCCCCAAAAGGCCAGTGTAGGGATCTGTTCTCTTCTTTATCATACTTTATTATAATTTCTTGTCTCCCATTCTACAAGGTGATTTCTTTTAAGGTAAACGAAATATTTATCATATTTTTCTTCACTGATGTATCCCCACCCCAGGGTCTGGCACATTGGTCACATAATCGGTGCTTACTGAATAAATAAATCACTTTTGGAAATATACATGAATATTTTTATTTGTACTTTAGGCTGTTATGATTCTAAAAGACTACTTTAGCTTCATTATTTTTGATAGGCTATCAGGATAGTATAGTTATTTACAGAAATTGATGTTGAGACATTATGAAATTCAGTATGTGATACCTGACAACTTGTTTTACAAACCTGTTAGGGTCAGTGTATTTCAAAAAATATACTTTCTTAGCTCTTTAGTTAATACTGTGCTTTTCAGGAAATATGGTTTGCTAGATTCACTATGCTCAAAATCATACAGCTAGTTAGTGACCGTGTTGGGCCTAGAAATGAACATAGGTCTGCTGTTTTCCAATCCCAGGCCTTTGATCTTTCTATAAATACCTTACTGACATTAATTCAGTTCCAATGGAATGTGGAGAGACTATCTCAGCACAGGTCAACTCATCTAATCTAAAAGGAAGTGGTTTTCAAAAAAATAACTAACTAACCTTAAAGGACACCAGAAAAAGCTCTCTTCCCTTAAAATATTACCCTTACTAGATGATACTACCTTTATGGCAGAAAGCAAAGAGGAATTAAAGAGGCTCTTGATGAAAGTGAAAGAGGAGAATGAAAAAGGCTGGCTTAAAATTCAACATTCAAAAAACTAAGATCATGACATCTGATCCCATCTATTTGCAATAGATGGGCGAACAGTGAAAACAGTGACAGACTTTACTTTCTTGGGCTCCAAAATCACTGAAGATAGTGGCTTCCACCATGAAATTAAAAGACACTTGCTCCTTGGAAGAAAAGCTATGAAAAACCAAGACAGCATATTATAAAGCAGAGATATCATTTATTGACAAAGATCCGTATAGTCAAAGCTATGGTTTTGCCATTAGTCATGCATGGATGTGAGAGTGGGACTATAGAGAAGGCTGAGCACCAAAGAACAGATGCTTTTGAATTGTGGTGCTGGAGAAGACTCTCGAGCGTCTCTTGGACAGCAAGGAGATGAAACCAGTCAATCCTAAAGGAAATCAACCCTGACTTGGAAGGACTGAAGCTGAAGCTCCAATACTTTGGCCACCTGATGCAAAGAGCCAATTCATTGGAAAAGACCCTGATGCTGAGAAAGATAAAAGGCAGAAGGAGAAGGGGACAACAGAAGATGAGATGGTTGGATGGCATCACTGAGTCAATGGACGTGAGTTTGAGCAAACTCCAGGAGATGATGAAGGACAGGGAAGCCTGGCGTGCTGCAGTCCATGGGCCCCAAAGAGTCAGACACAACTGAGCAACTGAACTGAACTGAATTGAACAATGTTTTAGAAATCTCTAGTTATGGTTTTACAGTGAACTAACCATCTTTTACACTTAACAGAAACTAGTTGTTCAGATTATTTGTAACATGACAGTTAACTCAAAAAAACTTTTTGAAAGAAGGAAGAGTGTACATAACAGAGTATACTGAATAATGAGAACAGGACATAGTTGAAAGTGTTGTAGGAGTTACAAATGTAGAAATAAGTTAGGATATCAGTAAAAATTATCATAGAGTTGTAGAGCACAAAGGAGCTTTACTGGTCAGGGAAGGAGTCACGGAGAAATTATGACCTGAAGGTAGAAAATGAACATATATAACTCATTTGGAGGATACATTCTTATGAAAAGCTGGACTGGTAGCCATGTGAACTGATCACTGAAAAGAATGAAACATTCAACTTGTCTTATGTTAAGATACGTTGAGGAGAGAAGTGGAATGTATATAGTTAGAGAATAACTTGATTGGCAGGCAAAGTAATTTAGAGTTAATGCTCTAGGAATTAGAAATAAGTTGTTTTTTTTTTTAAGGATTTATTTATTTATTTATTTATTTGGGGCGGGGGTCGGGTTGGGGAGGGAGGGGAGCGGGCGGGCCACTTCTATTGGTCTTTCATTTCTCTATTTTCATCCGTCTTTGTTCTTTGACTCCTGTGGGCCTCCCATCGCGGTGGCGTCTGTCGTTGCAGAGCGCCGGCTCTGGGCACATGCGCTCCAGAGCCCCGGCTCAGTAATGGGACACATCGGTCCAGCTGCTCTGCGGCACGTGGGGTCTTCCCAGGCCAGGGATCGAACTGGCGCCCCTTGCACTGCAAGGTGGTGTCCTTACCACTGGACCACCAGGGGAAGCCCCTAGAAATAAGTTTTTCAACAAAGGTATAAAGTGTGAAAGTAAACCACATCTTAGGAAGATATATTTGGCACATATCTGTTTAAATTTAAAGCTGGACTTAAAGAAAGGATTAAAATTAAGATCATCTCTTGTCTATCCTACAGGCTATATTAGCATGAGAACAATTTCTAAATACTCATATCTACTGTTCTTTGAACATTTACATATGCCAGAGAAATGACAAAAATTTAAATGGAAGACCTTATTTAATCTACAGGAAATAGCACAATCCTGTGAAGTAGAAACTACTGTTACCTCCATTTTAAAGACGGAAAAACAGGATCCAGAGAGGTGAATTGATTTTCCAAGTCAGAGAGTTCAGAAACTGAGGAGCGAAAATGTGAACTCTGATCTGTTTGACCTGAATTTAGTTAGTACAACTATTGCACATAGCTGACATGCAGTAAATAACTGTTGAGTAAATGGGTGAATGAACATATCAGTAAATCTATCCTCGTCTGCTGATGAAGCTACATATTTATTAGTTTAATGGTTTTAGTGATCTTGTTAAGCTTGGGACAATGTTAAAAGTAAGGAAGAGAGTTGAACTACAAAGGAGAAAAAATTACATAGAAAAATCTCTTCACTGGAATTTCTGATTGGGTCGATGTGTGGATTAGAAATTAGAAATTTGTGTATACATATACATCAGCAGAACTGTTTGGAGAACCTTTGACACTCCTACGTGCACTTGCAGACCCACATGATTTCTTTTGTTTTCTTAACCCTCCTGAGAGGGCGTAAATAATGTCAGAGCTGAAAAGGGACTTTAGCAATTGCTCAACCAGATGCCCTCATGTATATGTAGACATTGAGGCACTAGAGGGAAAGTAAATTGCAAAGGTCATGCAAGGAGTTAGAGTAAGATTAAGAATTTGAGTTTCCTAACTCACAGTTTGTTTTACTCTGAACTGTCGCCATTTACCATCTCAATTTTATAGATGGGGTAACCAAAGTATCCTAAGAATGTCGATGGTCTAGCTCCTGCTACTTGTCCATTGAAGCAGGACTTGAAATCAGATCTATTTTAAATATGAGGCTTGTTTTCATTCAAGTGTTTCTGTCTGCATGCCCAGAAGGAAGACATTTTCCTATTGAATTAAATATGGACTGAAAATAATTTCCAGAAAGCTCTGTCCTTCACTTTAAGAGAAAATGACCAAAGCTTCTTTATTTTCTGAAGTGTGGTAGTCCCAAGGAGGCCCCATGAAAGCAGAAATTCTGTTTTCCTTATTAAGTCCACAATACTTAGCAAAGATGGCACTCAAAAATATTTGTTGAGTATATAACATACTGAGGAGGGCATGGCGACCCACTCCGGTGTTCTTATCCTGTGAAGTAGAAACTACTGTTACCTCCATTTTAAAGACGGAAAAACAGGATCCAGAGAGGTGAATTGATTTTCCAAGTCAGAGAGTTCAGAAACTGAGGAGCGAAAATGTGAACTCTGATCTGTTTGACCTGAATTTAGTTAGTACAACTATTGCACATAGCTGACATGCAGTAAATAACTGTTGAGTAAATGGGTGAATGAACATATCAGTAAATCTATCCTCGTCTGCTGATGAAGCTACATATTTATTAGTTTAATGGTTTTAGTGATCTTGTTAAGCTTGGGACAATGTTAAAAGTAAGGAAGAGAGTTGAACTACAAAGGAGAAAAAATTACATAGAAAAATCTCTTCACTGGAATTTCTGATTGGGTCGATGTGTGGATTAGAAATTAGAAATTTGTGTATACATATACATCAGCAGAACTGTTTGGAGAACCTTTGACACTCCTACGTGCACTTGCAGACCCACATGATTTCTTTTGTTTTTTTAAACCCCTCCTGAGAGGGCGTAAATAATGTCAGAGCTGAAAAGGGACTTTAGCAATTGCTCAACCAGATGCCCTCATGTATATGTAGACATTGAGGCACTAGAGGGAAAGTAAATTGCAAAGGTCATGCAAGGAGTTAGAGTAAGATTAAGAATTTGAGTTTCCTAACTCACAGTTTGTTTTACTCTGAACTGTCGCCATTTACCATCTCAATTTTATAGATGGGGTAACCAAAGTATCCTAAGAATGTCGATGGTCTAGCTCCTGCTACTTGTCCATTGAAGCAGGACTTGAAATCAGATCTATTTTAAATATGAGGCTTGTTTTCATTCAAGTGTTTCTGTCTGCATGCCCAGAAGGAAGACATTTTCCTATTGAATTAAATATGGACTGAAAATAATTTCCAGAAAGCTCTGTCCTTCACTTTAAGAGAAAATGACCAAAGCTTCTTTATTTTCTGAAGTGTGGTAGTCCCAAGGAGGCCCCATGAAAGCAGAAATTCTGTTTTCCTTATTAAGTCCACAATACTTAGCACAAAAGATGGCACTCAAAAATATTTGTTGAGTATATAACATACTGAGGAGGGCATGGCGACCCACTCCGGTGTTCTTGCCTGGAAAATCCCCATGGACAGAGAAGCCTGGCGGGCTGCAGTCCATGGGGTCTTCGAGTCGGACACAACTGAACGACTAAGCACATATAACACACTAAACCTAGAAAGGGGAAGTAATGGTTCCTCAATGGACGATGGATGGATAATCATTATTAGTGCTGAAAAAATGGGAATGAATGTGGAAAAGAGGTGGCAGAGACCCTTAAACAAAGGAGAAGCGCTGTCTCTTTAGCCTACTGAACCTGCAATCACTCAACAAGGGCTGAATGGTTTGGTAGGGCTGCAATTGGCTGAGATATTTAAATGAGAACTCCTTAAAATTGTTACTCTCTAGCCCACCCCTAGTCCTCCGTGAAATCTGTTGCAGTCATTACCCAGGGACCGGATACAGAGATTCCTATGGGGAGTTCTAATGGGTCGATTCAATTTCAACGGGATGACGCCACTTAGCCAAGCATTAAGAGGTATAGCTCCGGGAAAGCAAACGAGGGTGGGGGTGGAGAGCAGGGGGAGAGAGTGAGGCTGTAACAAGGAGCAATAAATCCCTCCCCTCCCATCCTCCCGTATAACCCATTCACAAGACCTCTAGAAAACGTCTACATTCAGAAAACAGCTGGCTAGCTAAGCCAGCTAAACACACTGCAATCTCATCCCCCTTCCTCCCCTCTCCAATCGCCCCTCCCTCTCTGCTCTCTGCAGATTATATACCAACACACCCTAAGCTATATAAATAATCAGACACTAGCGGTATCTATTGCTCTGTCGAGATACCCTCTGTCTACAACTGCAGTTTCTGCTGCTTCGGTTCATCTGTCAGATTGGAGGAGACTGAGGCGGAGGCAAAAGAGGAGGGGGGGAAGGTAAAGGAGGAGAAAAGAGAAGAGGGAAGGGGGAGGGGAAGAGAAGGGGAAAGAAAACGCTGGAGGAGGGGAAAAAGAAGGAGGAGAAGGGGGAGGAGAAAGAGGCGGAGGAGGAGGGGGAGGAGAAATAGGAGAAGGAGGAGGAGAAAGAGGAGGAGGAGGTGAACAACTTACCCTGCTGAGCTTTCTTTGGGGAATACGTGCATCAGGATTTAGATCTGCATGTAAAATCTGCACGAAGTATCTGCCACTACAAGTCCGACTCTCCTTCTCACCGCCACCGTTTTTTGTTGTTGTTGTTTTTTTCTTTCCCTTCTCTGTGCTGTGTCAGAAAGATCGAGACAGAACTATCTCTGTTTCTGGCTCCACTGCCAGTGAAGGAGTTTTCATTCAGACTTTCCGAAGAGAGGTGGAGAAACCTAAAGACTCGGGAGAAGAAGAGGTCCTTTGAACCAGGTGGGGCATTAGTTCTGCTTTTCTCAGAATGGATAAGCCCTTTCTTCAAGGTAAGTTTAGAGATTAGCTCTTAAAGACCTCGGAATTCTTTCTATGAAATGCACAGATTGCCATTCATTCCAGTCATCGTGTGTGTGTGCGTGTGCGTGTGCGTGTGTGTGTGTGTGTGTGTGTGTGCGCGCGCGGGTGTCTGTGCACGCGCACAAGCTCAAGCGCATGGGTAAAATAAAATGAAAACCGTTTAACTGAGATTTAAATGAATCAGCTCTTGCAGAAAACTATCCATATTGGAAATTTCTAAATTAAAAGGGAACTTGAAAATAACTCTTTTGTAGACAAATGTCAATTTAATGTCTAGCCTGTTGACCTTTAAATGAATTTTTGTGCTTGCCTAAGCCCCGTATAGCGCAGCCTAACCACCCAAGCTTAGAACATAGGGAGAACCCTTGCTGAGGCCAGTCTGGCTGCCCAGCGGGCATCCTGTCAGTGTATGGCTAGTCTGCTATTGGCTCACAAGTCTGGGCTGTGCATCGCTCAGATTTCATCACTTCACCTTGCCCTGGGTAGAAATGGCGCAAGCTGACACGGCATAACCCCCTACTTACATTGAGTCAGAGCAATGATTTAGAAATCTCTGGATCCATGCCTGGGTGTGTGTGCACATGTCTCTGTGTGGCATACGGAAATTTTGTCAAAAGTGAGAACCTGTGAGCATGTCTAACTAGCCAATAGACATTTGATAGGACCTAGGGCAGTAGTTTACACTCCTTTCCATTCCTCTAATTATAATTACCACTCCCCTCTGTATGCTGCAAATCATGTGGGATGAATGGAAAACAGACCTTGAACTCTTAAACAGAAAATCTATTTTGAAATGCAAAGTATTGTTGCTTTTCTGGGTACATTAAAGCCTCACTGTAACATAATGTGCTATCACATGAATTTGGATGTACCAGGTGTTAAATCATGTTCCCAAGAAGTCAGTTGCATACATACATACAAATAAGGCACAGGCTAGCTGTTTTTTTAATCCACAAAGAAGTATTAATTTTGTTTCCTAAACATCTAAATAAAAATATCTAAGACATTATTGTAACATTCTATACATTTTGGCTTTTTGTGTGTGTTCTGTTTTTAGGTCTCTCTAGCTGAGAAACCATCTAGTTAGTGATCTGAGTGACTTGGATTCAGAGTTGAAAAGCTGAGTAGTGAGGAAGTAAAGAGCCTGAAGGAAAGGACACTAATTCTTCATGAAAGACTTTTGAAGCAGAGGAATGCAACCAGCAAACCCAGCATAAAAATTTAGAGCATAAGGACAAGAAGGGACTTTTAAAACCTTCCTTTCATACCCCATTCATTTTGCAGATGAAGAAACAGGCCTGGAACACAAGTCACTTGCCAACAGTCACACAGGACTTAGTTTCTTATCTTTTATGAAAGGATCTGGGGTTTAAAGAAAGATTCCTACTTCTTAAATGACCAACTAGCATTTTCTTCATAACTAGAAGTATGTGAATTCATTTAATATTGCAGGTTTTCCTTGTATTGCTCATCATGAAAATGCCCATACCTTTAAAAAATGCACTCTTAAAACTGCAAGACTCTCTGGTTTGAAATAAACTGCTGTGAGTCTTAATGAAACTGTGAAGGTAATGAATAGGACTAGGGTAGCAAAGTGACAAGTTAAGAGTTAAATGTGGTGAGAACCTGGCAGCTCTAACAAGATGTATGTGGTAGGAAGGAGGCCCAGTCAGTGGCTGAGAGGTTAGTAATGTAAACTATATACAACTTGGTATTTGTAAGGGGGGGAGTGCTTTGATAGAGATGCAAATGCTTTTGCACAGAGAGGGATTTTTAGAGAGCAGACTTTGGAACAGTAGAACTAAGAAAACACATAAAGCCATAGTAGAAATCCCCCCTATGTTTGCTTTCGGTTATTCTGAGAACGAGTGTATGTAACAGCAGAGCACAGAAAAAAGCAACACACCCCAGAGCCATTACACAGTGAGGCACAAAACAGCTCTGAACCCATAGGAGTAGGAGAAAACAGGAGCCAGGCTCTCCTTCTCTTCCTTCTTTCTTGAAATCAAGGTTGAGTTATACCATTATCAAAAAGGATTTATCATTAAAAAAAAATCAGAAGCCTCTTTAGGGTATTAGCACAGAAGGGCTTAAGTAGGAAAGTTTTCAACTTTAGTCTCAACATGGCAGACTTTAGGTTCCAGGGAGAAAATAAATTTTACTTTCATTAACAAGTAGCATTTCTTGAATGGATTTAGATTTCTAGTCCCTAAGTTGGCATAAGAAAAGACATTTCTGTTTAGGTTGAACATAGCAAATTTCAGGGCTACAGGAAAACTGTTGAGAAAGCTATGAGCACCTGGCCAGAGGGACTGAGATGGGAGTGGGTTTACAATGCATCATTCATTACTGCAGAGGCACTACGTGACAGAAATCACTAGATCCCATCTATGTACAGCCAAGACTTGTAATCACCTTGGCTCCTATTTACTAATATGTAATATGTATATTCTCTCTCTCACTTAATAGAATATGGAATTGACCAGCAGCACAGTCAGTTTCTTAACTATTGCTGCTCACAACGAATGGCCTTTTAATGAGTGGGTTTCTGAATCATAAACATGCACACAGTAGTAGTTTTTCATCTAATCTGTGTGCTGCAGCAGCGTCTTGTCTATTCGTTTCTCAACTAACCCCCCACCAACCCCTCCCAGCTGCTTACCTTTCCCTACAGTATCTATTTCAGTTCATCCTGTTAGCCAGATCAGATTCAGCACACCCGGGATGGCGAACAATTTATTGCCATTCAATACTGTTTTATCCTAGTCAATACTCTGATTTTACCCAGGTCCTACTGCCCACCATATTGCAGATCTTCTACTGTCCACTCTAATAAAGATTTTATAGAGCAAGAAGAACCTTCAGAGTTCACCTTGTCGATCCCCTTATCTGTAAGCAAGACAGTAGTACTTCGTCATCCCAGACTGATACCCGAAGCTTCCTTTAATCACCCAACCAAGTATCTTAACTCTTCAGTCTTGCAGCAGTCTAATAGATATCCAAATACACTTTCTCACCCTAAACACTGTATATCCTTTTGCTGCCAAGACAGAATCCCCTCATAGTTCTGAGTGATTTCTATTATGATTTAGATTTCTCCAAGCTTAGCTTTCAACCTTCTGGGCAAGTCCCTCAGATATCTAGTAACATCCTTGGAATCCCATATGATTATCTCCTGTAATGTTAAGACTGTGAATACCTTCCTTTGAGCTATTGATCCTTGGAATTCCCAGTATGTTTGAATCTAGTTTCCTTTGGGAAATCAGTGAGTCTAAAATGCATCCAGCATGTGTATTATTCTTTATACAGTATAAAGGACTTAAAGAGTCCCACACATTATTTATCTGATCAATGGGGAATAAATTTATTTCTTATACAATTGTCAAAAGATTCTTCCCAATCCAAGACTCCCACATCCACATACCCTGCAAACAGGCTGAATAATGTGTCCTTGTTTATTTCAGTGTTCAAATGAAAACTACCTGTTCCTTTCTAATGATAGGACTATGAGTCTTAGCAAAGGTACAGCAAATGTAGAGGTATAAAATTTCAAGGAGCTGTGAGTCCAAGTAGATAAAGGACACAAACATTTTGCTTTTGATCGCCCAAGTAAACAAGGGCATATTGCTCAGTTTAACCTCAAGGGCCGAAGATGTAGAAGGTATGAAGAGAATTCTTTTGTCAAATTGTATAGTTATATAATTACAGACCATGGTGGGACAGAGTCCTTCAAAATCACCTAGGCTACCCCTATAATTATATAGATAGTGGAACTGAGGCCCAAACCAAGTGAGTGAGTTGACAAAGGTTACATATTTGAGTCTTAGAATCTCCATGGTGTTTATCTGCATTTTCTTGTGCTGTATTGAATAGCATTGAAACAAGTAGCTAAAAAGTGAAATTATGGTCAGACTGGTTGTTTGATGTGATGTGCCAGAAGAGTTACTGTTAGCCAAATTAAATCTTCTTTTTTAAAAAATGAACAGATGTAAATTCAACTAAATAGGTTTGCTTGGGGATGTACCCTCTAAAGACAACAAGTCTGATCATATTATTAGCCGCCGACTTCTTTATGAACTGCATCATTTTTTTCCCTTTCTATTGAACTTTGGGCACATTTCAGTGTCATGTTTGCTTGCTGATGGAAACCTAATCAAGCACTATCCTCTTTCATTTGTTCTTTTCTATTACTCATTCAAGCTTTTCATCCCATACAATAGTGTGAGTAATCGATCTATTTTGAGGAGGCCTAAAATATGATGGATTTTAAATATATACTTTATTCATGCTAGTGTTTCCTAAGTCCTAATGCCTCCCAGATGAGTCTTAGATTCTTGTTTAGATTTCCTTTTTAGGCTGTTCAGTCTCCCAAGTGGTGCAAAACAATAACCTACCTTTGGAACAATATTTTTCTTGTGGTCATCACTATCAGTACTAGGCTCAATCAAATCAGGAGAGTATATATTTTCTAAATACTCAGCTTAAAGTTGGTATAAAAACATTGCTGTTTTTTAAGAAAGCCACTTTATTATATAAGGTAAATATAGAAAAAAGCAGTCCAAACAGATTCTGCCTAATAAATCCCATCGGTATAGACTTGACTTAGGGTAGTAAGAAGTACAATTACAGGTTATACTAGAAATAACTCAAGATTCATCTTCTATGGTTTCCTCATCACCAGGGTTACTCTTGCATATACAAAAGTTTGATTCTGGAGTCATGCTGCCATTTAAAAGAATTACCTCCTCAATAAATAAAAGCAGTTTATAAAGTGAGAAGTGCAAGATGATTAGTTTTGACTTTCTTATAATGTGTTTCTGCCATATCTCTGCTATTAATATTATTGTAACTTGCTTGCTTGTCTATATTCATTGAATCAAGCAGTGTCCTTTATCATCTATTTATTTATGCTTATGAATTTCACTGAAAAGAAAAATGTTGATTGAATATATATATATATATATATAATACACATTATATTATGCATATACATATTGGGTTGGCCCAAAAGTTCATTTGGATTTTTCTGTAAAATTTTAAAATGTGATCTTTGCATTTGAAAGTTTTATTAGAATTTTGGTTCTCAAGGCCTAGATTTCTCAGTCAGGAAACATCTGAATGAGCTAACTGCTCCTGTGACCCTAGTCATATGATGAAATACAAAAGGAATCCACAATCAGATCTATGCTCCCCATGTACTTTATAGTCTGGATGAGATGACCAGACATGCCTGTAAAGAAATAGGTGAGGTCAATTACAGAATAAAGGAGTAACATGAAGACTAAAATGATTTAAGCTAGTGCTGGTAATAGGGGCCTGAGCTTTGTTGGTTTCCTGCAAAATATTCATGCCTATGTGTTCTTATTTATTGTTTCTATTCTTTTTCTCCTAGGATTTTCTGATGTGCCCTAAGATCCATGTAATTACAAGGGCTCTTTATCACCATAAGTGCCAGTCTGACCCAAAACCACTCAGAACTCAAGAATCAAGGCAAAATGGATGCCGCAGTGACAGATGATTTCCAACAAATTCTGCCTATTGAACAGCTGCGCTCTACTCATGCTAGCAATGATTATGTGGACCGTCCTCCAGTTCCCTGTAAACAGGCCCTCTCCAGCCCTTCCCTTATTGTGCAAACCCAGAAATCTGATTGGCCCCTGGCTACCATGCCCACTGCTCTCCCCCGCAGTCTTAGCCAGTGCCATCAGTTGCAGCCCTTGCCTCAGCATCTGAGCCAATCTAGCATTGCCAGCTCAATGTCCCATAGTACCACTGCCTCTGACCAAAGGCTCTTGGCCAGCATGACGCCCTCACCTTCAGGCCAGTCCATCATCCGAATCCAGCCTGGAACAGGAGCCCACCCAAAGGCTGACGGTGCTCTGAAGGGAGAAGCTGAGCAATCTGCAGTGCACCCCAGTGAGCACCTCTTCATCTGTGAGGAGTGTGGGCGCTGCAAATGTGTCCTCTGTACAGCAGCTCGCCCTCTCCCCTCTTGCTGGCTGTGCAACCAGCGTTGCCTTTGCTCTGCTGAGAGCCTCCTCGATTATGGCACTTGTCTCTGCTGTGTTAAGGGCCTCTTCTACCACTGTTCCACTGATGATGAAGACAACTGCGCTGATGAGCCCTGCTCCTGTGGGCCTGGCTCTTGCTTCGTCCGCTGGGCAGCCATGAGCCTCATCTCCCTCTTCTTGCCCTGCCTGTGCTGCTACCTGCCTACCCGTGGATGCCTGCATCTGTGCCAGCAGGGCTATGATAATCTCAGGCGACCAGGCTGCCGTTGTAAAAGGCACACCAACACTGTGTGCAGAAAGATCTCTTCTGGTAGCGCGCCCTTCCCCAAGGCCCAGGGAAAGTCTGTATGACTTTACGACAAAAGGGGTCCAGAGCTTTCTCCTTCTAGCCCCCATCAGTAAAGCATAGGCCTCATCTTTGAAGAAGGGGAGGAGGAGTAAAGTCACCAAAATTAGGGCTCACCAATTTTGTTCCTGCAAATCAAGGGAATGGTCAAGTACATCCTAGTGCAGGATGCCTTGTTCTTTCTCACAGTATATACCCCACTCCTCCTCAGTCTTTTTACACCCTACCATCTCAGCCTTTATGGCTGTCATGGCAAATTCAGGTGACATATAAGCATGAGATTTGGACACTGAGGGCTGACAGAGCCAGCAACGTGGAGGTTTAGGGGCTCCCCAGCATAATACCTCTCGATGCAGGCTCTGAGTGTCACTCTGCTTTCCACAGTGCCTTTGGAAGCTTTCTTGTTAGATGGTTTTCACAGGTCCATGTGGAACAGTGTTCAATATTCCAGGGAATCTGACCCCTTCTCCCTGTGTACTGCCCCTCTCTTCTTTGGTCTTTTCTCTTTCTCATTTTCTCCTCTCCTTGCATTACTCTGTTTTGTATTCCTTCCCACTTCATTCTCACTCTCTCTACTTCTAATTTTCCTCTCTTTTCCTTCTCTGTCCCTGCCTTCTTCTCCTTACTTCCTTCTCTTAGACTAATCCTTTCTCTGCAGGTATTTCTATCTTGTCCCGTCTAATATTTGTCTCTTTCTGCCTGTTTCTCTTTCTCTTTCTAACACGTCAAGAAGTGCTGTTTTTCCATAGGTGTTTCCTTTGGCGCCAAACTTTGCTATGTTATACTATTTACTAATTTTTATTAAGCAAAATTGATTACTGTAATGAACTGATCACTAGCAATAGTGTGTGTGCACTCATAACCACACTCACCAGTTTATGAGCATATGAGGCAAGCTTATCTTAAATTTCCAGATTTAATTAGTTGAAGTTTTACTCCCTTTCCTAATCATCAGCCTATAGTACTGACAGATTGCTCTAGCATGCTGAGTAGGATAGTAAATCAGGATGCCCATAACTTTGTATGTCTGACCCAAGTGCCAAAGGCAGACGTGCTTTATAGCTAAATGAGCAAAGCAAGGGATATTACAGAGGTCTGTTATCTCTTAGAAGCTAACTGCCCTGAGACTGCATGGCTCAGGCCTTAATAATGGACATAAAAAGTCATAAAACTTTAGAGCTGGGAGGAATCTTAACTGTTAATCTAGTTCAATGCCCTTATTTCACAGATGGGAAAACTGAGGTCTGGAAACAGGAAGAGATTTGTCCAAGGCCACACACAGAGTTAATAGAGTCGGGCCTGGAATACAGGCCTTCTCATTCCTGGTTCAGTGTTCTCTACACTGTACCACATTTCTCCTAGGACTCTATTAACAATGATGGAAAACCATACCCATTCAATTTTCAGGAATAATGCCAACCTCGTGTGGTGGTCTTTATGCGGGGCATAGTGAGGAGCTAACTAACTTTCAGATGTCAAGGCTGCCCCCAGTGGACATCACCTTTGGCTTGGTCATCTTGTAGAAGCTCAAGTGTGGAAAAGAAAAGTTTAAGGAAGCCCTAATCAAGCTGTATCTTCGCCATTGCACCCACACACTGTGCTTGCTCTTGACTTTGTCTGCAACGGCAGTTGCCTGAGAACCTAAATTACGGCAACAGTGGAAAACTGAGATGAAAGATGTATAATGCAGAGAACTGACTTCTGCTTTTTAAAAATGCTAAGAGCCTGTGCTGTGAATCCCCTTCAATGGGAAAAGGCTGCAGTGGTGATGGCAGACTCCGAAGAACTGCTGTTAAAAGACACAAGAATTAGACACAGTTTCCCTCTGTCAGTGAATCCAAAATTCACTAAGGAATTAAAGATTAAGGGCACTTGCTTGAAATCAAGGTGCTCCAACTTAGTTTAAGACTTCCAGACTCTATATATCATCAACTCTTAAAGTGTGCATGGATATGTATTACAGCGTCGAATGGTGGGAAGAAATGTATAGTCATACAAAGGGGGAAGAAAAAGGGAACATCCATGTCCCCTTGTTGGCTATATACTGTAGAAATACAGGCCACTCAGTCTTTGTTGGTTCTGAATCTTCCTGAAGTGTACTGACATTTGGGCTACACAGAGACCCTCGCCTTCACTTTCACCTCCTCTTATAGAATTGCTTTGCTCTATTTTTGTATATATAAATATGTTATGATGATTATTAATAATGTTAATGATATTGCTGCAAATGGTGCCATATACAAGGTTTGGCTTATTTGAACATTTATAAACCCAAACCAATACCTGTAACCTCTTATGTTGCTTTCAAGTCCTTCCGTTTTAAGTAACTTCTTTTTATCTTACAAGTCTGCCTGATTGACTTTTGAACTTATCCACCCCTAAAAGCTGGAATACAGGCCTTCTCATTCCTGGTTCAGTGTTCTCTACACTGTACCACATTTCTCCTAGGACTCTATTAACAATGATGGAAAACCATACCCATTCAATTTTCAGGAATAATGCCAACCTCGTGTGGTGGTCTTTATGCGGGGCATAGTGAGGAGCTAACTAACTTTCAGATGTCAAGGCTGCCCCCAGTGGACATCACCTTTGGCTTGGTCATCTTGTAGAAGCTCAAGTGTGGAAAAGAAAAGTTTAAGGAAGCCCTAATCAAGCTGTATCTTCGCCATTGCACCCACACACTGTGCTTGCTCTTGACTTTGTCTGCAACGGCAGTTGCCTGAGAACCTAAATTACGGCAACAGTGGAAAACTGAGATGAAAGATGTATAATGCAGAGAACTGACTTCTGCTTTTTAAAAATGCTAAGAGCCTGTGCTGTGAATCCCCTTCAATGGGAAAAGGCTGCAGTGGTGATGGCAGACTCCGAAGAACTGCTGTTAAAAGACACAAGAATTAGACACAGTTTCCCTCTGTCAGTGAATCCAAAATTCACTAAGGAATTCAAAGATTAAGGGCACTTGCTTGAAATCAAGGTGCTCCAACTTAGTTTAAGACTTCCAGACTCTATATATCATCAACTCTTAAAGTGTGCATGGATATGTATTACAGCGTCGAATGGTGGGAAGAAATGTATAGTCATACAAAGGGGGAAGAAAAAGGGAACATCCATGTCCCCTTGTTGGCTATATACTGTAGAAATACAGGCCACTCAGTCTTTGTTGGTTCTGAATCTTCCTGAAGTGTACTGACATTTGGGCTACACAGAGACCCTCGCCTTCACTTTCACCTCCTCTTATAGAATTGCTTTGCTCTATTTTTGTATATATAAATATGTTATGATGATTATTAATAATGTTAATGATATTGCTGCAAATGGTGCCATATACAAGGTTTGGCTTATTTGAACATTTATAAACCCAAACCAATACCTGTAACCTCTTATGTTGCTTTCAAGTCCTTCCGTTTTAAGTAACTTCTTTTTATCTTACAAGTCTGCCTGATTGACTTTTGAACTTATCCACCCCTAAAAGCTGCGCCCAGTTCTCTGGGTCACACTGGATGGTGATGAGTAGCAACACACACTTCTCTTCGCTTCTGCTTGAAATTTGCTTAAAGCTGAGATATATAAGGATTCTATGACACTAGTGCATTGTTCCTGGAGCTAAAGCTATTCTATGGATGTTTGCTTATTAGTTTCAAGGCCCGTAATAACACAATTCGCTCTTCCTTGATAGCTCCTTGATATCTCAATCCTGCAGTCCTTACTCAGGCAAATTGTGCACTGCCAGAGGGGCCCTGGGCTCTGCCATACACCCAGAGGAGCTCTTCTCAGTGTATTTCTAAATGGCCTTACACTTGGTAGAAGAAACTGGAGGACTATTCAAATGCAGTTGCAATCTGCAATTTGCAATCTGCTGAGCTAGGACTTTCATTTGTGTCCAAGTTGGCCTGATATGGACTGCATCTGGTTTACGTATAGATGGGTCCTGTTGGGATATGCACACAGACATGTGAGTGAGTGTGCATATGTATCCATTCTGTGAGATATATATACATATATTTACATACACATATGTAAATATATATTCACACATCTCTATATATTTTAATGTATTGCACATGTATATTTAAAATATATATGAAAAAACTCTAAATCCTGGAGAGAGGCTCTGTTTTCATTATTTTTCTACTTTGTGTCATGTACTGTATAAACAGAAATATTTAGAGGATGTTTCCTGCTTAGCATTTTTTTGCAGTGAAATCATCTATTACTCCCCAAATCTACTGCTTTTCACGTATTGGTCTCTTGACACATTTCATATGACTTTAGCCAAGGAGTTTTTCTTTTTCTTTTTTCTTGGTTCTAACCATCTTTCTTCATCACAATAGCTATTAAAAACATGGTGAACACTTACATTACTATGTGCTAAGCACTATTTCAAGCATATTGCCCATATTAGCTCATTTAATCCTAAAGACAACTCTACAATGCATGTAGTATTATGATTGCTATTTTGTAAATGAGAAACTGAATTACAGAGGGGTTAAGTGATTTGCCAAAGGTAACAAACTTTCTAAATGCTGGGACTAAGATTTTAACCTAGGCTGTCTGACTCCATAGTCAATGCTCCAAAGTCAAGTATAGATGATTGGAACATAGTATAAACCCTTGTGGTATAATCATCCTCAAATGGTGAATGATTCTCTCCCTAACTCCAGTTCACCTGCACCCTAAGAACTGGAACACACATACTCCTATGTTAGGAGTGAAGCAATAGTTACAGACATCATATATTAATTGTCTTGCCTCCCAAGATGGTGCTATTACACACCTCCACTTCACCCTTTGAAAACATGTTTGGTTTGCAGCGAGTTACCATTTCTCAATCAGCTTATGGTATGGAGCCAGTAAAGAAATATTTTTACTTTGTCAGAGAGGGTAAGAGTTTATTTGGCCTTCTCTTTAAAGGTCTAGGAAAACCAGTTCAATTCCTTTCTGCAGAAAGTAGAACTAAATCTGTGCTTGGAACTTGAGATTCGTTGGAAGTGTTAACATTCAGTCTCATTGATTATATTGAGTACATTTTCCTGATTCAAATATAAGCAATCCACTGATGTCCATTGGTCAGTATGCCACCTTTTCTCATCACCTCCACACAGACATTATTTACCCTGGCATTATTTCAGAGCCAGCTAGACCCTTAAAGAAGTTCTAGTCCCATATCAACATTTTATAGCTAGAGGAAAAGATGCACAAAGAGAGAAAATAATATGCACAGAGCAATATAGTTATAAGTTTGAGTGGAATTATAAATTAATTCCAGACTTCCTAATGTCTGGACACCCTAGTCTTAATTTCTTAGAAAATAGAGCTTGAAACAAGAACTTACATGAAATTCTGAGGAAGTAGAAGTAAGGAAAAGAGGTAGTGAAGGAAGGAGAACAACCTGTTTCATGAGAAGCTAATTTCTCATTCTCTTATGATAGGCCATACTGTATCTCAGCCCATTTGGGTGAGGAAGAGAAAACAATTGATCTCCCATCTTATTAGTCAAGTACCTTCCCTGGGGCTTCCCCTGGTGGTCCAATGGGTAAGGACACCGCTTTGCAGTGCAAGGGGCGCCAGTTCGATCCCTGGCCTGGGAAGATCCCACGTGCCGCGGAGCGGCTGGACCGGTGTGTCCAACTACCAAGCCGGAGCTCTGGCGCGCGTGAGCCCAGAGCCGGCGCTCTGCGACAACAGAGGGCACCACAATGGGAGGCCCACAGGAGCCAAAGAACAAAGACGGATGAAAATAGAGAAATGAAAGACCAATAGAAATGGCCTGCCCATCCCCCTCCCTCCCCACCCCACCCCTCAAAAGATAAATAAATAAAAAATTTATAAGTGCCTTCCCTGTGGAATATTAACTCTCCTGCACTTTTGGGTGTGTGGGTGGGTGCCCAAGCATGTACCTAGGCATTTTTAACCTTAGCAGCAATGAGGTAGTGTTACGGCTCCACTACAGACAGCAAGGCAAGTTTGTGTATAAAGGGAAACATATGAACTTAAACCAGTACACTAGGCTGGTGCTTTTCCCTAACATCTTTAATCACATTCACTGAAAATGAGTTAGATATAGCCTATAGTCTTTGAGTACATATGGGTTTATTATGTTGAGAAAAGTACTAAATTTTCATTCCTAAATCTAAAATTTTCTAAATAGCTTCTAAGGGTTGCTTTCTGCATGGAAATTAAGTCCCTAGTTCAACTAAAAGAGTAACAGTCTAGGCCCATATCCTTATCATAACCCTTAAACGAGTGTTACTGCTTTCAAAGGCCAGAATGAACAAGTCACATAGCTTTCAAGGAAAGACATCTTGCCAGTGACACTGCTCATTGTTTAGGGAACTTGCTGTCATTTCAAAGGTATATATGTTGCTGCCACATGTATTTGCTGGTTAGTCTCCTGGAGAAAAAGAGGATAATCCTGACACACAAGTTGTCATTATCCAACTGCTAAGGCAATCCTTTTGACTGTATTAGATAATGGTCATGTTTCTAATAATAAAAGACAGAGATGACAGGGATTAGGAAACCCCCAAGTGCTTGAAGAACTGACCAACACTGCTGTTGCCGGTCACTAAGGAAAGAAAACAGAGATACTCTCCTTCAGGTGAATACCACAGATTTATTAATATAAGGGTATAACCTCAAGTCACTTATGTTCTGTTGTGATAAGGTGAGATGAGCTATACATGCATCCTAAGGTGTAACTACGAGGGACTGAAATATTCCCTTGGCCTTATTCTCCTAGGTCTACACTTTAAATCTTAGCCTTCAAAGTCTTATCACTCATGACAAGAAGGAACAATAAAAATGAAACAAACACTAATTTTTGTAATATCAGAAATTAGCTTAATTTTACTCTGTAAAAATTTTAAAGGGTCCCCTTCCAATGGGGGATAAGGCTTCCCAATAAGAAGGAGTTTCCAGACTCATGGTAATATGTAAGCTGTATTGAAGGAAAAAGAGAAAAAAGCACTGTGAATACTATATATAGGTTCAGAAAGAAAAATAAAGGTTAAGAAAAAAGCACATGAAAGAAAAATTTCTATAACCAGTTGTTTCTATCACCCCAAAACTCCATTTTATTAACATCTTGGCTCAGTTGTATACTTAAACTACTTTTTGTCCTTGACTTATATCAATATTATTTTTTTCAGACTCCTATAGCACTTCCACTGGAATGATTCTGTGTGTATGACAGAGAGACAGAATGATGGATAGAGCCTTGAATTCTCCCCTAGAGATTCAGAGTTAAGAGTATGCATACTAAAGCTCTCAACCTTTCAAACTCTGTCTTAAGGACATGTCCGTATAGTACTTGGATCTTATACTAAATGAAAGTTTCTCTCTTTTATAGAGAATTACCAGAGTGAGTTTGTGGCTTTACTTGGATTGACTTCTTCATGGTATGGAAATTACATAAAACCAATTAAATCAGGATCTTTGGAGATGAGGCTGAGGAATGGATTTTTTAAAAGCTTTCAGGTGTTTTAATATGCAAACAGGGTCGAGAATGCTCAATCATCTCATTCTATAAATTCAGATACTGAAGTTCAGAGAGGGGAAACACCTCATTCATAAACACACAGGGACAAAGTTAGGAATATGAGAATCAAGTTCTGCTGACTCATAGGCCAGAGTTTTTGTCTTTCTCTGCCCCTGCTCTCTGGATCTTTGGTTTTCTCGTCTGTAAAATGAAGATAGTAATGCCTAGAGATTTTTGTGAGAGTCATTGACGCAAAGAAGCATATTTTAATGTACAAGATCATGCACAAATGCAAAGAAATGTTATATTTTAGGGAATTATGTACAACATATGTGAGGCTATCTAAAACCTAATCTTTTTGTAAAGTCTTATCACTCATGACAAGAAGGAACAATAAAATGAAACAAACACTAATTTGTAATATCAATTAATTTTACTCTGTAAAAATTTTAAAGGGTCCCCTTCCAATGGGGGATAAGGCTTCCCAATAAGAAGGAGTTTCCAGACTCATGGTAATATGTAAGCTGTATTGAAGGAAAAAGAGAAAAAAGCACTGTGAATACTATATATAGGTTCAGAAAGAAAAATAAAGGTTAAGAAAAAAGCACATGAAAGAAAAATTTCTATAACCAGTTGTTTCTATCACCCCAAAACTCCATTTTATTAACATCTTGGCTCAGTTGTATACTTAAACTACTTTTTGTCCTTGACTTATATCAATATTATTTTTTTCAGACTCCTATAGCACTTCCACTGGAATGATTCTGTGTGTATGACAGAGAGACAGAATGATGGATAGAGCCTTGAATTCTCCCCTAGAGATTCAGAGTTAAGAGTATGCATACTAAAGCTCTCAACCTTTCAAACTCTGTCTTAAGGACATGTCCGTATAGTACTTGGATCTTATACTAAATGAAAGTTTCTCTCTTTTATAGAGAATTACCAGAGTGAGTTTGTGGCTTTACTTGGATTGACTTCTTCATGGTATGGAAATTACATAAAACCAATTAAATCAGGATCTTTGGAGATGAGGCTGAGGAATGGATTTTTTAAAAGCTTTCAGGTGTTTTAATATGCAAACAGGGTCGAGAATGCTCAATCATCTCATTCTATAAATTCAGATACTGAAGTTCAGAGAGGAGAAACACCTCATTCATAAACACACAGGGACAAAGTTAGGAATATGAGAATCAAGTTCTGCTGACTCATAGGCCAGAGTTTTTGTCTTTCTCTGCCCCTGCTCTCTGGATCTTTGGTTTTCTCGTCTGTAAAATGAAGATAGTAATGCCTAGAGATTTTTGTGAGAGTCATTGACGCAAAGAAGCATATTTTAATGTACAAGATCATGCACAAATGCAAAGAAATGTTATATTTTAGGGAATTATGTACAACATATGTGAGGCTATCTAAAACAACATAATAGAAGTTTAAAAATTTTGATCCATCAATCATTTGAGTATTCTGCTTACCTAATAACATGTATGAATACTGAACACTTGTGTCAGTTTTGTGTACCTCTAAAGTAAACTTGGTCTCAGTGATAATCAAAGAAATCAAGAATTGAGGACAGAAGCCATTCTTCTATTTCTCTTTACCTCATTATGATAGGGATTAGAAGAAATATAAAATCAATGAGACATCTGGACTTCTTAAACTTGGTCAATTACAATGTGACCTTAGGATTCAACTAGCCTAGGTTTTCTATGGGACTTGTTGAACCCATTCTTGAGGTTTTCTAGGGGTTGAAGGGAAGGAGGTAAAAAAAAAAAGAACACCTCTTATTAAAGGCAGTATGCATGAAAACCCAGGACAGAGGGTTGCCTATTAAGAGGAGTTACTGTTATAGAGATACTTGGAGTAACAGGCAAGTTTGGCCTTGGAGTACAAAATGAAGTAGGACAAAGGCTAACAGAGTTTTGCCAAAAGATTGTATTGGTTAGAGCAAATACCCTCTTCTGAAAACACAAGAGATGACTCTACACATGAACATCACCAGATGGTCAATACCAAAATCAGATTAATTATATGGTTTGTAGCCAAAGATGGAGAAGCTCTATCCAGTCAGCAAAAACAAGACTGGGAGCTGACTGTGGCTCAGATCATGAGCTTCTTATTGCAGAATTCAGACTTAATTGAAGAACCTAGGGAAAATCACTAGGTCATTCAGGTATGACCTAAATTAAATCCCTTACGATTATATAGTGGAAGTGACAAATAGATTCAAGGGACTAGATCTGATAGACAGAGTGCTCCTGAAGAGCTATGGACAGAAGTTTGTAACACTGTACAGGAGACAGTGACCAAAACCATCCCCAAGAAAAAGAAATACAAAAAGGCAAAATGGTTGCCTGAGGAGATCTTACAAATTGCTGAAAAGTGAAGAGAAGTGGAAGGCAAACGAGAAAAGGAAAGATATAAACATCTGAATGCAGAGCTCCAGAGAATAGTAAGGAAAGATAAGAAAGTCTTATGTGAACTATGCAAAGAAATAGAGGAAAACAATAGAATGGGAAAAGCTAGAGTTCTCTTCAAGAAAATTAGAGATACCAAAGGAACATTTCATGAAAAGACAGGCACAATAAAGGGCAGAAATGGCATGGACCTAAAAGAAGCAGAGGATATTAAGAAGATGTGGAGGGCTTCCCCTGGTGGTCCAGTGGATAAGGACACCGCCTTGCAGTGCAAGGGGCGCCGGATCAATCCCTGGCCTGGGAAGATCCCACGTGCCACAGAGCGGCTGGACTGATGTGTCCAATCACCAAGCCGGAGCTCTGGAGCTCATGCGCCTAGAGCCGGCGCTCTGCAACAACAGACGATGGGAGGCCCACAGGAGCCAAAGAACGAAGACGAATGAAAATAGAGAAATGAAAGCCAATAGAAGTGGCCCACCCACTCCCCTCCCTCCCCAACCCGACCCCCGCCCAAAGTAAATAAATAAATAAATCTTTAAAAAAAAAAAAAAGAAGATGTGGAAAGAATACACAGAAAACAATACAAAAAAGATCTTAATGACCCAGATAACCACGATGATGTGATCACTCACCTAAAGCCAGACATTCTACCTAGAGTGTGAAATCAAGTGGGCCCTAGGAAGCATCACTATGAACAAAGCTAGTGGAAATGATGGGATTCCAGCTAAGCTATTTCAAATCCTAAAAGATGATGCTATTAACATGGTGCACTCAGTATGCCAGCAAATTTGAAAGCCTCAGCAGTGTCTACAGGACTGTAAATGGTCAGTTTTCATTCCAATCCCAAAGAAGGACAATGCCAAAGAATGTTCTAACTACTGCACAAATGAATCATTTCATGTGCTAGTAAAGTAATGCTCAAAATCCTTCAAGCTAGGATTCAGCAGTATGCAAGCTGAGAACTTCCAGATGTACAAGCTAGATTTAGAAAAGACAGAGGACCCAGAGATCAAATTGCCAACACTCATTGGATCATAGAAAAAGCTAGAGAATTCCAGAAAAACATTTACTTCTGGTTCATGGACTACGCTAAAGCCTTTGACTGTGTTGATCACAAAAAACTGTGGAGAATTCTTATAGAGATGGGAATACAAGACCACCTTATCTGTCTCCTGAGAAACCTGTATATGGGTCGTCAAGAAGCAGCAGTTAGAATTGGACATGGAACAACGGACTGGTTCCAAATTGGGAAAGGAGTATGTCAAGGCTGTAAAATGTTACCCTGCTTATTTAACTTCTACACAGAGTACATCATGCAAAGTGCCAAGTTGGATGAAGCACAATCTGGCATCAAGATTGCTTGGAGAGGGCTTCCCTGGTGGTCCAGTGGGTAAGGACACCGCCTTGCAGTGCAAGGGCCGCTGGTTCGATCCCTGACCTGGGAAGAGCCCACGTGCCATGGAGTGACTGGACCAATGTGTCCAATTACCGAGCCGGAGCTCTGGAGCTCATGCACCCAGAGCCGGCACTCTGTGACAACAGAGGCCACTGCAATGGGAGGCCCACAAGGGCCAAAGAACAAATATGGATGAAAACAGATAAATGAAAGACCAATAGAAGTGGCCTGCCCGCCTCCCTCCCTCCCCAATCTGCCCCCTCCAAAATAAATAATTAAATTTTAAAAAAAAGATTGCTCGGAGAAATATCAATAACCTCAGATACTCAGATTACATCACCTTTATGGCAGAAAGTGAAGAGGAACTAAAGAGCCTCTTGTTGAAGGTGAAGGAGGAGAGCGAAAAGGCTGGCCTACAACTCAACATTCAAAAAAACTAAGATCATGGCTTCCAGTCCCATCACTTCATGGCAAATAGCTGGGGAAATAATGGAAACAGTAATAGACTTTATTTTCTTGGGTTCTAAAATCACCGCAGACAGTGACTGCAGCCATGAAATATGAAGACGTTTGCTCCTTGGAAGAAAAGCTATGACAAACCTATATAGCATAGTAAAAAGCAGAGATACCATTTTGCGGACAAAAGTCCTTTTAGTCAAAGCTATGTTTTTCCCGGTAGTCATGCATGGATATGCAAGTTGGATCATAAAGAAGACTGAGCACCAAATAATTGATGCTTTTGATCTGTGAAGAAGATTCTTGAGAGTCCCTTGGACTGCAAGGAGATCAAACCAGTCAATCCTAAAGGAAATCAACCTTGAATGTTCACTGGAAGGACTGATGCTGAAGCTGAAGCTCCAATACTTTGGGCACCTGATGCAAAGAGCTGGCTCATTGGAAAAGACCATCATTCTTGGAAAGATTGAAGGCAGGAGGAGAAGGGGATGACAGAGGATGAGATGACTGGATGGCATCATCAACTGAATGGACTTGAATTTGAGCAAGCTTCAGGAGACAGTGTACGACCAGGAAGGCTAGTGTTCTGTAGTCCATGAGGTGGCAAGTAGTTGGACCTGTCTGATTGACTGAACAACAAGCCAGAGGAAAGACACTTCTAATACATGTTGGGACATTCTGTAGAGACCCCAAGTGTCATGCCTTAAGAAATTAGTCATAAAGGAAATCAGAAAACCTTCCCTAGCAGAATTTAATACATCTCAAAGAAATCACCTTGATATAAAATTAACAACTGTTCATCAAGCTTTGTTATTGTTATATTCAGTCGCTAAGTAATGTCCAACTCTGTGAACCCATGGACTATAGCCTGCCAGGCTCCTCTGTATATAGGATTTTCCAGGCAAGAACATTAGAGTGGGTTGCCACTTCCTTCTCCAGAACCATATGTTGGGTCGTAAAATAATTAAGTCTTAGTAAAGAAATTCAAAACATAGAAATAGTTCTTTGACCAAACCAACATTAAGTCACGAAAGAATAATTTAAAGGTATCTACTAAATGTAAGACCAGAAACCATCAAACTCTTAGAGGAGAATATAGGCAAAACCCTCAAGGACATCAATCAAAGCAAAATCTTCTCTGACCCACCTACTAGAATAGCGGAACTAAAAAGACAAATTAACATGTGGGACCTAATGAAACTTAAAAGCTTTTGTACAACAAAAGAAATCACAAAAAAGTTGAACAGACAGCCCACAGAATGAGAGAAAATCATAGCAAATGAAACAGACAAAGAATTAATCTCCAAAATCTACAAGCAACTCAGACAACTCAGCACTGGAAAAACGAACAACCCAATCAAAAAATGGGAAAAGGACCTAAACAGACACCTCTCCAAAGAGGACATACAGACGGCCCAAAAGCACATGAAATGATGCTCAGCTTCACTTATAATTAGAGAAATGCAAATCAAAACTACAATGAGGTATCACCTCACACCCGTCAGAATGGCCATCATCCACAAATCGACAGACAATAAATGCTGGAGAGGGTGCGGAGAAAAGGGAACACTCCTGCATTGCTGGTGGGAATGTAGATTGATACAGCCTCTATGGAAGACAGTATGGAGATTTCTTAAAAAACTAAAAATAGAAGCACCATACGACCCAGCAATCCCACTCTTAGGCTTATACCCTGATGAAATCAAATCTGAAAGAAGCACCTGTACCCCAATGTTCATTGCAGCTCTCTATACAATAGTTAGAACAGGGAAGCAACCTAGATGCCCATCAATGAACGAATGGATACAAAAGCTCTGGTACATATATACAATGGAATACTACTCAGCTGTTAAAAGAAATGCAGAAGACTGCAAGGGGTCTACGTTATTCTCAAAGAAATCACCTTGATATAAAATTAACAACTGTTCATCAAGCTTTGTTATTGTTATATTCAGTCGCTAAGTAATGTCCAACTCTGTGAACCCATGGACTATAGCCTGCCAGGCTCCTCTGTATATAGGATTTTCCAGGCAAGAACATTAGAGTGGGTTGCCACTTCCTTCTCCAGAACCATATGTTGGGTCGTAAAATAATTAAGTCTTAGTAAAGAAATTCAAAACATAGAAATAGTTCTTTGACCAAACCAACATTAAGTCACGAAAGAATAATTTAAAGGTATCTACTAAATGTAAGACCAGAAACCATCAAACTCTTAGAGGAGAATATAGGCAAAACCCTCAAGGACATCAATCAAAGCAAAATCTTCTCTGACCCACCTACTAGAATAGCGGAACTAAAAAGACAAATTAACATGTGGGACCTAATGAAACTTAAAAGCTTTTGTACAACAAAAGAAATCACAAAAAAGTTGAACAGACAGCCCACAGAATGAGAGAAAATCATAGCAAATGAAACAGACAAAGAATTAATCTCCAAAATCTACAAGCAACTCAGACAACTCAGCACTGGAAAAACGAACAACCCAATCAAAAAATGGGAAAAGGACCTAAACAGACACCTCTCCAAAGAGGACATACAGACGGCCCAAAAGCACATGAAATGATGCTCAGCTTCACTTATAATTAGAGAAATGCAAATCAAAACTACAATGAGGTATCACCTCACACCCGTCAGAATGGCCATCATCCACAAATCGACAGACAATAAATGCTGGAGAGGGTGCGGAGAAAAGGGAACACTCCTGCATTGCTGGTGGGAATGTAGATTGATACAGCCTCTATGGAAGACAGTATGGAGATTTCTTAAAAAACTAAAAATAGAAGCACCATACGACCCAGCAATCCCACTCTTAGGCTTATACCCTGATGAAATCAAATCTGAAAGAAGCACCTGTACCCCAATGTTCATTGCAGCTCTCTATACAATAGTTAGAACAGGGAAGCAACCTAGATGCCCATCAATGAACGAATGGATACAAAAGCTCTGGTACATATATACAATGGAATACTACTCAGCTGTTAAAAGAAATGCAGAAGACTCAGTCCTAATGAGGTGGCTGGATCTAGAACGTATCATCAAAAGTGAAGTCAGTCAGAAAGAGAAGGACAAATACAGTATATTAACACATATATATGGAATCTAGCAGGATGGTGATGATGGCACACGCAGTGAAGCAACGGAAAGACAGACATGGACAGTGGACATATGGACATTGTGGGGAAGGAACGGAGGGTGGGAGGTGTAAAGGAAGTAGCATGAAGGCCTGTACTATCATAAGTGAAGAAAATAGCTATAGTCATTGCTCTGAGAAAAGGGGATCATTCAGGGGTGCTGTGTGATGGTCAGGAGGGGTGGGAAGGGGGGGATATACATATGACTAATCTGGGAACATGCATATCTGTAAACAACAAAACTCTGTAAAAGTTAAAAGCAAAATAAAGGTTATAAAGATTTAAAGAATAAAAGAGAATAATTTAAAGGTATCTAGAAAAAACTCAATTACTTGGATGTGAATCAACATACTTCTAAATGATCCATGAGTCAAAGAAGTATTGTAAAACATTTATTAAGGGAATTGTTTGACAAAATGCAACATCAAAATTTGTAGGTCTATAGCTATAGCAGTATTTACTCAGAAACTTATAGCCCCATTGATTATATTAAAAAAGTCAAAAGTTTGAAAATCAGTGATTTGGGGCAGGGCTTCTGGAAACTCTGAAAGAGGATCTCAACAATTCCTCTACAAAAGAAAAACAATAGGGCTTCCCTGGTGGTCCAGTGGGTGGGGACACCGCCTTGCAGTGCAAGGGGCGCCAGTTCGATCCCTGGCCTGGGAAGATCCCACGTGCCGTGGAAAGGCTGGATCCATGTGTCCAATTACCGAGCCGGAGCTCTGGAGCGCATGCACCCAGAGCCGGTGCTCTGCGACAACAGAGGCCACTGCGATGGAAGGCCCACACAGGCCAAAGAACAAAGATGGATGAAAATAGATAAATGAAAGACCAATAGAAGTAGCCCGCCTGCTCCCCTCCCTCCCCAGCCCCCCCAAAAATAAATAAATAAATAAATCTTTTAAAAAAAAGAAAAACGATAACAATAAAACTAGACAAAATCAAAAAAATTTTTTACAGGACTCTGAAAATTATCGAAAGGCTTAAAACAAATTGAGAAGAGTCTATTTAAGAAAAATTGTCAGACCTCAGTAAGAATGATGGAAGTCTGTGGCATTTTCATCTGGGGATACGTCCATACCCACCTCTAGCTCCGTGTCATTGTAATTCTCCAGAGATGAGGCTGGTCATAAGGAACAGCAATTTCACTGCTGGTGGTAGTGGTCCTAATTTAGAGTTGGACAAGGAAAAATCCAAGACTGGTTATTGTTGCTGAAAACAAGAATGGCAAACTATCCGAGAAGTCCAATAAAACAGCTAGCTTAAACTTATCAATAATGACCCAAGGAAATATACAATTTTGAATAATCCTAGAATCATGAAATAAATTGAAGCAGCATTTTAAAATATTTCTTCAAAGAAAACACCTGGTCTGGATCAATTTACAGGCAAATTTGACTAGATTTCAGGAAGCTCATCCAAATTTTAATCAAACTTTCTCAAGCAATAGAAAAAAGAGAATAGTTAACTTATTCCTTGAAGACAGCATAATCATGATACCAAGCTCAGATAAAGGTACTATGTAAATGTCATTTTGCATAATGTAAAACCATTATGTAGTATGTCCATTTCATTAGTGAAGATAAAGGGTCTTCCCACGTGGAAACCTAACAGACATGGGTTTGAACTCTGGTTCAGGAAGACCCCCTTGATAAGGGAATGGCAACCCACTCCAGTATTCTTGCCTGGAGAATTTCGTGGACAGAGGAGCCTGGTGAGTTACATACAGTTCATGATGGTGCAAAGAGTCAGACACCAAGTGAGTAACACTTCACTTTACTTCACATAGGGTTAGGGATGGAAGAATAAATAGGTGTATGAAAATTATCATTGAATATAGCCAGAGGATTGATGATTGAAAGTACGTTAAAGAGAAAAAAGTGAACTGCAAGTTTCTATCATATGTGTTTCCAAAATTAACTTCTCATGGTTATCTTATGTAAAGTAGTAGTAAGAGGACAAAGATGACTTAGAACAGTTCCAGAGGGAAACATAGGGACCCTGATATATGTTTATTTTTAATTAGACACCGGAAGGGTTAATTACATGAGGTAGTTAAATGAACTTGAAAAAGTGGCAAGTTGCAATAGCAGATGCACTTTCCCAGCAACAAAAATGCACTTTAAGTAGAGCACCAGTGAACTGTAATTGGTTCAGAGGATAAAGGGAGTGATAAGAAATCAAATAAGTGCAGGAATTTCTAGCGTGGAAAAGAAATGATTGTAAGATGGCAGAATCAACGTCTGCAAATATTCAAAAACTTGCCATGTACAAGATGAAAGAAAATTGATTTGTGTAACTCTGAGGAAATAAGCCAGTTCTTGAAGTTGAGTTGCTGATTTAGGATCAATATAAGCTACAATTCTAGTTGGTCAACAATTGAACAGTCTGTGTCACTAGGTAATGAGTCTTCTGCTGAAATCAACACTTAATAAGCAATAAAATGATTCTTATTTGGGATACTGGTGAGAGTATTATATTATTAAATAACTATTGGATGAAAGAAACTTAAGGGTCTTCCCTGCTAGCTCAGTGGTAAAGAGTTCGCCTGCCATTGCAGGAGACATGGGTTCGATTCCTGATCCAGGAAGATCCCACATGCTGCAGAGCAACTAAGCCCGTGAGCCACAACTGTGGAACCTGTGCTCTAGAGCCTCAGAGCCGCAACTATTGAGCCCATGGGCCACAGCTCCTGAAGCCCGTGTGCCCTAGAGCTCGGGTTCCACAACGAGAGAAGTCCCTGCAACAAGAAGCCTGCTCACCTCAACTAGAGAGTAGCCCCTACTCTTTGCAACTAGAGAAGAGCCTGTGGCAGCAGTGAAAACCCAGAATAGTCAAAAATAACTAAATAAATAATGGGAAAAAAAAGAACATTCATCTCATTGGGTTCAACCTTGTATGCTGTATCAGTGGAACCCTTGAAGATTTGTGTGATCTTCAATTATCTTTCTTTCATCTCAAGTTTTTCACAAAACCATTAAATAGTACGACATTATGGCTTTTCAAGGAGACAGTAATCTACGAATGAAAATACTTTGAACACAATTGCACATAATAGGCATGCAGAATGTTTAATGAGTGAATTTGCTGTGAATATATACAAACAATAAGATTCAGCCTACATTTCATCATCTTATTCATAAGAATTACATCCAGACACCTTTAATATACTAAACCAAAAGCCTATTAATGGAAATACAAATAATAAGAATAAAAGTGCCTGAGATTTATTGATCACTTACTGTGTGCTAGACAATTTTAAGTGTCTTGGATATATTATTTTAACACAGTCATTTGAGTAAGAACTATTATTGTCTCCATTTTAAAAAATGAGGAAATGGAAGCATAGAGAATTTGTTCATCTTGCTCAAACAGCTACTAAATTACACAGCCAGGATTCAAAACCAGGAAACCCTCTTCCAAACACCCTGTTCCTAACCACTCTACTATGTAGTTTCGTATGACTTGATAGTTACATGTAATTACTCTACTCTTTTAAATTAGATAAAAGTAACTTTGCAAGTAATACGGAAATACCTTTTCAGTATAAAAGTAAAATATTGCTTATAAAGTTAAAATTTCTCTTGACCAGTCCTCAAACCTGGTATTTTACCCAAATGTATCCAATGCTGTCTGTGTTGTATAATATTTGATATATTTAAGACTTGTGAATACATATATACAAATATATGTATATACACATGCATGCACACATAGTTTTATTTTTAAAAGATATCAACATAGAAATAGAAATATTCTTCTGTGAGTTGATTTTTTCCCCTTTTTTTTTGGGGGGGGGCCACTTTTATTGGTATTTTCTTTATTTATCTTTGTTCTTTGGCCTGTGTGGGCTTCCCATCACAGTGGCTTCTGTCGCTGCAGAGCACCGGCTCTGGGTCCGTGTGCTCCAGAGTTCTGGCTCAGTAGTTGGACACATTGGTCCAGCTGCTCTGTGGCACATGGGATCTTCCCAGGCCAAAGTTCTAACCAGCGGCCCTTGTACTGCAAGGCAGTGTCCTTACCCACTGGACCACCTGGGAAGCCCCTGTGATCTGATTTTTTTTATTCAGCAATATATCTTCATCTCTTTTCATTACAGTACCCAGAGATATTCTGCATTCTTTTTAACTATTGCATAATATTTCATGATATGTACATATTTTAAATTTAGCTTTCATCTGCTGGTAGACATCTGGGTTTGTTTTTTTTTTTTTTTTTTGCTATTACAAATAAGGTTGTGTGAGTACTCTTGCCATATCTGCTTTTGTTTTCCTGTAACTGTTACTCTAGGATAGATACAGAGAAGTGGTATTGTTTGGTGATTAATGATGTGCATTTTAATTTTAATACATACTGCTAACTTGTCATATAAAACGGCCAAATGAACTGATACTCCCTGTAAGAGTGATAGGAACTTTAGAGAACAGAATAGCTCCACTTCATCTAGAATATATTGAAGATATGTGGATAGATGAGATCATACAAACCATAGGATCTGGTGTCACCTGCAAGTTACATCTTCAGCATGACCTCTCAGCTGATCACCAGACTCATATCTAATTATCTGCTTGATATCTCTATTTCTACATCTAATAGGTATTTTTTTTGACCACTTCTAATGGTCTTTCATTTATTTTACAGGCCTCCCATAGCAGTGGTCTCTCTCACTGCAGAGCACCGGCTCTGGGTGCATGTGCTCCAGAGCTGTGGCTCGGTAATTGGACACATCAGTCCAGGCGCTCTGCAGCACGTGGAATCTTCCCAGGCCAGGGATCGAACCGGCGCCCCTTGAACTGCAAGGCGGACTCTCTACCCACTGGAACACCAGGGAAACCCTAATAGGTCTTTTTTTTACATCAAGGTAATTTATTAACAGACAAGGGAACACTAGTACACTGTAGGTGGGAATGTAAATTGGTGCCTCCACTACGGAAAACAGTATGGAGACTCCTCAACAAACTAAAAATAGAACTACCATATGACTTTGCAATCTCATACCTAAGCATATATCCAGACAAAACTATAATTCAAAAAGACACATGCACCCATATGCTTGCAGCAGCACCATTCACAATAACCAAGACATGGAAATAGCCTAAATATCCAATAACAGGTGAATGGATAAAGAAAATGTGGTATATGTATATGTATATGTGTATATATATATATATATTATAGTCTATGCAGCATATTGTTAGTCACTCAGTTGTGTCCAATTCCTCGCCACCCCATGGATTTTAGCCCACCAGGCTCCTCTGTCCATGGGATTACCCTGGCGTGGGATCCATGGGAATACTGGAGTGGGTTGCCATTCCCTTCTCCAGGGCATCTTCCCAACCCAGGGATAGAACCTGGGTATCCTACTTTGCAAAGCAGATTCTTTACCATTTGAGCCACCAGAGAAACCCCAGTGGTATTACTCGGCCATAAGAAAGAATGAAATAATACCATTTGCATCAACATGGATGGACCCAGAAATGATTATACTAAGTGAAGTAAATCAGAAAGACAAATAAATACCATATGATACCACCTATATGTGAAATCTAAAATAAACCCAAACTTATCTATGAAACAAAAACAGGCTCAGACTTAGAGAACAGACTTGTGGTTGCCAAGGGGGATGTGGTATGAGGGAGGAATGGATTGGGAGTTTGGGACTATCAGACACAAACTAGTATATATAGGATGGATAAGCAGCCTTGGTTCTACTGTATAGCACAAGAAACTATATTCAATATTCTATGATTAACCATAATGAAAAACAATATGGAAAAGAATGTGTGTGTGTGTGTGTGTGTGTGTGTGTGTGTGTGTGTATGCATAACTGAATCACTTTGCTGTACTGTAGCATTGTAAATCAACTATACTTCAGTAAAAATTAGTTTAGTTTTTGAAAAGCTAAAACAAAGTACACACACACTCTGCATCTGGGGTCTGCTGCTCTGTGTGCTGTTTTTAGGTGACTTCATGTAATCCTGTAACTTCAATCACCATCTGAATTAAATTTTCTTTTAATGTTTACTACCCAGATCTTACTCTGAGTTTCAAATCTATATCTTTACATACCTTCCAAATATCTTCGACTGTTTCCCACTGATACTTCACAACTTAAGATGCTCAAAAAATGGAGTCATCATTTCATTTTTCTCTCAATTGTTTTTATCTTCTTGTATTCACTACTCTTAATATGTCTCTCTGACATAGTTTGACATAACTGTACTTTTCTTGCTTAATACTTATCACAGTTTAAAACAGCATTTTTGTTTATTTTGTTTATATCCTGTTTCCTCTACTAGATTGTAACATACATGTAGACAAGAACTATGTTTAACTTATCATCCTATTTTCAGAACCTAGTTCATAGCAGGCATCAATAATTTTTTTTTGAATGAACATGTATGGTATCATCATCTATTCAGTGACCCAAGACAAAAACTTGAGAATCATTCACACTCTCTTGCTGTTTTCACTCACCAGTGAGTCATCAACTTTTATAGAATTTACTTCCTCAATAACTCTGATATCTGTCTTACTGCTGCTGCATTAATCTCACATCATTTCTTAAAACATACAATAGTGTTCTTTTAAAAGCCTATTTTCATTATATAAAATGTTTTGAAAAGGGGTTCTCATCATGGAACTTTGTTCACAATATATTTTAACACAGAACTTTAAATTCCCATTACTTCAAAAAAATTCCCATTACTTTTACAGCTTATATCATGCAGTTTTCTACTTAATTGTATTCATTTTGTATATGAGTATAAAGCCCACCATTACCAAGTACCTACTATGTGACAAGCAAATAATATTATGAAATAAGTATTTACTGCTTTTATCATTATTCTAACTTTACAAATGGGGAACAGAGGCTCATAAAGGTTAAGTAAATTCCCAAGGCTACTACAGCTAGTAAATAACAAAGACAGAAATCAACCCCAAGTGTGTTTGAATATCAGAATGTTCTTTATACTACATCAGTATTACTTCCAGCAACTGTATTGTCATTGACAGTATCTGACTAGCACTTCATAATTTCTGAAGTACTCTCACATACCATCTCACTGAATCTTATTTCTACAGTCTGAGGATCTGAAGCTCAGAGAGAAGTCCTTTGGCCAAAGTCAGAGTAAGACGGTAGAATCCAAGTCTCCTGACACTTAGTTCATAATTCTTTCAGTTATATGATGCTGTCTTTGTAAGTATTCTCAGGCAGAAGTCCCATTTCTTCCTCATTTTTTCCATAGCATTTCCACAGAGCTGAGCACAAAGTAGCTGCCTAATGTGTTTCTTAGTTTTATAACTTGGCCTAACAAAATGCTCAGATTTTTTTACAAATACAACTCATTGACAACTTGAGTGATAATACCTATTCCTTTAGTTGCTCAGGAAACAGAAATTTTACTGAATTAATCCACTCACTATGTACACGGCCAAATCTTACTTCTTGTTTTCAAATCTTCAATAACATTCTGTACAATCTTCTAAGCAATATCATCTTACTTTATGATCCCCTTTTCTAAGCAACTTTCCTTTACCTTTAATCTAGCCTTCAACTTAAATACCACTTCAGAGAAGTATCAAAGGACTTATTAAGAACTATCAATAGTGTTCTTTTAAAAGCCTATTTTCATTATATAAAATGTTTTGAAAAGGGGTTCTCATCATGGAACTTTGTTCACAATATATTTTAACACAGAACTTTAAATTCCCATTACTTCAAAAAAATTCCCATTACTTTTACAGCTTATATCATGCAGTTTTCTACTTAATTGTATTCATTTTGTATATGAGTATAAAGCCCACCATTACCAAGTACCTACTATGTGACAAGCAAATAATATTATGAAATAAGTATTTACTGCTTTTATCATTATTCTAACTTTACAAATGGGGAACAGAGGCTCATAAAGGTTAAGTAAATTCCCAAGGCTACTACAGCTAGTAAATAACAAAGACAGAAATCAACCCCAAGTGTGTTTGAATATCAGAATGTTCTTTATACTACATCAGTATTACTTCCAGCAACTGTATTGTCATTGACAGTATCTGACTAGCACTTCATAATTTCTGAAGTACTCTCACATACCATCTCACTGAATCTTATTTCTACAGTCTGAGGATCTGAAGCTCAGAGAGAAGTCCTTTGGCCAAAGTCAGAGTAAGACGGTAGAATCCAAGTCTCCTGACACTTAGTTCATAATTCTTTCAGTTATATGATGCTGTCTTTGTAAGTATTCTCAGGCAGAAGTCCCATTTCTTCCTCATTTTTTCCATAGCATTTCCACAGAGCTGAGCACAAAGTAGCTGCCTAATGTGTTTCTTAGTTTTATAACTTGGCCTAACAAAATGCTCAGATTTTTTTACAAATACAACTCATTGACAACTTGAGTGATAATACCTATTCCTTTAGTTGCTCAGGAAACAGAAATTTTACTGAATTAATCCACTCACTATGTACACGGCCAAATCTTACTTCTTGTTTTCAAATCTTCAATAACATTCTGTACAATCTTCTAAGCAATATCATCTTACTTTATGATCCCCTTTTCTAAGCAACTTTCCTTTACCTTTAATCTAGCCTTCAACTTAAATACCACTTCAGAGAAGTATCAAAGGACTTATTAAGAACTATCACTATTGTCCTCCTTTAAAATATTCTTATGTTCAAATATACAGTAAATTGAAGAGGGTCTTGTCACAACTATTCACATTTTATGTGGAGATTTTGTTTTAGTCTGTGGATATTAATACAACCATTACTGTTACAGATGAAGTAATACTGTGTAGTTTTTTTCGGGGGAAAGGATTCAGTCCTGGGTGAAAGGGTATAGTGTCAATGAGTCAGGAGCTTGAAAATGACCCACCCTGCTGCCAGCATTGCTACAGATCTCTTGGTATAGAGCCCAGATTCATTCCAGTAAACTGCTCAAAATGTTTGATTCCATTTTTTATTTGGTTGCCAATTTATTAAGTGGTTAACCTTGGACTGCATCTACCCAGCATTTAATTAATTAAAGCCAGTTGGAAATACCTTTAGAAATCTTACTGATTTCAGTACACCAAGCTGGCACATTTATAAGCATCTAGCAGTTGCTGAAATACTAAATCATCTTCACTAAAATACAGCCGTTGCCAGAAGAGCATTAATCAACTCAAGAGCTAATTGTTAGGCTTAAAGAGTAAAAGCAATCCAACATTTCTTCTCCCTCTCCCCATAGTTTTGAAGAAGGAGAAAAATGGTGACAAGTACAGTTTCACAGAATTTCAGAGCAAGAAGGGTCCTCAGAGAATATTAACTTATCCTCCTTGTTGTAAAATGGAGAAAGTGAGCTAATAGTAAAGTCAGGATTAGATCCCATAGTTCTAATACTTGTGTATTTCTCTTTCCAGAATACCTTTCATCATGGAAAACCATTCTAAATCACTATTCACCCATTCTCCACTTCCAGATGTACAAGCAGGATTTAGAAAGGCAGAGAAACCAGAGATCAAATTGCCAGCACCTGTTGGAGTATAGATAAAGCAAAGGAATGCCAAAGAAACATCTACCACTTCTACTTTATTAATGATGCTAAAGGTTTTGACTGTGTGGATCACAACTGTGTAAAATTCTGAAAGAGATGGGAATACCAGACCACCTTACCTGACTCCTAAGAAACCTGTATGTGGATCAAGAAGCAACAGTTAGAACCAGACATGGAACAACAAACTGGTTCCAAATTGGGAAAGGAGTACATCAAGACTGTATATTGTCACCCTGCTTATTTAACTTATATGCAGAGTCCATCATGTGAAGTGCCAGGCTGGATGAAGCACAAGCTGGAACCAAGATTGCCAGGAGAAATATCAGTAACTTCAGATATTCAGATGACATCACCCTTATGGCCTCCCTGGTGGCTCTGATGGTAAAGAATCTGCCTGTAGTACAGGAGACCCAGGTTAAATCCCTGGGTTGGGAAGATCCTCTAGAGAAAGGAATGGCAACTCACCCCAGTATTCTTGCCTGGAGAGTCCCATGGACAGAAGAGCTTGGTGGGCTACAGTCCATGGGGTTGAAAAGAGTTGGACATGACGGAGCAACTAATGCTACCACTATCCTTATGGCAGAAAACAAAGAGGAACTAAAGAGCCTCTTGATGAAGGTGAAGAGGAGAGTGAAGAAGCTGGCCTAAAACTCAACATTCAAAAACCAAAGATCACAGCATTTGGTCCCATCACTTCATGGCAATTAGATGGAGAAAAAGTGGAAATGGGGACATATTTTCATTTTCTTGGGCTCCCAAATCACTAAGAATGGTGACTGCAGTCATGAAATTAAAAGATACTTGTTCCTTGGAAGAAAGGTTATGACAAACCTAAAGAGCATAGTAAAAAGCAGAGACATCACTTTGCTGACAAAGGTCTGTATAGTCAAAACTATGGCTTTTCTAGTAGTCATGTATGGATGTGAGAGCTGGACCCTAGAGAAGGCTGAATGACCAGCTACTGATGCTTTTGAACTGTGGCACTGAAGAAGACTCTTCAGTGTCCCATGGAGAGCAAGGATTGCAAACCAGTCAATCCCAAAGGAAATCAACCCTGAATTGGAAGGACTGAGGCTGAAGCAGGAGCACTAATACTATGGCCACCTGATGTGAAGAACCAACTCATTGGAAAAGACCATGTTGCTGGGAAAGACTGAGGGAAGGAAGAGAAGAGGTTAAATAGTATTGCCGACTCAACAGACATGAGTTTGAGCAAACTCCAGGATATAATGAAAGATAGGGAAGCCCGGCTTGCTGCAGTCCATATGGTTGCAGAGTTGGACACGTGACTTAGCAACTGAACAACAACAATATTTTTCCAAATTACGTTTGTATCCTTGACCTAACACTAATTGAGAGAAAAGGGTTGAAATCTCCCTCTATGTGGTAGATTTGTCATCTCACATTCTCTTGCTCATCTCACCTCAGACCGCTTTCATTCTTTAGCCCATAAACACCCAACCCCATTACCTTCGGCAGTTCCCTGACCAGGAATTGAGCCCCTGCCCTCAGTGAAAGCATTCAGTGCTAATCACTGGACCACTAGGGAATTCCATTCAGTTAATCTTACTATATACAAATCTTGTTAATATGCCAGTGGTGGGCAAGAATCTTTATGAACACCTTGGCTGTGGGTCCAGCCTTCTTTAACATGCTGAAGGAAGGGGACATGTGTTTGATCCCTGATCTGCAAGACAGCTAAGCCCATGTGCCAGAACTCCTGAGCCTACACACTCTAGAGTCCACACATTTCAAATAGAGAGCCCATGCTCCACAACAAGATAAGCCTGCTCACTGCAACTAAAGAAGCCCCCATGCACCACAACTAGAGAAAAGGCTGTGTGCTGCAATGAAGACCCAGCACAGCTAAAAGAAAAGAAAAATGTGTACTACTGAAAAGGTGTGAGTGAGGAAGGAACAGCAAAGTAATTGGGAGCTGACTTATGGGAGAGTAAATCAAATACCCCAACAGATATCCCTGAGAAGCTTTTTACAACTATAAAAAAGTAAAGTATAACAAGGAAGTCCTATAGTGGATACATTATGTGGAAAATGTGCAACAGTGCATGGCCTATACACCTTAGCTGTGTTGAGATAAGGTGGCTTGAAATATTGCTGTAAAGTATATCACAGAGATATACTTTACTGCATACTTTGTTTCATGTTCTCAAAACACTGACACATTCTGTTACCTTGTGTCCTGAATGGTGGAATAGAAGGACATGTGCTCATCTTCTCCTGTGAGAACATCAAAACCACAACTAGTTGTTGAACAACCATCACTGAGGAAAATAAATAGATTGACTAAAGACAAAGAAACTCCAGGATATAATGAAAGATAGGGAAGCCCGGCTTGCTGCAGTCCATATGGTTGCAGAGTTGGACACGTGACTTAGCAACTGAACAACAACAATATTTTTCCAAATTACGTTTGTATCCTTGACCTAACACTAATTGAGAGAAAAGGGTTGAAATCTCCCTCTATGTGGTAGATTTGTCATCTCACATTCTCTTGCTCATCTCACCTCAGACCGCTTTCATTCTTTAGCCCATAAACACCCAACCCCATTACCTTCGGCAGTTCCCTGACCAGGAATTGAGCCCCTGCCCTCAGTGAAAGCATTCAGTGCTAATCACTGGACCACTAGGGAATTCCATTCAGTTAATCTTACTATATACAAATCTTGTTAATATGCCAGTGGTGGGCAAGAATCTTTATGAACACCTTGGCTGTGGGTCCAGCCTTCTTTAACATGCTGAAGGAAGGGGACATGTGTTTGATCCCTGATCTGCAAGACAGCTAAGCCCATGTGCCAGAACTCCTGAGCCTACACACTCTAGAGTCCACACATTTCAAATAGAGAGCCCATGCTCCACAACAAGATAAGCCTGCTCACTGCAACTAAAGAAGCCCCCATGCACCACAACTAGAGAAAAGGCTGTGTGCTGCAATGAAGACCCAGCACAGCTAAAAGAAAAGAAAAATGTGTACTACTGAAAAGGTGTGAGTGAGGAAGGAACAGCAAAGTAATTGGGAGCTGACTTATGGGAGAGTAAATCAAATACCCCAACAGATATCCCTGAGAAGCTTTTTACAACTATAAAAAAGTAAAGTATAACAAGGAAGTCCTATAGTGGATACATTATGTGGAAAATGTGCAACAGTGCATGGCCTATACACCTTAGCTGTGTTGAGATAAGGTGGCTTGAAATATTGCTGTAAAGTATATCACAGAGATATACTTTACTGCATACTTTGTTTCATGTTCTCAAAACACTGACACATTCTGTTACCTTGTGTCCTGAATGGTGGAATAGAAGGACATGTGCTCATCTTCTCCTGTGAGAACATCAAAACCACAACTAGTTGTTGAACAACCATCAGCAGGAGGATGTTGGAACCTATAAAAAATAAAATAAAAAGTCTAAGAACAAAGGAGAAGCCACAATGAGACAGCAGGAAGGGTACAATCACATTCAAGTCAAATCCCATACCTGCCAGGTGGATAACCCACAAACTTCAAAACAATAATACCAAAGAAGTTCTCACACTGCTACGAAGGTTCTAGGCCCCACAAGAGACTTCTCCACTTGGGGATCTGGCCAAGAGACTGGGAATAATCAGGGAAACTGACTTTGAAGAACAGCAGGATTTGATTACAGAGCTTCCACAGGACTGAGGGAAACAGAGACTCTTGGAGGGCACAAAGAAAACCTTGTGCACACCAGGACTCAGGGAAAAGAAGCAGTGACCCCACGAGAGACTGAACCAAACCTCCTTGTAGGTGTTTGAGGGTCTCCTATGGAGACATGGGTTGGGAGTGACCTGCCTCAGAGACAGGGTCACTGGTAGCAGTAGTCCTGGTAGGTGCATATTCCATAAGTCCTCTTGGAGGTCATCCTTAGCGGTACCATAAAGCCAGGAGCATCCAGTCCTGTCATTTCATGGCAAATAGATAGGCAAACAATGGAAACAGTGACAGACTTTGTTTTCTTGGGCTCCAAAATCACTGCAGACAGTGACTGCAGCCATGAAATATGAAGACGTTTGCTCCTTGGAAGAAAAGCTATGACAAACTTAGACAGCATAGTAAAATGCAGAGACATTACTTTGCTGACAAAGGTCTGTATAGTCAAAGCTATGGATGGATGTGAGATTTGGAGCATAAAGAAGACTGAGTGCTGAAGAGTTGATACGTTTGAACTGCGGTGCTGGAGAAGACTCTTGAGAGTTCCTTGGACTGCAAGGACATCAAACCAGTAAATCCTAAAGGAAATCAACCTTGAATATTCATTGGAAGGAACGATGCTGAAGCTGAAGCCCAAAACTTTGGCCACCTGATGTGACGAGATGACCCATTGGAAAAGACCCTGATGTTGGGAAAACTAGAAGGCAGAAGGAGAAGGAGGTGACAGAGGAAAAGATGGTTGGATGGCATCACTGAGTCAATGGACATGAATTTGAGCAAGCTCCGGGAGAGGGTTAAGGACAGGGAAGCCTGGCGTGCTGCCATCCATTGGATAGCAAAGACTCGGACACAACTGAGCTACTGAACAAAGCCTATAGACTCTAAGACTGGGCCACCTCAGGCCAAACAACTTAACAGGGAGGGTGCACAGCCCCACCCATCAGAGAAAATTGAATTAAGGATTTACTGAGCATGGCCCTGCTCACATGTGCAAGACTCAGTTTTCCCCACAGCTAGTCCTTCTCATCAGGAAACTTCCAGAAGCCTCTTATCCTCATCCATCAGAGAGCAGACAGAAGACAATTCCACAGTCTCCAGAAAGAAAATCACAATCACAGAAAGCTAACCAAAATGACCACATGGATCACAGTCTTGTGTAATTCAATGAAGCTATGAGCCATGCCATACAAGGCCACTCATGACAGATGGTTCATTGTGGAGAGTGCTGACAAAATGTGGTCCACTGGAGAAGGGAATGGCAAACTACTTCAGTATTCTTACCTTGAGAACCCCAGGGACTTTTCCCTGTATTCTATCTATTTTTGCTTTGCAGTTTAGAGGTTATAAATATACTTAAAACATAAGTTAAACACTTACCATTCAAGTGGTGATCCTTTCTATATCTAATGTTTTTGTGTAAAAGTCTATTTTATTGGGTATTAATATCACAGTGAAATAATGAAGACGTTTGCTCCTTGAAGAAAAGCTATGACAAACTTAGACAGCATAGTAAAATGCAGAGACATTACTTTGCTGACAAAGGTCTGTATAGTCAAAGCTATGGATGGATGTGAGATTTGGAGCATAAAGAAGACTGAGTGCTGAAGAGTTGATACGTTTGAACTGCGGTGCTGGAGAAGACTCTTGAGAGTTCCTTGGACTGCAAGGACATCAAACCAGTAAATCCTAAAGGAAATCAACCTTGAATATTCATTGGAAGGAACGATGCTGAAGCTGAAGCCCAAAACTTTGGCCACCTGATGTGACGAGATGACCCATTGGAAAAGACCCTGATGTTGGGAAAACTAGAAGGCAGAAGGAGAAGGAGGTGACAGAGGAAAAGATGGTTGGATGGCATCACTGAGTCAATGGACATGAATTTGAGCAAGCTCCGGGAGAGGGTTAAGGACAGGGAAGCCTGGCGTGCTGCCATCCATTGGATAGCAAAGACTCGGACACAACTGAGCTACTGAACAAAGCCTATAGACTCTAAGACTGGGCCACCTCAGGCCAAACAACTTAACAGGGAGGGTGCACAGCCCCACCCATCAGAGAAAATTGAATTAAGGATTTACTGAGCATGGCCCTGCTCACATGTGCAAGACTCAGTTTTCCCCACAGCTAGTCCTTCTCATCAGGAAACTTCCAGAAGCCTCTTATCCTCATCCATCAGAGAGCAGACAGAAGACAATTCCACAGTCTCCAGAAAGAAAATCACAATCACAGAAAGCTAACCAAAATGACCACATGGATCACAGTCTTGTGTAATTCAATGAAGCTATGAGCCATGCCATACAAGGCCACTCATGACAGATGGTTCATTGTGGAGAGTGCTGACAAAATGTGGTCCACTGGAGAAGGGAATGGCAAACTACTTCAGTATTCTTACCTTGAGAACCCCAGGGACTTTTCCCTGTATTCTATCTATTTTTGCTTTGCAGTTTAGAGGTTATAAATATACTTAAAACATAAGTTAAACACTTACCATTCAAGTGGTGATCCTTTCTATATCTAATGTTTTTGTGTAAAAGTCTATTTTATTGGGTATTAATATAAGCACACCATTTTCTTTTTCTTAATATTTGCCTACTGGTTTTTTTTCCATCCTTTTACTGATACAAGGTCTTTTATTGGGCTAAATTCTAAACATTTCATCCTAATACTGTAAGAATTATTTTTAACAATTTATATGTAACCTTCAAACTAGCAAATTTGGATCACTTACTCTTTAATTCTAAATGGAAGTTAATTCAGAGAAATCCTAATTATGCAGTTGACCCATGACACATGCAGACTCAACTACACACATTCATTTGGGGAGTTAGTCAATAATGATTCCTAATTGCTTAAGCTTGCTGCAGGTATAGATCGTGTTAATAACATATCTATTACTACATATGACTATATTTAAATACTGGATTTGAAATAAATAATACTGGTTGTAAAGATTAAGAAAAAAAATACCTTGAGTTACTTTAATTCTATCATTTGGTTTGAACATGGATTTTTTTTAAAAAATCCAAAACAAATAGTATAAGCTATGAGATAGAACATTGGATTAATGTGCTTACAATTGAATTTTTATTTTATATTGGAGTATAGCTAACTAACAATGTTGTGATAGTTTCAGGTGAAGAGCAAAAGGACTGTCATACATATACATGCATCCAATACAACTGAAATTCAGCATTTTAAAATTGTCATTTTGAAACTAAAGAAGAAACTGAAAAGATAGTGATTTTGCATATTGTTACATGATACTAAAAATATTTTATTCATATGAAGAGTGAGAGCAATAAAAAAATTATCTACTCCAGGGGATAAGTGCACGAAGTATGCCACTGCTAGGCAATTGGCTCATTCTCTTTATAAGCTCTTAGACTTTTCTCCCCAGGACATTCTGAAATTTCACTATTACTGTGCTATTGTGCATTAGTCCCTCAGTCGTGGCCAACTCTTTGCGACCCCATGGACTGCAGCCTGCCAGGCTCCTCTGCCCATGGGGATTCTCCAGGCAAGTATACTGGAGTAGGTTTTCATGCCCTTCTCAATGGGATCTTCCCAACCCAGGGATTGAACCAGGTTCTTCTGCATTGCAGGCAGACTCTTTACTGTCTAAGCCTCCAAGGAAACCCAAGAATACTGGAGTGGGTAGCCTATCCCTTCTTCAGGGTAACTTCCTGACCCAGGCATTGAACTGGGGTGTGCTACATTGCAGGCTGATTCTTTACCAACTAAGGTACCAGGGAAGCCCTTCAATATCACTAGGTGTGGATTTTTCCTTATTCTCCTCAAGAGCAGTGCTAATAAGAAGTTGTTTATTGCTAATTCTGGAAAATTTCTCTACATTATTTTTTTTAAACTTACTTCTGTATTTTAAATTTTTTCTCCTTTTCTGAGGCTCCTATTACTACATGTTAGCACTTCCTCTTCTGTTACACATACATATCCTCGAGGTTTCTTTTATATTTTCCTCTCCTATAGTACTGCTATAAACATTGAGGTGTAGGTATTTTTTGAATTAGGGTTTTCTCCAAATATATGCTCAAGAGTGGGATTGCTGGATCATATGGTGGTCCTATTTTTAGTGTTCTAAGTAGCCTCCATACTGTCTTCTATAGTGGTAGTACCAATTTATATTCCTGCAAGCACTGTAGGAGGTTTTCCTTTTCTCCACACCGTCTCCTGCATTTATTTGTAGACTTTAAAAATTTTTTTTAATTGAAGGATAATAGCTTTACACAGTTGTGTTGTTTACTGCCAAATATCAACATGAATTGGTCACAGGCATGCATTTGTTTCCTCCCTCCTAATCTACCCTCCCGTCTCCCTCTCCATCCCTTTGTAGACTTTTTGATGATGGCCATTCTGACCGGTGTGTGTTGATGCCTCACTGTAGTTCTGATTTGCATTTCTCTAATAATTAGCAATTTGAACATCTTTTGATGTGCTTTTTGGCCATTTGTATGTCTGCTTTGGAGAAATGCCTATTTAGATATTCTTGCCATTTTGATTAGGTTGTTTTTCTGATTTTGAACTGCATTAGCAGTTTGTATACCTTGGAAATTAATCCCTTGTTGGTCACCTCATTTGCAAATATTTTTTCCCATTCTATGGATTGTCTTTTCATTTTGTTTATGGTTTCCTTTGCTGTGATTGTTGTTGTTGTTCAGTCACTCAGTCGTGTCTGACTCTTAGCAAACCCATGACTGCAGCATGCCAGGCTTCCCTGTTCTTCACTATCTCCCAGAGCTTGCTCAAACTCATGACAATTGTCAGTGATGCCATCCAATCGTCTCCTCCTCTGCTGCCCTGTTCTCCTTCTGCCTTCTATTTTTTCCCAGTATCAGGATCTTTTCCAATGATCCATCTCTTTTCATCATGTGGCCAAGTTATTGGAGCTTCAGCTTCAGTATCAATTCTTCCAGTGAATATTCAGGGTTGATTTCCTTTATGATTGACTGGTTTGTTGTACAAAAGCTTTTAAGTTTAACTGGCTCCCATTTGTTTATTTTTATTTTAATTACTCCAACAGGTGGATCCAAAATGATATTGTTGTGCTTTATATCAAAAAGTGTTCTGGAGTAGGAGGCATGGAGGGAGTAACATGGAAACCTATACTGTCAGGTGTGGAAAAGATAGCTATTGTCATTGTGCTAAGGGAATAGGAGTGCTTACAATGGCTTGGAGTGCTTACAATGGAGTGGGATGGGGTGACCTGGTGGGGGGGACCAGGGATATGTATATGACTGATCTGGGAACATACATGTTGGTGAACAACAAAACTCTGTAAAACCTTTAAAATAAAGAATTAAAATAAAAATTTTAAAAAGTGTTCTGCCTGTGTTTTCCTCTAAGAGTTTTATGCTACACAGTCTTAAAATTAGGTCTTTAATCCATTTTGAGTTTATTTTTGTGCATGGCACTACAGAATGTTCTAATTTCATTATTTTACATGTGACTGTCCTGTTTCCACAGCACCAATTATTGAAGAAGCTATCTTTTATTCATTGTATATTCTTGCCTCCTTTGTCATTGATCATTTGACCATTGTTGAGTGGGTTTATTTCTGGGTTATCTTGTTCTACTGATCTGTATTTCTGTTTTGGGGCCAGTATCCTGCTGTTATGATGACTGTAGCTTTGTTGTATAGTCTGAAGTCAGGAAGTCTGATTCCCCCAGCTCTGTTCCCCTATCTCAGGATTGCTCTGGCTATTCAGGGTCTTTTATGTTTCAACACAAATTATTTTTCTCTAGTTCTGTGAAAAAATGCCATTGGTTATTTGCTAGGAATTGCTTTGAATCTGTAGATTGCCATGGGTAGTGTAGTCATTTTCACAGTATTATTCTTCCAATCTAAGAATATGGTATATTTTTCCATCTGTTAGTGTCATCTTCAATTTCTTTCATCAGTATCTTACAGGTTTCAGAATAAAAATCTTTTGTTGTGGAAAGAAGGCAGTGGTGGGCCTGGCCTTTATGGTGTCTTGGGTACCCTCTTGCAGATGGAGCTGGGTTGTAGTCTCCTTCGGCTTCCACCATGGTCTCAGCAGGATACTTGTGTGGAAGGCTAAGCAGGTGTCACGATGGGTCCCAGGTTCAATTACTCGGGAATTGGAAATTCAGATGGTGACTAGGAAGAATGCACAGTGAGAAAGTGGAGAAAAGATGTTCTTTCTATAATTGATGACTTAGCTGAAGGACCATAAACACTGGTGGGATCTACCCTCAGTGGGTGGCTTATGTTTCATGCTGCAATTGCACGGTTTCAAAAGATTGTTGCTGGGACTTCCCTGGTGGTCCAACAGTTAAGACTGTGCTTCTAATGCAGGAGTCCCAGGTTTGATCCCTGGTCAGGCAGCTAGATCCCACATGCCACAACTAAGACCCAGTGCAGCCAAATTAAGATAAATATAGCAATAATTTTAAAAAAAAGATTGTTGCTTTTATTGGCATAGGGACAGCTGTAGATGGCCTGGTGACACAGTTTAATCAACTTCCTATTGGGACAAAAACGGAAATAGAGATGAAAGGTGTGCAGTCCTTGCCATCAAAATACAGTGAAGAGGGAGCTTATCACAGTTGATACAGTGTCATAAAAGAAGTTGAGCACCACTGCTTGTTGCACAGTCCCATTCTTGTGAAATGTCCCGTAAGATTGCTCCATGGCATGAAGGATGACATCGTGCTGTGGTACATGTCCATGCAGGTTGCTAACCAAATGGTCAGCACAGAAGTAGATGTTATCCTGTGAAAGAACAGTGATCACCAAATGAAGGAAAAAGCCGACATTCAACTTCTGGTCTACACTATTGATGATTTCATTGATAAGCTATCAACTATAGTTAACTAGAATCCCAATTTAAGTTGGTTTGTAAAGTAATGGATCCAGAAGATGAAAGAGAGTAACAGATGAATGACCTTGATAACTTAGAAGTTTTTGCTCTTATCTCTACTTTGTAAATATTATGTGAGTATTTATCTAATGATTTATTTTCACAGGTGATGCAAAGTGTGAAGAAGCTGTCAGCTGCTGTTTGAAAAGTTTTCTCCTTCTTTAATCCTTGATTTTTTTATTAAAATGTTTCATATATTTTTATTCAAGAAATGTTTACCTTCTGAATGCTTAAGTTAATTGTACCAGCTCTTACTTAGAATTGCTAATAAAGCTTAATTCTGTTATTTTGGTTTTGTTTATTCCCAGGTATTTCATTCTTTTGATTCAGGTTTTAACGTTTCTTACAGAGTTGCTTTAGTGATACTGAATTCTTCTAGCTTTGGCTTGTGTATAAAACTCTTTATCTCTCCTTCAAATCTGAATGCAAGACTTGGTGGATAGGATATTCTTAACCACAGTTTTGTTTTGTTTTTTCCCCTTTCATCACTTTGAATATATAGTACTACTCACTTCTGGTCTGCAGTTTTTCTGCTGAAAAGTCTATTCAGTCTTATATACACAAATAGTTGCTTTTCGCTTGCTGTTTTAACATTCCCACCTTTTTCCCATTTTAATTACAATGTGTCATGGCATGATCCTCTTTGGGTTAATCCTGTTTAGGACGCTCTGTGCTTCCTGGACCTGAATGTGTGTTTCCTTTCCAAGGTTAGTGAAGTTTTCAGCTATTATTTCTTCAAATAACTTCTCTGCCCCTTTATCTCTTACTTGTCCTTTGGGATTCTATAATGTGAATGTTAGTACATTTGGTGCTGTTTAAAAGGTCTGTTAAACTGTCCTCATTTTTTGAAAAAATGCTCAGTTTTGAATTTTTTTTTCTTTTTTCTATTCAGCTTGGGTGATTCTCACTACTCCATCTTCTAGTTAAATGATAAATTCCTCTGTAATCTACTGTTGATTCCTTCTGCTGTAATTTTTGTTTCAGTTGTTATATTCTTTAGCTCTGTTTGGTTCTTTTTTATATTTTGTAACTTTTTGTTAAAATTCTCACTGTGTTCATCAATTCTTCTCCTGAGTTCTTTGAGAATACTTATAGTCATTACCTTGGACTCTTTTTTGGGTAAATTTCTTATTTCTTTTTCTGATGGTTTGTCTTGTTCCTTCATGTGAAACATACTCCTCTTTTCCCTCATTTTCTGTGTTTATTTTTATATATTAGGTAGGTCAGTTACATTTTTCAGTCTTGAAGAAGTGGCCTTATGTAGAAGACATTCTGTTGGCCTAAGCAACATGCTTCCTTCTGGTTGCCAGAGTTACATGCTTTAGGAGTGTCCTCTATTTAGGCTGCATGCACCCTTCTGGTGGAGGAGCCAACTACTATGGACATGCTGGTAGGTGAGGCTGGCCTCTGGAATTTGGCTGCTAGAACCTGCCTCATGCAGTGGCTGTTCCAGTGGGAAGGTCCATGATTATATTCATGGTTGGTTGCCGGGTTTGCAGGTGCCTGGAGTTGATACTGGCTCCTTGGTGAGCACTGGTGGGTTCTGGGGTGACTGGCTATGGGACCTTTAGGGATCTGGGCGTGGTACTGTCCCACTGGTGGATAGGGCCTGGTCCCAGGGCATCTGGTTCTGTCACCTAGGTGCCTGGGTGTGGGACTGAGAGGGTCCCAGGGCTGTTCTGCTGACTGGTGGGTGGGATCTTGTCTCCACATCACTGGTTGCTTGGCCTAGGAAGTTCCAACACTGGTGCTGCCTCCTAATGGGCAGATAAGCTCTCAGCACTATTAGGCTAGAGGGAGAAGTCCAAAATGGTAATTGCCAGCCCCAGTGTCCTTGTGGTAGAATGAACACCTCAAAATGACTCTCAGCATCTATGTCCCCCAGGGCTTCCCTGGTGGTTCAGATAGTAAAGAATTGGCTTCAATGCAGGAGACCTGGGTTCAATCCCTGGGTTGGGAAGATCTTGCGGACAAAGGAATGGCAGCTCACTCCAGTATTCTTGCATGGAGAATTCCATGTACAGTGGAGCCCAGTGAGCTACAGTCCATGGGTTGCAAAGAGTTGGACATGACTAAGCAACTAACCTTTTCCAATCTACGTATCCCCCATACCCCACCCTGGGAAAACCAGTTGTCTCCTGCCTCTTTAGGAAGCTCTCCAAGATTAGTGAGTGGGTCTGACCCAGAGCATGTGAGTTTTTATACACAACTTTAAGAGTGATGTTTTTGGTCCTATAGTCCTCCAGCTCTCTCATATTCAAACCTTGCTTTCTTTCAATGTCAGATGTTTAGGGGGCTTGTTTTCCTGGTACAGACACCCAGACTAGGGAGCTCAATATGGGACTTAGATTCCTTGCTCCTTGTGAAGAACTTCTCCAATTATGATTTTTCTCCCATTTCTGGGTTGCCTACCATGGGAATGGACTTTGTCTATACTGCATCTCTCCTACCCATGTCATCATGGTTCCTTCTGTATATGTTTAGTTGTGAAACATCTTTTTTGCTAGTGTTCAAGTCATCCTCATAGATAGCTGCTCTCTAAACCGTGGTAATTTTGGCGTGTCCATGGGAGGAGATGATCTCAGAGTCTTCCTGTTCCACCATCTTGACCATACCTCCCCCATTTTGTTATCTGAGAAAATTCTTTTATGACATTTAAAGATTTATTTATTTATTTATTTTGGGCAGGGGTCAGGTTGGGGAGGGAGGGGAGTGGGCGGGCTACTTCTACTCGTCTTTCATTTCTCAATTTTCATCCGTCTTTGTTCTTTGGCTCCTGTGGGCCTCCCATCGCGGTGGCGTCTGTCGCTGCAGAGCACCGGCTCTGGGCGCATGCGCTCCAGAGCTCCGGCTCGGTCATTGGACACATCAGTCCAGCCGCTCCGCGGCACGTGGGATCTTCCCAGGCCAGGGATCGAACCGGCGCCCCTTGCACTGCAAGGTGGTGTTCTTACCCTCGGGACCACCAGGGGAAGCCCTCTCTTTCTGACATTTAGATCCTTCAGATGTTCACACAAATTTTAATATCAGCTTATAAATATCTTCTAAAAGCCTGTTGATACGTTGATCAGCTTGAGTTGAATCTATGAATTAATGAAAATTTGACACAACTTTAACACAATTGAGTCCTTCAATCTATGAATATGGTGTATCTGTCCATTAATTTCACTTTTCTCCTGTTTCTATCAGCAAAGTTTGAAATGTACAGTTAACTGTACAAGTTTTCAATATTTTGCTAAATGTAGCTTTAAGTAACTCATGTTTTAGATACTGTTTTTTTTTTTTAACGTTTTCCAGCTTTATTTACTGAGATATAATGTTGTGTAAGTTTAAAGTATACAATGTGATGATTATATTGCCACAATAAGGTTAGTTAGCACATTCATTCCCTCACATAGTTACTTACAATTTGTGTGTGTGTGGTAAGGGAAAACTTTTTGCTCTCCCAGCAACTTTCAAGCATACTATACTGTATTGTTAACTATAGTTACTATGCTGTACATTACATTCTCAGAACCATTCACCTTATAATGGGAAATGTGTATCCTTTAACCATCTTCACCCTTTCTCCCACTCCAACAACCCTGGGAACCACTGATATGCATTTTTATGAATTTGTTTTAACCACTGATCTACATTTCCATGATTTTTTTTAGATTTTAAATATGAGACTATGCAGTATTTGTCTTTCTCTTTGGATTTATTTTACTTAGATACTATTTTAAATGTGATTGTTTTTAGGTCAATATTCAGTTGTCATTTACTAATTTATATAAAAAATCCATTTTTGTGTGCTGATCCTATATCTTATGACCTTGCTCAATTGTGTACTTAATAACATTACTGAAGATGCACTAGAATTTTCCATTTATAAAAAACGTCACTTTTAGGGACTTCCCTGGTGGTCCAGTGGCTAAGATCCATGTTCCCAGTGCAGGAGGCATGGGTTCGATCCCTGGTTAGGGAACTAGATCCCACGTGCAACTAAAAAATCCTACATGCTGCAACTAAGATCCACTGCAACCAAGTAAATAAATAATTTTTTTTTAAATGTCACTTTTAAATAAAGATTGTGTTGTTTTATTCCTTTCCAATCTTTATGATTTTATTTCTTCTACTGATCTCATTACAATGGTTAGGACTCCCAGTACAATATTGAAAAGAAATGGCAAGAGTGTGTAGTTATCCTTCCCTTGTTCTCAATCTTAAGGGTAAAATATTGGGGCCTTTTTTGTTTATGCCCTTTATCAGGCTACTCTTAAATTGCTTTTTGCTAAAACTTAAAAAAAAAATCATCAATTAGCCTTGATTGTTTCAAATGCTTTTTCTGCATGTTAAGATGATCATATGTTATTTCTCCCTTATTCTGTTGATATGGTGAATTGCAACAATTTATTTTCAAATATTAATGCAACCTTGCATTCCCAGAATAAACTCCACTTGGTTGTGATGCATTTTAAAATAGATATTTCTGGATCCAAGTTGCTAATATTTCGTTGCATAATTTTATATCTTTGTTTGTAAAGGATGTTGCTCTGTAGCTTTCTATTTTTATAATGCTTTAGTCTGGTTTTAATATCAGGGTTATGCCGGCCTAAAGATTTTTTAGAAATGTCCTCTCTTCTAATTTCTCAAAGAGTTTTTGTAAGGTTGATATTTTTGTTGTTGTTGTTTAAACATTAAGTCGTGTCTGACTTTTTTGTGATCCCAGGGACTGTCCATGGGATTTTCCAGGCAAGAATGCTGGAGTTGCCATTTCTTTCTCCAGGGGATCTTCCTGAGCCAGGAATTTGTACTTCCTCCTTAAATGTTTCATAGAAATCTCTTGTCCATTTGGTCCAATAGTTATTGAAATGATGAACTCAATGTCTTTATAGGATATAAACTTATTCCAACTTTCTTTCTTTTAGTCAATCTCAAAAGTTTTATTTTTTTCGAGCAATTTGTCAATTTCATCTAGTTGTAAAATCTCTTGGCATATGGCAGTAGAGTCCTAATTTTGTGCCACTGTGGTCAGAGAACATAATTTGTATGATTTCACTCCTTTTAAATTTATTGAGACTTGTTATGGCCCCTAGTATGGCTATTTTGGTGAATATTCCATGTATAGTTGAAAATAATGTGTACTTGGCTATCATGTGGAGTTTTCTATAAATGTCAATTAAATCATGTTGGTTGATCTAACTCTTCAAATATTTTATGCTCTTATTGATGTTCTGCCTACTTTCTCTATCAGTTACTGAGAAAAGTGTGTTGAAATATCCAACTATATTCATGTTTTGTCTATTTCGCCTTTCATTTCTGTCAGTTTTTGCTTCATATACTTTCAATCCCTGTTCTTAGATGCATACACACTTAGAATTGCTGTGTCTTCCTAGAGAATCAACCTGTTTATCATTGTGAAATATCTATATTTATTCTTAGTATTATATATTATTCTGAAATTAATTTTATATGACATTGCTATAGTCACTCAATCTTTCTTTGGATTATTTATGCACTATGTGCCATTTGCCACATATTTCATTTTAACTTTTCTGTGTTTTTATAATAAAGTGTGTCTCTTATAGACAACATATAACTGGGTTTTGATTTTGTATCCAAGAGAGGAGAAAATGTTTCTTTTACTTTATAATGTAAGGAAGTCTTACTTCAAAGTCAAAATAAGTGAACTCAAATGAGTGTATTTTCCAAGATGAGTCAATGCCACCTGACCCACAGGATTTTAAAAAATCACAGTAAAAAATAAGGAAGAATTAAAAATACTTCTGGGCATTTTGACATTGAATGAATAACCCAGGACTGGGATTTTCCAGGCAAGAATGCTGGAGTTGCCATTTCTTTCTCCAGGGGATCTTCCTGAGCCAGGAATTTGTACTTCCTCCTTAAATGTTTCATAGAAATCTCTTGTCCATTTGGTCCAATAGTTATTGAAATGATGAACTCAATGTCTTTATAGGATATAAACTTATTCCAACTTTCTTTCTTTTAGTCAATCTCAAAAGTTTTATTTTTTTCGAGCAATTTGTCAATTTCATCTAGTTGTAAAATCTCTTGGCATATGGCAGTAGAGTCCTAATTTTGTGCCACTGTGGTCAGAGAACATAATTTGTATGATTTCACTCCTTTTAAATTTATTGAGACTTGTTATGGCCCCTAGTATGGCTATTTTGGTGAATATTCCATGTATAGTTGAAAATAATGTGTACTTGGCTATCATGTGGAGTTTTCTATAAATGTCAATTAAATCATGTTGGTTGATCTAACTCTTCAAATATTTTATGCTCTTATTGATGTTCTGCCTACTTTCTCTATCAGTTACTGAGAAAAGTGTGTTGAAATATCCAACTATATTCATGTTTTGTCTATTTCGCCTTTCATTTCTGTCAGTTTTTGCTTCATATACTTTCAATCCCTGTTCTTAGATGCATACACACTTAGAATTGCTGTGTCTTCCTAGAGAATCAACCTGTTTATCATTGTGAAATATCTATATTTATTCTTAGTATTATATATTATTCTGAAATTAATTTTATATGACATTGCTATAGTCACTCAATCTTTCTTTGGATTATTTATGCACTATGTGCCATTTGCCACATATTTCATTTTAACTTTTCTGTGTTTTTATAATAAAGTGTGTCTCTTATAGACAACATATAACTGGGTTTTGATTTTGTATCCAAGAGAGGAGAAAATGTTTCTTTTACTTTATAATGTAAGGAAGTCTTACTTCAAAGTCAAAATAAGTGAACTCAAATGAGTGTATTTTCCAAGATGAGTCAATGCCACCTGACCCACAGGATTTTAAAAAATCACAGTAAAAAATAAGGAAGAATTAAAAATACTTCTGGGCATTTTGACATTGAATGAATAATGCATGACTTTCAAGCAGCATATAATACAAATTAAAAATTTTGAGTCAACAGCTCTGGCACATTTTATAATAAAATTGCATTAGAGAATGAAGTATGGATCTAAGTCATAGGCACAATTGAAATACATATATCTCTCATTTTTATAACTTAGTACAAGGGAGCAATGATATGAGTGACCTATAATGAGAAATCTGAAACTTTATCAGTGGAATAGACTATAGTAAATTAATACATGTTCTTTTTTGCAGCAGTTTTATAATATACCAGATAGTTAGGACACAACAATTAACAATACAATCACTATTTTAGCAGAAGGAAGAATGAAATATGCAATTAAATAAGTATATGCAATTAAACATTACTAGTAGTGAGAGCACTGAGTGCTATAGAAGTGTATAATAAGGACATCATGTAGTAGTCTTCAAGGGACCAGAACAAAAGGTTATACTTAAGATATCTAAAGAATGAACAGGAGCAAGTTATATGAAGAGGGTTAATTTGGTAGCCCAACATGGGCAAATGCCCATGTGAGGGGGAGAAAGTCAGATATGAGATAGGAGAGAACTAGGCAGTTATGTGGTAATGTTAAGAAGTTTGATATAGTAATTAGGGGGCTGCAAAGAAAAATGGAAATCAAGGTAATGGCATAATCAAATTCACATTAAAATTATTTACTCTTTGTTATGTCAAGAAAATATTGGAGTAGAGAGAAAAGGTTTTATGTGAAAACTAGTTAAGAAAGTATTTGAGCAGTACAATTAATCATTATTAATAGCTTTGTGGTTAGTAACTATGGGTGTGGAGACTTAGAAAAGTTAATTAATTGGAGAGTTTTTTAAGGAAGTAAAATTAACAGGACTCTTTTGATCCATTGTATTTATGGGATGGGCTTTCCCTGGCGGCTCAGACGTAAAGAATCTGCCTGCAATGCAGGAAACCCGGTTTGATCCCTGGATCAGGAAGATCCCTTAGAGAAGGAAATGGTTACTTATTCCAGTACTCTTGCCTGGAGAATTCCATGGACAGAGGAACATAGTGGATTACAGTCCATTGTGTTGCAAAGACACGGACAAGACTGAACGAACAACACACACACACAGACACACAGACACACACACACATATGGGATAAAGGAAAAGGAGAAAATAAAATTGATTCATAAGTTTATGGCTTAAGCAAGTGAGTGGATAATATTACCATTTATGGAACTTCCCTGATGGCTTAAAAGGTCAAGAGTCTACCTGCAATGCAGGAGATACAGGCAGTGCAGATTCAAATTTGGGTGGGGAAGATCCCCTGGAGAGGGTGATGGCAACCCACTCCAGTTTTCTTCCCTGAAAAATCCTATGGGCAGAGGAGCCTGGTGGACTACTGTTCTGTTCATGAGGTTGCAAGAGTTGGACACGACTAAGCATGCATGCAGCACTATTAGCATTTATTGAGTTTGGAAACCCCAGAAGATGAGCAGCTTTGAGTAAAAAAATTAGTTCAATTTTGAACATATTTAATTTGAAATATGCAGATGTAGAGTATGCAATTAGATATAGTATTGAACTTAGAAAATGTGTATGCTACAGATACAAAGGTGAGAGTCATCAGCTGCAGTCAAGAGTGGATGAGATTTCTTAGGACAAGTGTGTAGAGTTAAAAGCAAAGTGTCCAGGAAGAGTCCTGGGTACTCCAACATTGAAGAGCCAGGTATAAGAGATGAACCTCATAGAAGAGGCTGAGAAATGGCCACATTAATAGGAGGGAAAACAGGAAAATGTAGCTTAATTGAAGCCAAGGTAGGAAAGAACTTCAAGGAAGGAAGGGTCATTTGTGCTGAAAATTACTGATCTGGTATAATAAAATGAAATGATGTATTTAATTTTCATACACACTTTCTAAGTAGATATAATTAACAAAGAAGGTAGCATTGTAAAATGCAAATAAAATGAAATTTGGTTGAGACAAACCAGATTTAAAATCCTAGCTCAAGAAGATAATGTCATCAAGATAGTGGAATAGGTGTTTTAGCTCTCACCCCTCCAACAGAAACACTGATTTTTGACAATCATGCCTGATAAGAATACCTTTATGGGCATACAGAAGTCCATAGAGAGGTTCCAGTACCTCACTGGAACAAAAATCCAAGAATAAACTCAATGATGAGAATAAGAAGAACAATTTTACTTATCTGTGTAACACTTCCCCAAAAGCAGCATAGCTTGGTGCCAAGAGAGATCCCCTTGGCCTGTAAGTTCTCTTATAGAGGAAAGTGAGTGCGTGCCTTCTCTAGCTGCTCCATGATAGGTGAGAGATAATGGTAAGTTACCATGAACGGTGTTGGATTCTTGATCTCCAACAGAAAAGAATTCACATTGGGATCAAAAAGACTTGGCATTGGTCACTCAGAGCTTCATGCAGTGAAAAGTTTATTAAAGTGAGAAAGGACAGCGAAGAGCTTCCAGCATAGGCACCAGAAGGGGGATAGAAGAGTACCCCTGAAGCCACTTTAGGCGTGGCATTTTATACTTTTTTAGTTGGTTATTAACAGTGGTTTAAAAGAATATTTTACAGTTGTAAAGGCCCATACCCACAACATTAACATGAGATCAGCTAGAGGGTAGTCTCCAGGCCTCAGGGTTGGGTGAGACGTTCTAACGTAAAGGCCTTGCTAGGCCCATAGCATTAACATAAGACAAGAAACTTAGTTTCAGTTTCAGCATTGAAAATCTTTCCTTTTCTTTCTCCTTTTTCCTCCCCTTTTCCTCCTTGGGACTTGCTAGCCTCCTTATCAAATCTGCCTATTAACTCCTTTCATCCAGAGGTCTACTTTATTTTCACTCTACCCATAACATTTGGGATTTTGGCCAAGTGAGTAATCAGGAGGTAGCAAGGAGCAGGAAAAAGGGATGGGGACTCAGAGGAACTGGTGTGTGGAATCCAACAAAGGGTCATAGATTTACTAGTCATCTCATGGAATCCACCAAGAGGCCTATACACTAACCTAGTAGAATGCATCACTTGCAGGCTCCACCAAGTGGTCCACAGGCACCCCCAGAACTCCATGCATCCTTCACCCCTGGACAGTGCCCTGTGCATGCCCATATGCAGTCCATGCCATAGGTGTTTTAGCTCTCACCCTCCAACAGAAACACTGATTTTGACAATCATGCCTGATAAGAATACCTTTATGGGCATACAGAAGTCCATAGAGAGGTTCCAGTACCTCACTGGAACAAAATCCAAGAATAAACTCAATGATGAGAATAAGAAGAACAATTTTACTTATCTGTGTAACACTTCCCCAAAAGCAGCATAGCTTGGTGCCAAGAGAGATCCCCTTGGCCTGTAAGTTCTCTTATAGAGGAAAGTGAGTGCGTGCCTTCTCTAGCTGCTCCATGATAGGTGAGAGATAATGGTAAGTTACCATGAACGGTGTTGGATTCTTGATCTCCAACAGAAAAGAATTCACATTGGGATCAAAAAGACTTGGCATTGGTCACTCAGAGCTTCATGCAGTGAAAAGTTTATTAAAGTGAGAAAGGACAGCGAAGAGCTTCCAGCATAGGCACCAGAAGGGGGATAGAAGAGTACCCCTGAAGCCACTTTAGGCGTGGCATTTTATACTTTTTTAGTTGGTTATTAACAGTGGTTTAAAAGAATATTTTACAGTTGTAAAGGCCCATACCCACAACATTAACATGAGATCAGCTAGAGGGTAGTCTCCAGGCCTCAGGGTTGGGTGAGACGTTCTAACGTAAAGGCCTTGCTAGGCCCATAGCATTAACATAAGACAAGAAACTTAGTTTCAGTTTCAGCATTGAAAATCTTTCCTTTTCTTTCTCCTTTTTCCTCCCCTTTTCCTCCTTGGGACTTGCTAGCCTCCTTATCAAATCTGCCTATTAACTCCTTTCATCCAGAGGTCTACTTTATTTTCACTCTACCCATAACATTTGGGATTTTGGCCAAGTGAGTAATCAGGAGGTAGCAAGGAGCAGGAAAAAGGGATGGGGACTCAGAGGAACTGGTGTGTGGAATCCAACAAAGGGTCATAGATTTACTAGTCATCTCATGGAATCCACCAAGAGGCCTATACACTAACCTAGTAGAATGCATCACTTGCAGGCTCCACCAAGTGGTCCACAGGCACCCCCAGAACTCCATGCATCCTTCACCCCCTGGAACTAGTGCCCTGTGCATGCCCCCATAAAAAGTAAATGTAAACCTCTTCAGAGCATGTACAAGCACATGCATTCAGTTGGCTCAGCCCTGCTGGCTTGAGAGAAGACACATAATCTTGAATGCTTTAGGGCACTACTTTAGGGAAAATACATGAGAGACTCTAAACACTTGACCTGGCTTTGCAGGATTGAGAGTAAAACTCCCCCATCCCCAAGAAGGAACAAGAGTAGTACAGTGGACAGACACATCCATAGGAAAGGTCCAAGAGACTCCGAGTCCTTAGCTAGGCTGACTGGTGATGATCTTTTTCTCCCAGAGTCAGTCATGTGTGTATATGTGAGTTGGACCATAAAGAAAGTTGAAGGTCAAAGAACAGATGCTTTTAAACTGTGGTGTTGGAGGAGACTCTTGAGAGTCCCTTGGACTGCAAGGAGACCAAACCAGTCAATCCTAAAGGATTCATTGAATAGTCATTGGAGGGACTGATGCTGAAGCTGAAGCTCCAATACTTTGACCCCCTAATGGGAAGAGCTGACTCACTGGAAAAGACCCTGTTGCCTTTAGAGATTGAAGGCAGAAGAAGGGAGCAAGCAGCAGAGGATGAAATTATTGGATGGCATCACCTACTAAATGGACATGAATTTGAGCAAACTCTGGAAGATAGTAAAAGATAGAAGAGCCTGTTGTGAGTGAACAACAACAACAAAGTCTATGTGTACACATTTGACTGAAAAATAATAAATCATCAAAAGTTGGGTGTTGCAAATGATTGGTATATTATGAGAAGCACTGTTGCAGGTGTACAGAAATGGCATGTCCTTAGTGTAATGAGATATTTCATTACTATGTGGAATAGACACCTCAGAAGTAATCCAGAGCTGGTTTGTCAAAGTTGGTGTTGGAACTACTGATGGCTCTGATGAGTAGAGCAGGATATGTTGTAACACTGGAATGAGCTGCAAAGAGAAACAAACTGTTCCATTCTCAAATGGCAAGGATTTTGTAGATATCAATAATGTGTTAGCTCCCTCTAGTGATTGTGAATGTCGAAAGAGAACGTCCATTCTCGTGGTAATTCTATTTTGAGCACAGATGAACAGGAAGAAAATTTGCCTAAGTCCAAATATCCAAGAAAGAAAAGCCATAAATAGCACTGATGATCAGTGATAAATTGTAATAGTGTGTATGATTTGGATGCCAAAGCAATAGTCATTGGATTTGTTTTGAACTACAAAATAATACATCAAGATACAATCCTGTTAGCTGCTGCTGCTTAGTCACTTCAGTCATGTCCGACTCTGTGATTCCATGGACTGCAGCCTGTCACACTCCTCTGTCCATGGAATTCTACAAGCAAGAATATTGGAGTCAGTTGCCATTTCCTTCTCCACCAATCCTGTTAGGCAGAATGTAAATTCAAGATCTCTCAGCTATGACTAGAGAGATCTGTGTAATACATGTATCTTATTTTAGCTCAACAGACATTTCTGGAGCATCCAGTGTAAGAAAGCTAGTTTGCAATCCGGGCTCCATTTCTTCTTGGCTTCGTAATCTGTGTTATGTGTACAGTTGGGAGATTGTATTAGGCTATACAAGCTATCAGTTCTGTAGTTCTAGGCTGTTAGCTGTAGGAACTGAAATGGAAATTGAAGCCTTTGCTACATAAGCTCAAACTCTCTAAAATCACGTATTTTTTTTTTTAGGTGGGGGTGGGGTGGGGAGGAAGGGGAGCAGGCAGACCACTTCTATTGGTCTTTCATTTGTCCATTTTCATCCATCTTTGTTCCTTGGTCCGTGTGGGCCTCCCATCGCGGTGGCCTCTGTCGTCGCAGAGCGCCGGCTCTGGGCGCATGCGCCCCAGAGCTCCGGCTCGGTAATTGGACACATCGGTCCAGCTGCTCCGCGGCACGTGGGATCTTCCCAGGCCAGGGATCCAACCGGCGCCCCTTGCACTGCAAGGCGGTGTCCTTACTCACTGGACCACCAGGGAAGCGCTAAAATCATGTATTTTAATAAAAATGATTCCATTCTTCAGTAACTTGATGAAATGGTAACAGAACTTCTAAATCTGAAAATTATAAAACCACCTATTTAAATGGTTCTGCAGGCACTCTAGTGTGGATATCCAGAAGCACTTCTTTTGGAAACTGCCAACATATTTTGAAAAGTATCCATATTAATTTATTACCAGAATATACAGTATATTGACATGTTAAACAAAGTCTGATAATTTTTTAAAACCTATACATCAAATCACTCTTCTGCTTGAACCTCTCCATTTCCCATCATGCTTAGAATAAAGTTCAAACTCCTTCTTCTGGTTTACACAACCTTGCAAAACCCTTGGCCACAAAAAGATAAAAGGGAGCAAAACTCCAAGTAGAGAGCTGGTACAAATATCATGAGGTGAGCAGCTTGACATATTTGAGAAGCAGAAAGAAAGCCTGTGTGATCTTCTCTCCAACTATTCTACCCTCACTTCCACTACCCTCTAGTCACTATGACTTTATTTCTGTTCCCTCTTATCTTTTTATGTCTGATTCCTTCTTGAAATTCATATTTCAGCTTAAATGTTACCGCCTCAGAGAGAACTTTTCCTGATTTCCTAGTATAAAGGCTTGTGTTAAAGATACAAATTTTGGAGCACAGATGAGATTACTTTAGGAAAGAATATGGAATAAGAAGGGTTTTGATAGTGCTCTAAAATCTCTAAATTGAGGCAGTATTTAGGGTTCACACAGCTATTAATTTAGTACTGTCTAGCTCCAAAACTCCTTCTCTTTTTAAGATACTATGCTAAAATTAAACTAATATTAGCATGAAATGTAAACCTTTGCAGAGGGTAAAAAGCTTAAAAAGACATATACTTTGCTGGAAAATGAACATGTGATATTTAACATATGTTTTGAAGGGCTTCCCTGGTGACTCAATGGTAAAGAATCGCCTGCCAATGCAGGAGACATAGGTTTGATCCCTGGTCCTGGAGGATCCCGCATGCCAGAGGGCAGCTGAGTCTGTGGGCCACAACTACTGCACCAGTGGTCTAGAGCCTGGGAACTGCAACTACTGAGCCCATATGCCCTAGAGCCCATGCTCTTCAGCAGGAGAAGCCACCACAATGAGAAACACTTACACTGCAATGAAAAGTAGCCTTCACTCTCCACAACTAGAGAAAAACCCACATGGCAATGAAGAGCCAGCACAGCCAAAAATAAATAAATCAATGGTTTTTAAAAACTCATAAAAATACATGTCTTGAAGCATAAATAATATTTAGACAAGGGAGGCAGCCTATGTAAAGGCACTGAGGCATGAAAGGTATGTCAACTCCAGCTAGGCAAGGACATTGTCTTGTTTAGTACAATGTCACCAGAATCCAGAGTAAACCTGGCTCATAGTAGGTACTTAGTGCATATTTTTTTTAAGTAATAGATGGATGAATTAGTCAGTGACTCCAAATAGGAGTAGACTTGAACACAGGATGTGTTAGTGAGAGAAGCAGAATATAAAGCAGGGAAGATAGAGGGCCAGGTCAGGTCATGCAAGGGCCTTAAATTCGCTGTTGAGAATCTTAGACTTTATCCTCTGTGTAATGGGGAGTGAATTAATATTTTAAGTAGAATTTTGAAATGACCAGATTTTGTTTTATATAGAACAATTTCAAGTGATGAGGAGTGGGTGGGAAGGAGATCATAAAGGAGATGCTATAGGTACAGAGATATTACTTCTGATTTCTTGTGCTCAGATACTTTTTCATGATATTCTGAATGTCTATAGCCCACCAAGAACTGATAACAATAAATATGGTATGGTATATGCTGCACACATTAGAGCAGAAGAGTTTGTATAGTGCCTCGTGACTAGTGCTATATTTTTGTCATGCTTGGAAAATACTAAGGAATGGCATGGATTGTAACTTACACAGAATTATCTCACCATTTCCCATTTTCCTTTTCTTTCTCTCTAAATATAAGCTAAATAAAAGTAAATGCTACCTATTATTATCATTATGTAAGATCTAATAAAGAAGAACTAATAACAAATGTAGGGCTTATTCAAAACATGCATATTGTCCTTGAGTGCTTATTATCTGCTTAGCATTATTGCTCACTTATCATTGCAATACTCTGTTAAGAAAGATGCCATTATTATCTTCATTTTAAAGATGAGAAAACTGGGGCCTCCCTGGTAGCTCAGTGGTAAAGAGTTTGCCTACCAATGCAGGTGACATGGGTTCGATCCCTGATCCAGGAAGATCCCACTCGCTGTGGAGCAACTCAGCCCGTGAGCCACAACTGTGGAGCCTGTGCTCTAGAGCCTCAGAGCCGCAACTATGGAGCCCGTGTGCCCTAGAGCCCAAGTTCCACAACGGGAGAAGTCACCGCAACAAGAAGCCCATTCACCTCAACTAGAGAGTAGCCCCCACTAGAGAAGAGCCTGTGGCAGCAGTGAAAACCCAGAATAGCTAAAAATAAACAAATAAATAAAAGATGAGAAAACTGAAGATTGACAAGTGAGATATTTAGGGGATAGAGTTAATATTAGATCAACTGAGGACTGCATTAAGTTTAATGCACCTGAAAGAGATGTCCAGCTTTCATTAGATATTTCAGTTTGGGTTACAGGAGTCCTGTCTAGGCTTCCTATATGTGTGAATCATTACCATACAGATGATAATCAAAGCAGTGGTACTGGTTAAGATCACGTAAGAAAAGTTTGAAGAGTGAGAAAAGAAGTGAATGCTTGTGTTGCTCACACCTACAATTTATATATTAGAGCCTGGATCCTCACTGTGATGGTAATTTGAGATGGGCTTTTGATAGGTAATTAGAACATGAAGGTGGAGCCCTCATGAATGGGATTAGTGCCTTTATAAGAGATGAGAGAGATAATCTCTTTCAACCACGTGAGGATACAGCAAGAAGACAGCAGTCTGCAAGCCAGGAAGCAGGGCCTCATCAGAACCCCACCACACTGTGGTACTCTGGTCTGAAACTTCCCTGCCTCCAGATTGAGAAACAAATTTCTGTTTAAGCCATTCAGTCTGTGGTATTATTTTTAAAGCAAACCAAACTAAGAGAGTTTCAAAAAGGCGGGAATAAACAGTGTAAAATCCTGAAGAGTTGAAGTATGGTTGTTGTTGTTCAGTCACAAAGTCGTGCCTGCAGTCACTATATGCAGCATTTAATGACTGTCAACGTTTCTCTCATCTAAAATATAAGATGAGATAAACCATCCCAAGACTCTCACCACACATAAGCCTAACCTCTCCTTTCCAGGCAAAACTCTCAACTGTATTTTTAAAACAAATGGACATTTTCCAACCAACAATAGCAGATATTTTCTTGGACTCCAAAATCACTTCAGACAGTGACTGCAGCCATAAAATTAAAAGATGCTTGCTGCTTGGGAAAAACATTAGGGCAAACCTAGACAGCATATTAAAAAGCAGAGACATCACTTTGCTTACAAAGGTTTGTGTAGTCAAAGCTATGGTTTTCCCAGTACTCATGTATGGATGTGAGAGCTGGACCATAAAGAAGGCTGAGTGCTGAAGAGTTGATGTTTTTGAACTGTGGTGCTGTAGAAGACCCTTGAGAACCCCTTGGACAGCAAGGAGGTCAAACCAGTCAATTTACAGGCAATCAACCCTGAATATTCACTGGAAGGACTGATGCTGAAGATGAAGTTCCAATATTTTGGGCACCTGATGCAAAGAGCTGACTCACTGGAAAAGATCCTGATGCTGGGAAAGATTGAGGGCAGGAGGAGAAGGGGACGACAGAGGATGAGATGGTTGGATGGCATCACCAATTCAATGGACATGAACACTGGCAAGCTCCGGGAGATGGTGAGGGACAGGGAAGCCTGGTGTGCTGCAGTCCATGGGGTCGCCAAGAGTTGGACACTCGGACACGACCTGGCAACTTAACAACAACAATAAAGAGCAAGTATGCAGGAGCCGTTGAGACATAAGACAGACGAGTTTATTAGTGGAGCTCGACTGAGTTGGTAAGAAGGATAGAGACATAAAAGGGATGAAGGAGTTTACATCAAATAAGAGTAGTTGATTATTATCATTACTACTACTCTACTAGGACTGTGAAAAAGAATAGGAGAAAGGATTGCTGAGGGATCCAAGGGGTTTTATAAAGTTCATGGCAAAACTAGAGGTGATCCCTATCAGATGAATTCTATCTTGTCCGTGAAAAGGAAGAGGCGATGCTACCTCCTGAGACTAAGCAGGGAGATGGTAGGGAAAGCTCAGTTCATCATTTATCCTAACAACTCAGCGCTGGTGGACTTTTCGTGGCCCTACATTTTCTCGCTTTTTCTAAGGAACAGCGCTTGATGTTGTTTATGTCAAGAATTGTTGGAGCAGGTGACAGATTCGGCGATAGGCCAACCGAAACTACCACTCCCAGAATGCAGTGCGGCTTCTGGGAAGTACGAGGGACTGGGAACACAGCGGGCCCCTTTCCGCCTCTAGCTCCCATTGGAGGAGCGCTCGCATTCCCAGGAGGCCGTGCGCGGGCGGGGCGCTTCTTGCGGAAGCCGGCGGCGTCCGTTTCAGCCTCCTTTGGGAGCGGGCAGCCTTCGGCCCCGTGCTGACCCGAGCAGCTCTATCCCGACGCTGTCAAGTTCTCGCACGGTGCCTGAACAGGTAAAAGCAGCGGGAAGAACTGGGTGGAAGGCAGAGAGTCGATGGCAGAGGGAGGGCGGATGTGTCGACAGGAAGGTGGAATTAGAAGGCAATGCAAAGGTGACTAGGGCTTCTCCAGTGTCGACAGTTCGAATTGTCGGACAAGTCCACTTTTGGTGAAGTGCGTTTTATGCAGCTAAAAAGGCCTCGAATGAAAGAGTCAGAATGCGTCACTTAAGTTGTTACAAAGGAAAAAAGTGTTAACTTTCCCTCACTTTGTATTCTGCAAGACCCCTTTGTAGCATTGCAATCTCTTGAGATTTTTTGAATCTTCAGAAAACTCTCAACGCCCTAATTTCGATGACGTCACTTTCTGCTTTACCTCCTGCGTCTGGGCTTCCAGCCCTTAGCGTGCCCTTCCTCCAAGGCCGAATGTTGTCTCTCTTCTTCCTCAGTTTAAAAAGGAATTCTATATCTCTGCCCAGACTTATTTCATCAGCATCAGACCTACATGGTTATGTTCTTGTTATTACTATTGGCCAATATTTAACAAACTGACCGTGTACTAGACTCTTTAGTAAATACTTTACACCTACCTCCTCCGTAACCGTCACAATTAGTTATCAAGTGCTTTCCTTTCAGTTTTATTAATTGCTTTCAACTACCTGTACTTCCAGTTATCTCATCTTTGATCCCAGAGGGTACTGTCTTGTTTGGAACGTTCTTTTCCTTTGAATAGGTGTGACTGAGAGCAGAGCCACTCATATGTTTAACAAACATTTATTGAGCAGCTATTATATGCTAGAGACCTTTATAAGTGCAAGGAATATAGCTGGAAATAAGACATAGATCACTACTCTCAGTAGCTTACATACTTGTGAGTGTGTGTGAAAGGGGCAAACAAGAAGAATCAAGATGATGTTATATGGTGGTGGTGGTTAACTCAAAGAACAGGTATTTTTTACTTGACAGGGTAATCTCCTATTCTGAGAAATTTACAAGGATTAGGCTGGATCTCAGAGCATCACACAGAAAAAATATTTGCAATACCAACAAGAATATTCTTAACCTGTGGCCAGATTTCAGGTTTTCATAAACATCTCTTCCTTTTTTCACATATAAATGGTTGTTCTTCATTCTTCTGTCTCTTCCAAGGTGATTGTATCAGAATTGGTGACTTTTGTGTCATTTGCTTATTTCCTCCCTAAGAAGAAGTGAGGACTGCATTACTCTCAGCTCAACTCATTTTCTTTCTTAGGGAGATAATTTGGTTATCGAAATATTGTTCTTGGCAGGTTCTACTGGATATAAAGTTATCTTCTATTTATAGTATATTTAAGACCAAAATACACTCAGTGATTATTAATTGATTAAATATTTGAGGCAGTATTATACGTAAGTCACTATGCTAGGTCTTGAGAACCTAGTGAGGATAAAATAGACACTTTGACCTCTCTTCCAAGAAGAAATAATTGTATACTGAGGAAATTCTTAATACACAGTCTGACACCTACATTTTTTTTCTTTTCTCATCATCCAAGATGAGATAATCACAAGAAATCTTCTAAACAGTTGTGCACATAGATTATTCACTCTTAAATTTTATTGTATTTATTTGCTTATATTTGCCTTTCATATTGTTACTCCCTTGAGTGACTTCTTTAGTAAATACTTTACACCTACCTCCTCCGTAACCGTCACAATTAGTTATCAAGTGCTTTCCTTTCAGTTTTATTAATTGCTTTCAACTACCTGTACTTCCAGTTATCTCATCTTTGATCCCAGAGGGTACTGTCTTGTTTGGAACGTTCTTTTCCTTTGAATAGGTGTGACTGAGAGCAGAGCCACTCATATGTTTAACAAACATTTATTGAGCAGCTATTATATGCTAGAGACCTTTATAAGTGCAAGGAATATAGCTGGAAATAAGACATAGATCACTACTCTCAGTAGCTTACATACTTGTGAGTGTGTGTGAAAGGGGCAAACAAGAAGAATCAAGATGATGTTATATGGTGGTGGTGGTTAACTCAAAGAACAGGTATTTTTTACTTGACAGGGTAATCTCCTATTCTGAGAAATTTACAAGGATTAGGCTGGATCTCAGAGCATCACACAGAAAAAATATTTGCAATACCAACAAGAATATTCTTAACCTGTGGCCAGATTTCAGGTTTTCATAAACATCTCTTCCTTTTTTCACATATAAATGGTTGTTCTTCATTCTTCTGTCTCTTCCAAGGTGATTGTATCAGAATTGGTGACTTTTGTGTCATTTGCTTATTTCCTCCCTAAGAAGAAGTGAGGACTGCATTACTCTCAGCTCAACTCATTTTCTTTCTTAGGGAGATAATTTGGTTATCGAAATATTGTTCTTGGCAGGTTCTACTGGATATAAAGTTATCTTCTATTTATAGTATATTTAAGACCAAAATACACTCAGTGATTATTAATTGATTAAATATTTGAGGCAGTATTATACGTAAGTCACTATGCTAGGTCTTGAGAACCTAGTGAGGATAAAATAGACACTTTGACCTCTCTTCCAAGAAGAAATAATTGTATACTGAGGAAATTCTTAATACACAGTCTGACACCTACATTTTTTTTCTTTTCTCATCATCCAAGATGAGATAATCACAAGAAATCTTCTAAACAGTTGTGCACATAGATTATTCACTCTTAAATTTTATTGTATTTATTTGCTTATATTTGCCTTTCATATTGTACTCTGACTCCCTTGAGTACAGATGTCCTTTCTTACTGGTCTTCATACCTCCAGTATCTGCTATATTGAGTACCATATAGTAAATGCATAGAACATATGTTGAACTGAAACAGAAAAGCTGTTTGAGCAGATATGAAGGACTTAATTTATATACGGCCTTCTTTTACATATGGCTGTTATACTTATCCCTAAATCATCTCATTTCCAAAGGCAGACCATTCCATCTCATCAGGCTAGTTTATTTACCTTCTCTAGCGTGTTGTCACTTCTACGCCTTGTCTTGTTCCATGCCGTATGCTAAGTTGCTTTAGTTGTGTCGGACTCTTTGTGACCCCATGGACTGTAGCCTGCCAGGCTCCTTTGTCCATGGGATTCTTTGAGCAAGAATACTGGACTGGGTTGCCATGCTGTCCTCTAAGGGATCTTCCCAACCCAGGGATCAAACCCACATCTCTTATGTCTCCTGCATTGGCAGGCAGGATCTTTGCCACTAGCAGTACATGGGAAGCATCTCTTGTTCCATAGCTATTTCTTAAAATGAGTTTCTATCTTTTTCCTGAGCACCTTCCATGCACCCTGCATTTAATTTAATAGGCCAGTTTAATAGTATGGCACATCATGCAAAGGTAGAAAAATATAATTTCCTTAGCATATTTTCTGTGAAACATTCTGCTAATAAATACAAATAATGATAATACAAATAATACAATAATAATACAATAATACAAACAATGATACAGAATGCTTTCTTTTAATTTGGCATTGGCTACTACCAATACACTGTGTGATGAGTTAATTCTTCCATTTCTTTGTTTTGTTTGAATAGTTGCACTACCTTTATTCATGCAGCACATTATAGTATTATAGCATTATTTGGTTTCCACTTGATACAAACACTTTTGAATATTATTTTATACTTTGCTTGAGATAATTGTGTGTGTTAATGTTCTTCTACACTGTCATTTCAGAATATCAGATAGAAGTCTAAGTTCTTTTTTTTTTTTTTTAGTATTTATTATTTATTTATTTGGAGGGGGCGGGTTGGGGAGGGGGGGGAGCGGGCGGGCCACTTCTTATTGGTCTTTCATTTATCTATTTTGATCCATCTTTGTTCTTTGGCCCGTGTGGGCCTCCCATTGCGGTGGACTCTGTTGTCGCAGAGCGCCGGCTCTGGGCGCATGCGCTCTAGAGCTCCGGCTCGGTAATTGGACACATCAGTCCAGCCGCTCTGCGGCACGTGGGATCGTCCCAGGCCAGGGATCGAACCGGCGCCCCTTGCACTGCAAGGCAGTGTCCTTACCCACTGGACCACCAGGGAAGCCTGAAGTCTAAGTTCTTGTAAATCATTACTGTAAAAGATAAGTTTTGTCTTTGTAATTGATTAAAAAACACAACAGGAATGCAGGAGTGCTTGAGTCATGATTGTCATCATGATTTTAGAATGTGCCAATCTAGCAGCAGTCAGACATACATCTGATATATTAAAAATTAAGCACTGTTATTTCAGGGAATTTCTTGGGCACGTATGCGTTTGTAATACAAGTGCAAAACTTAATTGTGTGCCATCCCTCATTTATATGGCATGCATGTAGATAATCCAGGATATTTTATCTATTTTGAATGTTATCAAAATAAAATACAAATTAAATAATTTCACAGAACACATACACTTGAGTGTGACAAACACTGTCTCATCCCTTTTCAATACTCAGGTCCCTGAAACCATCTTCAGCTTTACATTTGAAGATGTCTCCACTGAGGGAGAAGCATTTATATTGTTGTTGTGCTATATTGTTAACAATATTTTAAATGCAAGTAATCTCTTACATACAAATGGATATATCTGAAAGATTCCTTTGTGAGATTTTTTGAAACTCTGAATGCCTTTTTTTCCTACAAATAAGACTATTCATGAAATTTCAGTTGTTAGGTCAACCAATCACATCTTATATAACCTTTAATCTCAGTTCAGTTCAGTTGCTCAGTAGTATCTGATTCTCTGTGACCCCACGGACTGCGGGCTTTCCTGTCCTCTACCATCTCCTGGAGCTTGCTCAAACTCATGTCCATTGAGTTGGTGATGCCACCCAACCATCTCATCTTCTGTTGTCCCCTTCTCTTTCTGCCTTCCATTTTTCCCAACATCAGGGTCTTTTCCAGTGAGTCATCTCTTCACATCAGGTGGCCAAAATGTTGGGGCTTCAGCTTCAGCATCAGTCCTTCCAGTGAATATTCAGGGTTGATTTCCCTTAGGATTAACTGGTTTGATTACCTTGCAGTTCAAGGGACTCTCAAGAGTCTTCTCCAACACCACCGTTTGAAGGCATCAGTTCTTCAGTGCTCAGCCTTCTTTATGGTCTGACTGTCACATTCGTACATGACTACTGGAAAAACCACAGATTTGACTATATGGACCTTTGTCAGCAAAGTAATGTCTCTGCTTTTGAATATGCTGTCTAGGTTTGTCATAGGTTTTCCTTCAAGGAGCAAGCATCTTTTAATTTTACGGCTGTGGTCACTGGCCTCAGTAATTTTGGAGCCCAAGAAAATAGTCTGTAACTGTTTCCATTGTTTGCCCATCTATTTGCCATGAAATCATTGGACCAGATGCCATGATCTTAGTTTTCTGAATATTGCATTTTAAGACAGTTTTTTCACTCTCCTCTTTCGCCCTCATCAAGAGGCTCTTTAGTTCCTCTTCGCTTTCAGCCATTAGGGTGGTATCTTCTGCATATCTGAGGTTATTGATATTTCTCCTGGCAATCTTGATTCCAGCTTGTGCTTCATCTAGACTAGCATTTTGCATGATGTATTCTGCATAGAAGTTAAATAAGCAGGGTGATAATATATGGCACTGACACACTCCTTTCCCTATTTGGAACCAGTATGTTGTTACATGTCCAGTTCTAACTGTTGCATCTTGACCTGCATAGAGGTTTCTCAGGAGGCAGGTAAGGTGGTCTGGTATTCCCATCTCTTTCAGAATTTTCCACAATTTGTTGTGATCCACATAGTCAAAGGCTTTAAGGCAGTCAGTGAAACAGAAGTAGATGTTTTTCTGGAAAGACCTTTGCCATAATTTCTAATACTTTCCTCAATAAGAAAAAACTACATTCAGAATTTTCAGTTGGATTCCCCCATAGTATATCTTTTTTTAGAATGGAACCCCAGCCACTGAAACAAAAGAGTTCTTTACTTGGAACTTTCTAGGCAGTAGAAACAGGTCTTTTTAATTGGAGGTTGCCCTTCTGGCTCATTGTTCTAAGGATAGGCCTCTAATGTGATTAAGGACAGAGATAAGATAGAGGTTTTTGACAAGACAGGGAGGCAAGTTGGAGTGATATGAATATGTAGAGAGGAGAGACTAGAAGAGATTTGGGAGGAATGGTGAGTTTCCAAGATGGGAGTTTGTTGTGTCCTCAAAAAACGTTGAATCCTGACCACTGCCACCTGTGAATGGAACCTTATTTGGAAATAGGGTCTTTGCAGATATAATTAAGATGTAAGTTAAAATGGAGTAGGTGTCCTTATAAGAAGAGAAGAGACACAGAGATTACCACGTGAAGACATGGACACACCAAAGAACACCAAGGATTGCCAGCAAACCAGAAGAACCTAGGAAGAGACAAGGAAGAATTCTCCCCTACAAATTTTAGAGGGAGTGTGGACCTGCCAACATCTTGAGACAGTAAATTTCTGTTGTTTTCAACCTTGCATCTTTTGGTATTTTGTCATGGCAGCCACAGGAAACTCGTTAGGATTCTTAGCAGGAATGTAATGGAATAGAGATAATGACTGTGGGATCAAGCAAGGAATGAGTGAAGAGAACAGGGAGAAACAGTGTTAAGACAACTTTCCTTTATATTCCATTATCTTTTTTTCCTCTTCTCTCTCTGGCTTAGAGTTTAATTCTTCTTGGACTATTTGCATGAAGTTAAATAAGCAGGGTGATAATATATGGCACTGACACACTCCTTTCCCTATTTGGAACCAGTATGTTGTTACATGTCCAGTTCTAACTGTTGCATCTTGACCTGCATAGAGGTTTCTCAGGAGGCAGGTAAGGTGGTCTGGTATTCCCATCTCTTTCAGAATTTTCCACAATTTGTTGTGATCCACATAGTCAAAGGCTTTAAGGCAGTCAGTGAAACAGAAGTAGATGTTTTTCTGGAAAGACCTTTGCCATAATTTCTAATACTTTCCTCAATAAGAAAAAACTACATTCAGAATTTTCAGTTGGATTCCCCCATAGTATATCTTTTTTTAGAATGGAACCCCAGCCACTGAAACAAAAGAGTTCTTTACTTGGAACTTTCTAGGCAGTAGAAACAGGTCTTTTTAATTGGAGGTTGCCCTTCTGGCTCATTGTTCTAAGGATAGGCCTCTAATGTGATTAAGGACAGAGATAAGATAGAGGTTTTTGACAAGACAGGGAGGCAAGTTGGAGTGATATGAATATGTAGAGAGGAGAGACTAGAAGAGATTTGGGAGGAATGGTGAGTTTCCAAGATGGGAGTTTGTTGTGTCCTCAAAAAACGTTGAATCCTGACCACTGCCACCTGTGAATGGAACCTTATTTGGAAATAGGGTCTTTGCAGATATAATTAAGATGTAAGTTAAAATGGAGTAGGTGTCCTTATAAGAAGAGAAGAGACACAGAGATTACCACGTGAAGACATGGACACACCAAAGAACACCAAGGATTGCCAGCAAACCAGAAGAACCTAGGAAGAGACAAGGAAGAATTCTCCCCTACAAATTTTAGAGGGAGTGTGGACCTGCCAACATCTTGAGACAGTAAATTTCTGTTGTTTTCAACCTTGCATCTTTTGGTATTTTGTCATGGCAGCCACAGGAAACTCGTTAGGATTCTTAGCAGGAATGTAATGGAATAGAGATAATGACTGTGGGATCAAGCAAGGAATGAGTGAAGAGAACAGGGAGAAACAGTGTTAAGACAACTTTCCTTTATATTCCATTATCTTTTTTTCCTCTTCTCTCTCTGGCTTAGAGTTTAATTCTTCTTGAATATGATCTTATATAGCACTTCATCACTTATTGAGCATTCACATACTGCTAATAATTAGCAGAACCATGTTTTCTGACTTCAAATGCAATATTCTTTCTACCATAGTTTTTTCTATCATCCCGCTATTCCTTAAGACATTACAGATTCTGTTGCAAGAGCGTTGTAGTGGGAGCATATGAGACTTGATTATTGTAGGTGTGATTTTTAGCAGTATAAGAGAGAATAAAAAATGCTTATTAGTGACATCTGAGAGGAAAATAAAGTTTCTGTTGCTTTGTACCCAGTATTTAATAGTCAGGCATTGTTAAATTGAGGGCTTTTTTTATTGACTAAAACACTGCTATGTATAACTTGCATAGCTATTCTTATATCCACTGTTCCTAGTTATATTCCAAATAATGTCATCCCTGTTCTTGGTGACTTGTTTGCTTGTGCTTAGTTACTCAGTCATGTATGACTCTTTTGCGACCCCAGGGACTGTGGCCTGCCAGGTTCCTCTGTCCATGGGATTTCCCCAGGCATGGAGTGGATTGCCATGTCTTCCTCCAGGGAGTCTTCCCAACCCAGGGATTGAACTCACGTCTCCTGTGTCTTCTACATTGCAGGCAGATTCTTTACCCACTGAGCCATTGGACTACACTTGATATAAACTTGAAGATAAGTCTTTTTCATGTTTAATATTTCTACTTCCTTTAGCCATCTTGTTCATACTGGAGTAGGTGTCCATGAAAAAACACACCAAAGAACACCAAGGATTGCCAGCAAACCAGAAGAACCTAGGAAGAGACAAGGAAGAATTCTCCTACAAATTTTAGAGGGAGTGTGGACCTGCCAACATCTTGAGACAGTAAATTTCTGTTGTTTTCAACCTTGCATCTTTTGGTATTTTGTCATGGCAGCCACAGGAAACTCGTTAGGATTCTTAGCAGGAATGTAATGGAATAGAGATAATGACTGTGGGATCAAGCAAGGAATGAGTGAAGAGAACAGGGAGAAACAGTGTTAAGACAACTTTCCTTTATATTCCATTATCTTTTTTTCCTCTTCTCTCTCTGGCTTAGAGTTTAATTCTTCTTGAATATGATCTTATATAGCACTTCATCACTTATTGAGCATTCACATACTGCTAATAATTAGCAGAACCATGTTTTCTGACTTCAAATGCAATATTCTTTCTACCATAGTTTTTTCTATCATCCCGCTATTCCTTAAGACATTACAGATTCTGTTGCAAGAGCGTTGTAGTGGGAGCATATGAGACTTGATTATTGTAGGTGTGATTTTTAGCAGTATAAGAGAGAATAAAAAATGCTTATTAGTGACATCTGAGAGGAAAATAAAGTTTCTGTTGCTTTGTACCCAGTATTTAATAGTCAGGCATTGTTAAATTGAGGGCTTTTTTTATTGACTAAAACACTGCTATGTATAACTTGCATAGCTATTCTTATATCCACTGTTCCTAGTTATATTCCAAATAATGTCATCCCTGTTCTTGGTGACTTGTTTGCTTGTGCTTAGTTACTCAGTCATGTATGACTCTTTTGCGACCCCAGGGACTGTGGCCTGCCAGGTTCCTCTGTCCATGGGATTTCCCCAGGCATGGAGTGGATTGCCATGTCTTCCTCCAGGGAGTCTTCCCAACCCAGGGATTGAACTCACGTCTCCTGTGTCTTCTACATTGCAGGCAGATTCTTTACCCACTGAGCCATTGGACTACACTTGATATAAACTTGAAGATAAGTCTTTTTCATGTTTAATATTTCTACTTCCTCTAGCCATTCTTCAGGTGATACAATCTCCAGGTCTCTTACCATATTTTACCTTTCTGTCTAGTCTTAATATACTGTACCTAAAATTGAACTCAGTATTGCATATGTGTTCTAACCAGCACAGAGTATAATGGCAATAGTACTTAAAACAATCAAGACACCCTGTTTCTTAATGTAATTTAAGATTTCATAAGCATTTTAAGCAATTACCTCATAACAGTTCATAACGAACTTATGGCCCACTAAGATGCTAGATCTTTTTGCATTGTTGCTAAACTCAGTTTTTTTTTTTTAAGCATTTATTTATTCACTTATTTATTTATTTTGTGGGGTGTGGGTTGGGGAGGGAGGGGGTGGGCGGGCCACTTCTATTGGTCTTTCATTTGTCTATTTTCATCCATCTTTGTTCTTTTGGCCCGTGTGGGCCTCCTATCGCGGTGGCCTCTGTTGTCGCAGAGCGCCGGCTCTGGGCGCATGCACTCCAGACCTCTGGCTCGGTAATTGGACACATCAGTCCAGCCACTCCGCAGCACGTGGGATCTTCCCAGGCCAGGGATCAAACCGGCGCCCCTTGCACTGCAAGGCGGTGTCCTTACCCACTGGACCACCAGGGAAGCCCTAAACTCAGTTTTATTATTGAAGCTGCTAAAGGCCTAAAGCTGTCTCAGGGACCATATGATTTGTCATTTTTGCTTCTCTTTTGTATTTTTGTTCCTCTTCTGTATTTTTGTTCCACTCCACTGCATGTCTCTTCAACACTAATCAATGGCCTCCTTCCTTATAAAAATTCAGTGACTGTTTTACAGTCTTAATACTGTCTATCAGTGAACAGAGCTGGGAGGTGACACTTGTTCCTTCCTAAAGTTTTTTTTCCCTTTGGCTTCAAGGCCACCACACTCTTCTGGCTTTCCTCTTGCTTTCTCTCTCTCTCTCTCTCTCTCTCTCTCTCTCTCTCTTTTTTAAAATTTTATTTATTTATTTATTTTTAGCTATTTCAGGGTAATCTCAAGTTGCAGGAAGTGGGGCCTACTCTATAGGTGAGGTGAGCAGGCTCCTTGTTGCAGTGACTTCTCTTGTTGTGGAACTTGGGCTCTAGGACACACGGGCTTCAGTAGTTGCAGCACATGGGTTCAATAGTTGTGGCTCCAAGGCTCTAGAGCACAGGCTCCACAGTTGTGGCTCACGGACTTATTTGCTCCACAGCATGTGAGATCTGGGATCAGGGATTGAACCCATGTCTCCTGCATTGGCAGACGAACTCTTTACCACTGAGCTACCAGCGAAGCCCTCCTCTCTCTTTCTTTTTTTCTTTCTTTTTTTTTTTTCACTTTCTTGATTGGTCTTCCCCTGTCTTCTTTGTGGGTCTCTTATCATGTACCTTTGTCTCAACCATTTGGTGTACCTTGGGTTTTGTCTTTGGTTTTTCCCTCAAATTTAGTTATGCCTTTATTTATTTATTTATTTTTCCCTGTATGCAGTGTGGGTCTTCTTCAAATAAAGCATATTTAATATGGCACATTTATATGAGCCCATCTAGGATTAAGAGAGTACAGAACCAGTCCTTGTGGAAAGTCAGAATTTATAGGTCAGCTAGCGGAGAAGGATTCAGCAGGAAGATAGAAAGAGCAGCCAGACCTGTAGGAACACTTCCAGAAGGAGGAAGACACTGTGTTGAGTATTCATTAGAGGTCTGGTGAGGTGAGAATAAAGAAATGAATACAGAATTTTGCTATGTGGACGCTGTTGGTGATCTTCACAGGCATGGTTTTCTGGAGTGTTGAAAGCAGAAGCCAGATTATAGGAAGCTGAAGAATAAAAAGCGGGTAGAGAAGCAGAGATAGTATATAAATGATGACTTTAAGAAATGGAGCAGTGCCTGGAGCATGTTACAGGGTTAATTGAGGCTTTTAGGATCAAGGGATGTAATGTATGAGAAAGTCACTTGGAAATTAAAACATGCTACTACATATGTGTTTGAAGAAATCCAGATATAAGATGGCTGCTGAGAACACAACCATGGAAACACCTTCATTTGGAGGGTGGAATAAAGAGACCTCAAGAGAAGTTCAGGGCTTCCCTGATGGTCCAGTGGGTAAGGACACCTCCTTGCAGTGCAAGGGATGCTGGTTCGATCCCTGGCCTGAGAAGATCCCACCTGCTGCAGAGCGGCTGGACCGATGTGTCCAACTACCGAGCCGGAGCTCTGGAGCATGTGCGCCCAGAGCCAGTGCTCTGCAGCGAGAGAGGCCACTGCGATGGGAGGCCCACACAGGCCAAAGAACAAAGATAAATAAATGAGAGATTAATAGAAGTGGCCCCCCCCCAAAAAAAAGAGGCGTTCAGCTCAAGGGACAGATGAGCACTTCTGTTCTATGCAGTGCCCTTCCTTACTAAGAACATTCCAAGAGGAAATCAGTGGATTCCCTCACCTCAAGTTGCTGTGCTTCACAAAATGTGGTCATGTGAGTCACCTGCATCCAGACAGGGTTGGCTTAAATGTATATTTTAGGGCCTCACCTCAGGCCTACTTGAATCAGAATTTCAGGAGATTATACCAATAATTTCAATTTTTAATAAGTGACTCTCACTCTGCCACTCAAGATGATTCTGGCTTATTAGATGAAATGGAACATGTTAACAAATAACATTAGGTTGAAGAGTTAGTTGAAGAACAGGAAGATATTTGTTCATCCTTTTTATAAGTTTTGTCATTAAATAAGAGAAACCTGGCTGTTCTGTGGGGGAAAATAGTATATATATATGAGGAACATGAATGTGAATGTGTCAGTCGCTCAGTTGTGTCTGACTCTTTGTGACCCCTTGGGCTATAGCCCACCAGCCTCCTTCGTTCATGGAATTTTCCAGGCAAGAATACTGGAGTGGGTTGTCATTCCCTTCTTCAAGGGATCTTCCCGACCCAGGAATTGAACCCATGTCTCCTGTATCATAGGTAGATTCTTCACTGTGTGAGCTACCATATGGGCATACCTCTTTTTTTTTTTTTTTTAATATTTATTTATTTATTTATTTGGGGCGGGGGTCGGGTTGGGGAGGGAGGGGAGCAGGTGGGCCACTTCTATTGGTCTTTCATTTCTCTGTTTTCATCCGTCTTTGTTCTTTGGCCCGTGTGGGCCTCCCATCGCAGTGGCCTCTGTCGTTGCAGAGCGCCGGCTCTGGGCGCATGCACTCCAGAGCTCCGGCTCGGTAATTGGACACAACAGTCCTGCCACTCCACAGCACGTGGGATCTTCCCAGGCCAGGGATCGAACCGGCGCCCCTTGCACTGCAAGGTGGTGTCCTTATCCACTGGACCACCAGGGGAAGCCTGGCATACCTCTTTTTATTGCAGTTTGCTTTATTGTGCTTCATGGATATTGCTTGTTTTTGTTTTTAAACATATCAAAGGGTTGTAAGGACCCTGCATTGAACAAGTCTGTTGGCATCACTTTTCCAACAATATTTTGCACATTTAATGTCTCTGTAACATTTTAATAATTCTTGCAGTATTTCAAACTTTTTCATTGTATGTTTTATAGTGATCTGTGACCAGTCATCTCTGATGTTACTACTATGACTTGCTAAACTTACATTGATGGTTAGCATTTTTTAGCAATTAAGAAGGCCTATTTGGCTAAGATGGTAAAGAATCTGCCTGCAGTGCAGGAGACCCAGGTTCGATCCCAGGGTCAGGAATATCCCCTGGAGGAGAGAATAGCAACCCACTCCAGTATTCTTGCCTAGAGAATCCCATGAACAGAGCAGTCTGGTGGGCTGCAGTCCATGGGATCACAAGGAGTCAGATACGACTGGGCAACTAACACACACATTTTATAATTAAGGCATGTATATTGATTTTTTTGGATATAATGCTATTGCACACTTAGTAGAATACTAAGTCTAAGTCTGTTAAGTATACTAGTAGTATACTACTGCTGTAGTATACTACTACAGCATATTATAAACATAACTTCTATATGTACTGGGAAATCAGAAAGTTTATGTTACTTGCTTTATTGTGATACTTGCTTTATTGTGGTAGTCTAGAACTGAACCTGCAGTATCTCCGATGTATTACTGTAATCTTAAACTCATGCTGTATTGCTTTAGAAATATTTTTGTTTATAAAAGATCTTACAATAATTGATAGAACCATTCCTCTCTTGTGGAAGATTTGGGTTATTTTCAGTTTGTTTCTGTGATGGTTAATGCAGTATAGGGATAAAAATTGTGCTTTCTAGAATCATACTTTCTCAGTGTAAATCACATCTTTTACCACAGTAGTTTTAATTATTTAATTCTGGATAAATTAGCTAAGTTGTCTATACTTAAGTTTCCTCATTTTACTGTAAGTATCGTAATAGTGTGTTAATTTCATTGATGTAAGGATTAAATGAGTTAATAATTGAAAAGTGCTTAAAATAATGCCTGGCATATAGTAAGTAATAAATATGGGCTATTATTATTGATAATACGTGTATTTGGGAATCTAGAATGTAACTTTTATTGAACTATTTCCCTAGGATAAATTTTCAAGATGAGATTAGTTCATTAAAGGATGAGGACATTTATATGTCCCTTTGCCATCTGTGGTCATTGCTTTCAGGGGGTTCTAGGAGTTTGTGCTGTATAATTTGCAAGTACAACTTATCTGTTAATGTAATGTGTATGTATGTATCACATATACATTGCATTGTATACACACACATTTAACATATGTGTATCTGTTTGGTTTGTTTCTATATATATGAATTCATATCAGTGTGTTTTACACTTGTACAAGGCTTATAGAAGACTGATTTGGTTGTCTGTTTTTAAGTCTGTTCTGTTTACTCTTACAGTGCCTTAGTCGATATTGTCTCCAGATGGATGTTGGTAAATGATAGTAAGTTACTTTTGAAAGGTTATGTCAAATAAATATTCTAAGTCTTATGTGTCTTTTTTCTTTTTGATAGATTGACGCCATGGCCATTCTTTTTGCTGTTGTTGCCAGGGGAACTACTATCCTTGCCAAACATGCTTGGTGTGGAGGCAACTTCCTGGAGGTGACAGAGCAGATTCTGGCTAAGATACCTTCTCGATGTTACTTGCTTTATTGTGATACTTGCTTTATTGTGGTAGTCTAGAACTGAACCTGCAGTATCTCCGATGTATTACTGTAATCTTAAACTCATGCTGTATTGCTTTAGAAATATTTTTGTTTATAAAAGATCTTACAATAATTGATAGAACCATTCCTCTCTTGTGGAAGATTTGGGTTATTTTCAGTTTGTTTCTGTGATGGTTAATGCAGTATAGGGATAAAAATTGTGCTTTCTAGAATCATACTTTCTCAGTGTAAATCACATCTTTTACCACAGTAGTTTTAATTATTTAATTCTGGATAAATTAGCTAAGTTGTCTATACTTAAGTTTCCTCATTTTACTGTAAGTATCGTAATAGTGTGTTAATTTCATTGATGTAAGGATTAAATGAGTTAATAATTGAAAAGTGCTTAAAATAATGCCTGGCATATAGTAAGTAATAAATATGGGCTATTATTATTGATAATACGTGTATTTGGGAATCTAGAATGTAACTTTTATTGAACTATTTCCCTAGGATAAATTTTCAAGATGAGATTAGTTCATTAAAGGATGAGGACATTTATATGTCCCTTTGCCATCTGTGGTCATTGCTTTCAGGGGGTTCTAGGAGTTTGTGCTGTATAATTTGCAAGTACAACTTATCTGTTAATGTAATGTGTATGTATGTATCACATATACATTGCATTGTATACACACACATTTAACATATGTGTATCTGTTTGGTTTGTTTCTATATATATGAATTCATATCAGTGTGTTTTACACTTGTACAAGGCTTATAGAAGACTGATTTGGTTGTCTGTTTTTAAGTCTGTTCTGTTTACTCTTACAGTGCCTTAGTCGATATTGTCTCCAGATGGATGTTGGTAAATGATAGTAAGTTACTTTTGAAAGGTTATGTCAAATAAATATTCTAAGTCTTATGTGTCTTTTTTCTTTTTGATAGATTGACGCCATGGCCATTCTTTTTGCTGTTGTTGCCAGGGGAACTACTATCCTTGCCAAACATGCTTGGTGTGGAGGCAACTTCCTGGAGGTGACAGAGCAGATTCTGGCTAAGATACCTTCTGAAAATAACAAACTAACGTACTCACATGGCAAGTGAGTTCTGCTCTGTGTGGGTAGTGGGTAAAAGAAGTGGAATTATATTATTATAATCAGAACAATAGAAAACTATAAAAGCAAGCTTCTCAGTAAGTAGGTAATTTGAATAAACTGACAGGATAATCATCTTTACCAGCTTAGAAAATATCTGATTCTATTCATTTTAAATTTAACTAGAAATTATTTTATTCTGTCACCTAAGTGATACTAGTATTTTAAAGAAAGATATGAAAATATTAGATGTAAAAGTGATTCTCCTATAGAGCTGGAGGATATGTGAAACCTGATATTGTTCTGATAAATAATATTTTGTTCATTCTTTCTGTAAATATTTTCTGAGCACTTGACCTATCACCAGACACTTTGGTGGTGCCAGAGATACAAGAAATCACTCAGTATTTACCCTCGTAGTTTAACGGAAGTTATAGTTTAATGAAGGAGACAGTCAATTCCATAGATAATCACAGTAGAGAGTAGAAGGCAGTGGATGGGGTGGTATTTCAGGTAGAAGGAACAACTGTTTAGTGAACTGCAGGTGATTCTCTCTGATTAGCGCCTAATGTGGTGAAAATAAAGCTAGAGAGATTGACAGAAGACAGGTTCTATTGGGCCTCATTGGCTATGTAAGGATTTGGGAATACATTACACAGTGGGCAATGGGAAGGCATTGAAAGTTTTCAGCTGGGGTATGACATGGTGACGTTTTGCTTTAGAAAGATCACTATTGTGGCTGGTTGGAAAATGAATTGAAGGGAGAATAGGTGGGAAATCTTAATAATCATAAATAGTGCCTCAAACTTCCTCCTCAATACTTAAAGATCTTTTCAATACAGGTGAAAGTTGCTCAGTCATGTCTGACTCTTTGCGACCCTGTGAACTGTAGCCCACCAAGCTCCTCTGTCCATGGAATTCTCCAGGCAAGAATACTGGAGTGGTAGCCATTCGCTTCTCCAGATCTTCTCAATCCAGGAATCTAATGAAGGTCTCCTATCCTTGCCAAACATGCTTGGTGTGGAGGCAACTTCCTGGAGGTGACAGAGCAGATTCTGGCTAAGATACCTTCTGAAAATAACAAACTAACGTACTCACATGGCAAGTGAGTTCTGCTCTGTGTGGGTAGTGGGTAAAAGAAGTGGAATTATATTATTATAATCAGAACAATAGAAAACTATAAAAGCAAGCTTCTCAGTAAGTAGGTAATTTGAATAAACTGACAGGATAATCATCTTTACCAGCTTAGAAAATATCTGATTCTATTCATTTTAAATTTAACTAGAAATTATTTTATTCTGTCACCTAAGTGATACTAGTATTTTAAAGAAAGATATGAAAATATTAGATGTAAAAGTGATTCTCCTATAGAGCTGGAGGATATGTGAAACCTGATATTGTTCTGATAAATAATATTTTGTTCATTCTTTCTGTAAATATTTTCTGAGCACTTGACCTATCACCAGACACTTTGGTGGTGCCAGAGATACAAGAAATCACTCAGTATTTACCCTCGTGGTTTAACGGAAGTTATAGTTTAATGAAGGAGACAGTCAATTCCATAGATAATCACAGTAGAGAGTAGAAGGCAGTGGATGGGGTGGTATTTCAGGTAGAAGGAACAACTGTTTAGTGAACTGCAGGTGATTCTCTCTGATTAGCGCCTAATGTGGTGAAAATAAAGCTAGAGAGATTGACAGAAGACAGGTTCTATTGGGCCTCATTGGCTATGTAAGGATTTGGGAATACATTACACAGTGGGCAATGGGAAGGCATTGAAAGTTTTCAGCTGGGGTATGACATGGTGACGTTTTGCTTTAGAAAGATCACTATTGTGGCTGGTTGGAAAATGAATTGAAGGGAGAATAGGTGGGAAATCTTAATAATCATAAATAGTGCCTCAAACTTCCTCCTCAATACTTAAAGATCTTTTCAATACAGGTGAAAGTTGCTCAGTCATGTCTGACTCTTTGCGACCCTGTGAACTGTAGCCCACCAAGCTCCTCTGTCCATGGAATTCTCCAGGCAAGAATACTGGAGTGGGTAGCCATTCGCTTCTCCAGATCTTCTCAATCCAGGAATCTAATGAAGGTCTCCCTATTTCCTAAGGAAGTGCTTATTGGTTTCCAGGGCTAACTCCTTGTATAAATTTAGGATTTAGTGTAAGCAACTGCAACAGAGGACATGATGGTTGGATGGCATTACTGAGTCAGTGGACATGAGTTTGAGCAAGCTCTGGGAGATGGTGAAGGACAGGGAAGCCTGGTGTGCCACAGGCCGTGGGGTCACAGAGAATCGGACATGACTGAGCAACTGAACTGAACTGACTGCGACAGACCCAAAAAAGACAGTGTTAATTTATGAGACAGCCCAGAGGTGAGTACTTCTGGACTGGTGGGGTGGGTTTGCCATTTTTAATTAGTGCCTTCCAATTCTGGCCAAGGCAACTTCTTTAGTTCTTCTGTTTTTAAGACAAAGTCCAAAAGTGACTGATTCTGTTGTTCACTGCATAGTTATAGAGCTAACCTAGCTGGAATGGAGACTAGAATTTGTCATTTCTAGCTATGTAGCTGTATGTTCAATTAAAACTCTATTACTCTGGAAGAAGTTATAGAATATCAGGAGATGGCTTGCAATCTTCTAGTCTGCTGTTCTGGGCCATCAAAATATTTGAAAGTACTCTGCTTCCCAAACAAAGAATATACCTCCTCTGTGGGAGATGGCCTCAAAGATTTATCTGAGTGCTTTATCTAGCTTCAGGTCCATACAATCTGGGTGATACAGCCCTCTCCATCACACCCAGGGATGACTCTTGTGCCCTATCGACATGTAGATGTCACTGCCTCCTAGCAATATTCAAATAACTACCCCACAGCAATTTCAGAGACTCCTATTTTGACCTGGGAGTGGTTAGTGGTTCTGCTTTATTGGAAGAAATTCCTCATCTTTTCTCCCTTTGTTCTCCAGGAGGCTCTTCCTGGTCCATTATCCTCTCTGGCCACATCCAGAATAGATGTTAGTGAGTTTGTCATCTTTGGGAACTGTACAGGTTTTGTGATCTACTACTTGCTGGTATAGTTTAGAGTCTAAGAAGTTACCTGGGATTAAATGACCCCAGTTGCTTATTGTAACTGAGTCCAAGCTTGCTCTGCTTGCCACACGACAGGCCAGTGAATCCGAGAGATGAGGTGTTGAGGCAAGCAAAATGACTTTGTTAATAAAGCAGCTGACCGAGAAGATGGCAGGCTAGTACTTCGAAATAACCATCTTATTGGGGTCTGGATGCGAGGTTCTTTTAGAGATCAGAGATGGAAGGAAGGTGAGGAAGCAAAGCAAAAAGGCCATTGGTCTTGCAAACATCTAGAATGGCAAGCCTCAGACAGGGGATGTGTTAATTTCTCCCTTCCTGCCATGTACAGGTGGACAGGATTCTGAACAAAGGCACTTTAGTTAACAGTTAAGCAGAGGGGTAGGGTTCTCCAGGCAAGCTCTTAAGCATGATTATAAAAACAAAAGCAACAGATAACCTGTCAAAGAGATAGTTTGCAATATGGAGTCAGAATTAGTTTCCTCCCTGCAACATCTTGAGTATGACTTTAGGGTTTCTTCAAAAATTTACTGGGCTTAATGATCATGTTTCTAGTCAGTTCCCAGGAAAATGCTCAGGGAAGGCACATGTCATCTTTTTAGAGGCAAGACTGGGAAGCAGGGTATGTACCTTCCACTCACATTTTATCAAGAAGAACTTATCACGTATTCATATCAAGCTCTAAGGGAAGATAGACTATGTAATCCAATGAAAATGTGGTTATAGTGCAAGAAAGTGATGTTACTCACTTGCTATGTCTTTCCACCTGCATCCTTACCCAGTCCTACCTGGTATCATTTGGAGTGTCTATCACTGAGTTGTTTTTTTCCTTTTAAGCTTCTACCTTGGTTTCTTTCCTATAATCATGTTCCATCAGCCAAATCAAAAATACCTTTTATTACTGTGTACCAAAAGAAAAAAAATCCCATTTTACTGTATTAAAATCATTTCTCCCTGAAATCTGGCCTTCCTCTTGGTATTTCTTTCTTTAATAGCATCACCAGTCATTTAGTTGGCTAAGCTTAAAACTTCAAACTCCCATTTGACTTCTTCACCAAATTGTTGCCATTCTTCTACAAGAGGTATTTCAATCTTCTCTGTCCACACTCATCATAGTGTTTGTTCAGGCTTTAATTGTTTCTCATTTCTAAGAACCTCCTGATTTTTCTGCTTCTGCTTGATGCCTCCTTAAATCTGTATTTAACATCCTATGATTACACTTGCATAAAACCCGTGGCTTTTAAAATAACACTCAAACTAAACCTTCATTATTTTGTCTTTTTCTGACTTTTCTATCCTTATCTCTATAGATAACGTTGTCATTCCCTGACCTATATGTTTTATTTTAAGCTTCCATATACTTTTTTCTTGATTTTACATCTTGGAACGTCCTTCCCCTTCTATGCCCCTGGGTAATTTTTTCTCATTTTACAGGTCCCAAATGAAATACTTTCTAATTATCATTATAATCCTTCTAAAAGGGCAATTCTAATCATGTCCCTTCCTTCAGCAGGTACTCAGGGTAAAGTTCCTTAACATGACTTTAAAGATTCTTCACTATCTGCCCATACTCCCTTCTCTGGCCTCATCTCTTATTACTTAAACCCTCAGTTTTGTTCTTCAGCCATACTTAGCTATGTGCATTTCATTGCTGGGTTCTTTATCTCTTTCTAGCCTCTGTAATAGCTATTGCTTTTTAAAAATCTGAGTTTGTCTTCCTGAGCTTATGTTTCCTCTTCTAGAAACCCCTGAACTCCAAGACTGGGCCAGGTGCCCCCTTTTTATGTGTCTCCATTTATGATACTGTTATAATTGTGATCTTTATTTTGTGTCTCTGTTCCCTGACCATAGGCTCCTTGATGGCAATGACTGTATCTCCTTACCTCCTGTGGTCTTTGCACCAAGGTACTCCCACATGTGGTTTTGTTGTTGTTGTTCAGTCACCAAGTTGTATCTGACTCTGTGACCCCATGGACTGCAGCACACCAGGCTTCCCTGTCCCTTATCATCTCCCAAAGTTTGCCCAAGTTTATGTCCATTGCACCAGTGATACAGTCCAAAAATCTCATCCTCTAATGTCCTTGTCTCCTTCTGCCTTCAGTCTTTCCTATGTCAGGCTCTTTTCTAATGAGTCAGCTCTTTGCATCAGGTGGCCAAAGTACTGGAGCTTCAGCTTCAACATCAGTCCTTCCAATGAGTATTCAGGATTGATTTCCTTTAAGGTTGACTGGTTTGATCTCCTTGCTGTCCAAGGGACTCTCAAGAGTCTTCTCCAACACGACAGTTTGAAAGCATCAATTCTAAGTGTGGTTTAGGAGAAACAAATTTTGTGGGGGAAATGATGACTTCCATTTTTGCACCTGTTGTATTTGTCTATGGTATGTCCAGTTGGATATGTCTAGCCAACAGTAGCATATGCAGGCCTGGAGCTCAGGAGATAGGTCAGATTTAGATTTGGAAACCATTGTAATTGTATTAGCTGAAAATAGCAGAACATGAAAGTGGGTGCCACCCTCCAAATAGTCTTTGTGAGAAACATAGGAGTCTGAGGGTGTTGGAAAACATCAACAGAGAGGGAAAGGGATTATCGTATAGACCAGGCAAGCCTGGTGTCAAGAAATCTAGTGGATAGGGAATACTTTCTCGAGGAAGGAAGTGGTCAGCACTATCAGATGCATCAGAGTCACTGGATGTGAAGTGTGGAAATCATTGGAGTTAATATGAACAATTTCAGAGTGGTGAACAAGACATGTGAACATTAATGATACAGTTCAGCAACTACTCTTGTCTGTCTACTTGCCCAAGCTAGAAATCTGGGAAACAAAATTGAGGTGTCCCTCTGCCTCACCTCCAGTAGCCAATCATCAGGTTCTTTTCTCTGTTCCTTTTTGTTTATTGCCCATAGTACTTTAGTTTATTTCCCTCATTGTTCTATTTCAATAGTCTCCTGTCTGGTTCTCCTTTTGGTCAGTTCTCCACACTCTAGCCAAAGCATCCTTTTATGTGGCAAATTTGATCACACTGTCCCCAGGTTAAAACCCTTTGTTGCTTGTTCATTGTTCTTAGGATTATGGATACATAGTGAAGTTTGAAAGTCTTATACAGCCTGATATTTGCTTACTTATAACCTCAGTTGTGCAAGCAATTTATTTTTCTTACATTCTGTACTTTAGCCATGTTAATTAATTTTACTTTTAAACCCATTATGTGGTCTTTTATCTCAGAGCCCTTTAGCTTATTGGTCTCTCACTCCAGAAGTCTCTTCACTTGTTTCTTACCTTGCCATCTCTTACTTAGTCTTCAGGTCTCAGCTCAGACATTACATGCTCCAGGATGTCCTCCAGTTAGTCTTTGCCAGACTCTGTTAGCTTTCTCGTCTGTATCCCCGTAGCACCATGTACTGCCTTTAGTTCTTTTTTTTTTTTAAAGATTTATTTATTTATTTATTTTGGAGGCGTGGGGTAGGGAGGGAGGGGAGCAGGCGGGCTACTTCTATTGGTCTTTCATTTGTCTGTTTTTGTCCATCTTTGTTCTTTGGCCCGTGTGGGCCTCCCATCGCGGTGGCCTCTGTTGTCACAGAGCACCGGCTCTGAGCGCATGTGCTCCAGAGCTCTGGCTCGGTAATTGGACACATGGGTCCAGCCACTCCATGGCACGTGCGATCTTCCCAGGCCAGGGCTCGAACCAGCGCCCCTTGCACTGCAAGGTGGTGTCCTTACCCACTGGACCACCAGGGAAACCCCTGTCTTTAACTTTTTATCATCCTACTTACTATGCTGTTCCACAATTGCCTGTACTTTCATTTCTGTGAAGGCAGGGAGTGATTGTTTTGCTTATTTATATCCTCAGCACCTAGCCCATTAACTGGCCAAAGTTGATGCCAGATATATGTTATTCTTGAGTATTTGGTAGAAAAAAATGTTTGCTCGGTGTGGCCCATTTGGGCATTTATCTTAATAACGTTTCCCTCAGATGTCATCTCTTGTTCAAACCTTAAGAATCTGAGACTTCCCTGGCAGTCCAGTAGTTAAGACTCAGCACTTTCACTGCTGGACCCTGGGTTCAATCCCTGGTCAGGTAACTAAGATCCCACATGCCACGCAGCAGAACAAAAAAGTCCAATTATGCTTTTTTAGATATTATTTTTATGGGTAATGTGTATAACGTTGCACTGTTTACACGGGGTAGAGACCTTGTATTAATTTCTTATTTATTTCTATCAAGTATGACTGAGAAAAACAGGTATGTAGAGGAGAGGAAAAATAGACGACATTGTAAATAATAGAATCATGTTAGCAGTACTAAAATTTCTTATACATAAATAGAAGGTAGAAGTGAAAGTATAACCACAATAAGTTTTACATGTTTTATTCTACAGTTACCTGTTTCATTACATCTGCCAAGACAGGATTGTGTATCTTTGTATCACTGATGATGTAAGTAATTTGAAGATATCTTTCTATTTGACTATTTGTAATGTTAATAGAGTCTGTTCTTAATTGTCTATATCTCTGGTGGGTAAAGGTGATGCAGATATAACTATCTATAGCTGGAAATTTTTTTCTGTGCTTTGCATTTATCATATATGTATATTGTCTAGTGAGAATTAGTATTCATAATTTTGATTCTTCAGTATCAGACCCTCTCAAAATTTATTTTAGATTATTTCACTCATTCAGTCAGTAGTTAGTGAACTTTTTAATGTGTGTGGACTTTGGGAAAACAAAATCACAACACACTATGACCACCTTTGTAAACCTGTAGTTTACTTTGGTAGGTTGTTTTCAAAATGCTTAATAACAGCGACATCAAGGTCCTCTCTCCTCTCTACAATCCTAGCTTCTTGGACAGATTTCCCTTATGGTTGCAGAGAGCCACATGCTTATTTATTTGTGTCTCAAAAAGAGTGACTACGTCTTCTCAAGTCTCTTACTATAGAAATGAGGAAACTCCCCATAGGCACACCCTTCCCTTCGCCCACTTTCAAAGTGGACTTCTTTTCATGCCTTACTGGCTAGGACTAGGTTACATATTTATTTCTAAATTTATCACTGACAAGAGGCATGGAATTGGCATGATTGCCACAGGTCAGGGTTCTTGACGTTTATTGTATCACAGACCTCTTTGGTGTTCATGGACACCTCCCAGAACTTTTTTAAGTGCATGATTATATTAGGTTGCTACAAAAGTAATAACAGTTTTGGACCCTGAATTTTAAATCATTATAACTAGGCTCAATTATGCTTTTTAGATATTATTTTTATGGGTAATGTGTATAACGTTGCACTGTTTACACGGGGTAGAGACCTTGTATTAATTTCTTATTTATTTCTATCAAGTATGACTGAGAAAAACAGGTATGTAGAGGAGAGGAAAAATAGACGACATTGTAAATAATAGAATCATGTTAGCAGTACTAAAATTTCTTATACATAAATAGAAGGTAGAAGTGAAAGTATAACCACAATAAGTTTTACATGTTTTATTCTACAGTTACCTGTTTCATTACATCTGCCAAGACAGGATTGTGTATCTTTGTATCACTGATGATGTAAGTAATTTGAAGATATCTTTCTATTTGACTATTTGTAATGTTAATAGAGTCTGTTCTTAATTGTCTATATCTCTGGTGGGTAAAGGTGATGCAGATATAACTATCTATAGCTGGAAATTTTTTTCTGTGCTTTGCATTTATCATATATGTATATTGTCTAGTGAGAATTAGTATTCATAATTTTGATTCTTCAGTATCAGACCCTCTCAAAATTTATTTTAGATTATTTCACTCATTCAGTCAGTAGTTAGTGAACTTTTTAATGTGTGTGGACTTTGGGAAAACAAAATCACAACACACTATGACCACCTTTGTAAACCTGTAGTTTACTTTGGTAGGTTGTTTTCAAAATGCTTAATAACAGCGACATCAAGGTCCTCTCTCCTCTCTACAATCCTAGCTTCTTGGACAGATTTCCCTTATGGTTGCAGAGAGCCACATGCTTATTTATTTGTGTCTCAAAAAGAGTGACTACGTCTTCTCAAGTCTCTTACTATAGAAATGAGGAAACTCCCCATAGGCACACCCTTCCCTTCGCCCACTTTCAAAGTGGACTTCTTTTCATGCCTTACTGGCTAGGACTAGGTTACATATTTATTTCTAAATTTATCACTGACAAGAGGCATGGAATTGGCATGATTGCCACAGGTCAGGGTTCTTGACGTTTATTGTATCACAGACCTCTTTGGTGTTCATGGACACCTCCCAGAACTTTTTTAAGTGCATGATTATATTAGGTTGCTACAAAAGTAATAACAGTTTTGGACCCTGAATTTTAAATCATTATAACTAGGCTCAAGTACATCATTTTTAATCAAAATAAGAACCATTATAATCAACACATCTTTTTCCAACAAGGAAAGAGTTTGCTTATACCTGTAGCAAAAAAAATCCATGCTTTGTGATTTGAACTCTTGGAAAGGATTTTCTTTCATGCAGCTGGTTGTGGAAGCATTTTCCCTGCAAAAAATTGTTGAGATGCTTAAAGAAGTGGTAGTAAGTTAGCAAGAGGTCAAGTGAATATGGCATATGAGTCAAAACTTTGTAGCCCAATCCATTAAACTTTTGAAGCATTGGTTGTGCTATGTGCAGTTGGGCATTGTCATGGGGAAGAATTGGGCCCTTTCTATTGACCAATGCCAGCCTCAGGCATTGCAGTTTTCAGTGCATCTCATTGATTTTCTGAGCAAACTTCTCAGATATAATGGTTTTATCAAGATTCAGAAAGCTGTAGTGGATCAGATGGGCAGCAGACCACCAAACAGTGACCAAGACCTTTTTCTGGGTGCAAGTTTGGCTTTAAGAAGCCCTTTGGAGCTTCTTCTGAGGACAGCCAATGAGCTGGTTGTTGCTGGTTGTCAAATAAAATCCACTTTTTGTTGTACATCAAAAGCCGATCAAGAAGTGGTTCATTTTTGTCGCATAGAATAAGAGAAGATGACACTTTAAAATGATTTTTTAAAATTTTTGATCAGCTCCGGAGGCACCCGCTTATTAAAAATTTTCACCTTTTCAATTTGCTTCAAATGCCAAATGACCATAGAATGATCAACATTGAGTTCTTCATCAACCTCTTGTGTAGTTGTAAGAGGATCAGCTTTGATAATGCCCCGTTGTCAATTTCTGATGACTGGCAACAGTGCTTCTCAGTGTCAAGGCTCTTACCTCCTTTGCAAAACTTATTGAACCACTATTGCACTGTATGTCCATTAGTAGTCCCTGGGCCTGATGCATTGTTGATGTTGTGAGTTGTCTCCATAGCTATGACCCATTTTGAGTTCAAATAAGAAAATCACTTAAATTTGCTTTTTCGCTAATATAATTTCCATAGTCTAAAATGCATGTAATAGTAAGTAGTAATTCATTAGCAAAAAACATATAGGAAGCACTGCACATTAAAATGACATATAATGTAATTACATTTAATAATTATTCCAGTATCAAATGGCAAAGGTCAGCAATGAAAAACCAAAATTACTTTTGCACCAACCTAATAAAAGCAATTATATTAAAATATAGTATTCAAAATATTTTAAATATTGATATAGCAATATATATACTCTTCTTTATGAATTCACTAATAATAAGATCTGGTCATGGTTTTTTTTAAAAAAAAAAAATTAGATGTCTATAACTGATGGTTTATGAAAAAAATGTCATGCATTGATATTGTCTGAGCAAAGTTGGGCATTGTCATGGGGAAGAATTGGGCCCTTTCTATTGACCAATGCCAGCCTCAGGCATTGCAGTTTTCAGTGCATCTCATTGATTTTCTGAGCAAACTTCTCAGATATAATGGTTTTATCAAGATTCAGAAAGCTGTAGTGGATCAGATGGGCAGCAGACCACCAAACAGTGACCAAGACCTTTTTCTGGGTGCAAGTTTGGCTTTAAGAAGCCCTTTGGAGCTTCTTCTGAGGACAGCCAATGAGCTGGTTGTTGCTGGTTGTCAAATAAAATCCACTTTTTGTTGTACATCAAAAGCCAATCAAGAAGTGGTTCATTTTGTCGCATAGAATAAGAGAAGATGACACTTTAAAATGATTTTTTAAAATTTTTGATCAGCTCCGGAGGCACCCGCTTATTAAAAATTTTCACCTTTTCAATTTGCTTCAAATGCCAAATGACCATAGAATGATCAACATTGAGTTCTTAGACAACCTCTTGTGTAGTTGTAAGAGGATCAGCTTTGATAATGCTCTCGTTGTCAATTTCTGATGACTGGCAACAGTGCTTCTCAGTGTCAAGGCTCTTACCTCCTTTGCAAAACTTATTGAACCACTATTGCACTGTATGTCCATTAGTAGTCCCTGGGCCTGATGCATTGTTGATGTTGTGAGTTGTCTCCATAGCTATGACCCATTTTGAGTTCAAATAAGAAAATCACTTAAATTTGCTTTTTCGCTAATATAATTTCCATAGTCTAAAATGCATGTAATAGTAAGTAGTAATTCATTAGCAAAAAACATATAGGAAGCACTGCACATTAAAATGACATATAATGTAATTACATTTAATAATTATTCCAGTATCAAATGGCAAAGGTCAGCAATGAAAAACCAAAATTACTTTTGCACCAACCTAATAAAAGCAATTATATTAAAATATAGTATTCAAAATATTTTAAATATTGATATAGCAATATATATACTCTTCTTTATGAATTCACTAATAATAAGATCTGGTCATGGTTCTAATAAATGAAAATAATTTTGATGTGGTGATGAGTATAAATGGTATTTTGAGAGATGTCTATAACTGATGGTTTATGAAAAAAAAATTCTCTTGGTAATAGAGTCCTAGGCACTGTTTAATACTGCTCTAGTTTGTTACTACATTCACAGTTGAAATTTGAATTAAAATATTGGTGAAAATAATGGTGAAGTTTTTCTGTTTAATCCAGGTACATTGGCCCCTTGAATTTGGACCATTAACCCCAGTTTAAGAACTCTTGACTTAGACTGTTCATCTTAGGTGAAATGGAGATGTGTATCAACCACAGTGATTATCACAATGACTTATATTCCCTGGTTTCACAGTATTTTCTAAAATTATTTTAAAAGTTCAGCTATATCTGAAATGACTGATGTGAAAGTACTGGAAGTAGGTGAGAAGTATCAGTAAGTTTTAGGATGGTCACAGTTGAATCTTTCATTTCTTAAGATATAATTGTATTTTTTTGTATATAGGTTATACACACACACTTTTTAACTGGGACTAGACAAGACTACATTCCTTGATCTTTTCAAATATACCATCACTATTGAAAAAATAATTAAAAGTTTATGTCAAAAGTTTTATCTTTGTGTGTGAAAGACTATACTATCATTATGGATTTCTTTAGTATCTTCTTGTGCTGGGCTTTCTAATAGATCCTGAGAAAGATATGGATGAAGTAAAACCCAATTTCTGCTCTCAAGAAGCTAACCTAGGTACTGTTATCATAGTTGGCCGTAATCAGACATTTGGATTAGACTCGGCTCTTTCATTTACTAGTTTCACTTTTGGCAAGTTAGTTACCTTTTCAAAGCCTTAATTTCTTTATCTGTGAAATGAGATCAGTTCCTCATAGAATCCTTGCTCAGGGGCTTCCCCTGGTGGTCCAGTGGGTAAGGACACTGCCTTGCAGTGCAAGGGGCGCCGGTTGGATCCCTGGCCTGGGAAGATCCCACATGCCGCGGAGCGGCTGCACTGATGTGTCTAATCACCGAGCCGAAGCTCTGGGGCGCATGCGCCCAGAGCTGGCGCTCTGCGACAACAGACTCCACCGCGATGGGAGGCCCGCAGGAGCCAAAGAACAAAGACGGATGAAAAATAGAGAAATGAAAGACCAATGGAAGTGGCTCGCCCATCCCCCTCCCTCTCCACCCCACCCCCCAAAAGATAAATAAATAAAATTAAAAAAAAAAAAAGAATCCTTGCTCAGTAAATATTAGCTGTTCTTATGGTTGTTGTTAATTACCCGTATCATTTTTGTTTGCTCTAGTGTTAAGTCTGTGTTCATCTTTTTTCAGGATTTTGAGCGTTCACGAGCCTTTAATTTTCTGAATGAGATAAAGAAGAGGTTCCAGACTACATATGGTTCAAGAGCTCAAACAGCACTCCCATATGCTATGAATAGTGAATTCTCAAGTGTCTTGGCTGCACAGCTGGTAAGATCTTTCTCAGGATATAGTATTTGATTCATATCTTCTTTATTACTTTAAAGAACCATGAATATAGGGGACCCTGACCTGAAATGTATTTTTCTGATTGTTCTATTATAGACCAAGATAGTAAAACTTCCCTACTTAAAATTATATATAAATGGACCATTTTAGTCTGGAAAGTGACATTCTCTATAAGTGGTGATCAGAGTATCTCAGGGTTGAGGAGGAGATTAGAGATCATCTACTTCAACTTCTCATTTAATATTTAAATCCACTTAACATGGCAAATGGTCTCTTAACTTACGCGTTAACCTCTACCCTCCCATGAGGCAAATTTAATTTTTGAGTAGCTCAGTTAGTCATTTGAAAGTCTGTTTATCTGTATGAACATCTTTCAGTTCAGTGAGTTTGTACATGTGTATACACTCTTCTCAAGATACAAAACATCTTATGACCCTGAAGGATGCTTCATGTCCCTATGCAGCCAGTTCCTTCCCTGAGGCAACCACTGCTCTGTTTTCTGTTACTATAAATCACTTGTATCTTTTCTAGAATTTCTGATAAATGGAATCATAATTATATGCTCTTCTGTGTCTTCCTTATTCAGTGTAAAGTTTTTGATATTGATCCATATTGTATAAATCAGTTGTTTCCTTTTGCTAAGTAGTATTGTATGCCTATAATACAATTTGTTTATCCATTTACCTGTTGCTAATACTTGAGTTACTTCCAGTATTCAGCTATCGCAAACAAGGCTATTATGAACCTCCATGTAGAAGTCTCTTTGCACAGACACGTGTTTCTGTTTTTCTTTGGTAAATATCTAGGGATGGAATTACTGGGTCATATGGTGAGTGATGTTTAATTTTATAATGAATCATCAAACTTTTTTCCAAAGTGGTTATACCATTTATATTCCCATTAGTACTTCTAGTGTTTCTGCATAATTACCAACACTTACCATCACATCAAAAAGATTAAAATACTTAAAAATATATCTAAGGAGGTAAAAGATCCCTACTCTGAAAACTTTTAAGACCATGATAAAAGATATTAAAGAAGACACAAACAGATGGAAAGATATATTGTGCTCATGAATTTGAAGAATTTATATTGTTAAAAATAATCATACTAAGACTAAGAAATTCTGCAGATTCAATGCTGTTGCTTGTTAGTTACTTCAGTTGTGTCTGACTCTCTGTGATCCCATGGGCTGCAGCCCATCAGGCTCTGCTGTCCATGGAATTCTCCAGGCAAGAATACTGGAGTGGGTTGCCATTTATTTCTCTCAGAGTCATTGCAATCCCTCTAAAAATACCGGGAGATTTTGTTATAAAACTAGAACAAATAATTCTAAAATTTGTATGGATATATAAAAAAATGCAGAATAACCAGAACTGTGTTGAGAAAGAGGAGCAAAACTTGATGTGCTACACTTCCTGATTTAAAACTATACTACAAACCTGAAATAGTTAAAATAGTATGGTACTGTCACAAAAACAGACACATAGATCTATGGAACAGAACGTGTACATGATCAGTCACTTCTGACTTTGTGACCCCATGGTCTGTAGCCCACCAGGCTCCTCTGTCCATGAGATCTTCTAGGCAGGAATGCTGAAGTGGGTTTCTGTTTCCTCTTCCTGGGAATCTTTCCAACCCAGGGTTCGAACCTGTATCTCCTGTTATCTCTTGCACTGGCAGGCAGATTCTTTACCACTGAACCCCCGGGAGGCCCATGGAACAGAATAGAGAGTCCAGAAATGAACCCATGCTTATATGGTCAAATAATCTATGACAAAGGCGGCAAGAATATACAGTGGGGAAAAGCTGTCTTTTCCCTCTTCAATAAATGGTATTGGAAAATATGAACAGCTATACGCAAAAGAAACAAACTGGACTACTTTCTCACACTACAGACAAAAGTAAATTCAAAATGGGTTAAAGATTTAAATATTAAGACCTGAAACCATAAAAGTTCTTGAGGAAAACATAGTATGCTCTTTGACATTGGTTCTGATAGTTTTTGTTGGATATGTCTCTGGCAAGGGAAACACAAGCAAAAATAAGTTAAAAACTAAATTCCTACTCTGAAAACTTTTAAGACCATGATAAAAGATATTAAAGAAGACACAAACAGATGGAAAGATATATTGTGCTCATGAATTTGAAGAATTTATATTGTTAAAAATAATCATACTAAGACTAAGAAATTCTGCAGATTCAATGCTGTTGCTTGTTAGTTACTTCAGTTGTGTCTGACTCTCTGTGATCCCATGGGCTGCAGCCCATCAGGCTCTGCTGTCCATGGAATTCTCCAGGCAAGAATACTGGAGTGGGTTGCCATTTATTTCTCTCAGAGTCATTGCAATCCCTCTAAAAATACCGGGAGATTTTGTTATAAAACTAGAACAAATAATTCTAAAATTTGTATGGATATATAAAAAAATGCAGAATAACCAGAACTGTGTTGAGAAAGAGGAGCAAAACTTGATGTGCTACACTTCCTGATTTAAAACTATACTACAAACCTGAAATAGTTAAAATAGTATGGTACTGTCACAAAAACAGACACATAGATCTATGGAACAGAACGTGTACATGATCAGTCACTTCTGACTTTGTGACCCCATGGTCTGTAGCCCACCAGGCTCCTCTGTCCATGAGATCTTCTAGGCAGGAATGCTGAAGTGGGTTTCTGTTTCCTCTTCCTGGGAATCTTTCCAACCCAGGGTTCGAACCTGTATCTCCTGTTATCTCTTGCACTGGCAGGCAGATTCTTTACCACTGAACCCCCGGGAGGCCCATGGAACAGAATAGAGAGTCCAGAAATGAACCCATGCTTATATGGTCAAATAATCTATGACAAAGGCGGCAAGAATATACAGTGGGGAAAAGCTGTCTTTTCCCTCTTCAATAAATGGTATTGGAAAATATGAACAGCTATACGCAAAAGAAACAAACTGGACTACTTTCTCACACTACAGACAAAAGTAAATTCAAAATGGGTTAAAGATTTAAATATTAAGACCTGAAACCATAAAAGTTCTTGAGGAAAACATAGTATGCTCTTTGACATTGGTTCTGATAGTTTTTGTTGGATATGTCTCTGGCAAGGGAAACACAAGCAAAAATAAACAAATGGGACTACATCAAACTGAAAAACTATTGCACAGTGAAGGAAATTACCAGCAAAATAAAAAGGCTGCCTACTGAATGGGAGAAAATATTTGGAAACAACATATCTGATAAGGGGTTAATATCTATAATGTGCAAAGAACAGATAGAAATTCAACATCTAAAAAACAAACCAACTATAAAGTGGACGGAAGAGCTGAATAGCTGTCTTTCCAAAGAAAACATATAGATTCTTGGGCCAACGGGCACATGAAAAGATACTCAGCATCACTAATTGTCAGGGAAATGCAAATCACAATCACAATGATTTGCCTAATGCTTGTCAGAATGGCTTTTGTCCAAAAGTCAAAAAATAACAAGTGTTGGTGAGGATGTAGACAAAAAGGAACCCTCCTGCACTGTTCATGAGAGTGTAAATTGGGGCAGCCACCATGGAAAACAGTATGGAGATTCCTCCAAAAATTAAAAATAGTACTATCGTATTATCGGCAGTTCTACTCCTGGGTATTTGTCTGAAGAAAGCAAGCACTATTTAGAAAAGGAACATGTACCCCTACATTCATTGAAGCTTTATTTACATTAACCAAGATATGGACGCAACCTAAATGTACACCAATAGATAAAGGGGTAAAGAATATATGGTTTGTGTATACATACATACATACAGGAGTATTAGGATATCACGCTAAGTTAAAAAAGTCAGAGAAAGACAAATGCTGTATGACTCCACTTATATGTAGAATCAAAAAAAAATGAACAAACATAAGAACACATTAACAGAGTTATAGATACAGAGAAGAAACACATGATTGCCAGAGTGAGGAATTTTAGGGGTAGGAAAGAAATAGGTGAAGGAGTTTGAGCTGCAATATAAATGAGTCACAGGTATGAAATGTGGTGTGTTGGGAATATAGTCGTAACTATGTAATATCTTTGAATTTTGACATACCATAACTAAACTTTCTGTTGTGATCATTTTAAAATGTATAGAAATATTGAGTTCCAAAGAATAGCAAGGAGAGATAAGAAAGCTTTCCTAAATGAACAATGCAAAGAAATAGAGGAAAACAATAGAATAAAAATGACTACAGATCTCTTCAAGAAAATTGGAGATATCAAGGGAGCATTTCTTGCAAAGATGGGCACACTAAAGGACAGAAATGGTATGGACCTAAAAGAAGCAGAAGATATAAGAAGAGGTGGCAAGAATACACAGAAGAACTATACCAGAAGGGTCTTAATGACCTGGATAACCACGATGGTATGATCACTCACCTAGAGCCAGACATCCTGGAATGTGAAGTCAAGTGGGCCTTAGAAAGCATTACTATGAACAGAGCTACTGGAAGTGATGGAATTCCAGCTGAGATATTTCAAATCTTAAAAGATGATGCTGTTAAAGTGCTGAATTCAGTATGCCAGCAAATTTGGAGCATTCAACGTGGCCACAGAACTGGAAAAGGTCAGTTTTCATTCCAGTCCCAAAGAAAGACAATGCCAAAGAATGTTCAAATTACCACACAGTTGAACTCATTTCACATGCTAGCAAGTTCATGCTCAAAATCCTTCAAGCTAGGCTCCAACAGTACATAAACTGAGAATTTCCATGTTTACAAGCTGGCTTAAGAAAACTCAGAGGAACCAGAGATCAAATTGCCAACAACCATTGGATCATAGAAAAAAGCAAAGGAATTCCAGGAAAGAAAATCTAGTTTTGCTTCATGGACTACACCAAAGCCTTTGTGTGGATTACAACAAACTGTGGAGAATTCTTAAAGAGGTGAGAATACCAGACCACTTTACTTCTCTCCTGAGAAACCTGCATGTGGGGCAAGAAGCAATGGTTAGAACTGAACATGGAACAACAGACTGGTTCCATATTGGGAAAGGAGTACATTGAGGCTGTATATTGTCACCGTGCTTATTTAACTTACCTGCAGAGTACATTGTACAAAATGCTGGGTTAGATGAATAACAAAGTGGAATCAAGATTGCCAGGAGAAGTATCAATAACCTCAGATATGCAGATGATACCACCCCAACGGCTGAAAGCGAAGAGGAACTCTAGCCTCTTGATGAGGGTGAAAGAGGAGAGTGTAAAAGCTGGCTTAAAATGCAACATTCAGGAAACTAAGATCATGGCATCTGCTCTAATCACTCATGGCAAATAGATGGGCAAACAATGGAAACAGTTACACACTTTATTTTCTTAGGCTCCAAAACTATTGTGGACGGTGACTGCAGTCGTGAAATGAAAAGACACTTGCTCCTTGGAAGAAAAGCTATGACAAACCTATACAGTGTACTCAAAAGCAGAGACATCACTTTGCCGACAAAGGTCCATATAGTCAAATCTATGGTTTTCCAGGAGTCATGTACCAGTGGGAGTGTTGGACCATAACAGGAGTTTCATGTACTAGAGAAAGCATTATGAACAGAGCTACTGGAAGTGATGGAATTCCAGCTGAGATATTTCAAATCTTAAAAGATGATGCTGTTAAAGTGCTGAATTCAGTATGCCAGCAAATTTGGAGCATTCAACGTGGCCACAGAACTGGAAAAGGTCAGTTTTCATTCCAGTCCCAAAGAAAGACAATGCCAAAGAATGTTCAAATTACCACACAGTTGAACTCATTTCACATGCTAGCAAGTTCATGCTCAAAATCCTTCAAGCTAGGCTCCAACAGTACATAAACTGAGAATTTCCATGTTTACAAGCTGGCTTAAGAAAACTCAGAGGAACCAGAGATCAAATTGCCAACAACCATTGGATCATAGAAAAAAGCAAAGGAATTCCAGGAAAGAAAATCTAGTTTTGCTTCATGGACTACACCAAAGCCTTTGTGTGGATTACAACAAACTGTGGAGAATTCTTAAAGAGGTGAGAATACCAGACCACTTTACTTCTCTCCTGAGAAACCTGCATGTGGGGCAAGAAGCAATGGTTAGAACTGAACATGGAACAACAGACTGGTTCCATATTGGGAAAGGAGTACATTGAGGCTGTATATTGTCACCGTGCTTATTTAACTTACCTGCAGAGTACATTGTACAAAATGCTGGGTTAGATGAATAACAAAGTGGAATCAAGATTGCCAGGAGAAGTATCAATAACCTCAGATATGCAGATGATACCACCCCAACGGCTGAAAGCGAAGAGGAACTCTAGCCTCTTGATGAGGGTGAAAGAGGAGAGTGTAAAAGCTGGCTTAAAATGCAACATTCAGGAAACTAAGATCATGGCATCTGCTCTAATCACTCATGGCAAATAGATGGGCAAACAATGGAAACAGTTACACACTTTATTTTCTTAGGCTCCAAAACTATTGTGGACGGTGACTGCAGTCGTGAAATGAAAAGACACTTGCTCCTTGGAAGAAAAGCTATGACAAACCTATACAGTGTACTCAAAAGCAGAGACATCACTTTGCCGACAAAGGTCCATATAGTCAAATCTATGGTTTTCCAGGAGTCATGTACCAGTGGGAGTGTTGGACCATAAAGAAGGTTGAGTACTGAAGAATTGATGCTTTTGAACTATGGTACTAGAGAAGACTCTTGAGAGTCCCTTGGGCTTCAAGGAGATCAACCAGTCACTCCTAAAGGAAATCAACCCTGAATATTCATTGGAAGGACTGGTGCTGAAGCTGAAGCTCCAGTACTTTGACCACCTGAAGCGATGAGCTGACTCACTGGAAAAGACCCTGATGCTGGGAAAGACTGAGGGCAGGAGGAAAAGGTGGTGACAGAGGATGAGCTGGTTGGATGGTATCACCGACTCATGAGTGTGAGCAAACTCTGGGGGATATTGAACGACAGGGAAGTCTGGCATGTTGCAGTCCATGGGGTCGCAGAGTCAGACATCATTTAGTGACTGAACAACAACATGTTGTGTAACAGAAAATAACAAATTGTGGTAGGTCAATCACACTCTTAAAAACAAACTCATAGAAAAAGAAATCAGAGAGATGAGGTTGTGTGGAAGGACAATTGGATGAAGATGGTCAAAATGCAAACTTCCAGTTATACATAAATACTAGGGATATAGTGGACAACATGATAAATATAATTAACAAGTTTTTATGTTATATATGAAAGTCGTTGAGAGTATATCTTAAGAGTTCTCATCATAAGGGGGAATAAAGGTATATATGTTCAGCTGGCAGCAATAATTTCACCAGTTTATTCTTAGCTCCAGACATGTGTGTGAACCTCTAAACAAATTTGTGCCAAGATCTTGACTATAAATGGAGAAATCAATAATGGCACCTTCATTGTAGAGTTTTTTCATGGTTTAAATAATATCCCATATTTGAAGCACTAGCACAGTGAAGTGACTGGAATACTGTATATTAAGCAGTCCACAATTATTTGCTATAGATAATAACTTCAAAATAGATACTGTCATTAGTGTCATACAGTTTTAGATCCTGTTAGAAGCTAATGAAAATAGGATGCATACGCCGATCCCAACAAATACAAAAATAGCTGCTCAGAAGCTGAGCCAGTCCCTACCTCATTATACTGGAGTGTTGGACTCAAAAGCAGAGACATCACTTTGCCGACAAAGGTCCATAGTCAAATCTATGGTTTTCCAGGAGTCATGTACCAGTGGGAGTGTTGGACCATAAAGAAGGTTGAGTACTGAAGAATTGATGCTTTTGAACTATGGTACTAGAGAAGACTCTTGAGAGTCCCTTGGGCTTCAAGGAGATCAACCAGTCACTCCTAAAGGAAATCAACCCTGAATATTCATTGGAAGGACTGGTGCTGAAGCTGAAGCTCCAGTACTTTGACCACCTGAAGCGATGAGCTGACTCACTGGAAAAGACCCTGATGCTGGGAAAGACTGAGGGCAGGAGGAAAAGGTGGTGACAGAGGATGAGCTGGTTGGATGGTATCACCGACTCATGAGTGTGAGCAAACTCTGGGGGATATTGAACGACAGGGAAGTCTGGCATGTTGCAGTCCATGGGGTCGCAGAGTCAGACATCATTTAGTGACTGAACAACAACATGTTGTGTAACAGAAAATAACAAATTGTGGTAGGTCAATCACACTCTTAAAAACAAACTCATAGAAAAAGAAATCAGAGAGATGAGGTTGTGTGGAAGGACAATTGGATGAAGATGGTCAAAATGCAAACTTCCAGTTATACATAAATACTAGGGATATAGTGGACAACATGATAAATATAATTAACAAGTTTTTATGTTATATATGAAAGTCGTTGAGAGTATATCTTAAGAGTTCTCATCATAAGGGGGAATAAAGGTATATATGTTCAGCTGGCAGCAATAATTTCACCAGTTTATTCTTAGCTCCAGACATGTGTGTGAACCTCTAAACAAATTTGTGCCAAGATCTTGACTATAAATGGAGAAATCAATAATGGCACCTTCATTGTAGAGTTTTTTCATGGTTTAAATAATATCCCATATTTGAAGCACTAGCACAGTGAAGTGACTGGAATACTGTATATTAAGCAGTCCACAATTATTTGCTATAGATAATAACTTCAAAATAGATACTGTCATTAGTGTCATACAGTTTTAGATCCTGTTAGAAGCTAATGAAAATAGGATGCATACGCCGATCCCAACAAATACAAAAATAGCTGCTCAGAAGCTGAGCCAGTCCCTACCTCATTATACCCAGGAAATGGGGAAGATTTAGAGTACCCTTTCCCTATCCTCTTCCCTCTGTCCCAACTACAGTCTTTTTTCCTTTCTTCCTTGTCCGAGCACAGATTATATAACACCCTACTTCTGCCCCAAGACTCTCAGATGTATATTTGATATAATATGTTTAACTTTATTTCATTTGAAATAAGGTGTTCTTTTATACTATAGCACTTATATTTCATATGGGAGCAATTTTTATGCTTGCCTGTATTTTTCCTATGTCTGGTAGCAATTTTTGAATGAAGTGACATCTGTTTTGTACCTATAAAGACAGTTAATAGCATTCCTCTGTGTCATTCCTCTTCTTTTTGTTTTTGTATTGTAAATAATGTCTGGGTTTCACAAGTTAAATCGTATTTTTTCTAGAAGCATCACTCTGAGAATAAGGGCCTAGATAAAGTGATGGAGACTCAAGCTCAAGTGGATGAACTAAAAGGAATCATGGTCAGAAACATAGGTATGTTTCATGATATACTCTACATATATGTAGGCAAAAATGATATTAGATTACTTGATTGGGGTCAGATCATTCTAGAGAGGCTGAAATAGCACTTCTTTCTACTTAATATCGGAAGCTAATTGTCAGCTGAGATGTAGATATTATTTACCTATAATAGTGCCAGCTGTATGAATGATTTCTTTTTAGCACTTTCTTCATTCTTAACTTGTTAGTTTACTTACTTAGCAAGACTCATTTCAAAGACCTTTAAACAGTTTAGCAATTCAGAATAATTTAGTCATTTTGGGCTGGAAATACCCACATAGTTGATATTATTAGTATAGATATTTAAGAGTATAACTATTTGACCTCCTTAGAAAGTTTGTAGCTCTTGGCTGAGAGAAAGAATTGAATAAAAAAAGTGACTATTGACAATGAACTATGACATAAATTCCATTGGCCTATGTTTTGTCAAAAACTTACATAGCACATTAAAATAATCCAGAGAAATGAATCAAGTTTATTTCTTCATTGATTATAACAATGGTATTTAGATTTAGAATGATGTTAACTTTTTACTAGCACCAGTTCTCACAGTGTAGTGCCTGGGCCAGCAGTATCAGCATCCCCTGGGAACCTGTTAGAAATGCAGATTTTCAGCCCTGCCCCAAACCTACTGAATCAGAAATTCTTCAAGTGGAAAACTTGTGTTTTCACAAGCCCTCCAAAGGATTCTAGTGCAAACTCAAGTTATAGAACCACTCTTAAACATATCTTCTAAGAGAAATGTCTTGCTTACAATAAATTCTTTTATAAAATTGAACAAAAATTAGTATGTAAATGCTTTATAAAATATTTAACTTAGATGTCACTTTATAAATGTCTGTTTTACTTATAATTTTGAATTTGACTATTTGAATTACTTTTTACACTATTAGAACACTTAAAAGTTATGAAAAGACATTTTTAAAAATTTACTTTGTCTCACTCTCTTAAAGTTTTATTTCCATTCACTTCCCTTTAAGTTTTTATTTATGTGTTTACATAGTTAAAAGTCATATTTTCAGTTTAATGGAGGAAGTATAATATAGTGATCAAGATTTGGAGTCATACATGCCTGAGTTTGAGTCCTGATTTCACTTCCTACCTTCTGGTAGGACTTCATCAATCTAACCTCTCTGACCTTTATTCCTTAATCTGCAAAAAAGGAGATAATAGAATCTAAGGTTAACCAGGATAAAAAGAGGTAACGTACATAAAACATTTCTTATAGTGCCTGGCACATGGTAACAGCTGAATGATTATTAGTTGTTAGTCTGTTTTATGCTTGTACAGTATTTCTTTGAGTTTTATCACAGGTTGCTAATTATGTCCTTATGTTGGACACCTGGGTTATTTTAGAGCAGTGTCATTCAGAGTGCTGTTTTATAATCAGATAAGGACCTTGCTCCAGAATATAAATCAATGCTGTGCTTCCTTCATTGAGGACATCTTTCTATGAAAGTATCAATTTGACTGTACAGTGTACTTGGAGACTTAGTTGAGCAGTAGCAGACACCCTTAGGTAGCACTGATTTACAAGTTTGTGTTTAAGTAACAGCACTGTTATAAATATTGTGCCTATTGTATTCTTCTTGGGCTTCCCAGGTGGCACAGGGATAAAGAATCTGCCTGTAAATACAGTAGATTCAGGAGACACAGGTTTAATCCCTAGGTCAAGAAGATCCCCTGGAGGTGAAAATGGGAACCCACTCCAGTATTGTTTCTTGGAAAATCCCATGGACAGAGGAGCCTGGCAGTCTACAGTCCATGGGGTTGCAAAGAGTTGGCCACAAACAACTTGGAAACTGAGCACACATATTTTTCTTATTTTGTTGAGATTAATTCCCAGGCATGGGATTAATAATCAAAAGGCAGAAACACTTTTGCATTTCTTAGATGTCATTTTAAATGTCTGTTTTACTTATAATTTTGAATTTGACTATTTGAATTACTTTTTACACTATTAGAACACTTAAAAGTTATGAAAAGACATTTTTAAAAATTTACTTTGTCTCACTCTCTTAAAGTTTTATTTCCATTCACTTCCCTTTAAGTTTTTATTTATGTGTTTACATAGTTAAAAGTCATATTTTCAGTTTAATGGAGGAAGTATAATATAGTGATCAAGATTTGGAGTCATACATGCCTGAGTTTGAGTCCTGATTTCACTTCCTACCTTCTGGTAGGACTTCATCAATCTAACCTCTCTGACCTTTATTCCTTAATCTGCAAAAAAGGAGATAATAGAATCTAAGGTTAACCAGGATAAAAAGAGGTAACGTACATAAAACATTTCTTATAGTGCCTGGCACATGGTAACAGCTGAATGATTATTAGTTGTTAGTCTGTTTTATGCTTGTACAGTATTTCTTTGAGTTTTATCACAGGTTGCTAATTATGTCCTTATGTTGGACACCTGGGTTATTTTAGAGCAGTGTCATTCAGAGTGCTGTTTTATAATCAGATAAGGACCTTGCTCCAGAATATAAATCAATGCTGTGCTTCCTTCATTGAGGACATCTTTCTATGAAAGTATCAATTTGACTGTACAGTGTACTTGGAGACTTAGTTGAGCAGTAGCAGACACCCTTAGGTAGCACTGATTTACAAGTTTGTGTTTAAGTAACAGCACTGTTATAAATATTGTGCCTATTGTATTCTTCTTGGGCTTCCCAGGTGGCACAGGGATAAAGAATCTGCCTGTAAATACAGTAGATTCAGGAGACACAGGTTTAATCCCTAGGTCAAGAAGATCCCCTGGAGGTGAAAATGGGAACCCACTCCAGTATTGTTTCTTGGAAAATCCCATGGACAGAGGAGCCTGGCAGTCTACAGTCCATGGGGTTGCAAAGAGTTGGCCACAAACAACTTGGAAACTGAGCACACATATTTTTCTTATTTTGTTGAGATTAATTCCCAGGCATGGGATTAATAATCAAAAGGCAGAAACACTTTTGCATTTCTTACATGTATTTCTCTGGGTTATTTGAAGTGATTTTCTTTCACTGATAATAATTTTAATACGTCTCGGGCTTCCCTGGTGGTCCACTGGATAAGGACACTGCCTTGCAGTGCAAGGGGCGCTGGTTTGATCCCTGGCCTGGGAAGATCCCATGTGCCGCGGAGCGGCTGGACCGATATGTCCAACTACTGAGCTGGAGCTCTGGAGCGCATGGGCCCAGAGCTAGTGCTCTGCAACGAGAGAGGCCACTGTGATGGGAGGCCCACACAGGCCAAAGAACAAAGATAAATAAATGAAAAACTGATAGTAGTGGCCAAAAAAAAAAACCACTTTCTTCCTATATTTTCTTCTAGGTGTGTTTGGGTTTAAGATCTCTTTTTTTCCCCATTAATTTTTAAATTTTCTAATATTTTTACAGTGTTTTGTTGTTCACAGACATGTGTGTTCCTAGATCAGTCATATGCATATCCATGGCCCCCTCTCCTCTCTTCCCCTCTCCTAGTCCCCCCCCATCCCACCCCTTCAGGCCGTCGCACTGCGCCCCTGCAAATCCCCTATTCCCACAGTGCAATGACAATAGCTATCTTTTTCACATATGATAGTATAGGTTTCCAGGTTACTCCCTTTATGCCTCCCACCCACTGTTCATTACCCTCAATGTCCGTATATCTGTTCTCTTTGTCTGTTTTTCCATTGCTTCACTGTGTGTGTTATCATTACCATCTTACTAGATGTGTGTTATCATTACCGTCTTACTAGATTCCATATATGTGTGTTGGTTTACTGTACTTGTCTTTCTCTTTTTGACTTATTTCACTTTCTATAATAGGTTCTAGATCCATCCACCTCATTAGGGCTGATTCTTCTGTATTTCTTTTTACAGCTGAGAAGTACTCCATTGTATATATGTACCATAGTTTATCTATTCATTTGTCGATGGACATCTAGGTTGCTTCCATGTTCTAGCTATTGTATAGAGAGCTGCAATGAACATTGGGGAACAGGTGCTTCTTTCAGCTTTGATTTCATCAGGGTATAAGCTTAGTAGTGGGATTACTGGGTCATATGGTGCTTCTAGTTTTAGTTTTTTAAGGAATCTCCATACTGTCCTCCATAGCGGCTGTATCAACTTACATTCCCACCAGCAATGCAAGAGTGTTCCCTTTTCTCCACACCCTCTCCAGCATTTATTGTCTGTAGATTTTTTGATGATGGCCATTCTGACTGGTGTGAGGTGATATTTCATTGTAGTTTTGATTTGAATTTCTCTAATAATAAGTGAGGTTGAGCATTTCATGTGCTTTTTGGCCATCTGTATGTGCTCTTTGGTGCAACATCTCTTTAGGTCTTTTTCCCATTTCTTGATTGGGTTGTTCATTTTTCCGGTGCTGAGTTGTCTGAGTTGCTTGTAGATTTTGAAGGTTAATTATTTGTCTGTTGTTTCATTAGCTATTATTTTTTCCCATTCTGTGGGTTGTCTGTTTAGCTTTTTTGTAATTTCTTTTGCTGTATAAAAGCTTTTAAGTTTCATTAGGTCCCACATGTTAATTTTTGCTTTTAGTTCTGCTATTCTAGTAGGCGGATCATGGAAGACCTTGCTTTGATTTATGTCCTTGAATGTTTTGCCTATATTCTTCTCCAAGAGTTTTATGATTTCTGGTCTTGCATTTAGGTCTTTAATCCATTTAGAGTTTATCTTTCTGTATGGTGTTAGGGAATGTTCCAGCTTTATTTTTTTGCATGTAACTGTCCAATTTTCCCAGCACCATTTGTTGAAGAGGCTGTCTTTGTTCCATTTTATATTTTCACCTCCATTGTCAAAAATAAGGTATCCATAGGTGTGTGGGTTTTTCTCTGGGTTCTCTATCTTGTTCCAATGGTCTTATTTCTGTTTTTGTGCCAGTATCATACTGTCTTGATGACTGTTGCTTTGTAGTATAGTCTGAAGTTAGGGAGGCTGATCCCTCCAGCTCCATTCTTCTTTCTCAGCATTGCTTTAGTTATTCGGGGTCTTTTGTGTTTCCATATGAACTGTGTTATTCTTTAGTCTAGTTCTGTGAAGAATGTCATTGGTAATTTAATAGGGAGTGCATTGAATCTGTAGATGATATTTGGCAGTATGGTCATTTTCACAATATTGATTCTTCTGACCCAGGAACATGGAATATCTCTCCATCTGTTTAAGTCTTCTTTAATTTCTTTCATGAGTGTCTTGTAATTTTCTGTGTACAGTTCTTTTGTTTCTTTGGGTAGGTTTATTCCTAGGTATTTTAGTCTTTTGGTTGCAATGGTGAAAGGGATTGCCTCTTTGATTTCATTTTCTGATTTTTCATTGTTTGTATATAGGAATGCCAGTGATTTCTATGTATTGATTTTGTATCCTGCGACTCTACTGAATTCATTGATTAGCTCTGGTAGTTTTCTAATGGTGTCTTTCGTGTTTTCTATGTATAATATCTTGTCATCTGCAAATAGAGTTTTACTTCTTTTCCAATCTGGATTCCTTTTACTTCTTTTTCTTCTTTTATTGCTGTTGCTAGAAGTTCCAGGACTATGTTGAATAATGGTGGTGAAAGTGAACACCCTGTCTTGTTCCTGATCTTAGAGGGAATGCTTTCAGTTTTTCACCATTGAGGATAATGTTCTCTGTGGGCTTCTCATAGATGGCTTTCACTATGTTGAGATAGGTTCCTTCTATGCCCATTTTTTGAAGTGTTTTTATCATAAATAGGTGTTGGATTTTGTCAAAGGCTTTTTCTGCATCTATTGAGATTGCCATGTGGTTTTTGTCTCTCAATTTGTTGATATGGCATATCGTATTGATTGATTTGCAGATATTGAAGAATCCTTAAATGCCTGGGATGAACCAACTTGGTCATGATGTATGAGTTTTTTGGTGTGTTGTTGAATTCTGTTTGCTAGGATTTTGTTAAGGATTTTGGCATCCAAATTCATCAGTGAAATTGGTCTATAATTTTATTTTTTTGTATTGTCTTTGCCTGGTTTTGGTATCAGGGTGATGGCGGCCTCGTAGAATGTGTTTGGAAGTGTTCCTTCCTGTGCAATTTTTTGAAAGAGTATTAGGACAGGCATTAGTGCTTCTTTAAATGTTTGATAGAATTCACCTGCGAAGCTATGTGGCCCTGGGCTTTTACTTTTGGGTAGATTTTTAATCACAAATTCTATTTCTGAGCTTGTGACTGGGTTGTTCATAGTTTCTATTTCTTCCTGGTTCAGTCCTGGAAGATTAATGTTTTCCAAGAAGCTCTCCAGTTCTTCCAGGTTGTCCAGTTTGTTGCCATATAGTTGTTCATAATAGTCTCTTATAATCCTTTGGATTTCTGCATTATCTGTTGTAATCTCTCCTTTTTCGTTTTTGATTTTGGTGATCTGGTTCTTCTCTCTCTTTTTCTTGATGAATCTGGCCAGTGGTTTGTCAATTTTGTTTATCTTTTTGAAGAACCAGCTTCTCATTTTATTTATCTTTACTATTGTTTCTTTCATTTCTTTTTCATTTATTTCTGCTTGATCTGTATAATTTCTCTTCTTCTGCTAACTTTGGGGTTTTGTTGTTCTTCTTTCTCCAGTTGTTTTAAGTGTAGGGTTAGGTCATCTGTTTGAAATTTTTCTTGTTTCTTGAGGTAGGATTGTATTGCTATAAACTTCTCTCTAAGAACTGCTTTTGCAGTATCCCATAGGTTTTGCACTATTGTGTGTTCATTGTTGTTTTCTTCTAGAAATTTTTAAATTTCTCCTTTGATTTGCTTAGTGATCGGTTTGTTTTTTAGGCATGTGTTGTTTAATCTCCAAGTACTTGTGTTTTTAGCGTTTTTTTTTTTTTTCCCTGCAGTTGCTCTCTAGTTTCATTGCATTGTGCTCAGAGAAGATGGTTGATAAAATTTCAATTTTCTTGAATTGACTGAGGTTTGATTTGTGCCCCAAGATGCAGTCTATCGTGGAGAATGTTCCATGTGCACTTGAGAAGAAAGTGTATTCTTCTGCTTTTGGAATGGAAGGTCCTAAAGGTATCAATGAGGTCCATCTCTTCTAGTGTATCATTTAAGGCTTATGTTTCCTTATTAATTTTCTGTTTTGATGATCTGTCCATTGCTGTGAGAGGAGTGTTAAAGTCTCCTACTATTATTGTGCTGTTGTTGATTTCTTCCTTAATGTCTGAAAGTGTTGTCTTATGTGTTGGGGTGCTCCTGTGTTGGGTGCATAGATATTTTTGATTGTTGTGTCTTCCTCTTAGATAGATTGCTTGCTCATTATGTAATGACCTGCCTTATCTCTTGTAATCTTCTTTATTTTAAAGTCTATTTTGTCTGATATGAGAATTGCTACTCCAGCTTTCTTTTGATTTCCATTTGCATGGAATGTATTTTTTCATCCTTTCACTTTCAATCTATAATTGTTTTTAGATCTGAGGTAGGTTTCTTGTAGGCAGCATATATATGAGTCTTGCTTTTTTATCCATTCAACCAGTCTGTATCTTTTGGTTGGGGCATTCAGTCCATTTACATTTAGGGTAATTATTGATACAAATGATCCTATTGTCATCTTCTTAAATGGTATGGTTGGTTAGTTTTGTAGATCTTTTTCTTCTCCTGTATTTGTTATCTATAGAAGTCTCTTTAACACTTGCTGTAATGCTGGTTTGGTGGTACAGAGTTCTCTTAGTTTTGCTTATCTGTAAAGCTTTTGATTTCTCCATCAATTTTGAATGAGACCCTTGACAGATAGAGTATTCTCGGTTGTAGTTTCTTCTCTTTCAGCAATCTAAATGTGTCTTGCCATTCTCTTCTGGCCTGTGGGGTTTCTATTGAGAGGTCAGCATTTAGTCGTATAGGATTTCCCTTGTACGTTACATGTTGTCTGTCCCTTGGTGCTCTAAGTAGTCTGTCTTTGTGTTTAGTCTGTGTGAGCTTGATTAATATGTGTCTTGGCGTGTTTCTCCTAGGATTTATCCTGTATGGGATTCTTTGTGCTTCTTGGACTTGATTGACTATTTCCTTACCCACGTTGGGGAAGTTTTCAACTATAATCTCTTCAAAAATCTATTCATATCCTTTCTTTTACTCTTATTCTTTGGGGATCCCTATTATTTGGATGTTTGTGCGCTTGATATTATCCCAGAGATCTCTGTGGCTGTCCTCAGTTCTTTTCATTCTTTTCTCTTTTTTCTGTTCTTCAGCTGTTACTTCCACCATTCTGTCTTCCAGCTCGCTTATCTGTTCTTCTGCCTAGGATACTCTATCATAGAGTTCTTCCATAGTATTTTTAAGCTCAGCAATTGAGTTGTTTGTCTGTATTTGTTGTTTTTTAAGATCGTCAATTGAGCTGTTTGTCTCTTTTATTTGTTTTTTAAGTTGCTGCGTGTCTTTCTCCAATGTGTCAATTCTGTTAGTCTATTTTCAGAGTTTTGAATCATCTTTACTATCACTCTTCTGAATTCTATTTCTGATAGATTGTCTATTTCTTCTTCAGTCATTTGGGTCTGTATGTTTACAGTTTGTTCCTTCATCTGTGCAGTGTTTCTCTGTCTCTTCATTTTCATGTGTTTTTTGATGTTTTATGTTTGCGTCTTGGTGTTGATGTTTTCTCTCCAGGGATTCCTAGTTTTAATCTTTGACTAGTGTGTGGAGAGTCCACCTCTGATTTGTTATGGCATTCAGTAGTATTAGTCCAAATATAAATGTGTGAGAGACAAAAGGTGTATCCCTGATAACTTGCGATTATAAAATTGTGCTACTATAATCAAATACAATGGAAAGACATGTATACATACATATCCATGACTCAATCTGGACAGTCTAAAAGGGATAGTGTACAGAAGATTTTCCTGGCAAACAGTGCAACCAAAGCTAATACCCAATTGTTAAGATCTAACCTAACTAAATTACATCCCGGCTAACAAAATTAGAACAATATCCCCACTGGAGAAGTGTCAGTTAAAGCAGGTATTCACTAGCAAATATGGTGGGGAAACGAAGGAGGAGAATGGATAGGTATTGAGGAGACATGGGGTAGTGTTGCAGGGTTATGCAGGGAAAGATAGTGAAGATTTGTATATAAGAAGGTTTAGTATATCAGGGAGAAAGCAATAGAGAGATCAAGGAGAGGAACAGTTATAAAGAGATTAGCAGTAGATATTATAATTCATAAGAGTTAATGTGAAGAGAAAGAATTGTGGTTAATGAAAAAATATAAAAAGCAAAAAGAGTAAGTAGGAAACAGGATAAAGGCAAAACAATATCAAACAAAAAGAAAAGGAATGAAAACAAATCAAACATTTCAAGATAAAACAAAAGAAAAAAAAAGAAAGTCTGTTCCTAGTTCTCAGTTGTGATCTTATCTTCTCCTTTGTGTGAAGATCACTGCCAGCGTTCACTCCTCATTTCCCTGCCAACCGCTGCACCAGTCTCTCACTTCACCACTGGGGCTGCCACGCGGGTCCTTCGCTCAGCGTTCCCCTGCCTCTGGGGCCACTTTGGAGGTCTCTCCCTCCGCACTCCCCCGACAGGGCCACCGCCCTGGTGAGAATGTCTTGTCGTTTGTCGCGGCTTCTCCTTTACTCTTGGATGTGGCGTATCTTTTTTTTTTTTTGTAGTTGGATTCGATTTCTGTTGTCGATAAATTTTTAACAACCTGTTGTAATTCTGGCCTCTTTGTAGGAGTAGATGAGTTTCACATCCTTCTATGTTGCCATCTTAGCTCCGGATTTAAGATCTTATGTTTAAGTCTTTTACCCATTTCAAATTAATTTTTGAGTAATATATATTGGGGTCCAGTTTCAGTTTTCTGCATGTGGTTATCCATGTTGCTTTCCCAACACCATTTGTTGACAAGACCATCCTTTCCACATTGAGTATTCTTGACACCCTTGTCAAATCTTAGTTGTGGGGATTTATTTCTCGTCTTTCTATTTTGTTCCATTGGTCCATGTATCTATTTTTGTTATTTGTACTGTTTTTTTTTTTTAAAGAGTCATTTTTTTTTAAAGATTTATTTGTTTATTTATTTTGGAGGGGTGGGGTGGGGAGGGAGGGGAGCAGGCGGGCTACTTCTATTGGTCTTTCATTTGTCTATTTTCATCCATCTTTTGTTCTTTGGCCCGTGTGGGCCTCCCATCGCGGTGGCCTCTGTTGTCGCAGAGCACCGGCTCTCGGTGCATGCGCTCCAGAACTCTGGCTCGGTAATTGGACACATCGGTCCAGCCGCTCCGCGGCACGTGGGATCTTCCCAGGCCAGGGATCGAACCAGTGGCCCTTGCACTGCAAGGCGGTGTCCTTACCCACTGGACCACCAGGAAAGCCCTGTACTGTTTTAATTACTGTAGCTTTATTAGTAAAGTTTGAAATCAAGGAGTATAATGCCTCTGCTCTTGTTCTTCTGTCTCAGGATTGCTTTGGCTATTTGGGATCTTTTGTGGTTCTGTACACATCTTAGGATTTTTTTTCTATTTTTGTCAAAAATGCCATTGGAAATTTGACAGAGATTGAGCTGAATCTGTAGGTGACTTTGGATGATATGAACATTGTAGCAATATTAGTTTTTCTGATCAATGAACATATTTCCATTTGTTTGCATCTTCTTTAATTTCTTTCATTAAAGTCTTGTAGTTTTTATCACACAGATCTTCACTTCCTTGGTTAAAATTATTCCTAAATATTTTATTTTATGGTATTGTGATTGTATAATTTTATGACTTTTTTGATATTTTGTTGTTATTATATGGAAACAACTGATTCCTGTATATTGATTTTATATCCTGTAACTTGATTGAATTTATTAATTAGTTTAATAGGTTTTTTGGTTGAATCTTTAAGAATTTCTATATATAATATATTATCTTAAATAATGGCAGTTTTACTCCCTCCTTTTCAATTTGGATGCTTTTTATTTTTGTCTTGTCTGATTGCTCTAGCTAGGATTTATTGTACTTTATGAATAACAGTGATGAAAGTGAGTATACCCTTGCCTTGTTTCTGATATTAGAGAAAAGGTTTCAGTATTTCATCATTGAGTATGATGTTAAGCTATAGCTTTGACATATATGGCCTTTATTACATCAAAGTAAATTCCTTCAATATTCAAGTTGTTCAAAGTTTTTGTCATGAAATTATGCGTATTTTGTTAAATGTCTTTTCTGCATCTGTTGAAATGATCATAAATATTTATCTTTCATTCTGTTAACATGATATATCACATGTATTGACATGTGTGTGTTGAACTATCCTTGTATCCCAGAGATATATCCCACCTAATCATGGGTGATTTTTTTCTCCATATTTTTAAATTGAATTTTTAATTGAAGGATAATTTCTTTACAGAATTGTGTCGGTTTCTGCCAAACATCGACATTAATCATACATAGGTATACATATGTTCCCTCCCTTTTGAAATGGTTATTGTTTTGATGTGTTGTTGAATTCAATTTGCTGATTTTTTTTAGAATGTTTGTACCTATATTCATCAGTAATATTGGTCCAGTTAGTTTCCTTTTCTCATAGTGTCCTTATCTGGCTTTGATATCAGGGTAATGCTGGCCTTATAAAATGAGTTTGGAAGTGTTCCCTCTTCTTAAGTTTTTTCAGAGTTTGAGACGAATCGACATTTATTTTTCTTTAAATATTTGGCAGAAATCACCAGTGAAGCTGTCTGATACTGGGCTTTTGATTACTGATTCAGTCTCCTTACTCATTATAAGAATGTTCAGAGTTTATTTCTTTCTGATTCAGTCTTGGTAGGTTGTATGTTTCTAGGAGTATATTCATTTCTTCTAGATTATCCATTTTCTTGGCATCCTAGTAGTCTCTAGTGATTCTTTGTATTTATGAGATATTAATTGTGATGTCTTCTTTTTCTTTTCTGGTTTTATTTATTTGGGTCCTCTTTTTTTTCTTAATCCAATCAAAGCTTTGTCAGTTTTGTTTATCTTTTCAGAAAACCAGCTCTTAGTTTTGTTGGTTTTTTCTGTTGCTTTTTTTGGTCTCTATTTCAGTTATTACCACCATGATTTTTATCATTTCCTTTCTTCTGCTAATTTTGGGCTTAGTTTGTCCCTTTTCTAATTCCTTTTTAAATTGTTTTTTAAAATATACAAACAGTGATGAAAGTGAGTATACCCTTGCCTTGTTTCTGATATTAGAGAAAAGGTTTCAGTATTTCATCATTGAGTATGATGTTAAGCTATAGCTTTGACATATATGGCCTTTATTACATCAAAGTAAATTCCTTCAATATTCAAGTTGTTCAAAGTTTTTGTCATGAAATTATGCGTATTTTGTTAAATGTCTTTTCTGCATCTGTTGAAATGATCATAAATATTTATCTTTCATTCTGTTAACATGATATATCACATGTATTGACATGTGTGTGTTGAACTATCCTTGTATCCCAGAGATATATCCCACCTAATCATGGGTGATTTTTTTCTCCATATTTTTAAATTGAATTTTTAATTGAAGGATAATTTCTTTACAGAATTGTGTCGGTTTCTGCCAAACATCGACATTAATCATACATAGGTATACATATGTTCCCTCCCTTTTGAAATGGTTATTGTTTTGATGTGTTGTTGAATTCAATTTGCTGATTTTTTTTAGAATGTTTGTACCTATATTCATCAGTAATATTGGTCCAGTTAGTTTCCTTTTCTCATAGTGTCCTTATCTGGCTTTGATATCAGGGTAATGCTGGCCTTATAAAATGAGTTTGGAAGTGTTCCCTCTTCTTAAGTTTTTTCAGAGTTTGAGACGAATCGACATTTATTTTTCTTTAAATATTTGGCAGAAATCACCAGTGAAGCTGTCTGATACTGGGCTTTTGATTACTGATTCAGTCTCCTTACTCATTATAAGAATGTTCAGAGTTTATTTCTTTCTGATTCAGTCTTGGTAGGTTGTATGTTTCTAGGAGTATATTCATTTCTTCTAGATTATCCATTTTCTTGGCATCCTAGTAGTCTCTAGTGATTCTTTGTATTTATGAGATATTAATTGTGATGTCTTCTTTTTCTTTTCTGGTTTTATTTATTTGGGTCCTCTTTTTTTTCTTAATCCAATCAAAGCTTTGTCAGTTTTGTTTATCTTTTCAGAAAACCAGCTCTTAGTTTTGTTGGTTTTTTCTGTTGCTTTTTTTGGTCTCTATTTCAGTTATTACCACCATGATTTTTATCATTTCCTTTCTTCTGCTAATTTTGGGCTTAGTTTGTCCCTTTTCTAATTCCTTGAATTGTAAAGTTGTTTATTTGAAATCTTTATAATTTCTTTTTTAAAATTTATTTATATTCATTTTTGGCTGTTCTGGGTCTTTACTGCTGCATGACAGCTTTTCTCTAGTTGCAGGGAGTGGGGGCTACTCTCTAGTTGTGGTGAGCAGTCTTCTTATTGCAGTGGCTTCTCTTGTTGAGGAGCAAGGGCTCTGGGTCACACGGGCTTCAGTAATTGCAGCATGTGGGCTCAGGAGTTTTGGTTCCCTGGTTCTACAGCACAGGCTCAATACTTGTGGCCCACGGGCTTAGGTGCTCAGCAGCATGTGGGATTTTCCTGGATTAGGGATTGAACCTGTGTCTCCTACATTGGCAGGAGGATCCTTTACCACTGAGCTACCAGGGAAGCCCCTAATTTCTTAATATATTCACTTATCACTATAAATTTCCCATTCAGACTGCTTTTGTAGCATCCTGTTTTAGTGTGTTGTCTGTCTATTTTTACTTGTTTCAATTCTCTTTTTTATTTCCATTTCTATTTATTCTTTGACCCATTGTTTGTTTAGGAGTGTATTATTTAGTTTCCACATATTTGAAGATTTTCTAGCTTTCCTTTTAGTTCTAGCTTTGAAGATTTTCTAGCTTTTCCTTTTAGTTTCCTTCCTGACAGTTTAATGCCATTGTGGACAGAAAAGATAGTATAGTTCAATCTTCTTGAATTAGTTAAGACTAGTTTTCCATCCTGTCATGTGAGCTGTCTTGGAGAATGTTCTGTGTGTGCTTGAGAAGAATGTCTATTCGATTGCTGTTGGATGGAATGTTTCATACATGTCTGTTAGGTTCACTTGGTCTAATGTAAGATTCAGGTCCAATTTTTTTTTTTTTTTTTGGTTATCTTTATTTTTGTATACTTTTTTAACCTCTCATTTTAATAATTTATTTTTATTTTACTTTTACAGAGTTTTGTTTACTGCTATACATAAACCCTAATCAGTCATAGGTATACCCTTGACCCCTCCCACCTGAACCTCTCTCTCACCTCCCCTCCCGTCCCACCCCTCCAGGTTGTTGCATAGCCCCTGTGTAAGTCCCCGTAGTCTTACAGCATGTTCACATTGGTTGTGTCTTTTACATATGTAATGTAAGTTTCCATGTTACTCTTGCCATACATCCTGCCCACTCCTCTGTTCCCCCAAAGTCCATAAGTCTGTTCTCTATGTCTGTTTCTCCATCACTGCTCTGCATATACATTTATCAATATCATCTTTCTAGATTCCATATGTGTATGTCAGTATACAATATTTATCTTGCTCTCTCTGACATACTTCACTCTGTATAATAGGTTCTAGATTCATCCATCTCATTAGAACTGACTCAGTTGTATATATATGTACCACAGCTTCCTTATCCATTCATCTGTCAATGGGTGTTTAGGTTGCTTCCAGGTTCTAGCTACTGTAAATAGTGCTGCAATGAACAATGGGGTACATGTGTCTCTTTCAGTTTTGATTTCCTCAGGGTATATGCCTAGTAGTGGGATTGCTGGGTCATATGGTGGTTCTATTCCTAGTCTTTTGAGGAATCCCCATATTGTCTTCCATAGTCGCTGTATCAGTTTACATTCCCGCCAACAGTGCAAGAGGGTTCCCGTTTATCTACACCCTCTTCAGCATTTATTGTTTGTAGACTTTTTGATGATGGCCATTCAGACTGGTGTGAAGTGATATCTCATTGTAGTTTTGATTTGCATTTTTCTAATAATGAGTGATGTTGAGCATCTTTTCGTGTGTTCGTTGGCCATCTGTTTGTCTTCTTTGGAGAGATGTCTATTCAGGTTTTTTTCCCATTTTTTGATTGGGTTTTTTGGTTTTTTTTGGTGTTGAGTTGTCTGAGGTGCTTGTATATATTTTTTCTTGGGGTATATTTGGTTTACAATGTTGCATTAGCTTCAGGTGTGCAGCGAAGTTACTGTTATACGTTTTTACCAAGTTTTCTTGTTTACAGGTATGCATAATCCCCAAATAGTCATAGTATATCCCTGACCCTCTCCTGAATTTTTCCCCAATAGTCCCTATCCTCCAGGTTGTTGCATAGCCCTGTGTAAGTCCCGTAGTCTTACAGCATGTTCACATTGGTTGTGTCTTTTACATATGTAATGTAAGTTTCATGTTACTCTTGCCATACATCCTGCCCACTCCTCTGTTCCCCCAAAGTCCATAAGTCTGTTCTCTATGTCTGTTTCTCCATCACTGCTCTGCATATACATTTATCAATATCATCTTTCTAGATTCCATATGTGTATGTCAGTATACAATATTTATCTTGCTCTCTCTGACATACTTCACTCTGTATAATAGGTTCTAGATTCATCCATCTCATTAGAACTGACTCAGTTGTATATATATGTACCACAGCTTCCTTATCCATTCATCTGTCAATGGGTGTTTAGGTTGCTTCCAGGTTCTAGCTACTGTAAATAGTGCTGCAATGAACAATGGGGTACATGTGTCTCTTTCAGTTTTGATTTCAGGGTATATGCCTAGTAGTGGGATTGCTGGGTCATATGGTGGTTCTATTCCTAGTCTTTTGAGGAATCCCCATATTGTCTTCCATAGTCGCTGTATCAGTTTACATTCCCGCCAACAGTGCAAGAGGGTTCCCGTTTATCTACACCCTCTTCAGCATTTATTGTTTGTAGACTTTTTGATGATGGCCATTCAGACTGGTGTGAAGTGATATCTCATTGTAGTTTTGATTTGCATTTTTCTAATAATGAGTGATGTTGAGCATCTTTTCGTGTGTTCGTTGGCCATCTGTTTGTCTTCTTTGGAGAGATGTCTATTCAGGTTTTTTTCCCATTTTTTGATTGGGTTTTTTGGTTTTTTTTGGTGTTGAGTTGTCTGAGGTGCTTGTATATATTTTTTTCTTGGGGTATATTTGGTTTACAATGTTGCATTAGCTTCAGGTGTGCAGCGAAGTTACTGTTATACGTTTTTACCAAGTTTTCTTGTTTACAGGTATGCATAATCCCCAAATAGTCATAGTATATCCCTGACCCCTCTCCCCTGAACCCCCCCTTTTCCCCCTTCCCCCCCAGGTTGATGCTTAGTTCCCATGTAGGTTCCCTTAGTGTTACAGGTTAATCACGGTGGTAGTCTCTGTTACATATGATAGTGTAGGTTTCCTTGTTGCTCTTTCCGTACCTCTCGTCCAGTCTTCCCTCCCCCTAACAACCATAGGTCTGTTCTTTAAGTCTGTTTATCTACTGCTGTTCTGTGTGTGCATTTATCAGTACCATCTTACTAGATTCCATATATATGCATTAGTGTACTGTATTTGTCCTTCTCTTTTTGACTTACTTCACTTTGTATAATAGGTTCTAGATTCATCCATCTCATAAGGACTGATTCTTCTGCGTTTCTTTTTACAGCTGAGAAGTATTCCATTGTATATATGTACCGTAGTTTCTTTATCCATTCATTTGTCAATGGACATCTGGGTTGCTTCCGTGTTCTAACTATTGTATAGAGTGCTGCAATGAACTATTTTTGAAATTAATCCTTTTCAGCTGTTTCATTCACTATTATTTTCTCCCATTCTGAGGGTTGTCTTTTCACCTTTATAGTTTCTTTTGCTGTGCAAAAGCTTTTAAGTTTCATTAGGTCCCACTTAACTATTTTTGTCTTTATTTCCATTACTCTAGGAGACAGGTCATAGAAAATCCTGCTTTGATTTATTTCATTGAGTGTTCTGCCTGTGTTTTCCTCTCAGTTTTACCGTTTCTGGTCTTACAGTTAGATCTTTAGTCCATTTTCAGTTTATATTTGTATATGATGTTAGGTAGTGATCCACCTTCATTCTTTTACATGTAGCTGTCCAGTTTCCCCAGCATCACTTACTGAAGAAGCTGTCTTTGCCCCATTGTATATTCTTGCCTCCTTTGTCAAAAATAAGGTACCCATAAGTGCATGGTTTATCTCTGGGCTCTCTGTCTTGTTCCATTGGTCTATATTTTTGTTTTTGTGCCAGTATCATACTGTCTTGATAACTATCACTTTGTAGTAGAGTCTGAAGTTAGGGAGGCTGATCCCTCCAGCTCCATTCTTCTTTCTCAGCATTGCTTTGGCTATTCGGGGTCTTTTGTGTTTCCATATGAACTGTGTTATTCTTTAGTCTAGTTCTGTGAAAAATGTCCCCTGACCCTCTCCCTGAACCCCCTTTTCCCCTTCCCCCAGGTTGATGCTTAGTTCCCATGTACGTTCCTTAGTGTTACAGGTTAATCACGGTGGTAGTCTCTGTTACATATGATAGTGTAGGTTTCCTTGTTGCTCTTTCCGTACCTCTCGTCCAGTCTTCCCTCCCCCTAACAACCATAGGTCTGTTCTTTAAGTCTGTTTATCTACTGCTGTTCTGTGTGTGCATTTATCAGTACCATCTTACTAGATTCCATATATATGCATTAGTGTACTGTATTTGTCCTTCTCTTTTTGACTTACTTCACTTTGTATAATAGGTTCTAGATTCATCCATCTCATAAGGACTGATTCTTCTGCGTTTCTTTTTACAGCTGAGAAGTATTCCATTGTATATATGTACCGTAGTTTCTTTATCCATTCATTTGTCAATGGACATCTGGGTTGCTTCCGTGTTCTAACTATTGTATAGAGTGCTGCAATGAACTTCTTTTGAAATTAATCCTTTTCAGCTGTTTCATTCACTATTATTTTCTCCCATTCTGAGGGTTGTCTTTTCACCTTTATAGTTTCTTTTGCTGTGCAAAAGCTTTTAAGTTTCATTAGGTCCCACTTAACTATTTTTGTCTTTATTTCCATTACTCTAGGAGACAGGTCATAGAAAATCCTGCTTTGATTTATTTCATTGAGTGTTCTGCCTGTGTTTTCCTCTCAGTTTTACCGTTTCTGGTCTTACAGTTAGATCTTTAGTCCATTTTCAGTTTATATTTGTATATGATGTTAGGTAGTGATCCACCTTCATTCTTTTACATGTAGCTGTCCAGTTTCCCCAGCATCACTTACTGAAGAAGCTGTCTTTGCCCCATTGTATATTCTTGCCTCCTTTGTCAAAAATAAGGTACCCATAAGTGCATGGTTTATCTCTGGGCTCTCTGTCTTGTTCCATTGGTCTATATTTTTGTTTTTGTGCCAGTATCATACTGTCTTGATAACTATCACTTTGTAGTAGAGTCTGAAGTTAGGGAGGCTGATCCCTCCAGCTCCATTCTTCTTTCTCAGCATTGCTTTGGCTATTCGGGGTCTTTTGTGTTTCCATATGAACTGTGTTATTCTTTAGTCTAGTTCTGTGAAGAATGTCATTGGTAATTTGATAGGGATTGCACTGAATCTGTAGATTACATTTGTTAGTATAGTCATTTTTATGAGAGTGATTCTTCCCACACAGGAACATGGACTCTCTCTCCATCTGTTTATGTCATCTTTGATTTCTTTCATCAGTGCCTTATGATTTTCTGTGTACAGTTCTTTTGTTTCCCTACGGAGGTTTATTCCTAGATATTTTATTCTTTTTGTAGCAATGGTGAATGTCATTGATTGCTTCCTTCATTTCTCTTTCTGATTTTTCATTGTATATAGGAATGTGAGTGATTTCTGTGTATTGATTTTGTATCCTGAGACTTTGCGAAATTTGCTGAGTGCCTTTAGTAATTTTCTGATCGTGTCTTTAGGGTTTTCTATGTATAGTATCATGTCGTCTGAAGACAGTGAGAGTTTTATTTCTTTTCCAATCTGGATTCTTTTTATTTCTTTTTCTTCTTTAATTGCTACAGCTAGAACTTCTAAGACTCTGTTGAATAATAGTGGTGAGAGTGGACACCCTTGTCTTGTTCCTGATCTTAGAGGGAATGCTTTCAGTTTTTCACCACTGAGAATAATGCTTGCTGCAGGCTTATCATATATGGCTTTCACTATGCTGTGGTAGGTTCCTTCTATGCCCATTTTTTGAAGAGTTTTTATCATAAATGGGTGCTGAATTTTGTCAAAGGCCTTTTCTGCATCTATTGAAATTATCATATGATTTTTATCTTCAAATTTGTTGATATGGTGTATCACACTGATTGTTTTTTGGGTATTGAAGACCTTGCATGCCTGGGATAAACTCAACTTGATCATGGTGTATGAGCTTTTTGATGTTTTGTTGAATTGTTTTTGCTAGAATTTTTTTTGAGGATTTTTACGTCTATATTCATAAGTGATATTGGCCTGTAATTTTCTTTTCTGTATGTTGTCTTTGCCTGGTTTTAGAATTGTGCTTGATAGTTTTGTTCCTTCCTGTGCAGTTAGAGGTGTCCTCCAGCTCCATTCTTCTTTCTCAGCATTGCTTTGGCTATTCGGGGTCTTTTGTGTTTCCATATGAACTGTGTTATTCTTTAGTCTAGTTCTGTGAAGAATGTCATTGGTAATTTGATAGGGATTGCACTGAATCTGTAGATTACATTTGATAGTATGGTAATTTTCATGATACTGATTCTTCCAACCCAGGAACATGGACTATCTCTCCATCTGTTTATGTCATCTTTGATTTCTTTCATCAGTGTCTTACAATTTTATGTGTACAGTTCTTTTGTCTCCTTCGGTAGGCTTATTCCTAGATATTTTATTCTTTTCATTGCAGTGGTGAATGGGATTGATTCCTTGATTTCTCTTTCTGATTTTTCATTGTATATAGGAATGTGAGTGATTTCTGTGTATTGATTTTGTATCCTGAGACTTTGCGAAATTTGCTGAGTGCCTTTAGTAATTTTCTGATCGTGTCTTTAGGGTTTTCTATGTATAGTATCATGTCGTCTGAAGACAGTGAGAGTTTTATTTCTTTTCCAATCTGGATTCTTTTTATTTCTTTTTCTTCTTTAATTGCTACAGCTAGAACTTCTAAGACTCTGTTGAATAATAGTGGTGAGAGTGGACACCCTTGTCTTGTTCCTGATCTTAGAGGGAATGCTTTCAGTTTTTCACCACTGAGAATAATGCTTGCTGCAGGCTTATCATATATGGCTTTCACTATGCTGTGGTAGGTTCCTTCTATGCCCATTTTTTGAAGAGTTTTTATCATAAATGGGTGCTGAATTTTGTCAAAGGCCTTTTCTGCATCTATTGAAATTATCATATGATTTTTATCTTCAAATTTGTTGATATGGTGTATCACACTGATTGTTTTTTGGGTATTGAAGACCTTGCATGCCTGGGATAAACTCAACTTGATCATGGTGTATGAGCTTTTTGATGTTTTGTTGAATTGTTTTTGCTAGAATTTTTTTTGAGGATTTTTACGTCTATATTCATAAGTGATATTGGCCTGTAATTTTCTTTTCTGTATGTTGTCTTTGCCTGGTTTTAGAATCAGGGTGATAGTGGCCTTGTAGAATGAGTTTGGAAGTGTTCCTTCCTGTGCAGTTTTTGAGAGAGTTTTAGAACGATAGGTATTAGCTCTTCTCTATGTGTTTGGTAGAATGATTTCTCTTCTTCTGCTAACTTTGGGGTTATTCTGTTTTTCTTTTTCCAGTTGTTTTAAGTGTAAAGTTAGGTTCCAGAGTTTGATCTCTGGCCAGGGAATGGCGAATGGTAAAAAATAATAATAATAATAAATAAAGTAAAAATAAATAAATAAATAAAAATAAATTAAAAAACAGTCCCTGGTTTTCAGTTGTGACTTTTTTGCTTCTGAGGCTGCCCTGTTGGCTTTGGGTCTGTCCTGTTGGGGGCCAGGTGTTGGGGTGGGGCAGCTGCTTAGATCTCAGGTCCCTGGCAGAACCAGATTTTCAGATTAGTAGGCGAGGTACTTGAAGCTCTGTTCCTAAAGTTTGCCTTTCCCCCGGGAACAATCTATGAACTACTGCTCTGGTGGGTTGGATAAGGGCATTGAACTGCTTCTCTTAGAATGACACCCTTGCTCTACCATTGGAGTGCTGGGTAACCCTGGTCTTCTTGGCTTGCCTCTCCCAGTGTGGATGTTCTACTCTATGAATTACGTCAGGGCAGGGGTACTCACAGCCCAGTGTTCTTGTCTTGCCACCTGCGGTAGAGCTTCTGCCCTATATACGGGGACTAGGTGGAGGGAGAAACCCTCACGCCTTCTGTCCATGCCATGCTGAATAGAGCTTCTGCCTCATGAACTTGGAGATGGGGTGAAGTAGGAGAAGTGCTGATGAGTCGCCCCTCTTGGGGAGAAAGCATAGCTTTTGAATGAGACCTGAAGGAAAGGAGAACTCTCAGGTTTTTATGTGCCAGAACTAGATCTTCCATTTCACTGAACTGAATGAAGTAGATCATGGCTCAAATGTCATAGACTGTTACTGTTCTTACTGAGAATTCACTGATTTTATTGTATAAATATTTCTCCATTTGCTAAATAACCTTAGGACTTTCACAGTTTTCAGAGACTTAAAATTGTTTTTGTTTGTTTTTGTGATTTTTGCCAGTTATGGTGGCTTTATTAGAGAGAAACTCTGTGCAGAACCTCACACTGTAATTCTGAAGAAATTTTCTTTTCTGTATGTTGTCTTTGCCTGGTTTTAGAATCAGGGTGATAGTGGCCTTGTAGAATGAGTTTGGAAGTGTTCCTTCCTGTGCAGTTTTTGAGAGAGTTTTAGAACGATAGGTATTAGCTCTTCTCTATGTGTTTGGTAGAATGATTTCTCTTCTTCTGCTAACTTTGGGGTTATTCTGTTTTTCTTTTTCCAGTTGTTTTAAGTGTAAAGTTAGGTTCCAGAGTTTGATCTCTGGCCAGGGAATGGCGAATGGTAAAAAATAATAATAATAATAAATAAAGTAAAAATAAATAAATAAATAAAAATAAATTAAAAAACAGTCCCTGGTTTTCAGTTGTGACTTTTTTGCTTCTGAGGCTGCCCTGTTGGCTTTGGGTCTGTCCTGTTGGGGGCCAGGTGTTGGGGTGGGGCAGCTGCTTAGATCTCAGGTCCCTGGCAGAACCAGATTTTCAGATTAGTAGGCGAGGTACTTGAAGCTCTGTTCCTAAAGTTTGCCTTTCCCCCGGGAACAATCTATGAACTACTGCTCTGGTGGGTTGGATAAGGGCATTGAACTGCTTCTCTTAGAATGACACCCTTGCTCTACCATTGGAGTGCTGGGTAACCCTGGTCTTCTTGGCTTGCCTCTCCCAGTGTGGATGTTCTACTCTATGAATTACGTCAGGGCAGGGGTACTCACAGCCCAGTGTTCTTGTCTTGCCACCTGCGGTAGAGCTTCTGCCCTATATACGGGGACTAGGTGGAGGGAGAAACCCTCACGCCTTCTGTCCATGCCATGCTGAATAGAGCTTCTGCCTCATGAACTTGGAGATGGGGTGAAGTAGGAGAAGTGCTGATGAGTCGCCCCTCTTGGGGAGAAAGCATAGCTTTTGAATGAGACCTGAAGGAAAGGAGAACTCTCAGGTTTTTATGTGCCAGAACTAGATCTTCCATTTCACTGAACTGAATGAAGTAGATCATGGCTCAAATGTCATAGACTGTTACTGTTCTTACTGAGAATTCACTGATTTTATTGTATAAATATTTCTCCATTTGCTAAATAACCTTAGGACTTTCACAGTTTTCAGAGACTTAAAATTGTTTTTGTTTGTTTTTGTGATTTTTGCCAGTTATGGTGGCTTTATTAGAGAGAAACTCTGTGCAGAACCTCACACTGTAATTCTGGAAATGTCCAACTCTTATTTTATGTTCAGTTCTCATTTGTTTTTGCTCTCAGATTGTACCCTTAATTTAGGTGTCTACAAAATACAACTCTTGGATCAAATCTGGCCTTTTTTTTTTAATTTTTATTTTGCTTTTTACTATTACAGAGTTTCGTTGTTTACAGATATGTATGATCCCAGATTAGTCATATGTATATCCCCCCCATCCCACCCCGGCCTCTTTTTTTACATAAAGTTTCATGGGAACACAATCATGCCCATTTGTTTATGTATTTGTTTTTGTCTGACGTGCACACCCATTCACTCAGTTTTGTCCAACTCTTTGCAACACCGTGGTCTGTAGCCCATCAGACTCCTCTGTTCGTGCACTTGTCCCGGCAAGAATACTGGAGTGGCTTGCCTTTCTCTTCTCTAGGGGATCTTCCTGAATGAGGAATTGAACCAGCATCTCCTGTTTGGCAGGTACTTTGGAAGCCCTTTTGTCTGCCAGAGCTGAGTAATGACAATTGAGATCATTTGTCCCACTGACTCTAAAATATTTAGTGTCTGGCCCTTTACAGAAAAAATTGCTAGCACTTGCCTTAGTAGATAATTTTTACTAAAGTCTTTTTTTCCTTAAAGATATAAGTGCTTCTGTAGTAAATATGAGTTATAAAGAATATCAACTATAACTAAAATCAGATTTGTGTTAAAGGCAGAATTAGGAGTTTTGTAATATAAACTGACAGTTTTTCTTTCTTTAAAACTTTCAGATCTGGTAGCACAGCGAGGTGAAAGATTGGAATTATTGATAGATAAAACAGAAAACCTTGTGGATTCGGTGAGTATGGGATATGATAATGTAAAGTAGAGACACTGGTTAATGGCTAATACGATAAGGAAATGTCTTAAATTTGATACTTAAGTGGTGTGTTTTTTTTTTTTTCCCCCTCCAACCCTTTTTATGTGACTATGTCATGATGATGAGGATAACAATGAGGCTCAGAAAAAGACACAACTCATTAATAGCCATTAAGGAAGCTTTTGTTTGGAAAATATACTCAGTATAAAATAACAGTTTTTTTTAAAAAGCTTTGGATTGATGCTTATATAACTTAGCACTTCAGCTGAATAGAAGTGTGCATTTTGTAACACACAAAACAAAAGTGCAGGCCACTTTTGACCCATTTAGAATCCTGAAAACCAGATAATTCAGTTACTTTCTTGTTTATCATGACAGTTTGAGTTTTCTTCGTATTAAGCAAGAGACAGAGATCGACGTGTCCCTGTAAGCTCTTTTGCTACAATTATGTGTCTCTACATTTTCCATCTGGAAATGTTAGTGGATGAAAGTTTTGAAGAAAGATGATAGATACACAGTGAATAGAAGGAGGGCAGCCAGTCACAATTTGGGTCTACAAATTATCACAAACAGTAGAACACCCATTCACTCAGTTTTGTCCAACTCTTTGCAACACCGTGGTCTGTAGCCCATCAGACTCCTCTGTTCGTGCACTTGTCCCGGCAAGAATACTGGAGTGGCTTGCCTTTCTCTCTCTAGGGATCTTCCTGAATGAGGAATTGAACCAGCATCTCCTGTTTGGCAGGTACTTTGGAAGCCTTTGTCTGCCAGAGCTGAGTAATGACAATTGAGATCATTTGTCCCACTGACTCTAAAATATTTAGTGTCTGGCCCTTTACAGAAAAAATTGCTAGCACTTGCCTTAGTAGATAATTTTTACTAAAGTCTTTTTTTCCTTAAAGATATAAGTGCTTCTGTAGTAAATATGAGTTATAAAGAATATCAACTATAACTAAAATCAGATTTGTGTTAAAGGCAGAATTAGGAGTTTTGTAATATAAACTGACAGTTTTTCTTTCTTTAAAACTTTCAGATCTGGTAGCACAGCGAGGTGAAAGATTGGAATTATTGATAGATAAAACAGAAAACCTTGTGGATTCGGTGAGTATGGGATATGATAATGTAAAGTAGAGACACTGGTTAATGGCTAATACGATAAGGAAATGTCTTAAATTTGATACTTAAGTGGTGTGTTTTTTTTTTTTTCCCCCTCCAACCCTTTTTATGTGACTATGTCATGATGATGAGGATAACAATGAGGCTCAGAAAAAGACACAACTCATTAATAGCCATTAAGGAAGCTTTTGTTTGGAAAATATACTCAGTATTAAATAACATTTTTTTAAAAGCTTTGGATTGATGCTTATATAACTTAGCACTTCAGCTGAATAGAAGTGTGCATTTTGTAACACACAAAACAAAAGTGCAGGCCACTTTTGACCCATTTAGAATCCTGAAAACCAGATAATTCAGTTACTTTCTTGTTTATCATGACAGTTTGAGTTTTCTTCGTATTAAGCAAGAGACAGAGATCGACGTGTCCCTGTAAGCTCTTTTGCTACAATTATGTGTCTCTACATTTTCCATCTGGAAATGTTAGTGGATGAAAGTTTTGAAGAAAGATGATAGATACACAGTGAATAGAAGGAGGGCAGAGACCAGTCACAATTTGGGTCTACAAATTATCACAAACAGTAGAAATTTGCACCTTGAAACAGGTATAAATGAGTGATCTTGTTCATTCTTACTGACAGCTAGATTGTAGTGGTTTACAGCACAAACTCTAGAGTCTGATTGCCTGAGACTGAATCCCATCTCTGCCACTCACTAATTGTGTGACCTTAGGAAAGATACTTAGCCTCTTAATCATCATCTTCTATAAAATGGATGTGTATCTTTTTCATAGTGGGTTTTTTTTTTTTGGCCACCTCTGTTGGTCTTTCATTTATTTCCATCTTTGTTCTTTGGTCTGTGTGGGCCTCCCATCACAGTGGCCTCTCGCTACAGAGCACCGGCTCTGGGCACATGCACTCCAGAGCTCCAGCTTGGTAGTTGGACACATCAGTCCAGCCGCTCCACGGCATGTGGGATCTTTCCAGGCCAGGGATCGAACTGGAGCCCCTTGCCCTGCAAGGTGGTGTCCTTACCCACTGGACCACCAGGGAAGCCCTTTCATAGTGTTTTGAGGGTTAAAGCACACAATGCATACAAAATCCCTAACACAATGTCTGATACATAGTAAGAGCTATTTAAGTGTTTATCCTTATTGTTAGTTTTACAGGGGTATCTGTTAACAGTAGGTCTTAGGATAATATGGTCTTTCATCAAAGTACCTGGAAGTTGGAGAAAGGGTGGCACCATACAGAAAGTCAAAACAGCAGGGTTCTATAATGTCTCACTTTGTAAACCATTACTTTGGGACAAAGAGGGAAAACAAGTGTCTGATTGTAGATCAGCTGGCAATATTTTGGGTACTTTCAGTCCGTCTATTAGTTATTCTTAATCCCTGGTTGTTGCTGTTGTTTAGTCACTCAGTTGTATCCAGTTATTTGTGAGCCCATGGACTATAGCCCGCCAGGCTCCTCTGTCTGTGGGATTTTCTAGGCAAGAATACTGGAGTGGGTTGCCATTTCCTTCTCCAGGGAACCTTCCTGACCTAGGCATCTCCTGTTTTGGCGGATGGATTCTTTACCACTGAGCCACTTGGGAAGCCCCCTTAATCCCTGGAAATGACCCTATTTAGCTGGACTGACCTGTGTTTGACCAGTACTAGTATAGTCTGCTCTTGCCAAAAAAGCAAGCCTTCTTAATTTTGTTGACTGCATGACCCAGAATAATAAAAGGTACTAATTAACTAACTGCTGCCTCTTTTTATGGAAGAATAATCAATACAGTAAAGTACAACAAAGTGTATGACTTTAATATGTGTTCAACAAAGTTATTTTTTGCGTATGTTTATACCCCTGTAACGCGCTTCCCACGTGGCTCAAGTGATAAAGAATCTGCCTGCAGTGTAGGACACACAGGTTCGATCCCTGATGGGGAAGATGCTCTGGAGAAAGAAATGGCCACCCAGTGTTCTCGCCTGAGAAATCCCATGGACAGAGGAGCCTGGTAGGCTACAGTCAGTGAGGCCACAAAGAGTCAGACACAGCTTAGCAACTGAGTCAGACACAGCTTAGCAACTAAGTAACAATAATATACTCTGAAAACATCAACTTCAGTTCAGTTCAGTCACTCAGTTATGTCCAACTCTTTGCGACCCCATGGACTGCAGCATGCCAGGTTTCCCTGTCCATCACTATCTCTCAGAGCTTGCTCAAACTCATGTCCATTGACTCAGTGATACCATCCAACCATCTAGTCCTGTGTCGTCCCCTTCTCCTTCTGCCTTCTATTTTCCCCAACATCAGGGTCTTTCCCAGTGACCATCTCTTTGCATCGGGCGGCTGAAGTATTGGAGCTTCAGCTTTAGCATCAGTTCTTCCAGTGGATATTCAGGACCAATTTCCTTTAGGACTGACTGGTTTGATCTCCTTGCAGTCAGTCCAAGGGACTCTTAAGAACCTACCACAGTTCAAAGCATCAGTTCTTCAGCACTCAGCCTCCTTTATGGTCCAACTCTCACGTCTGTACATGACTACTGGGAAAACCATACCTTTGACTATATGGACTTTTGTCAGTAGAGTGATGTCTCTGGTTTTTAATATAGTCTAGGTTTGTTATAATTTTTCTTCCAAGGAGCAAGCGTCTTTTAATTTCATGACTACAGTCACCATCCACAGTGATTTTGCAACCCAAGAAAATAAAGTCTGTAACTGTTTCAATTGTTTGTCCATCTACTTGCTATAAAGTGATGGGACTGGATGCCATGATCTTCATTTTTTTGAATGTTGAGTTTTAGGCCAGCTTTTTCACTCTGCTCTTTCACCTTCATTAAGAGGCTGTTTAGTTCCTCTTCACTTTCTGCCATAATGGTGATGTCATCTGCATATCTGAGGTTATTGCTATTTCCCCTGGCAATCTTGATTCCAGTTTGTGCTTCATCCAGACTGGCATTTTTAATGATGTACTCTGCATATAAGTTAAATAATCAGGGAAATACCACCTAGATCAAGATATAAAACACTATCAACACCTCAGAAAGCTCCCTTGTGACCTCAGTAATCCCCAACAGAAGTCATTTTTCTGACTTAGATCAACATAGCTTTGTTTTTCCTGTTCTTCAAATGTATAGAAAAATGGAATCCTATATTATGTACTCTTTTGTGTCTGGCCTGTTTTACTCACAGGGCTTCCCTTGTAGCTCAGCTGGTAAAGAATCTAATCGTAATGTGGGAGACCTTGGTTTGATCCATGGGATGGGAAGATACCCTGGAGAAGGGATAGGCTACCCACTCTAGTATTCTTACCTGGAGAATTCCATGGCTCATCCATGGGGTCACAAAAAATCAGACACGACTGTGCGACTTGACTTTCACTTTTCTTTCAGTCACCATTATGCTTATGAGATTCATCCATGTTGTTGAATGTAGTAATAATGTATTATTTTTATTGTCTTCTATTACATATTCCATTGTTTATATCTACTAACCACAATTTGTTCAACCAGTCTTCTTTGTTGTGCTTTAATTCTGGATTCTCTAATTTGTTCCATTGTTCTATTTGTCTGTCTGTGCAAGTAACACACTGTATTGCTAATTTTAGCTTTATAGAATTCCCTAAGTTCTTCATATGTGTTTCTCCAGGATTTTCTTCACCATTTTAGAGCCTTTGCATTTCCATTTATGTTTCAGAATAAGCTTGTTAATTTCCATCCTAACAAAAAAAAACCACCTAACATCTTTGATTGTGATTGCGTTTAATCGATATGTCACTTTAGGGAGAATTGGGAATCTTGACAGCCTTGAGTCTTCCTATCCATAAATCTGGCATATCTCTGCTTTGCATAGGATTGCTTTAATTTTTCTTAGCAGTGTTTTTTAGTTTTTTTTGTGTACAAGTCTTGTACATATTTTGTGAAATGTACCTTTGAGAATTTCATGCTTTTGTGTTCTGTTGTAAGTTTTCTAACTTTTTTATTTTTTATTTTAATTTTTTTGGGGGGGAAGTGGGGTGGGCCACTTCTATTGGTCTTTCATTTATCTATTTTCATCCGTCTTCATTCTTTGGCCCATGTGGGCCTCCCATCGCGGTGGCCTCTGTTGTCGCAAAGCACTGGCTCTAGGCGCATGTGCTCCAGAGCTCCGGCTCGATCATTGGACACATCCGGTCCAACCGCTCTGTGGCACGTGGGATCTTCCCAGGCCAGGGATCGAACCCATGCCCCTTGCACTGCAAGGCAGTGTCCTTACCCACTGGACCACCAGGGAAGCCCTGTTGTAAGTTTTAAATTTTGTTTTCTTTTATTGATAATATAGAAATGAAGTTGATTTTTACATGTTGACCTGGTTTGTATCCTGCAGCTTTGCAAAAACAACACTTATTCTACTAGTGCTGTTTTGTAGATGCTTGTCTTTTGCTTCTTTTCCTTGTCTTATTGCACTGACTAGAACCTTCTACATGATAGTGAAGACAAGTTGTAACAATAGACATTCTTATGTGGAGCACATCTTATGTGGAAAAATTCAGTATTTTCAGTTATGTTGTTAGCTGTAGATTTTGTTATAAGTACCTTTTATCAGATGAAAGAAGTTCTTTAAGTTGCTCAATTGAGTTTTTTTTTTTTTTAAGTTTTTGGCCACTTTTATTGGTCTTTCATTTATTTATTTTCATCCATCTTTGTTCTTTGGCCTCTGTGGGCCTCTCATTGCAGTGGCCTCTCCTGTAGCAGAGCACTGGCTCTGGGCACATGCGCTCCAGAGCACTGGCTCGCAATTGGACACACCGGTCCAGCTGCTCTGCAGCATGTGTGATCTTCCCGTGCCAGGGATCAAAACGGCGTCCTTTGCAGTGCAAGGCAGACTCTTCCCACTAGACCACCAGGGAAGCCCTCATTTGAGTTTTATTCATGAATTTTATCAGATATTTTTTCTCTGTTTACTGAGAGAATGATACGGTTTTTCTCTTTTATTCAGTTAATGTGACTGAACATAACTTACTAAATTAATATATATTTCTGAATGTTAAATCAGCCTTGCATTCCTGCAAAATCATGAGTTGTTATCCTTTCTATATAATATCTTACTGTGTTTGCTGTTGACTTATTTAGGAATTTTGCATCTTTGTTCATGAGGGACAGTGGCCTGTAATTTAGTTTTATTTTGGGGCTTTGGTATCAGGGATATGCTGGCCCCAAAAAACAGATTGGAAAGTGTTACGTATCTTTATCCTCCAAATGAGTTTAGGTACTAGTACTGTTGACATTATTTGTTCCTTAGTTATTTGGAAGAACTTACCAGTGAAGCAGTCCCAACCTGAAGTCTTCTTTGTGGGAAGGTTTTAAATCTACCATGTTACTGTTTGTTTCCTGTTTATAGAATCTGTTCTTTTTTTCTCCTCACCTTCTCTTTCTGCCTTCTGTTCAGTTAATGAGTACTTTTTAAATTTGATTTTTATTGTTTTATTTTGTGACTGCTTTAAGGTTTACAGCATAATAAGTCTTTAACTTATTGTAGTCTACCTCCAAGTAGTAGTATCCCCCTTCACAAATAGTGTAAGAACTTTATAATAGTATACTTCTAGTTTTTACCTGGCTTTGATGAAATTTTTGTCATACTTTTATTTACACATATAACCTTAAAATACATTGTTGTTGTTTTTGTTTAAGCAGTTGACTATCTTTTAAAGAGATTTAAATAGTAAGAAAAACATAATTTCTGTTTGCTGATGTAGTTAATATTTCTGGTAACTCTTCATTCTTTTCTGTAGATCCAGATTTCCATCTGCTGACATTTTCTTTCTACCTGTAGGACATCTTTTAAAATTTCTTGTATTGTAGGTATGCTAGTAATGAATTTTTCAGTATTTGTATATGTGAAAAGTCATTTCCTTTTTTAAAAGATATTTTCACAGAATAGAATTTTAAATTAATATTTTTCTTTTAGTATTTTAAAGGTGTTTCATCACTATCTTTTATATTGTTTTTGACAAAAATTCCACTGATGCTTTTACATATATAATGTGTCATTTTTTCTCCTTTGGGTGCTTTTAAGATTTTTCTAGGGGCTTCCCTGGTGGTCCAGTGGGTAAGGACACCGCCTTTCAGTGCAAGGGGCGCTGGTTCGATCCCTGGCCTGGGAAGATCCCATGTGCCGTGGAGCGGCTGGACCGATGTGTCCAACTACTAAGCCGGAGCTCTGGAGCGTATGTGCCCAGAGCTGGTGCTCTGCGACATCAGAGGCCACCGCGATGGGAGGCCCACATGGGCCAAAGAATGAAGATGGATGAAAATAGATAAATGAAAGACCAATAGGAGTGGCCTGCCCGCCCCCTCCCTCCCTACCCCCTACCCCCCCAAAAAGAAAAAAAATTAATAAGATTTTTCTATCATTGGTTTTAAGAAACTTGGTTATAGTATACTTCAGTAAAGTTTTCTTCATGTTTCTTCAGCTCTGGGTTGGTTGAGTTGTGAGTTTGCAGTTTTTATCAAATTATGAAAATAGCCATTATTTCTTCAAATATGTTTCTGTCCTTCTTTCCTTATAGGAGTCCAGTTATGTGTACATTAAACTACTTGAAGTTGTCCCACACTTCACTGACGCTCTGTTCATTTTTTTAAGTTTTTTTTTCTTTCTGTGTTTCATTTAGAATAGTTTCTATTACTATGTCTTTAAGTTTACTTGTCTTTTTCTTCTACGGTTTGTAATCTGTTACTCCAGTTTTGTGTATTTTTCATCTCTACAGGTTTCATTTGGACCTTTTTTATGTCTTTTGTGTTTATCTCCTTAACGTTTGCATGCTTTCCTCTATGTTCTTGAATATATTGTATATTTATAATTGAAATGTTTATTCTATATATAAATATTAAAGTATTTTAAGAATTGTTTCATTTTATCACCTCTTGGTGTTTTAAACAGCTTTTTTAATTTCTTTTTTTATAAATAAATCACAGACCATACAGTTGACCTATTTAAAGTATACATTTCAGTGGGCTTGGACATGTTACGTATTTTTAATTTTGAAATATATATAATAAATTTCCTAGGAACTTCCCTGGTAGTCCAGAGGTTAAGTCTCTTGTGCTCTCAGTGCAGGAGTCCCAGGTTTGATTCCTGGTCAGGGAGCTAGACCCCACATGCTGCAACTAAGACCCAGTGGAGCCAAATTAAAATAATAAAAAAACTTTTTTGTCCATTTTTATCCATTTTAGTGTATAATTTAGTGACATTAATTACATTCACAGTGTTGTGCAACCATCATCACTATCAGTGTACAAAACTTTGTCATTATTCCAAACAGAAATTCTGCAACTGTCAACCAGTAACTTCCTACTCTCCCAGCCCCTGATAGCTTCTTATCTGCTTTTTGTTTCTATGAATTTGCTTATCCTAGGTGCCTACAATTGGAATCCTACAATTATTTGTCCTTTTGTGCCTTGCTTATTTCACTTAGCTTCATATTTTCACGTTTTATCCATGTTGTTGCATGTATCAGAGCTTCATTTCTTTTTATGACTAAATAATGTTTTAATTATATGGATATACCACTTTTTTACCCATTCATCTGTTGATTGACCATTGAGTTATTTCCATCTTTGGGCTCTTGTGAATAATGCTTCTATGAATGTTGGCTTTATAAGTATCCATTCATGTCCCTGCTTTCAGATCCTTTAGGTATTTACGGGAGAGTAGAATTGTTGGGTCATATGATAAGCCCATGTTTAGCTTTTTGAGGGACTACCAAGTGCTTTTTCTTAACTTCTGCACCATTTTATATTCCTAACAGTAATGTACAAGGATACCCATTTTCCCACATCTTCACCAACACTTGTTATTTTCCGTCATTCATCTATGAATCGTCTTTTGTGTTTATCTCCTTAACGTTTGCATGCTTTCCTCTATGTTCTTGAATATATTGTATATTTATAATTGAAATGTTTATTCTATATATAAATATTAAAGTATTTTAAGAATTGTTTCATTTTATCACCTCTTGGTGTTTTAAACAGCTTTTTTAATTTCTTTTTTTATAAATAAATCACAGACCATACAGTTGACCTATTTAAAGTATACATTTCAGTGGGCTTGGACATGTTACGTATTTTTAATTTTGAAATATATATAATAAATTTCCTAGGAACTTCCCTGGTAGTCCAGAGGTTAAGTCTCTTGTGCTCTCAGTGCAGGAGTCCCAGGTTTGATTCCTGGTCAGGGAGCTAGACCCCACATGCTGCAACTAAGACCCAGTGGAGCCAAATTAAAATAATAAAAAAACTTTTTTGTCCATTTTTATCCATTTTAGTGTATAATTTAGTGACATTAATTACATTCACAGTGTTGTGCAACCATCATCACTATCAGTGTACAAAACTTTGTCATTATTCCAAACAGAAATTCTGCAACTGTCAACCAGTAACTTCCTACTCTCCCAGCCCCTGATAGCTTCTTATCTGCTTTTTGTTTCTATGAATTTGCTTATCCTAGGTGCCTACAATTGGAATCCTACAATTATTTGTCCTTTTGTGCCTTGCTTATTTCACTTAGCTTCATATTTTCACGTTTTATCCATGTTGTTGCATGTATCAGAGCTTCATTTCTTTTTATGACTAAATAATGTTTTAATTATATGGATATACCACTTTTTTACCCATTCATCTGTTGATTGACCATTGAGTTATTTCCATCTTTGGGCTCTTGTGAATAATGCTTCTATGAATGTTGGCTTTATAAGTATCCATTCATGTCCCTGCTTTCAGATCCTTTAGGTATTTACGGGAGAGTAGAATTGTTGGGTCATATGATAAGCCCATGTTTAGCTTTTTGAGGGACTACCAAGTGCTTTTTCTTAACTTCTGCACCATTTTATATTCCTAACAGTAATGTACAAGGATACCCATTTTCCCACATCTTCACCAACACTTGTTATTTTCCGTATTTTCATTATAGCCATGCTGGTGGGTATGAAGTGGTATCATTGTGGTTTTGATTTTCATTTCCCTAATGACTAATGGGGCTTCCCTGGTGGTTCAGCAGTAAAGAATTCACCTGCAGTGCAGGAGATGCAGGTTTGTTCCCTAGGTCAGGAAGATCCCTTGAAGAAGGAAATGGTCACCCACTCCAGTATTCTTGCCTGGAAAATGCCATGGGCAGAGGAGCATAGCAGGCTACAGTTCATGGGGACGCAAAGAGTCAAACATGATTTAGCAACTGAAGCAATAACAACAATGACTAGTGATGTTGATCATCTTGGCATGCGCTAATTTGTTGTTGTTGTTCAGTCACTAAGTCGTGTCTGACTCTCTGAGACCCCATGGACTGCAGCACATCAGGCTTTTCTGTCCTTCCCTGTCTCCCGAAACTTGCTCAGATTCACGTCTGCTGTGTCAGTGATGCTATCCAATCATCTCATCCTCTGTCACCACCTTCTTCTTTTGCCTTCAGTCTTTCCCAGCATCAGTGTGTTTTCCAGTGAGTTGGCTCTTGCATCAGGTGACCAAAGTATTGGAGCTTCAACATCAGCCCTTCCAATGAATATTCAGGGTTGATTTCCTTTAGGATTGACTGGTTTGATCTCCTTGAAGTCCAGGAGACTCTTAAGAGCCTTCTCCAGCACCAGTTTGAAAGCATCAGTTCTTCAGTGCTGAGCCTTCTTTGTGGTCCAACTGTCACATTCATACCTGACTACAGGAAAAACCATAGCTTTGACTATACGGACCTTTGTCGGCAACATGATATCCCTGCTTTTTAATATGCTGTCTAAATTTATCATAGGTTTCCTTCCAAGGAGCAAGTGTCTTTTGATTTCATGATTGCAGTCACCATCCATAATGATTTTGGAGCCCAAGAAAAGAAAATCTATCACTGTTTCCATCATTTCCCCTTCTAGTAGGTTGGTCCAAAAGTAATTACAGTTTTACATTGTTGAACTTTGCTGTTTCATACTGAATACATTCTTAAATAAATGTGGTTATGTTATGCATCATTTTAATGCACATTTCTTGCTTTGTATTTTTGCTGTTTATTTTGTATTTATTTTAGTCTAGGGAAATGATGTTGTACAAAAAGCAAATTCAAGCAATATTTTTATTTGAGCTCAAAATGAGTCATAAAGCAGCAGTGACAGCTCACATTATCAACATTGCATTTGACCCAGGAACTTCTAATCAGTGCAGGAGATGCAGGTTTGTTCCCTAGGTCAGGAAGATCCCTTGAAGAAGGAAATGGTCACCCACTCCAGTATTCTTGCCTGGAAAATGCCATGGGCAGAGGAGCATAGCAGGCTACAGTTCATGGGGACGCAAAGAGTCAAACATGATTTAGCAACTGAAGCAATAACAACAATGACTAGTGATGTTGATCATCTTGGCATGCGCTAATTTGTTGTTGTTGTTCAGTCACTAAGTCGTGTCTGACTCTCTGAGACCCCATGGACTGCAGCACATCAGGCTTTTCTGTCCTTCCCTGTCTCCCGAAACTTGCTCAGATTCACGTCTGCTGTGTCAGTGATGCTATCCAATCATCTCATCCTCTGTCACCACCTTCTTCTTTTGCCTTCAGTCTTTCCCAGCATCAGTGTGTTTTCCAGTGAGTTGGCTCTTGCATCAGGTGACCAAAGTATTGGAGCTTCAACATCAGCCCTTCCAATGAATATTCAGGGTTGATTTCCTTTAGGATTGACTGGTTTGATCTCCTTGAAGTCCAGGAGACTCTTAAGAGCCTTCTCCAGCACCAGTTTGAAAGCATCAGTTCTTCAGTGCTGAGCCTTCTTTGTGGTCCAACTGTCACATTCATACCTGACTACAGGAAAAACCATAGCTTTGACTATACGGACCTTTGTCGGCAACATGATATCCCTGCTTTTTAATATGCTGTCTAAATTTATCATAGGTTTCCTTCCAAGGAGCAAGTGTCTTTTGATTTCATGATTGCAGTCACCATCCATAATGATTTTGGAGCCCAAGAAAAGAAAATCTATCACTGTTTCCATCATTTCCCCTTCTAGTAGGTTGGTCCAAAAGTAATTACAGTTTTACATTGTTGAACTTTGCTGTTTCATACTGAATACATTCTTAAATAAATGTGGTTATGTTATGCATCATTTTAATGCACATTTCTTGCTTTGTATTTTTGCTGTTTATTTTGTATTTATTTTAGTCTAGGGAAATGATGTTGTACAAAAAGCAAATTCAAGCAATTTTTTTATTTGAGCTCAAAATGAGTCATAAAGCAGCAGTGACAGCTCACATTATCAACATTGCATTTGACCCAGGAACTTCTAATCAGTGTATGGTGCAGTGGTAGTTCAAGTCATTTTACAAAGAAGAACGAGAGCCTTGAAGAAGAGGAGCACAGTGACTGGGCATCGGAAGTTGATAACAACCAATTGAGAACATCATTGAAGCTAATCCTCTTAAAACTACGTGAGAAGGGCTTCTCTGGTGGTCCAGTGGGTAAAGAGTCTGCCTTGCGGGCTTCCCCTGGTGGTCCAGTGGGTAAGGACACCGCCTTGCAGTGCAAGGGGTGCCGGTTCGAGCCCTGGCCCGGGAAGATCCCACGTGCTGCGGAGCGGCTGGACCGATGTGTCCAATCACCGAGCCAGAGCTCTGGAGCGCATGTGCCCAGAGCCGGCACTCTGCGGCGACAGATGCCACCGCGATGGGAGGCCCACAGGAGCCAAAGAACAAAGACGGATGAAAATAGAGAAATGAAAGACCAATAGAAGTGGCCCGCCAGCTCCCCTCCCTGCCCAACCGGAACCCCGCCCAAAATAAATAAATAAATAAATCTTTAAAAAAAAAAAAGAGAGAGTCTGCCTTGCACTTCAAGGGATGCTGGTTCGATCCCTGACACAGGAAGATCCCACATGCTGTGGAGCAGCTGGACCGGTGTGTCCAATTATGAGCCAGCGCTCTGGGGTGCATGTGCCCAGAGCTGGTGCTCTGCAGAGAGAGAGGCCACTGCAATGGGAAGCCCACACAGGCCAAAGAACAAAGATTGATGAAAATAAATAAATGAAAGACCAATAAAAGTGGAAAAAAAAAAAACTACAGTAGGAGTTGCTGAAGAACTCAGCATTGACTAATCTATTGTCGTTTGGCATTTGAGGCAAACTGGAAAGGTGAAGAAAGTCAATAAGTAGGTGCCTCATGAACTGCTCACAAATCAAAAAAATCGTTGTTTGAAGTATCAACTTCTCTTATCTGCTGCAACAATGAGGCACATTTCTTGCTTTGTATTTTGCTGTTTATTTTGTATTTATTTTAGTCTAGGGAAATGATGTTGTACAAAAGCAAATTCAAGCAATTTTTATTTGAGCTCAAAATGAGTCATAAAGCAGCAGTGACAGCTCACATTATCAACATTGCATTTGACCCAGGAACTTCTAATCAGTGTATGGTGCAGTGGTAGTTCAAGTCATTTTACAAAGAAGAACGAGAGCCTTGAAGAAGAGGAGCACAGTGACTGGGCATCGGAAGTTGATAACAACCAATTGAGAACATCATTGAAGCTAATCCTCTTAAAACTACGTGAGAAGGGCTTCTCTGGTGGTCCAGTGGGTAAAGAGTCTGCCTTGCGGGCTTCCCCTGGTGGTCCAGTGGGTAAGGACACCGCCTTGCAGTGCAAGGGGTGCCGGTTCGAGCCCTGGCCCGGGAAGATCCCACGTGCTGCGGAGCGGCTGGACCGATGTGTCCAATCACCGAGCCAGAGCTCTGGAGCGCATGTGCCCAGAGCCGGCACTCTGCGGCGACAGATGCCACCGCGATGGGAGGCCCACAGGAGCCAAAGAACAAAGACGGATGAAAATAGAGAAATGAAAGACCAATAGAAGTGGCCCGCCAGCTCCCCTCCCTGCCCAACCGGAACCCCGCCCAAAATAAATAAATAAATAAATCTTTAAAAAAAAAAAAGAGAGAGTCTGCCTTGCACTTCAAGGGATGCTGGTTCGATCCCTGACACAGGAAGATCCCACATGCTGTGGAGCAGCTGGACCGGTGTGTCCAATTATGAGCCAGCGCTCTGGAGTGCATGTGCCCAGAGCTGGTGCTCTGCAGCGAGAGAGGCCACTGCAATGGGAAGCCCACACAGGCCAAAGAACAAAGATTGATGAAAATAAATAAATGAAAGACCAATAAAAGTGGAAAAAAAAAAAACTACAGTAGGAGTTGCTGAAGAACTCAGCATTGACTAATCTATTGTCGTTTGGCATTTGAGGCAAACTGGAAAGGTGAAGAAAGTCAATAAGTAGGTGCCTCATGAACTGCTCACAAATCAAAAAAATCGTTGTTTGAAGTATCAACTTCTCTTATCTGCTGCAACAATGAGGCATTTCTCAATAGTCTTGTGACAATGCAATAAAAAGTGGATTTTATACAGCAACCAGCAATGACTAGCTCAGTGATTAGACTGAGAAGAAGCTCCAAAGCACTTCCCAAAGCCAAACTTGTACCAGAAGAGGTCTTGGTCACTGTTTGGCGGTCTGCTACCTATCTGATCCACTACAGCTTTCTGAATCCCAGTGAAACCATTACATCTGAGAAGTACACTTGGCAAATCGATGAGATACACTGAAAACTGCAATTCTCACAGCCAGCCTTGGTCAACGGAATGGGCCCAGTTCTGTACAACAATGCCTGACTGCACATCACACAATCAGTGCTTTAGAAATTGAGCAAATTGGGCTACAGAGTTTTGCCTCATCTGCCATATTCACCTGACCTCACCAACCAACAACCACTTCTTCAAACATCTTGACAACTTATTGTAGGGAAAATCCTTCCACAATCAGCAGGAGGCAGAAAATGCTTTCCAAGAGGTTAGGAAATCCCATAGCGTGAATTTTATGCTACAAGAATAAACAAATTATTTGTCATTGGCAAAAAATGTATTGATTATAATAGTTTCTATTTTCATTAATAAAGATGAATTTAGGTTAGTTATGATTTTAAATTCACAGTATGAAACAGCAATTACTTTTTCACCAGCCTAGTATTTGCCATGAAGTGATGAGACCAGATGCCATAATCTTCGCTTTTTGAATGTTCGATCCCTGACACAGGAAGATCCCACATGCTGTGGAGCAGCTGGACGGTGTGTCCAATTATGAGCCAGCACTCTGGAGTATATGTGCCCAGAGCTGGTGCTCTGCAGCGAGAGAGGCCACTGCAATGGGAAGCCCACACAGGCCAAAGAACAAAGATTGATGAAAATAAATAAATGAAAGACCAATAAAAGTGGAAAAAAAAAAAACTACAGTAGGAGTTGCTGAAGAACTCAGCATTGACTAATCTATTGTCGTTTGGCATTTGAGGCAAACTGGAAAGGTGAAGAAAGTCAATAAGTAGGTGCCTCATGAACTGCTCACAAATCAAAAAAATCGTTGTTTGAAGTATCAACTTCTCTTATCTGCTGCAACAATGAGGCATTTCTCAATAGTCTTGTGACAATGCAATAAAAAGTGGATTTTATACAGCAACCAGCAATGACTAGCTCAGTGATTAGACTGAGAAGAAGCTCCAAAGCACTTCCCAAAGCCAAACTTGTACCAGAAGAGGTCTTGGTCACTGTTTGGCGGTCTGCTACCTATCTGATCCACTACAGCTTTCTGAATCCCAGTGAAACCATTACATCTGAGAAGTACACTTGGCAAATCGATGAGATACACTGAAAACTGCAATTCTCACAGCCAGCCTTGGTCAACGGAATGGGCCCAGTTCTGTACAACAATGCCTGACTGCACATCACACAATCAGTGCTTTAGAAATTGAGCAAATTGGGCTACAGAGTTTTGCCTCATCTGCCATATTCACCTGACCTCACCAACCAACAACCACTTCTTCAAACATCTTGACAACTTATTGTAGGGAAAATCCTTCCACAATCAGCAGGAGGCAGAAAATGCTTTCCAAGAGGTTAGGAAATCCCATAGCGTGAATTTTATGCTACAAGAATAAACAAATTATTTGTCATTGGCAAAAAATGTATTGATTATAATAGTTTCTATTTTCATTAATAAAGATGAATTTAGGTTAGTTATGATTTTAAATTCACAGTATGAAACAGCAATTACTTTTTCACCAGCCTAGTATTTGCCATGAAGTGATGAGACCAGATGCCATAATCTTCGTTTTTTGAATGTTGAGTGTTAAGCCAGTTTTTTCACTCTCCTCTTTCATCCTCATCCAGAGGCTCTTTAGTTCCTCTTCACTGTTTGCCATTAGGGTGCTGTCATCTGCATATCTGAGGTTGATATTTCTCCAGGCAATCTTGATTCCAGCTTGTGCTTACTCCAGCCCAGCATTTTACATAATGTACTCTGCATAGAAGCTAAATAAGCAGGGTGACGATATATAGCCTTGATGTACTCCTTTCTCAGTTTGAATACTGAAATGGGTAGCCATTCCTTTTTCCAGGGGATCTCACTGCAGGCAGATTCTTTATCATCTAAACCACCAGGGAAGCTATGTGCTTATTGGCCATTTGTGTATCTTCTTTGGAGAACTCACTCAAGTCCTTTGCCCAATTTTAGGGCATCATCAGTTGCTAATGAAACCGTCTATACATGGAGTGGAGAGGCCATCAGGAGTGTCAGCTTTCCCTTGTCATTTTCATAGTGTGTGTGTGGTTTTTTTTAATATATTCTTCTTTTCTACTTAAACCCACCCCTACCTATCCCCAAGGAAAACTTTGGTAAGGTGCAACAATTGTTCTTTTAGCTGAAGTGGTTTTAAATAGGCGATGTATCACTGTTCAAATACTGACCTGAGGATTGTGGAGAAATCTTCACTCCAATTTGTTGAATCACACAACTGTATTAGTTTTATTGCTCACTGGTGGTGGTGGTGGTGTAGTTGCTAAGTTATGTCCGACCCTGTGACCACATGGTCTGTAGCCTGCTAAATAAGTTCCTCTGTCCATGGGATTCTCCATGCAAGAATACTGGAGTGGTTTGCCATTTCCTCCTCCAGGGTATTCCTACACTCTTCAAACAATTTTCCCAAAGCAGGAGGCAGAAAATGCTTTCCAAGAGGTTAGGAAATCCCATAGCGTGAATTTTATGCTACAAGAATAAACAAATTATTTGTCATTGGCAAAAAATGTATTGATTATAATAGTTTCTATTTTCATTAATAAAGATGAATTTAGGTTAGTTATGATTTTAAATTCACAGTATGAAACAGCAATTACTTTTTCACCAGCCTAGTATTTGCCATGAAGTGATGAGACCAGATGCCATAATCTTCGTTTTTTGAATGTTGAGTGTTAAGCCAGTTTTTTCACTCTCCTCTTTCATCCTCATCCAGAGGCTCTTTAGTTCCTCTTCACTGTTTGCCATTAGGGTGCTGTCATCTGCATATCTGAGGTTGATATTTCTCCAGGCAATCTTGATTCCAGCTTGTGCTTACTCCAGCCCAGCATTTTACATAATGTACTCTGCATAGAAGCTAAATAAGCAGGGTGACGATATATAGCCTTGATGTACTCCTTTCTCAGTTTGAATACTGAAATGGGTAGCCATTCCTTTTTCCAGGGGATCTCACTGCAGGCAGATTCTTTATCATCTAAACCACCAGGGAAGCTATGTGCTTATTGGCCATTTGTGTATCTTCTTTGGAGAACTCACTCAAGTCCTTTGCCCAATTTTAGGGCATCATCAGTTGCTAATGAAACCGTCTATACATGGAGTGGAGAGGCCATCAGGAGTGTCAGCTTTCCCTTGTCATTTTCATAGTGTGTGTGTGGTTTTTTTTAATATATTCTTCTTTTCTACTTAAACCCACCCCTACCTATCCCCAAGGAAAACTTTGGTAAGGTGCAACAATTGTTCTTTTAGCTGAAGTGGTTTTAAATAGGCGATGTATCACTGTTCAAATACTGACCTGAGGATTGTGGAGAAATCTTCACTCCAATTTGTTGAATCACACAACTGTATTAGTTTTATTGCTCACTGGTGGTGGTGGTGGTGTAGTTGCTAAGTTATGTCCGACCCTGTGACCACATGGTCTGTAGCCTGCTAAATAAGTTCCTCTGTCCATGGGATTCTCCATGCAAGAATACTGGAGTGGTTTGCCATTTCCTCCTCCAGGGTATCTTCCTGACCCAGGGATTGAACTCATGTCTCTTGCATAGCCTGTGTTGCAGGCAGATTCTTTACCAACTGAGCCACCAGGAAAGCTCACTGGTCACTACTTTATCTTATTCATATTATCTTCTTCTTTCTTGGATTCTTTATTGTGACTTAGTTTGTGAGTAACTGAAAAGAGTTTAGGCACTTGAGAAGTTTACCAACTATATACAGTTTAGAGGCTACAGTTTCCAAGAAACCCTCAATTCTTACACCGAGTGCAAGTTTATTTGTTCCTAAAACCACCCTCAATTTGATAACTCACTAGAAGGACTCTTGTGAAAACTATTAGACTTCAGTTATGACTTTTTATAGGCAAATGGTACAGATTAACTTCAGCCAAGAGAAGAAGAACACTGAAGTGGAGTTTGGGGGAGGTACCAAGCCCGGAGTTTCTGTTGCTCTCTCCCTGTGGGCTCATTAATCTCCCAGCATAAATGCGTGATGACATTGTCAACAAAAAAAATAAATCATAAAAAAAATGAATCATTTGATCAAAGAAAGATATGGAAATTTTTATTTGAGCTGAATTTGAGGATTATAACCCGGGAACAGCGTCTCAGAAAGCTCTGAGAACTTTTCTGCCCGTTAGAAGTCAAGGCACAGTTCTATAAGTTTTTCGAAACAGGGGGGTGGACACTAAATGATGTATTACTGATAGCTTACACAACCCAGATTTAAGTGTAATCATGGCCCCTTATACAATTAAGGAAGAATGTTAAGTTGTCTTGTTGGTGCTGGTGGAATGTTGGCCTTTATGGCTGAGCAGGTATTTTTGCTGATGGAGAAGATTTGGTTGATGCCTAATGCAGATATACAATGCACAGTGAGTGGAGAGAAGAGGCCAATGGACAGAGAAAATGTTTTATATTTAAATTTTTCCTATCTTGCCAAAAAATAAGAAATTTATTTTACAACATAAATAGAGTATTGTGCAACATGGTAGTTTGCCTAGACCTCATTGTTTAGTTTTGTTGCTGTTGTTTTTATTGAAGCATAGTTGATTTATATGTAATGTTGTCCAAGTTTCTGGTATACAGTTAAGTGATTCAGTTATACATATATGTATATATACATGTATTCTTTTTCATATTCTTTTCCATTATGGTTTAACTATAGGATACTGACTATAGTTTCCTGTGCTAATAGGACTTTGTTGTTTAATTTTTCGTTGCAATTTCATTACATAAGCATAATTGACTGATTGCGTACTTGTTTTATCTCAGTCTCCAGGCTTGCTCCTCCCAAACCCCTTTCCTAAATCATATAGTTGGTCTTTCTGGAGTGACCAGTCCCTGCACTAAACTACATTATTACTAATTAGCTAGTCCATGACTCTCAAGCAAGAAAAGGTTATCTACCAGGAGCTGAGGGCAAAGGTTTGATCCCTTTTTGGGCAAGGTTAAACTCTTTACAGTACAATTGGTGTCATTTGGGTTGTTTGCAGTTTTGAAATTAGACAGATGGTACAGTTAGAAACATTTTTGTGTATGTCTTTAGATGAACTTGTGCATACACCTCAGTTGAGTACATACCTAGGAGTGGAATTGGTGGGCTATTGGGGATTTTTGTTTGTTTGAAACTGCTTGTGTCTCGGTGAGAATGGTTCAGTAGATATTGAGATATTTGACACCACAAAAGAAAATGGATAACTGAAGGAGTGAAGTTCTTTGGGTTTGGACCCTCATATGAGTAAATATGTTTCCATATTTCCTATGGAAATTAAACAGTTCTTATGGTTCACAATCCCTGGATTAAACTGGGCAGAATAGACAAATGTGTTTCTAGCCAACTGGCTTATAAAGAACCTTTCTTATTAGAAGTGTGAAGAGAAAAAGGCTTTTCTGCCAGCAGGGAGAGCTAGTTCTAGTGCTGAATGTCACATGCACTGCTATGGGGTAGATGGAAAAGGAGGGAAACTTTTCCAGTGGGCTCATTTGCTGTGCTTAGTCGCTCAGTCATGTCCAACTCTTTGCAACACCATAGACTGTAGCCCACCAGGCTCCTCTGCCCATGAGGATTCTCTAGGCAAGAACGCAGGAGTGGGTTGCCATTCCCTCCTCCAGGGGATCTTCCCTACCCAGGGATTGAACTGCTTACCATATATGTGGCAGAATCCTGCTTTGGAAAACTAGAGATTACAAATGGCCAGTCTGTACATGTGAAGAAAGGGAAAATGTACAGAACATTGGAACAGAATTAATGAAAGTAAAAGTGTTGCAGTATTATTGCAAATCAAACATGTAGTCAATGCCAGGGATCAAACAATTCATGCTTTTTTTCCCTAGTCTGTCACTTTCAAAACAACCAGCAGAAATCTTGCCCGAGCCATGTGTATGAAGAATCTGAAGCTCACTGTCATCATCATCATCATATCAGTTGTAAGTTTTTGTCCTTTAATGTGTGATTTTATTTTTCAGTCTCTAAGAAATTAAGTATTGGAATGATACTCAATGATTAGCACTCCAAAATGAGCTGCGTATAACTTTTAATGGTGAAATACACGACTAGACATTAGCTTTCCTATGAAGTTACTCTGATATTCCTGGTTAATAGTTTTCTCACTACTAAAATGGTATTCTTTTAAAATTACATTTTCTAGTTGAGTCCATATTCTCTAACCATATTTCTGTTTTCTAGTTAATTCTATCATCTATTTATTTGTTTCTGGTTTTACTTTTCTAATTCCATCTGTTTTGTTTCTGGCAACCTTGTATAACTTTTATTAACTGTAGTAGTTTGTCAGTTGATTCTTCTGTGTACTGTTTACCAGGAGTCAGCAGGTGTTCTGTAAGGTCCAGGCTTTCCAGGTCACATACTGTCTGTGTCACATACTCTTTTTTATAGAAAAAGCCATTCTTATTATAAAAGCCATTCTTAGCTCACAGGCAATGGCTATAGTTTGTTGACTCCTGCTGTAGGTAAATTATGATACTGTCTGTTAATAATCTTAACCTTATCATTATGTGTATATGTATGCTCTCTATATATATGTATATATATGCTATATGTGTGTGTGTATATATATAGCATTTACTAGCAGTGTTTAATAATTGTAGTTATTAGTAGAATCTTTATTTAGTTTCCAGTTTTAATTGAAATGCTTCTGATATTTAAAAGAGTGATATTTACTATGAGTTCTTGTTAGACTTTCATGGTGAAGTTAAAGACCCTTTTGATTCTAGAGTGTTAAATAAAAGTTATCATGAACAGACATCTCACTTTAAGAAATATTTCTCCACCCAATGAATTGATAATACAACTGCATTTCATATTAATATATTCAGTGATAGTAATAAAGGCAATAATAATTAACTGTTCTTTTATTTTTTTTTTAATTTATTTTATTTTGACCACTTCTGTTGGTCTTTCTTTATCTGTTTTCATCCATCTTTGTTCTTTGGCCTCTGTGGGCCTCCCATCACAGTGGCCTCTGTCACTGCAGAGTACTGGCTCCGGGCACATGCGCTCCAGAGCTCCGGCTCGATAGTTGGACACATTGGTCCAGCCGCTGCACGGCACGTGGGATCTTCCCAGGCCAGGGATCGAACTGGACCCCCTTGCCCTGCAAGGTGGTGTCCTTACCCACTGGACCACCAGGGAAGCCCTATTCTTTTATTTTGGAGATAAGTATTAAGCGGTCATTATGTAGTATCCTTTTTTTTTTTTTAATAGTGTTCTTTTAATGCATGGTGAGTTCCATTTCCTAGTATTTACTTGTTATAATACAGTAGTTCTCTTGTGTATAAATATATAGTCTATATGCTGTCCTCCTTTTGGAACTCCAATGTAAACAGATATTGGACCACTTTGAACTATCCTGCATGTCTGGTAGCCTTTTTAATGTGTTTAAACTCCTTTTTCACATCACATTCTGGATGAATCGTTCAGCTAACTCTTTCATCTCTGTTCATTCTGCTATCCAATTATTCTTTTTAAAAGTTTATTAGTTAATTTTAAAATACAACCATGTTTCAAATTTCTAAGAACTCTATTATTCTCATTTTAACATTTTTTTCCCTGGAACTTAGGCTTGTTAACAGACATACTCTCTCCTTGAATTTCTTGGTATATATAGTAAAAGATAGATCCAGGGAAATAGTTTATGCAATGGCAGGAGCTGGCTAGACAAGTACAAAATCCACAGGGCAGGCTGTTAGGAAGGGCTGATTGGACCTGTGGGGCAGGAGCAAAGCTGTTTTTACAGACATAATGTCTTCTTCATTGAGGAAGCTTTGGCTCCACTCTTCAGGCCTTTTAACTGATTGGATCAGGCTCATTCAGATTATATAGGATAATCTTCCTTACTTAAAGTCTATTGATTATGAGCTTGAATCACATCTACAAAATACAGCCACACCTAGATTAGTGTTTGTTAGGATAACAGTGCACTATCGCCTCCCTACGTTGACACACAAAACTGACCTCACCAAAATATAGTTATGTTTATATATAATAGTTATATTTAAATGTAGTAAGTGTTGATAATTATAAACCCCTATAAAAAAGAGCTCTTTGGAATGCTCACTTTTGAAAGTGTAAAGAAATCCTGCGGTACTGGCCCGGGACATGCGCTCCAGAGCTCCGGCTCGATAGTTGGACACATTGGTCCAGCCGCTGCACGGCACGTGGGATCTTCCCAGGCCAGGGATCGAACTGGACCCCCTTGCCCTGCAAGGTGGTGTCCTTACCCACTGGACCACCAGGGAAGCCCTATTCTTTTATTTTGGAGATAAGTATTAAGCGGTCATTATGTAGTATCCTTTTTTTTTTTTTAATAGTGTTCTTTTAATGCATGGTGAGTTCCATTTCCTAGTATTTACTTGTTATAATACAGTAGTTCTCTTGTGTATAAATATATAGTCTATATGCTGTCCTCCTTTTGGAACTCCAATGTAAACAGATATTGGACCACTTTGAACTATCCTGCATGTCTGGTAGCCTTTTTAATGTGTTTAAACTCCTTTTTCACATCACATTCTGGATGAATCGTTCAGCTAACTCTTTCATCTCTGTTCATTCTGCTATCCAATTATTCTTTTTAAAAGTTTATTAGTTAATTTTAAAATACAACCATGTTTCAAATTTCTAAGAACTCTATTATTCTCATTTTAACATTTTTTCCATGGAACTTAGGCTTGTTAACAGACATACTCTCTCCTTGAATTTCTTGGTATATATAGTAAAAGATAGATCCAGGGAAATAGTTTATGCAATGGCAGGAGCTGGCTAGACAAGTACAAAATCCACAGGGCAGGCTGTTAGGAAGGGCTGATTGGACCTGTGGGGCAGGAGCAAAGCTGTTTTTACAGACATAATGTCTTCTTCATTGAGGAAGCTTTGGCTCCACTCTTCAGGCCTTTTAACTGATTGGATCAGGCTCATTCAGATTATATAGGATAATCTTCCTTACTTAAAGTCTATTGATTATGAGCTTGAATCACATCTACAAAATACAGCCACACCTAGATTAGTGTTTGTTAGGATAACAGTGCACTATCGCCTCCCTACGTTGACACACAAAACTGACCTCACCAAAATATAGTTATGTTTATATATAATAGTTATATTTAAATGTAGTAAGTGTTGATAATTATAAACCCCTCTAAAAAAGAGCTCTTTGGAATGCTCACTTTTGAAAGTGTAAAGAAATCCTGAATCAGAAGCTACAGAGCTGCTGCTTTAAGGAGTCAGGGAAGAGCACTTTACTTTGGGGGTAGTTTCTGTCTGGGCAAAGCAGCAATTCCTCCTCATTCTCTTGTCATTCACAGAGGCTTAAAGTTAACTCTGAGCAGATATCTCTGACTCGGCCCCAATTCTCCTTGACCTCTATTGAAGGTCTTCTACCTAAGGCATCTGGACCCGCCTAACCAAGAAGGGCAGCCATAGATCTGTTAATGTCATACCAGCAATTGTGCCATGGCCTTGAATATCTCCTTGTTCAGGATCCTCAGGTAGCAGGCACATTCTTGGCTTCTCAGTTTAGCTGCCTCCTCCTTCCTTGGTCTAGGAATTTAGCTTGATTTATAAAAGTAGATTCCCTGTTAGCTCAGCTGATAAAGAATCTGCCTGCATTGCAGGAGACCCTAGTTCAATTCCTGGGTCAGGAAGATTCCCCTGGAGAAAGGATAGGCCACCCACTCCATTGTTCTTGCCTAGAGAATGCCATGGACAAAACTGAGCAACTTTCACTTTCATAAAAGTAGATATAGTTGTTAAATTCAGATTATATTTATTGATTACTTACAACATTTGGAGTTTCTTTGCCAACTCTTTGACAAAAGGTGTTGTCACCTAACATATTGTACTTCAGCTTTTAAAATCCTTATATTTTAGCTGTGGCAGATGTCAGCTTTATATCAAGTTGTAATAGCTGTGTATGTGAATATGATGTGAGCAGTTTACCCTGTTCATTAATAAATTAATAATTTTCTATAACCCCTATCCCCAACATTTGTAGAGGAAAGAAATCATATTCTTTCTAAGCATGTGAGTAATGAAATCTGTCACTTAAAGACCTTAGAAGGTTATAATTTAAATGAAATCTGTTTTTAACTTTTTTAGAACAGTGCACTATCGCCTCCCTACGTTGACACACAAAACTGACCTCACCAAAATATAGTTATGTTTATATATAATAGTTATATTTAAATGTAGTAAGTGTTGATAATTATAAACCCCTCTAAAAAAGAGCTCTTTGGAATGCTCACTTTTGAAAGTGTAAAGAAATCCTGAATCAGAAGCTACAGAGCTGCTGCTTTAAGGAGTCAGGGAAGAGCACTTTACTTTGGGGGTAGTTTCTGTCTGGGCAAAGCAGCAATTCCTCCTCATTCTCTTGTCATTCACAGAGGCTTAAAGTTAACTCTGAGCAGATATCTCTGACTCGGCCCCAATTCTCCTTGACCTCTATTGAAGGTCTTCTACCTAAGGCATCTGGACCCGCCTAACCAAGAAGGGCAGCCATAGATCTGTTAATGTCATACCAGCAATTGTGCCATGGCCTTGAATATCTCCTTGTTCAGGATCCTCAGGTAGCAGGCACATTCTTGGCTTCTCAGTTTAGCTGCCTCCTCCTTCCTTGGTCTAGGAATTTAGCTTGATTTATAAAAGTAGATTCCCTGTTAGCTCAGCTGATAAAGAATCTGCCTGCATTGCAGGAGACCCTAGTTCAATTCCTGGGTCAGGAAGATTCCCCTGGAGAAAGGATAGGCCACCCACTCCATTGTTCTTGCCTAGAGAATGCCATGGACAAAACTGAGCAACTTTCACTTTCATAAAAGTAGATATAGTTGTTAAATTCAGATTATATTTATTGATTACTTACAACATTTGGAGTTTCTTTGCCAACTCTTTGACAAAAGGTGTTGTCACCTAACATATTGTACTTCAGCTTTTAAAATCCTTATATTTTAGCTGTGGCAGATGTCAGCTTTATATCAAGTTGTAATAGCTGTGTATGTGAATATGATGTGAGCAGTTTACCCTGTTCATTAATAAATTAATAATTTTCTATAACCCCTATCCCCAACATTTGTAGAGGAAAGAAATCATATTCTTTCTAAGCATGTGAGTAATGAAATCTGTCACTTAAAGACCTTAGAAGGTTATAATTTAAATCAAAGCAAAATAACTACAGTGAACCTAAATTTTACTGTAAACCTGTTTTTAGAATGTAGTAATGTGAGCAAGCATATACCATTAAAATATAATAATCTAAAATTACAATGCTATAATTAAAAGGCTAATACATTTTTATAGGACTTGTGTTTTTGCTGTGTTACTTATAAATTGAATGATTATAATTAGTGTCATCCACTGAAAGATTCATGGCAACTTTCTTGCTCATAGATGATATAGAGTCTACTCATGTTTTTTACTATTTTTAATCATTCTAATAATGAAGAATTAATCCATGTGCAAAACCTAAAAATGTACTTACTTATAAAATCATACTTCAAGGGAATTATGATAATTTGTGATCTTTATGATAATGATATTATCAGTTGAGTTGCTTATAACAATTCGAATCTATCTACTTCCCACTGAAGAGAAACAACCCCACTGCTCTCTTTACCAGTAAAGAAAACATAGTGGAATTCAAGTGGGTGTGAATTATATCAGAAAATATTATTTTAATTCTACCTCTGTGTATGAAAATACTTGATTAGTGTATTGTATTATTGCACCCACTGCTGCTCTAATGGAGCCAAAATGTGTTCATTGGTCTTGCCTTTATATATTATTTAGGAGCCTGTGATAGATTCAAGAAAATAAAATTGCCTTCTCCCCCACCCCCAGGTATTCATCTATATTATTGTGTCACCTCTCTGTGGTGGATTTACATGGCCCAGCTGTGTGAAGAAATAAAGTTTTCATTAACCAAGGATATGAGAGACCAAGGAGTTAAAAGCAATCCGTGTGATTCAGGCCTTTTAATACTGACAGATGGTGTCTGCCAGTCTCTTCAACCTTCTTCTTTCTCTCTTTTTAAAAATCTTGTTCCATGCCTCCACAGTTATATTTGTCCTATCAACCAGTTTATTTTAGTGCACTTCAGACTGAACCATTTATTGCAGTAGTAACCTTAAAAAGGCATTTTGTTTCTTTGGTTTGTTAACTAGTCATCTCCTTACAGAAACAGTTTTGTTTGTAATTGCACAAAGCTACCACCAAGGTAGAAACCACTTGTCTTATGCTGTCTACTAAAATTATAGATGACCTTTATGCACTCAGAAGTTCAAGAGACTGATAGTATTGTTAACATCTTATCTTAATGTCTTCTGACTTTGAAGGGTTTTAGGTGCTTGAAAGCAATGTATATGGAAAATTGTTGTCATTTGGGGAATTGTAACGAAATTGTTGGTGTTTCTAGGAACCCAAGCAGGTAAAGTATTGATATTAAACATTTTATCTCAGTTATAAGAGGAATGTTTCTCTATCCTATTAGAAGAACACAAAATTATCTTTGCTTATTATTAACTGTTAGCAAGAAAGTTTTGATCACTTCTCTGAGCTTAATATCTTCTGTTTCCCTGTTGCAGTTGATTTGAGAAGATGGTGGTTTACATATTGTGGAAGGCTAGGGTTTTATATATATTCCTTTTCCTTTGGTGGATATTTAGGGCAATTGTATAGATCATAGAATGGGCAGTAGAGGGAGTGGGGAGACCCATTTCTCTGATTTAACAAAGAAAAAAAAAAAGAGACCCACAGTAGATATGCTAGCATTTTAGCTTTATGAAGGGAGACAGTGTGGGAAAATTTTTCCAGCCTGGGAAAAGCCCAGACTGAATATAATCAACAACCAACTCCAGCATTTGGGTTTAACTGGTAATGAATCATAGTTTGAACATCCTTTGTGGTTTAAGTTCTTTATTCAAGAAAATAAAATTGCCTTCTCCCCCACCCCCAGGTATTCATCTATATTATTGTGTCACCTCTCTGTGGTGGATTTACATGGCCCAGCTGTGTGAAGAAATAAAGTTTTCATTAACCAAGGATATGAGAGACCAAGGAGTTAAAAGCAATCCGTGTGATTCAGGCCTTTTAATACTGACAGATGGTGTCTGCCAGTCTCTTCAACCTTCTTCTTTCTCTCTTTTTAAAAATCTTGTTCCATGCCTCCACAGTTATATTTGTCCTATCAACCAGTTTATTTTAGTGCACTTCAGACTGAACCATTTATTGCAGTAGTAACCTTAAAAAGGCATTTTGTTTCTTTGGTTTGTTAACTAGTCATCTCCTTACAGAAACAGTTTTGTTTGTAATTGCACAAAGCTACCACCAAGGTAGAAACCACTTGTCTTATGCTGTCTACTAAAATTATAGATGACCTTTATGCACTCAGAAGTTCAAGAGACTGATAGTATTGTTAACATCTTATCTTAATGTCTTCTGACTTTGAAGGGTTTTAGGTGCTTGAAAGCAATGTATATGGAAAATTGTTGTCATTTGGGGAATTGTAACGAAATTGTTGGTGTTTCTAGGAACCCAAGCAGGTAAAGTATTGATATTAAACATTTTATCTCAGTTATAAGAGGAATGTTTCTCTATCCTATTAGAAGAACACAAAATTATCTTTGCTTATTATTAACTGTTAGCAAGAAAGTTTTGATCACTTCTCTGAGCTTAATATCTTCTGTTTCCCTGTTGCAGTTGATTTGAGAAGATGGTGGTTTACATATTGTGGAAGGCTAGGGTTTTATATATATTCCTTTTCCTTTGGTGGATATTTAGGGCAATTGTATAGATCATAGAATGGGCAGTAGAGGGAGTGGGGAGACCCATTTCTCTGATTTAACAAAGAAAAAAAAAAAGAGACCCACAGTAGATATGCTAGCATTTTAGCTTTATGAAGGGAGACAGTGTGGGAAAATTTTTCCAGCCTGGGAAAAGCCCAGACTGAATATAATCAACAACCAACTCCAGCATTTGGGTTTAACTGGTAATGAATCATAGTTTGAACATCCTTTGTGGTTTAGTAAGTTCTTTATTCTGCCGAGTTTTGAAGAGTATTTTTTGTGAAACTGAAGAGTAGACGGTATTATATATGGAAACAATATAAGACATTTTAGCTAATGTCCATGTAACTGCAGTGTGAAAAAAAAAAAAACCTGTATTGTAATCATTCTGCTTTGGCTACTGTGGCATCTGGTAGCTAGTATGTACTTGTGGTGTGTATCTGAAAGGACAACATTTGCTGCCCTAGATCTAATTGCATTTATTTATCAATAAATGCCAGTAAATGGAAATTACATTACATTTGACTATTTTCCCAAAGAAAGAACAAATTGGTCTATAAAACCTAGCCACCTGTTTAGCCTAGTCATGTGCCTTGAAAATATACATGTCACATAATCTGGATCTTGCTACCTGTTCTTCCATCTAAACCTTTCAGTTCATACTGATTCATTTATTTGACGTATGTTTTCAAGCCACTGGAACTCTTTTCCTTGTAATCATATATAGTGGAAATGTTTTTTCAGTTCTGTTTATCAACACTAATGCCTTTTAATTACATTAGCATTTTCTATTGGAAGGTGTTTGTTCTGTGAAAACATTTGGTATTCTTAATAATAATTTTAAAATGTCTTTAATCCAAAGAAAAAGGCTTAAAGCTCATTTCCCTTTCTTATACACACCTGAAATAAAAATGATGTGCATGTTTTAGGGATAAATTACTTAACCATCCCTTGGTCTATTTATGTATAAAAATGCTTTTTGAAGCACATTTTAAATGATGCACAAACTAAAGGCATTAATAAAATTTAAGAGTAATAGAGTGAGTTGCTTGTTTTAAAATTTCTTCCTAGAATCTAATTCCTTCTGATGACATTTTGTCATAGTTTGCAGAACAGAAGTATTTTACTTATGCTGAAAATACCTTTAAAAGTGTGACGTGGAGCCTTAAAGAGCTATAGCACTATCTCAGGTGTATAAGATTTTCTTCAAAACCAAAAGACCACAAAAGTTAAAATATATGTAGGCCATATTGGAACCAACAAAAAGATCATGAAATGACCACACAGCCTCTATAACCATCATCCTGAGACCATGGTTGAGACAGAACAGCAAAAGAACCCTGGGGATTGTAATCCAGTTCAACTCAACTCTGACTGCTTCTGAAATAGATGATTCAAAGGAAGGCATACAATGGTGAGAGATAATACTTTGTCATAGCAAAACAGGTTTGGGTCAGAAAAAAAAAATGGTTTGGGTAAAGAGAAAAAGAAATAGAATGGCAAAGATCAAATGTACAAAAAGCTGAGCCACAACAAAATAATAATCAGTCACTTGGGGCCTTTGAATCTAGGTACTGAACTCAAAACCGGGACGTAAGGACACCGCCTTGCAGTGCAAGGGGGTCCAGTTATGCTGGTAAATGTACATTACATTTGACTATTCCAAAAACAAATTGGTCTATAAAACCTAGCCACCTGTTTAGCCTAGTCATGTGCCTTGAAAATATACATGTCACATAATCTGGATCTTGCTACCTGTTCTTCCATCTAAACCTTTCAGTTCATACTGATTCATTTATTTGACGATGTTTTCAAGCCACTGGAACTCTTTTCCTTGTAATCATATATAGTGGAAATGTTTTTTCAGTTCTGTTTATCAACACTAATGCCTTTTAATTACATTAGCATTTTCTATTGGAAGGTGTTTGTTCTGTGAAAACATTTGGTATTCTTAATAATAATTTTAAAATGTCTTTAATCCAAAGAAAAAGGCTTAAAGCTCATTTCCCTTTCTTATACACACCTGAAATAAAAATGATGTGCATGTTTTAGGGATAAATTACTTAACCATCCCTTGGTCTATTTATGTATAAAAATGCTTTTTGAAGCACATTTTAAATGATGCACAAACTAAAGGCATTAATAAAATTTAAGAGTAATAGAGTGAGTTGCTTGTTTTAAAATTTCTTCCTAGAATCTAATTCCTTCTGATGACATTTTGTCATAGTTTGCAGAACAGAAGTATTTTACTTATGCTGAAAATACCTTTAAAAGTGTGACGTGGAGCCTTAAAGAGCTATAGCACTATCTCAGGTGTATAAGATTTTCTTCAAAACCAAAAGACCACAAAAGTTAAAATATATGTAGGCCATATTGGAACCAACAAAAAGATCATGAAATGACCACACAGCCTCTATAACCATCATCCTGAGACCATGGTTGAGACAGAACAGCAAAAGAACCCTGGGGATTGTAATCCAGTTCAACTCAACTCTGACTGCTTCTGAAATAGATGATTCAAAGGAAGGCATACAATGGTGAGAGATAATACTTTGTCATAGCAAAACAGGTTTGGGTCAGAAAAAAAAAATGGTTTGGGTAAAGAGAAAAAGAAATAGAATGGCAAAGATCAAATGTACAAAAAGCTGAGCCACAACAAAATAATAATCAGTCACTTGGGGCCTTTGAATCTAGGTACTGAAGTCAACGATGGTAGAATAAGGGCTTCTCTGGTGGTCCAGCGGGTAAGGACACCGCCTTGCAGTGCAAGGGGGTCCAGTTCGATCCCTGGCCTGGGAAGATCCCACGTGCCACGGAGCGGCTGGACCGATGTGTCCAACTACCGAGCCGGAGCTCTGGAGCACATGCGCCCAGAGCCAGTACTCTGGATGGGAGACCCACACAGGCCAAAGAACAAAGATGGAAATAAATGAAAGACCAACAGAAGTGACCCCGCCCCCAAAAAACAAAGAATGGTACAATATGTTTTAGTACATGCTAAAGCAACTCAGAAACAGCTCATTTAACTTTCCCCAGGTCTCCTGCAGATTTCAGCTGAAGTGTGCTTTCCCTAAGCAGGCACTTAGAGGTGGGTGGGGCTGTTTTTTGGTTGTTAATGGACAGAGAAAGAAGTGGCACAAGCTAATCATTTCTCTTCAGCCTGTTAACAACAAGGTCAAATAGTGTCACAATCCATCAGTTTCCCAGAATAAATGGATATCACTTCCATCAGATAATGATTCTTCCTTGTCCAACTCTGCCTTCCTAGCCTCAAGATGGATGAAGAAATTGTGTTGCTTCCTTGGATATCTTGATGGAAATTTATATAACAACAAAAATAGCAGCCGTAGACCCTTGTGCAATATTTTACATTAGAAGCAGATCTGTTATGGTTCATTCCTGCTTTTATTTTCTTTCATTGCTTCTTTTAAAAAATAATAAATGGGGTAGAGTGGTGGTGGGTGGTGGTGGTCGTGACTGGCCTATGATTCAGTTTGAATTCAATGAGGAAAACAGAGCCAAGATAAGTATTATGAAATTAAGGGGTTTGATACTGTATTCAAGCTACAGGTATATGACAGACCCTAGTCATATTGGTTAAAAGAGATAAAATACAATGGTGAGAGATAATACTTTGTCATAGCAAAACAGGTTTGGGTCAGAAAAAAAAAATGGTTTGGGTAAAGAGAAAAAGAAATAGAATGGCAAAGATCAAATGTACAAAAAGCTGAGCCACAACAAAATAATAATCAGTCACTTGGGGCCTTTGAATCTAGGTACTGAAGTCAACGATGGTAGAATAAGGGCTTCTCTGGTGGTCCAGCGGGTAAGGACACCGCCTTGCAGTGCAAGGGGGTCCAGTTCGATCCCTGGCCTGGGAAGATCCCACGTGCCACGGAGCGGCTGGACCGATGTGTCCAACTACCGAGCCGGAGCTCTGGAGCACATGCGCCCAGAGCCAGTACTCTGGATGGGAGACCCACACAGGCCAAAGAACAAAGATGGAAATAAATGAAAGACCAACAGAAGTGACCCCGCCCCCAAAAAACAAAGAATGGTACAATATGTTTTAGTACATGCTAAAGCAACTCAGAAACAGCTCATTTAACTTTCCCCAGGTCTCCTGCAGATTTCAGCTGAAGTGTGCTTTCCCTAAGCAGGCACTTAGAGGTGGGTGGGGCTGTTTTTTGGTTGTTAATGGACAGAGAAAGAAGTGGCACAAGCTAATCATTTCTCTTCAGCCTGTTAACAACAAGGTCAAATAGTGTCACAATCCATCAGTTTCCCAGAATAAATGGATATCACTTCCATCAGATAATGATTCTTCCTTGTCCAACTCTGCCTTCCTAGCCTCAAGATGGATGAAGAAATTGTGTTGCTTCCTTGGATATCTTGATGGAAATTTATATAACAACAAAAATAGCAGCCGTAGACCCTTGTGCAATATTTTACATTAGAAGCAGATCTGTTATGGTTCATTCCTGCTTTTATTTTCTTTCATTGCTTCTTTTAAAAAATAATAAATGGGGTAGAGTGGTGGTGGGTGGTGGTGGTCGTGACTGGCCTATGATTCAGTTTGAATTCAATGAGGAAAACAGAGCCAAGATAAGTATTATGAAATTAAGGGGTTTGATACTGTATTCAAGCTTACACAGGTATATGACAGAGTCAGGAAGAGAAGGTCTAGAAGGGAGGTGCCAGTGGGTCCGAAGAACAGTCCTAAACATTTTTACTTAAAGTACTAGTGCTGGTGAACTAGTTTAAGCTTGTTGGAAAACCTCAGAATCCCTACATGTGTGTATACCAAAATAGGTGTGTGACACAGACTATGCAAAAGAAGTAATGGGACTCAGTAAACTTGAGGCCAAGTACCCTAATGTGTCCATAGTTGGTGAGCAGGGCCACTAGTCAAGAGGATGAGCTGGGTGTAGAGTGGAGGAGATTGAGAAAAAGCTGGTATATGCCAGGTACCTTACCATCTTCATGTCTGAATGCCTTGACCTTCAAAGAATATTGGCCTCCACTTTTCCTTCTGCTTTCTGAGTCTCACGTGAGTTCATTTTACTAGCAAAACATAATTCTAAAAGCGTACAGGGAAAGGAGTTTCAATGAAATTCCCAGCTTCTAGCAAGAACAATGCTACCAGTCTAGCCCAGCCAAGTTCTTCCTGGATTCATTCTAAAGATCAATTCAACTGTTTAATCTTATGGAGAAAGATCATTTGGAAAGTTAAACATTGTTTTGGTTATGGTGCATTGTTTAAGATTATTTTGGATTCGTATTATTTATTAAACCAAGACATCTAAATTCAAAATATATTGAGTTGTTACATCTCTTCCAAAAAGAGGAATAACTGTGAAAGAAATTGTATGCACAGGTTGATGACACCCTCATTTGCCTTTTTAAAATTCACATTCCAAGTTTGAAGGTAAAGGTGTTAGTTGGACAGCCATGTCCAACTCTTTGGACCAACCGAAAGAAAACTTTAAGTCTTGTGAGCTCAAGAGAAGGGCTGCTAAGTCACTTCAGTTATGTCCAACTCTGTGTGACCCTGTGGACTGTAGCCCGCCAGGCTCCTCTGTCCGTGGGATTATCCGGGCAGGCATACTGGAGTGGGTTGCCATGCCCTCCTAGGGAATCTTCCCAACCCAGAGATCAAACCCACATCTCTCACGTCTCCTGCAGCCAGGTTCTTTACCACAAGCACCACCTGGGAAGCCCACATACAGATAAACTTATGGCTGATTTGTGTTGTACAGTAGGAACCCAAACAACCTTGTAAAGCAGTCATGCTCCAATTACAATATAAGTCTCATGCTCACAGAGAGAACATTAAATTCAGTAATACCCCTTACAGACTTCACTTCTGGATAAGATGGAGTAATGGTGTATCGACCCTCGTGAAATAACCCAGTAAAAGGATCCTTTTTAAGACACTGGAAGGGTCAGTGGTATTTCAAAGGGCTGAACCCAGTTATTGTCCCAGCTTATGTTGAGAGAGTGTTCTGACCACAATGGAATGAGAAGGAACCCAGGAAGAGCCTGGAAGATTCCTTGAATTGACACCCGACAGATAGCCAACTAGAAATATTGCCTGTAACCACCAGATAGACTGGAAAACCTTATGACTCACAGGGTATTGGGTAGAGTACTCAGAAGGGTCTTGCATAAACCAGGGTTTTTCAATCTTTGCTCTGTTGACATTTAGGACCAGATGTTCTTTGAGACTGTCCTGTGCATTGTAGGACATTTAATAGCATCCCTAACCTCAATCCACTGACTGCAAGAAGCACTGTCTCTCCAATTGTGACAACCAAAAATGTCCCAAATGTTTCTGCAGAGTTGAAGTAGGGGAGCAAAATCAACCTTGGCTAAGGTCGATTGGCCTACAAAGCTAGTTGCTGTTGTTCAGTCACTAAGTCACATCCAACACTTAGGGAACCCATGAACTGCAGCATCCCAGGCTCCTCTGTCTTCTACTATCTCTTGGAGTTTGCTCAGATTCAGGTCAGTTGAGTAATGATTCTATCTAATCACTCATCCTGTTGCCCCTTTCTCCTATTCTCAGTCTTTCCCAGCATCAGTTTTTTCCAGTGAGTCAGCTCCACCATCAGGTGGCCAAAGTATTGGAGCTTCAGCTTTAACATCAGTCTGATGAATATTCAAGGTTGATTTCCTGTAGGATTGACTGGTTTGATCTCCTTGCAGTCCAAGGGACTCTCAAGAGTCTTCTCCAACACTGCAATTTGAGAGCATCAGTTCTTTGGAACTCAACCTTCTTCATGGTCCAACTCTCATATCCATACCTGACTACTGGAAAGACCATAGCTTTGACTATATGCACCTTTGTTGGCAAAGTGATGAGTTTACTTTTTAATATGCCGTCTTAGGTATCTTATAGCTTTCCTTCCAAGGAGCAAGCCTCTTTTAATTCCATGGCTGCAGTCACTGTCTGCAGTGATTTTGTGCCAAAGAAAATAAAATCTGTCACTGTTTGCACTTTTTCCCTTTCCAGTTGCCATGAAGTGATGGGACCAGATGCCATGATCTTGGTTTGTTTGTTTGTTTGTTTATACAAAGGCTTTCGGTTTTATTTATTTTTAACAGACATACATGGGATTCAGTAACAGTTACTGACAGAGCAAGATCTAACACAGGCTCTCCCGGTTTTGACACATTCAGAGTCTAAATGATTCCAGCTAGCTAGTTAGGGTTGTACACTTGGTACTTTTGTTGCTCTTCAGTCGCTCAGTCGTGTCCTACTCTCAACCCCGTGGACTGTAGCCTTCCAGGTTCCTTCCTCTGTCCATTGGATTTCCAAGGCAAGAATACTGGAGTGGGTTGCCATTTCCTTCTCCGTGATCTTTGTTTTTTGAATGTTGAGTTTCAAGCCAGCTTTTTCACACTCGTCTTTTACCCTTACCAAGGGGCTCTTTAGTTCCTCTTCCCTTTCTGCCATTAGAGTGGTATCATCTGCATATCTGAGGTTATTTATATTTCTCCCAGCAATCTTGATTCCAACTTATGAGTCATCTAACCTGGCATTTCACATAATGTACTCCCCATAGAAGTTAAATAAGCAAAGTGACAATATACAGCCTTGGCGTACTCCTTTCCCAGTGCTGAACCAGTTAGTTGTTTCATGTCTGGTTCTAACTGTTGCTTCCTGCATACAGGTTTCTCAGGAGACAGGTAAGGTGATCTGGTATCTCTTTAAGAATTTTCCGCAGTGGAATTGGACATAGGTAAACCTATGGCTGATTCATCTTGATGTTTGGTAGAAATAAACACAATACTGTAAAGCAATTATCCTTAAATTAAAAGTAGATTAAGGGCTTCCCTGGTGGTCCAGTGGGTAGGTAGAGTCCGCCTTGCAGTGCAAGGGGCACCAGTTCGATTCCTGACCTGGGAAGATCCCATGTGACACAGAGCGACTGGACTGGTGTGTCCAGTTACGAGCCATCACTCTGGAGCGCATGTGCCCAGAACTGGTGCTCTGCCACGAGAGAGGCCACTGCAATGGGAGGCCCACACAGGCCAAAGAATAAAGATGGATGAAAATAAATAAATAAAAAACCAATAAAAGAGGCCAAAAACTTTTTTAATCTAAAAAAACTTTGAAAAAATAAGTTAAAAATTTGTTTCACAGTTTGTTGTGATCCACACAGTGAAAGGCTTTAGTGTAGTCACTGAAGCATAAGTAGATTTTTTTTGGAATTTCCTTGCTTTCTCCATAATCCAATGAATGTTGGCAATTTGGTGAATTTTTTTTTTTTTTTTTTGGCCACTTCTATTGGTCTTTCATTTATCCATCTTTGTTCTTTGGCCTGTGTGGGTCTCCAATCACAGTGATCTTTCTTGCTGCAGAGCACTGGCTCCAGGCGCATGCGCTCCAAAGCTCCAGCTCAGTAGTTGGACACATTGGTCCAGCCGCTCCGTGGCATGTGGGATCTTCCCAGGCCAGGGATTGAACTGGTGCCCCTTGCACTGCAAGGCAGTGTCCTGACCCACTGGACCACCAGGGAAGCCCGAATGTTGGCAATTTGATCTCTACTTCCACTGCCTCCTCGAACCCAGCTTGTACATCTGAAAGTTCTCAGTTCACATCCTGCTAAAGCCTAGTTTGAAGGATTTTTTTTTTAATTCTTTTTTTTTTTTTTTGGCAACTTCTATTGGTCTTTCATTTATTTCCATCTTTGTTCTTTGGTCTTTGTGGGCCTCCCATTGCAGTGGCCTCTTTCGTTGCGGAGCACCAGCTCTGGGCACATGCACTCTAGAGCACTGGCTTAGTAGTTGGACACATCCGTCCATCCGCTCCGCGGCATGTGGGATCTTCCCAGGCCAGGGATCAAACCAGTGTCCCTCGCACTGCAAGGCAGTGTCTTTACCCACTGGACCACCAGGGAAGCCCCCTTGAAGGATTTTGAGCTTGACCTTGCTAGCATGTGAAATGAGCATAGTTGTACGATAGTTTCAACATTATTTGGCATTGTCCTTCTTTGTGATTGGAATGAAAACTGGTCTTTTCCAGTCCTGTGACCACTGCTGAGTATTCCAAATTTGCTGGCATATTCAGTGCAGCACAACAGAATCATCTTTTATAGTTTTCAATAACTCAGCTGGAATTCCATCACCTATAGTAGCTTTGTTCATATTAATGCTTCCTAAGGCCCCCTTGATTTCACAGTCCAAGATGTTTGGCTCTAGGTGAGTGACCACACCATTGTGTTCATCTGGCTCATTAAAACCTTTTTTGCAAGTAGTACTGTGTATTCTTATCTCTTCTTAATCTCTTCTGCTTCTCTGAGGCCCTTATTTGCCATTTCTCTCCTTTATTGTGCCCATCTTTGCATGAAATATTCTCTTGATATCTCTAGTTTTCTTGAAGAGATTGCTAATCTTTCACATTCTATTGTTTTCCTCTTTTTTAAAATTTATTTTAGTTCATTTAAATTTGCTATTCTCTCTCTTCTTCTTTTTTTTTTGTGGGTCTCCAATCACAGTGATCTTTCTTGCTGCAGAGCACTGGCTCCAGGCGCATGCGCTCCAAAGCTCCAGCTCAGTAGTTGGACACATTGGTCCAGCCGCTCCGTGGCATGTGGGATCTTCCCAGGCCAGGGATTGAACTGGTGCCCCTTGCACTGCAAGGCAGTGTCCTGACCCACTGGACCACCAGGGAAGCCCGAATGTTGGCAATTTGATCTCTACTTCCACTGCCTCCTCGAACCCAGCTTGTACATCTGAAAGTTCTCAGTTCACATCCTGCTAAAGCCTAGTTTGAAGGATTTTTTTTTTAATTCTTTTTTTTTTTTTTTGGCAACTTCTATTGGTCTTTCATTTATTTCCATCTTTGTTCTTTGGTCTTTGTGGGCCTCCCATTGCAGTGGCCTCTTTCGTTGCGGAGCACCAGCTCTGGGCACATGCACTCTAGAGCACTGGCTTAGTAGTTGGACACATCCGTCCATCCGCTCCGCGGCATGTGGGATCTTCCCAGGCCAGGGATCAAACCAGTGTCCCTCGCACTGCAAGGCAGTGTCTTTACCCACTGGACCACCAGGGAAGCCCCCTTGAAGGATTTTGAGCTTGACCTTGCTAGCATGTGAAATGAGCATAGTTGTACGATAGTTTCAACATTATTTGGCATTGTCCTTCTTTGTGATTGGAATGAAAACTGGTCTTTTCCAGTCCTGTGACCACTGCTGAGTATTCCAAATTTGCTGGCATATTCAGTGCAGCACAACAGAATCATCTTTTATAGTTTTCAATAACTCAGCTGGAATTCCATCACCTATAGTAGCTTTGTTCATATTAATGCTTCCTAAGGCCCCCTTGATTTCACAGTCCAAGATGTTTGGCTCTAGGTGAGTGACCACACCATTGTGTTCATCTGGCTCATTAAAACCTTTTTTGCAAGTAGTACTGTGTATTCTTATCTCTTCTTAATCTCTTCTGCTTCTCTGAGGCCCTTATTTGCCATTTCTCTCCTTTATTGTGCCCATCTTTGCATGAAATATTCTCTTGATATCTCTAGTTTTCTTGAAGAGATTGCTAATCTTTCACATTCTATTGTTTTCCTCTTTTTTAAAATTTATTATTATTTTTTGTTTTTTCATTGTTCATTTAAGAAGGCCTTCTTGCTATTCTCTGGAACTCTTCATTCGGTTGGGTGTATCTTTTCCTTTTTCCTTTGTGTTTCACTTTTCCTCTTTCCTCAGCTATTTGTAAAGCCTCCGCAGACAGCCACTTCGCCTCTTTGCATTTCACTTAGTTGTTGTTCAGTTGTGTCTCATTGTGACCCCATGGACTGCAGCATGTCCATGGTCTGGTGTCCTCCACTGTCTCCTGGAGTTTGCTCAAATCCATGTCCATTGAACTGATGATATGATGCTATCTATCTCAGCCTCTGCCACCCTCTTCTCCTTTTGCCGTCACTTAGAAATAACAAAACTTTTACTTCATTGGGTTTATTAGGGAGGAGTTACTCATCATGACTTATCAACACTTCCTTGGAAAGGGTTTTTTATTCCCTCAACAACTAACCTAGACAAACCCATTTCTAGCTAATAAAGTCTGTTTAATAATCATTAGGGCCAGGTGGTCTCTATGCTTTGTTAGTCCCCAAACGATGAAGACTTTCCCTGAATTGTTGCTAGTACCCATGAGACCAGGGAACCATTCATGAACCTTGACTCGGGTTCATGTTTCCAAGCACCACCCCCAGCCATGTTAACTGTAAATGGTTCTGGTGACCCCGCTGCCCCCCACCCCCACCCCGGCCCTGCAGAGTGCAGCTGTGAATACTTTAAATCATCCCTTGATCCTGAACCCACCCTGTAAGTTACCGGATAATAAACTGATCTGCTGATTACATGGAACTGCTTGCTTCTATGTTTAGAGATCCAGCTTTGGGAGGAGGGGACTGGCCCAAGGGAGGATGGACGTGCTCCAGTGTGGGTTGATTTCACAGTCCAGTTTCTTTTCCACCATTGTGTTCATCTGGCTCATTAAAACCTTTGCAAGTAGTACTGTGTATTCTTATCTCTTCTTAATCTCTTCTGCTTCTCTGAGGCCCTTATTTGCCATTTCTCTCCTTTATTGTGCCCATCTTTGCATGAAATATTCTCTTGATATCTCTAGTTTTCTTGAAGAGATTGCTAATCTTTCACATTCTATTGTTTTCCTCTTTTTTAAAATTTATTATTATTTTTTGTTTTTTCATTGTTCATTTAAGAAGGCCTTCTTGCTATTCTCTGGAACTCTTCATTCGGTTGGGTGTATCTTTTCCTTTTTCCTTTGTGTTTCACTTTTCCTCTTTCCTCAGCTATTTGTAAAGCCTCCGCAGACAGCCACTTCGCCTCTTTGCATTTCACTTAGTTGTTGTTCAGTTGTGTCTCATTGTGACCCCATGGACTGCAGCATGTCCATGGTCTGGTGTCCTCCACTGTCTCCTGGAGTTTGCTCAAATCCATGTCCATTGAACTGATGATATGATGCTATCTATCTCAGCCTCTGCCACCCTCTTCTCCTTTTGCCGTCACTTAGAAATAACAAAACTTTTACTTCATTGGGTTTATTAGGGAGGAGTTACTCATCATGACTTATCAACACTTCCTTGGAAAGGGTTTTTTATTCCCTCAACAACTAACCTAGACAAACCCATTTCTAGCTAATAAAGTCTGTTTAATAATCATTAGGGCCAGGTGGTCTCTATGCTTTGTTAGTCCCCAAACGATGAAGACTTTCCCTGAATTGTTGCTAGTACCCATGAGACCAGGGAACCATTCATGAACCTTGACTCGGGTTCATGTTTCCAAGCACCACCCCCAGCCATGTTAACTGTAAATGGTTCTGGTGACCCCGCTGCCCCCACCCCACCCCGGCCCTGCAGAGTGCAGCTGTGAATACTTTAAATCATCCCTTGATCCTGAACCCACCCTGTAAGTTACCGGATAATAAACTGATCTGCTGATTACATGGAACTGCTTGCTTCTATGTTTAGAGATCCAGCTTTGGGAGGAGGGGACTGGCCCAAGGGAGGATGGACGTGCTCCAGTGTGGGACACTCACTGACTGTCCCCTTGTCTATCCTGCTAGGTCCTAGGCCCAACCCCCTGTCCATCTCCATCCCTGCCCCTGTCCGAACACCTGTGATCTTGTCCACCACAGGAAACCTTATCTAGGCTCCAAGTGCCCACACTTCCCCACCTCAACCCCAGCATGGTCCAATTCAGTTTGCAGGTTTTCTACCTTGGGTGAGGTCTAGCTGGACACCAGGTGGTTTCCAGTGGTGCTCAGGGTGGAGCTGGGCCTTGTTGCTGGGGGCCAAGGCTGGGAGGGCGCTGGAGGTGGAGTTAGGCCCGAGTTGGGCACAGTGTTCATGATCCGTGTTCGTGGTTACTCTTACTCTGTTAGAGCTGGACAATGAAAAAGGCTGAGCACCAAAGAATTGATGCGTTCAAACTGTGGTGTTGGAGAAGACTCTTGAGAGTCACTTGGATTGACTCTCAAGTCAATCCTAAAGGAAATCAACCCTGACTATTCATTGGAAGGACTGATGCTGAAGCTCCAATACTTTGGCCACCTGATGTGAAGAGATGACTCATTGGAAAAGACCCCGATGCTGGGCAAGAGTAAAGGCAGGAGGATGTCATCCAGGGGATGACAGAGGATGAGATGTTTGGATGGTGTCACTGACTTAATGGACATGAGTTTGAGTGAAGGACAGGGAAGACTGGCATGTGGCAGTCAATGGAGTTGCAAGGAGTCTAACACCACTGAGTGACTGAACAACTTGTTCTGAGCATGTGTGACCTGAATTGACCAGTAACCTGCCCTGCAAACACCAAACAGGCAGTGATAGCACAGAGATGGGATACCAAAAGCAAGTCCATTCAAAGAGGAGGAGGAGTGTAGCCATCACTGGCTTATTCTAGCAGGAAGCCCCATCAGTACCTTGATGAGAGTGCAGTGGTTCAGGGAATGATTTCCAAGGCTCTGTGCTGAGTCATCTTTCCTTTTTCATGAGAGAAAGCTTGATTTTGTAATTAGTTGTATCAGTCCTACTTACTGCTTAAGGGACTTATTTTTAATTACTCAAAAACATTTTTTTTCAACTTTTTGCCACATGACACCACTTGCAGGATGTTAGTTCTGTGACTAGGGATCAAACTCAGGCCCCTAGTAGTTACAGCACCACATCCTAACCACTGGACTTCCAGTGAATTCCTAGAGGGCTCTTTTCATTTGACTGGTTTTTTAACCTTTTATTTCATAACCCTAACCGTAGCCCTATTTATCATCTGTCTGTGAGGATTTACAAGGCATAGTCCTAAAAGTCTCAAGAAAGTCTTACAGCAACACCCTTGGTCTGAGATTTATTTTGAGGACTATTGAGAGTCCCTTGGACTGCTAGGAGATGAAACTAGTCAGTTCTAACAGAATTCAGCCCTGACTATTCATTGGAAGGATGGGTGCTGAATCTGAAGCTCCAGTACTTTGGTCACTTGATAAGAAGAGCCAACTCTTTAGAAAAGACCTTGATGCTGGGAAGGATTGAAGGCAAAATGATAGATGGTTAGATATCATCACCAACACAATGGACATATATTTGAGCAAACTCCGGGAAGTAGTGGAAGACAGAGAAGCCTGGGATGCTGCAGTCCATGGGGTCGCAAAGAATCAGACATGACTTAGCAAGTGAACAACAAAAACAGGTGGGGATGGAGTATCTTTCCAGGTACTTTTTGATCTTATATAGTGTGAGTACAATTTACCTGCAAAACTAACTTCTTAAAAATGGGCCCTGTTGGGAGGAAACACATGTGTACCTATGGCTGATTCATGTTGATGTTTGGCAGTAACCGATAAAACTCTGTTAAAAATTAAAAGGCCATGTTCTGAATTATTTTCCAACAATTTACCTTGGGACAGTACATGAGGGCAGATGTCATTTACAGCCCCACAGACCTTACGACTGAACAACTTGTTCTGAGCATGTGTGACCTGAATTGACCAGTAACCTGCCCTGCAAACACCAAACAGGCAGTGATAGCACAGAGATTGTCCATTCAAAGAGGAGGAGGAGTGTAGCCATCACTGGCTTATTCTAGCAGGAAGCCCCATCAGTACCTTGATGAGAGTGCAGTGGTTCAGGAATGATTTCCAAGGCTCTGTGCTGAGTCATCTTTCCTTTTTCATGAGAGAAAGCTTGATTTTGTAATTAGTTGTATCAGTCCTACTTACTGCTTAAGGGACTTATTTTTAATTACTCAAAAACATTTTTTTTCAACTTTTTGCCACATGACACCACTTGCAGGATGTTAGTTCTGTGACTAGGGATCAAACTCAGGCCCCTAGTAGTTACAGCACCACATCCTAACCACTGGACTTCCAGTGAATTCCTAGAGGGCTCTTTTCATTTGACTGGTTTTTTAACCTTTTATTTCATAACCCTAACCGTAGCCCTATTTATCATCTGTCTGTGAGGATTTACAAGGCATAGTCCTAAAAGTCTCAAGAAAGTCTTACAGCAACACCCTTGGTCTGAGATTTATTTTGAGGACTATTGAGAGTCCCTTGGACTGCTAGGAGATGAAACTAGTCAGTTCTAACAGAATTCAGCCCTGACTATTCATTGGAAGGATGGGTGCTGAATCTGAAGCTCCAGTACTTTGGTCACTTGATAAGAAGAGCCAACTCTTTAGAAAAGACCTTGATGCTGGGAAGGATTGAAGGCAAAATGATAGATGGTTAGATATCATCACCAACACAATGGACATATATTTGAGCAAACTCCGGGAAGTAGTGGAAGACAGAGAAGCCTGGGATGCTGCAGTCCATGGGGTCGCAAAGAATCAGACATGACTTAGCAAGTGAACAACAAAAACAGGTGGGGATGGAGTATCTTTCCAGGTACTTTTTGATCTTATATAGTGTGAGTACAATTTACCTGCAAAACTAACTTCTTAAAAATGGGCCCTGTTGGGAGGAAACACATGTGTACCTATGGCTGATTCATGTTGATGTTTGGCAGTAACCGATAAAACTCTGTTAAAAATTAAAAGGCCATGTTCTGAATTATTTTCCAACAATTTACCTTGGGACAGTACATGAGGGCAGATGTCATTTACAGCCCCACAGACCTTACGAATATTAAGAGCCCTTCAGCACTGACTTTCCCTTGTGGCTCAGATGATAAAGGATCTGCCCACAGTGCAGGAGATCAAGGTTAGATCCCAGGGTCGCAAAGATCCTCTGGAGGGAGGACACGGCAACCTACTCTAGTATTCTTGCATGGAGAATTCCATAGATGTCAAAACAAGCTCTACAGCGAACAAACCTGAGACTGCGGTGCTGCAGAAGATTAAAGGAAAACAAGACACAGAAATAAAGTGGGGATCAGGGGGCTAGTGTCTCTTGTAGGCAAAAGTCCAGCCCTGACTCCTTTCATATTTATTGTTTCTTGTATGTACAGTTACATGCGCACAAGACATCTGTTTTTTATAATCACAAAAATGGGGATAGAAATACACAGTGTGTAGACCTCCCTGTTCCTTTCATGTTTCATTCCTGTTTATCTCTGACCTACAACGGCTTTGTTTATTCTTAGATCCTAGCGACTTTATCTCCCCGAACCTAGCAACATCCTTTACCACTCGTATCTTCAAGACTCTGGTCCTGAGAACAGGCTCTGATGGTGGTCCATCAGTAACATCGATATGTAAACACCTTGCATTCAAGGTGTTCGATGTTCCCCTTGTTCCCAGCTCGTCACCTCGGGTTCATGAGAAAGTCATTGCCTGTTCTTTTTTATTATTATTGAGGTATATGTGTTTTACAGCGTTGCATTAGCTTCAGGTGTACAGCGAAGTTATTGTTATACATTTTTACCAAGTTTTCTTGTTTACAGGTATGCATAATCCCCAAATAGTCATAGTATATCCCTGACCCCTCTCCCCTGAACCCCCCCCTTTTCCCCCTTCCCCCCCAGGTTGATGCTTAGTTCCCATGTAGGTTCCCTTAATGTTACAGGTTAATCACGGTGGTAATCTCTGTTACATATGATAGTGTAGGTTTCCTTGTTGCTCTTTCCGTACCTCTCGTCCAATCTTCCCTCCCCCCAACAACCATAGGTCTGTTCTTTAAGTCTGTTTATCTACTGCTGTTCTGTGTGTGCATTTATCAGTACCATCTTACTAAATTACACATATATGCATTAGTGTACTGTATTTGTCCTTCTCTTTTTGACTTACTTCACTTTGTATAATAAGATTCTAGATTCATCCACCTCATTAGGACTGATTCTTCTGCGTTTCTTTTCTTTCTTTTTTTTTTTTTTAAGATTTATTTATTTATTTATTTTGGGCGGGGGTCGGGTTGGGGAGGGAGGGGAGCAGGCGGGCCACTTCTATTGGTCTTTCATTTCTCCATTTTCATCCGTCTTTTTTCTTTGGCTCCTGTGGGCCTCCCATGGCCTCTGTCGTTGCAGAGCACTGGCTCTGGGCGCATGCACTCCAGAGCTCTGGCTCGGTAATTGGACACATCAGTCCAGCCGCTCCGCGGCACATGGGATCTTCCCAGGCCAGGGATCGAACCGGCGCCCCTTGCACTGCAAGGCGGTGTCCTTACCCACTGAACCACCAGGGGAAGCCCCTTCTGCGTTTCTTTTTACAGCTGAGAAGTATTCCACTGTATATATGTACCGTAGTTTCTTTATCCATTCATTTGTCGATGGACATCTGGGTTGCTTCCTTGTTCTGACTATTGTATAGAGAGCTGCAATGAACACTGGGGTACAGGTGTCTCTTTCAATTTTGATTTCATCAGGATATATGCCTAATAATGGGATTTCTGGGTCATACAGTGCTTCTTTTTTAGTTTTTTAAGGTATCTCCGTACTGTCTTCCATAGTGGTTGTATCAATTTACATTCCCACCAACAATGCAGGAGTGTTCCCTTTTGTCCGTGCCCTCTCCATCATTTATTATCTGTGGTTTTTTTTGATGATGGCCATTCTGACTGGTGTAAGGTGATATCTCATTGTAGTTTTGATTTGCATTTCTCTAATAATAAGCGACTTTGAGCATCTTTTCATGTGTTTTTTGGCCATCCGTATATCCTCTTTGGAGAGGTGTCTGTTTAGGTCCTTTTCCCATTTTTTTCCCATTGGGTTGTTTGTTTTTTCGATATTGAGTATTGCCTTGTTCTTTAAGATTTCGTTCCATTTTTTCTTTCCCTCCCCCAACCCCCCAACCATAGGTCTGTTCTTTAAGTCTGTTTATCTACTGCTGTTCTGTGTGTGCATTTATCAGTACCATCTTACTAAATTACACATATATGCATTAGTGTACTGTATTTGTCCTTCTCTTTTTGACTTACTTCACTTTGTATAATAAGATTCTAGATTCATCCACCTCATTAGGACTGATTCTTCTGCGTTTCTTTTCTTTCTTTTTTTTTTTTTTAAGATTTATTTATTTATTTATTTTGGGCGGGGGTCGGGTTGGGGAGGGAGGGGAGCAGGCGGGCCACTTCTATTGGTCTTTCATTTCTCCATTTTCATCCGTCTTTTTTCTTTGGCTCCTGTGGGCCTCCCATGGCCTCTGTCGTTGCAGAGCACTGGCTCTGGGCGCATGCACTCCAGAGCTCTGGCTCGGTAATTGGACACATCAGTCCAGCCGCTCCGCGGCACATGGGATCTTCCCAGGCCAGGGATCGAACCGGCGCCCCTTGCACTGCAAGGCGGTGTCCTTACCCACTGAACCACCAGGGGAAGCCCCTTCTGCGTTTCTTTTTACAGCTGAGAAGTATTCCACTGTATATATGTACCGTAGTTTCTTTATCCATTCATTTGTCGATGGACATCTGGGTTGCTTCCTTGTTCTGACTATTGTATAGAGAGCTGCAATGAACACTGGGGTACAGGTGTCTCTTTCAATTTTGATTTCATCAGGATATATGCCTAATAATGGGATTTCTGGGTCATACAGTGCTTCTTTTTTAGTTTTTTAAGGTATCTCCGTACTGTCTTCCATAGTGGTTGTATCAATTTACATTCCCACCAACAATGCAGGAGTGTTCCCTTTTGTCCGTGCCCTCTCCATCATTTATTATCTGTGGTTTTTTTTGATGATGGCCATTCTGACTGGTGTAAGGTGATATCTCATTGTAGTTTTGATTTGCATTTCTCTAATAATAAGCGACTTTGAGCATCTTTTCATGTGTTTTTTGGCCATCCGTATATCCTCTTTGGAGAGGTGTCTGTTTAGGTCCTTTTCCCATTTTTTTCCCATTGGGTTGTTTGTTTTTTCGATATTGAGTATTGCCTTGTTCTTTAAGACTTAATTTAGAGGCTCTATTCATCATTCCCATGTCTGCACTGCGTATCCTACACATAGACAGAAGAGCCTGGCAGTCCATGGGGTCTGAGCGACTCACTTTCACAGCACTGGTTTTTAAAGTTGTTACTATAGGAAGCGGCCGCAAGGTGGCAGCATTTCTTCATGCTCAGCTCTGGTTCCTTGGGCAAGCAGAGATTTAGGGAAAATCCTGTTTCTGGATTTTCAATTAGACAACAACAGGTCAGAAGAAATATCCAAGGCTTGTGTCTCATTACTTCTTCCCCCTTACCCTTGATCTTCAGGACACATCCCAGTTCCTGCAACACCACTCTGTGGAGGGTGCTAGCATCCATAGACGAAGCAAGGCTAAGATGTGACTAGGGCCTTCCCTGGTAGCACAGTGGTAGAGCTCATCTCCCAGTGCAGGAGACACAGGTTCGATCCCTGATCCGGGAAGATCCCACATGCTGCGGAGCCACTAAGACCATGAGCCACAGCTATTGAGCCTATGCTCTAGAGCTTCGGAGCTGCAACTACTGAAGCCCGTGTGTCCTAGAGCCTGAGTTCTAGAACAAGAGAAGTCACCACAACAAGAAGCCTGCTCACCTCAACCAGAGAGTAGCCCCCACTCCCTGCAACTAGAGGAGAGCCTGCAGCAGCAGTGAAGACCCAGAATAGCCCAAAATAAATAAATAAATACATGTGGCTGGAGGTGAAAATCCCAGCCCAAGGGGCACATGGAGTCCTGGGGACTTTTGAAAGCTCTTTTTGTCCAGCAGCTGCCCCGTCCTTTGGGCGTAGTAGGCTTGATTTCTCTGCAGGAGGGCCCGCCTGTATCTGGAGACTGGGGGCTCCTGCAGAGGGCAAGAGGCACTCCAGGTCCATCGTGGGGGTTCACTGCCTGTTATATCCTTCCAGCTCCCTCAGACCCTCCACACTTCAGCCTTGGCACCCAAGCCTGCTTAGGCTCCAGGGATGTGACACCAGCCTAGATCACCATAGCTGAGGTAAGTAGAGTCAGCATTCACCCCTTTGTATATAGGTGAATTACGATATTGAGTATTGCCTTGTTCTTTAAGACTTAATTTAGAGGCTCTATTCATCATTCCCATGTCTGCACTGCGTATCCTACACATAGACAGAAGAGCCTGGCAGTCCATGGGGTCTGAGCGACTCACTTTCACAGCACTGGTTTTTAAAGTTGTTACTATAGGAAGCGGCCGCAAGGTGGCAGCATTTCTTCATGCTCAGCTCTGGTTCCTTGGGCAAGCAGAGATTTAGGGAAAATCCTGTTTCTGGATTTTCAATTAGACAACAACAGGTCAGAAGAAATATCCAAGGCTTGTGTCTCATTACTTCTTCCCCCTTACCCTTGATCTTCAGGACACATCCCAGTTCCTGCAACACCACTCTGTGGAGGGTGCTAGCATCCATAGACGAAGCAAGGCTAAGATGTGACTAGGGCCTTCCCTGGTAGCACAGTGGTAGAGCTCATCTCCCAGTGCAGGAGACACAGGTTCGATCCCTGATCCGGGAAGATCCCACATGCTGCGGAGCCACTAAGACCATGAGCCACAGCTATTGAGCCTATGCTCTAGAGCTTCGGAGCTGCAACTACTGAAGCCCGTGTGTCCTAGAGCCTGAGTTCTAGAACAAGAGAAGTCACCACAACAAGAAGCCTGCTCACCTCAACCAGAGAGTAGCCCCCACTCCCTGCAACTAGAGGAGAGCCTGCAGCAGCAGTGAAGACCCAGAATAGCCCAAAATAAATAAATAAATACATGTGGCTGGAGGTGAAAATCCCAGCCCAAGGGGCACATGGAGTCCTGGGGACTTTTGAAAGCTCTTTTTGTCCAGCAGCTGCCCCGTCCTTTGGGCGTAGTAGGCTTGATTTCTCTGCAGGAGGGCCCGCCTGTATCTGGAGACTGGGGGCTCCTGCAGAGGGCAAGAGGCACTCCAGGTCCATCGTGGGGGTTCACTGCCTGTTATATCCTTCCAGCTCCCTCAGACCCTCCACACTTCAGCCTTGGCACCCAAGCCTGCTTAGGCTCCAGGGATGTGACACCAGCCTAGATCACCATAGCTGAGGTAAGTAGAGTCAGCATTCACCCCCCTTTTGTATATAGGTGAATTACAGTGTTTTCTGTGTGGTTTTTTTACCCCCATTTATGATCCACAGGAACTTGATTCACTTAAGCATAGATGTATATACATGTTTGGGGGCGGGGTATTGTCTTGTACAGGTTATTATATAGTGTTTAGTTGGATTTCTTGTGTTACACAGTGGATCCTTGTGGATTATTTTTACATAGTAGTGTGCCTATGTAGCTTCCAAGGTGGAGCAGTTGTAAACAATCCACCTGCCAATGCAGGAGACCCAGGTGAAGTGGGTTCAGTCCTTGGGTTGGGTAGATTCCCTGGAGTAGGCAATGGTAACCCTCTCCAGTATTCTTGCCTGGAAATCCGATAGACAGAGGAGCCTGGTAGGCTATAGTCCATGGGGTTGCAAAGAGTCAGACGTGACTGAGCAACTGAGTTCACGTGTACACACATACTGTATATAAGTTAGTCTGAAATGTCTCATTTCTCCCTGTTCTCACCTTTAGTTTCTTGGTAACCTTTTTTTTTTTTCTTTCTTATTCTGTGCAGCTGTTTCTCTTTGGTCAAGAAGTTCATGTGTATTCAGTTTTAGATTCCACCTAGAAGTAATACCAAATGATACTTTCTCTCCCTGTCTTCCTTCCTTCATCTGGTATGATCTTCGCCACCTTCCTCTCTGTGTCAGGACATGACACAATTTTCCTCCTTGTTTATGTATAAGTAATATTACATTGTGTATATATCAGTTCAGTTTAGTTGCTCAGTCGTGTCTGACTCTTGATGACCCCATGGACTGCAGCACACCAGGCTTCCCTGTCCTTCCCCCTCTCCCAGAGCTTGCTCAAACTCGCGTCCATTGACTCAGTGATGCCATCCAACCATCTTCTCCTCTGTTGTCCCCTTCTCCTTCTGCCTTCTATTTTCCCCAGCATCAGGGTCTTTTCCAATGAGACTTCTGTTCACATCAGGAGGCTGAAGTACTGGAGCTTCATTTTCAGCATCAGTTCTTCCAGTGAATATTCAGGGTTGATTTCCTTTAGGTTTGATGTCCTTGCAGTCCAAGAGACTCTCAAGAACCTTCCCCAATACCACAGTCAAAAAGCGTCAATTCTTCATCACTCAGCCTTCTTTATGGTCCAACTCTCACATCCATACATGACGGCTGGGAAAACCATAGCTTTGAATGTACCGACTTTTGTCAGCAAAATGATATCTCTGTTTTTGCATACGCTGTCTAGGTTTGTCGTAGCTTTTCTTTCAAGAAGCAAGCATCTTAATTTCATGGCTGCAGTCACCATCCACAGTGATTTTGGAGCCCAAGAAAATAAAGTCTGTCACTGCTTCCATTGTTTGTCCATCTATTTGCTGTGAAGGGATGGGACCATATGCAATGATCTTCGTTTTTTGAATGTTGGGTTTTAGGCCTGCTTTGTACATATATATCCGTCTTTATTTGTTCATCAGTCCTTCTATTCTTAGCGTGCTTCCATGTCTTAGCTATAGTAGGTAGTGCAGCCATGATCACAGGGGTACCCGTGTCTTTTGAAATATTGGTTTTCTATGGGTATAGGCCCAGGCATGGGCATCAACTATGAAGCTCCAATACTTTGGCCACCGTATATGAAGAGACGACTCATTGGAAAAGACCCTGATGCTGGGCAAGATTGAGGGCAGAAGGAGAAGGGGATGACAGAGGATGAGATGGTTGGATGGTATGACCTACTCTGTGGACGTGAGTTTGAATAAACTCTGCGAAATGGTGAAGGACAGGGAAGCCTGGTGAGCCCCAGTCCATGGGGTCATAAAGAGTGGGACATGACTGAGTGACTGAAGTAAACTGATCTTGAGTATGAAGTCTCTCAGGGGGCATTCGTTAGGGGAAGCACCCTGACTGAAACCTGTCTACCCAGGCCTGGTACCATAGTAACTAGTTGCATGAATTGTTATATGATGACAGGAGGTCCTGGTAAGGGACATGGAACTAATAAACCACCACTAACCAAAAGAGTTTGGGAAAGGTCAAAGGGAGACGCCACCTGCCTGACCACCTCTCAGAATCCTTCTTGCTGGCATCTATCTTGGCTGATCAATGTGTGCGCCACCAGGAGGGCCTCTGAGTTATTTTGCAGTCCAAAAGGGATTTCCTTTAGGTTTGATGTCCTTGCAGTCCAAGAGACTCTCAAGAACCTTCCCCAATACCACAGTCAAAAAGCGTCAATTCTTCATCACTCAGCCTTCTTTATGGTCCAACTCTCACATCCATACATGACGGCTGGGAAAACCATAGCTTTGAATGTACCGACTTTTGTCAGCAAAATGATATCTCTGTTTTTGCATACGCTGTCTAGGTTTGTCGTAGCTTTTCTTTCAAGAAGCAAGCATCTTAATTTCATGGCTGCAGTCACCATCCACAGTGATTTTGGAGCCCAAGAAAATAAAGTCTGTCACTGCTTCCATTGTTTGTCCATCTATTTGCTGTGAAGGGATGGGACCATATGCAATGATCTTCGTTTTTTGAATGTTGGGTTTTAGGCCTGCTTTGTACATATATATCCGTCTTTATTTGTTCATCAGTCCTTCTATTCTTAGCGTGCTTCCATGTCTTAGCTATAGTAGGTAGTGCAGCCATGATCACAGGGGTACCCGTGTCTTTTGAAATATTGGTTTTCTATGGGTATAGGCCCAGGCATGGGCATCAACTATGAAGCTCCAATACTTTGGCCACCGTATATGAAGAGACGACTCATTGGAAAAGACCCTGATGCTGGGCAAGATTGAGGGCAGAAGGAGAAGGGGATGACAGAGGATGAGATGGTTGGATGGTATGACCTACTCTGTGGACGTGAGTTTGAATAAACTCTGCGAAATGGTGAAGGACAGGGAAGCCTGGTGAGCCCCAGTCCATGGGGTCATAAAGAGTGGGACATGACTGAGTGACTGAAGTAAACTGATCTTGAGTATGAAGTCTCTCAGGGGGCATTCGTTAGGGGAAGCACCCTGACTGAAACCTGTCTACCCAGGCCTGGTACCATAGTAACTAGTTGCATGAATTGTTATATGATGACAGGAGGTCCTGGTAAGGGACATGGAACTAATAAACCACCACTAACCAAAAGAGTTTGGGAAAGGTCAAAGGGAGACGCCACCTGCCTGACCACCTCTCAGAATCCTTCTTGCTGGCATCTATCTTGGCTGAGCAATGTGTGCGCCACCAGGAGGGCCTCTGAGTCAAAATGATTGGCCAAAGGCAACTGGGAAACTAATTCCATTACCATAAAAGCCGAGACTGAGAGCCGTGTGGCAGAGCAGTTCTCCTGGGTTCCCTTACCTTACTGCTCTCTCTCCGCTCGGGTGTCCTTTCCCAATAAAATTTCTTGCCTTGTCATCTTATGTGTCTCCTTCATTTTTGAGTGTTAGACAAGAGCCCACTTTCAGGCTCTGGAAGCGGTCCCCCTTCCTGGAACATTTTCAGCATGTGTGGGTGGAAAGATGCAAGTGAGGTTCATACGTCAGCAGCGTAAAGGTTTCATTTTCCCTGGCCATTCAACTCCTCACATCATCCTCTCAGGAAGCCCAGATCTAGGATTATGAGGGCAGAGGCTCTCCCTTTCCTCATCCATAGCTCCACTCCCACAGTGAGGAGCCTGGTGCCCACCATCTGCCCCTTATCTGTGCATTGCTCCCTTCCAGATGACATGTGCAGAGATTTTAGTGTTCTTAGCTACTACATCCCGGAAAAAAACTTCATAAAATGAAGCCCACTGTTTATGAAGTCTATTTTGCCTTTTTTCTCTACACATTCTGTTTATTTCCAAAGTCAGCTCAAGTCAGCATCTTTTGCTCTGTCGACTAAAAAAGATGCATAACTTGAGAGTTGGGTGAGTTACATTTTATTTGGGGCAAAATGAGGACTGCAGCCCTGGAGGCTGCACCTCAGATAGCTCTGAGAGGCTGTTCCAAAGAGGCAGTGGGGGAAGGTTAATATATAAGGTTTTGGTGAAGAGAGAGTTCATTACCATTAAGCACTCATTTTATGAAAGGATTTCTGCTAGTTATGAGTATCTGATGTCAACATGAAGGGATTTAGTGCTTTTTTAGGTATGAAGAGATGCAAGGATTGAGATCATAAAATCTGTTCCTAACAGCATCCAACTATCTAAAGACCTGTCTCACCAGATTCCCAGGAGTACAGTGCGCTTCATGCCACTCCTGAGCTCCCTCGGGCTGTTGAAGGTCAGCAGCTGCTACAGCACAGGGTTCAGTTTCCACAGAGGTAGGTGGCAATTGCCCTTGGTGTTCAGTTGTTGGCACTGCAATTGGTAATTTGTAGCTGTGGAGAAGGAAATGGCAACCCACTCCAGAATTCTTGCCTAGAAAATTCCGTGAACGGAGAAGTCTGGTGAGCTGCAGTCCATGGGGTTAATATATATATATTATCCTATATATATATATATATATATATCTGTGCCAGATAACCTCCCAAGATATGGTATGGCATCAAGGGCAGTTGTGTAACACTGCCTTTCTCATCATAGACATCTCAGAATTTAATAGGCTAATAGCTCAGTTAGCTGTTAAGTTGTCATACCAGTGGAATACAGATCTTTTGCCCCATTGGACTCATGCTAATGGTAGATTGGTTGGGGTTACCCCTAATTTGTTAACACGTATAACCTTAAATTCATGTGAATCCCAGGCTACACCTTTGTATCCATCCTTGTAAATGTCAAGGCCATAAATTACTGCCACAGATCCACTGAATCCCATACCAATCACTCTCTTTTAAGGGTAATAATAGGCATAGTCCATAAAGTACCTAGCCTAGTTTGCTAATATTACTAGGTTGATCATCTTTTTTTTTTTTTAGTATGATTTAATTGTTCCCAACATAGAGGAACTTTTTAAGCTTAAATGACCATAGTCTGTATTAATCATATAGGTATATCTCATGATTATTGGAGTTTTCCTTTTAAGAGATGAGAAGTTAGAGTTTTGTTTTGTTTGATTAAGATTTAATTCATCACTGTGATTGAATTTGAATGACTCTAAGAGAACAGGGTCAGAGTAGGTATTATTAATTGGCCAGCTGAGAGGATCCCATCTAGTAATACCATGAATAGATAGAACAGGACTGAACTCTCTTCTAAAATAAATTTCTTAGAGGATATTGAATCAGAGTCCTAGAAGGAGAAATTCACGAAGGTAGCCCAGAAGTACTAGACACAGGTAATTAGTCACAACCCGACACTTGGATTGAGTTTTAGACTAGCATAGGATTATGCCCATGGTAGAAAATATTTGACTGATATGTAAATGTCCAGGAAATCAAGAAACATTATAAAAGATCGTACGAGTCAGGCCTGGCATCTTGGGCAAGCTGTCTACTTCAGATGGCATCTTCTTCTCGTCCTAGAGTAGTGCAGTGGCCTCTGTTCCAGCATCGTTTTAAGGTAAGTCAAGGTCAGTAGGCCTCTCCAGTCCAGCATAGGGAGCTTTGGAAGTGGGAATTAATCCAAGAGTCAAATTGCCCTTCAAATTCACTGTGCATGAGATAGTTAAGAGTAGTTGACAAAAAGGTCCTTCCAGGCTTCCTTGTTGTCATACCAGTGGAATACAGATCTTTTGCCCCATTGGACTCATGCTAATGGTAGATTGGTTGGGGTTACCCCTAATTTGTTAACAAGTATAACCTTAAATTCATGTGAATCCCAGGCTACACCTTTGTATCCATCCTTGTAAATGTCAAGGCCATAAATTACTGCCACAGATCCACTGAATCCCATACCAATCACTCTCTTTTAAGGGTAATAATAGGCATAGTCCATAAAGTACCTAGCCTAGTTTGCTAATATTACTAGGTTGATCATCTTTTTTTTTTTTTAGTATGATTTAATTGTTCCCAACATAGAGGAACTTTTTAAGCTTAAATGACCATAGTCTGTATTAATCATATAGGTATATCTCATGATTATTGGAGTTTTCCTTTTAAGAGATGAGAAGTTAGAGTTTTGTTTTGTTTGATTAAGATTTAATTCATCACTGTGATTGAATTTGAATGACTCTAAGAGAACAGGGTCAGAGTAGGTATTATTAATTGGCCAGCTGAGAGGATCCCATCTAGTAATACCATGAATAGATAGAACAGGACTGAACTCTCTTCTAAAATAAATTTCTTAGAGGATATTGAATCAGAGTCCTAGAAGGAGAAATCCACAAGGTAACCCAGAAGTACTAGACACAGGTAATTAGCCACAACCCAACAATTGTATTGAGTTTTAAACTAGCATAGGATTATGCCCATGATAGAAAACATTTGATTGACATGTAAAAGTGCAAGAGATCAAGAAAACATTATAAAAGATCCTGCGAGTCAGGTCCAGCACCTCGGGCAAGCTGTCTACCTCTGATGTCGTCGTCTTCTCATCCTGGTGTAGTGCAGTGGCCTCTGTTCCAGCATCGTTTTAAGGTAAGTCAAGGTCAGTAGGCCTCTCCAGTCCAGCATAGGGAGCTTTGGAAGTGGGAATTAATCCAAGAGTCAAATTGCCCTTCAAATTCACTGTGCATGAGATAGTTAAGAGTAGTTGACAAAAAGGTCCTTCCAGGCTTCCTTGGTGGTCCAGTGGGTAAAGAGTCTGCCTTGCAGTGCAAGGATCACTGGTTAGATCCCTGGTCCAGGAAGATACCATATGCTGAGAAACAGCTGGGCTGGTGTATCCAACTATGAGCCAGCATTCTAGAGTGCATGAGCCCAGAGCCAGTGCTCTGAAAAAGAGAGGCCACTGCAATGGGAGACCAACACAGGCCAAAGAATAAAGATGGATGAACAATAAAAATGGTGACTTAGAGGCAAAAAAAAATAAATAAATAAAAACAAAGTGTTCCTTAAAAAAAAGAGTCCTTCCATCTAGGTTAGAGACACAGTTCCTTAAACTGTGTATTTTTCCAGTCCTGTTTGCAGGTCATGAGACATCTGATCTTCACCCAAAGATAGACTACTGAGACAGGCTTCAGAACCAAACCTAGAATGTCCTTCAATAATTCAATTAAAATATACATTAATATACCCTAACAGCAAAGAACTGTCCAGAATATGAGTCTTAGTAGATAAAGGCCTCTGTTAACAAATTGGGATTTAACATTCATTGGAACATCTTTTTCTTCCCTAAAATCACCCTCATTTTTACCAAATATAACCAAATTAGGACTTGTTTTAGATATGTCTGGTCTCAATAAGCTTAGCCTGATTATTTATATAACCATAACAGATTTTAGACCTTTTGCCTTGTTGAAACGTTATAGAGTCTTAGAATGAGCTTTTAAAATATAGCCTTTCAGGGCTAGGAAAGTCAGGCCAAAGTCTTACCACAGATTTCACCCAACAGATGTAAGTGAATTCTTCCCGTCTCAAGTCTTCCAAAATTCCTTGAGATTTCTGTACCTGTTAGTGAGATAACCTTCCTAACTTACCTGATTAAGTTACTGGAAACTAAGAGTTTCCAGTCTTTGGAGGGATCAGAGAGAGAAGATAAATGTTTCAGTTGGTTTATAAAGTATAATTTAGCAAATTACTTTTAAGTCATAATTAGTTTGAGGAGAAGGGTTTATTTTTTATTTTTTTTTTTTTACACCTGGAAAACACAGATTGAAACCAGAGTTTTCAGATAGAAACCATAAAGTTATAAGTGTATTTTCCAGTTCATTTAGTCCTTTTGTTAACCTTTCTGAAGTCATCAGGTTTTCCGTTAGAATCCTTTAGTTTCTTACCCAGTTAAGAAACTGGTATTTATCCAAGTAGTCCTTTCTATTGATCTTCTTGAAGAGGAAGCATTTTGTGAAACTTGGTTATTGCTATGACAGTATTTTAATATAGTAACTAGAATTACAACTGATAACATTTTACTTGAGCACATTAGAATATTAGGAACTCCATATAGTTTCTAGGATATCTATATGAGTAACATTTATCATATTTTATAGCCAGAGACTTATTTATTACTTGATTGACAATACTTCCCGTGCAGTTTAACATATGGAATGAACTTAGTGTAATATCTCTCTTTGGGATATTTAAGGGACCCTCTGAAGCATCCCAAAGTTAGCTAGAAGTCAGAAATGATTAATTAGAATGATTTAGGAGGTTTTGTCAACAAATACTGAAAAATTTAGAACGCTCAGTCAGATAGGATTATAGGTTATTTTGAAACAGTAGCTACCCACAGAGCCACAAATAAAGGATTTCAGAGGCAAATATAGAAGAGATAAATCAACTTAAATCTATTATCAAAGGCAGTTCAACAACTGAAGAAAGTGCATGTCCTCTTAACAGAGAGAAAAGCCAAATTCAAGTTTTTACATCAGATTACTTTTAAATTCATTTAAAGGTAAACTTAATTCCATTTATTTTAAACATGGTCAATCCTAACCATGCACAAAACTCTTTTCTCAGGGTCCATTTTCCACAAACCTTCTTATCACTTTCTGTACCCATTACTTTATTCTCCCATCTTGAAACAGCCACCTGTAAGTCAGACCTACTTTCTTTTCCCTTCATAAAATGAAATTCCATTTCTCATACCTTCTTTACTGAAAACACATTCTGCTTTCTGTAAACAACCAAGAACTGACCTTTATATTAGCAGTCTATAAATTGGCAAGCATAAATACCAGTTATAATTTCAAATCTCTTTAGTTTTACTGTAAGAGGAAATTAATGTTCAGTAATAAATGTTTCAAAATCTTATTTGGAAATAACCTAGCTATTCAGTAGACTTCCATCACTTAGTTAGCACAACCCTTAGAAATCTAAGTTTCCCCAATCTGGAGAGACTATTTTAGACAGACATTCCTAAAGCATAATTATTCTTCATAGAGTTTATCTAAAAGCTCATATCTCATTTACATTTTTTTAAAAGTTTCTTCACTCGAGTTACTTTCCTTGATGACAAATTTGCAACAGATATAATATTTAACTTATATTAAGCCTAGGAACAATGAAAATATTCTGAATGACTCTTGACATGTCTATTAGATTGACAAACACACATTAATACCAGGTATTTAATATTGAATATTTCCTAATTGACATGAACCTGAAAATTATTTAGGTTTTCATTTCTCTTGTATTTAGAACTGTTTGATCTGTAAGCACTTACTTTTCTTCAGGCCAATTAAATTAGAGTTTATTTACAAACTAATCTCAGCAATCAGCAGTATTATCCAAAAACAAGGCGTTGCCAAAAACAAGACTCCACGTTACAAACTGTTTCTTTGACTTGCTTTCCCTGGCCTTTATTATTATAATCATACTTAATGGCATGCCTCTAGGACCCTGCCCCTCAGCCTGACTGCAAAGTGCCTTTGTTCAAGACTCCTGTCCACCTGTAGATGGCAGGAAGAGAGAAGTTAACACTTTCCCTGCCTGAGGCTTGCCATTCTAGGAGATGTTTGCAAGATTAATGGCCTTTTTGCTTTGCTCTCTCACCTCCCCCATCTCTGATCTATAAAATAACCTGGCATCCAAACCCTAATAAGATGGTTTATTTCGAGGTGCTAGCTTGCCATCTTCTCGGTCAGCTGCTTTCCAAATAAAGTCATTTTCCTGCCGCAACACCTGTCTCTCAGATTCATTGGGCTGTTGTGCAGCAAGCAGAGCGAGACACACACTGAAACATACATATAACCAAATAGACACAGAGATCCTATAGCTTTGTTTCTCAAACTTAGTTATGAATCAGATATCACAATATAAAACTCACTAGTTGCAAATAACAGTTGGAAAAATAAAAAATTTTTTGCATGCCTTTTTTTCTGGCTCAAGTCATTGCTTTTACTTTTCATCCATCTTTATTCCCCGGCGTGTGTGGGCCTCCCATCACAGTGGCCTCTCTAGTTGCAGGGCACTGGCTCTGGGCACATGCGCTCCAGAGCGCTGTTTTGCAATTGGACACACAGGCCCAGCCGCTCGGCATTCCCAGGCCAGGGATCGAACCGATGCCCCTTGCAGTGCAAGGTGGACTCTTTACCCACTGGACCACCAGGGAAGCCCGGAAAAATAAAATTTTAAAAAGCCTTCATAACCTTTTTCTTTTTTTTTCCCCCTTAGGAATTAGAGATGGTATAGATAAGTGATCCAGAGAGCTCTGGTCTCAAGGCATAGGAGGAGTTACAGAACAAGAATTTTTAAGAGACAATTGTATTTTTCCATTGTCATAGTTTTAATAACCAAAAGCCAGACCAGAAAGTGCTCAAATCAGTCCTAATAAAAAGGGCAGATTGGCCCCGGATGGGATTGACCCTCTGGGGAGCAGGAGTATTAGTTTGGTCAGCATCAGGCTATTATAATCATAAGAGAAACTCCTGAACATAAGGGAATTTTAGTCCATTTTTCTAACCTGTGTTAATAAAGATCTAATATTTTAGGCCGTTTTTCTTGTCATTGGATCCTGGCTATAGGTTGACCAGTCACTTAAAAATTTTTCCAGAGGGTTCCCAAGTGGAGTGTGGAACCTTAGAGGAAGTGCTTTCCATATTAGCTTGAGCAGTTTGTACCAGATGTCTGCACACTCAAACCAGGCCAACAAAGCCAAACTAGAACCTCAAGAGCTGGGAGTCACGCTCCAAATAAAACAAAAGACAAAGAGATATTCAGAAATCAAAAGCCAGGTAGCAAGACCGCCCCAAAAAGATGGGAATATAATGAATGCCCAGAAATTAAAAACCAAATTGCATAAATGCCAAATATTGACTTCCCAGTCCCTATAGACCTGTGACCTGGCAGAATAAGTGCTAGTAACCTTTTTAAATCTGACATAGTTCAAGGGATTTCTTGTTGGTTTCCTGTAAAGAAGTTACTCTGTTGCTTCCACTTTTAGAAGCTTCAGGATAGCAAAGTAAGCACAGCAGCCTTTTTTTTTTTAAACTTCTATTTTACTTTTAACTTTTACAGAGTTTTGTTGTTTACAGATATGTATGATCCCAGATTAGTCATATGTATATCCCCCCCATCCCATCCCTCCAGGCCACAGCAGCCTTTTCTAATTGTGCGCACAAAAATATCACTTTTGGAATATCAAGACCCCTAATTTAGGTATTTTACATTGAGACCTCTTTTAGTACAATTTCCCTAGTAAATAAGTACTTGCAAGTATGAGCTTTGTACATATTTTACGTGAATCTGGCTGGGATGTTAGTCGGAGGTTGGCTTTCTGAAGCTGTGTGGATCATCTTCTCCTGGGCTCTAAGAAAGAAAGATGGAATGGGAGAAAAAAGAAAGAAAAGAAAGACCACCCTTACAACTGAACCTCTTTATTTATTTATTTTTAAAAAACTTTTATTTATTTATTTTTGGCTGTGCTGGGTCTTTGTTGATGTGTGGGTTTAGCTGCTCTGTGGTATATGGGATCTTCCTGGTTCAGGGATTGAACCTGTGTCTCCTGCATTGGCAGACGGGTTCTTATCCACTGAGCCACAAGGGAAGCCCACAGCTGAGCCTCTTTGATCGGTTTCTGCTTAATTGGCCTTACTTTGAATTCTTTCTGGCCCCCTAGCCCAGAACATTTCCTTCTATGTGTGTTAGTGGCTCAGTAGTGTCTGATGCCTTACCCCCCCAGGGACTCTCACCCGCCAGCCTTCCCTGTCCACTGGCTTCTCCAGGCAAGAATACTGAAGTGGGTTGCCATTTCCTTCACCAGGGGATCTTCCCCACCGAGGGTTCGAACCCAGGTCTCCTGCATTGCAGGAGGGCGATTCTTTACCTTCTGAGCCACCTGGGAAGCCCGAGTTCTCAAGGGCAGGTGATTTTTAGAGCCTCTCCTTAGGCAGCTGTGGCCTCTCCTTAGGCAGCTGTGGCCTTATTCCTCAGCCGCCAGCAGCCTTTTGAATGCAAAGTGCACTGCAGTTTCAGTTTTTTTAAAGACACAGCTCCAGGAAGACTTGAAGAGGCAGCCGGGTTTCCAACTACCCCACATTCTGGTGTTGGGAAACTAGAACTTAAGGAAAGTTTCTTTTTGGCTTGTGAATTTTAATCTGTCGTGCCCGGATAGACAAGTAAGCGCTACAGGCTCATTACTTGCATTTCCATCTTTCACTGGCACTGAGGGGGTAGGAAATGGTGGTTTATTTTAGCCCTATATCAACTTGATTCAGGTATGTATATACACATTTCTACTTTTTGGTTTCAGTTTCTAGATCAGTTAGTAAAAGAGTGTGAAATGGAATAGCCTCAGCGTAACAGTAGGGTTTTTCTTTTTCTTAATTTATTTTTCATTATTTTTGGCTGGGCTGGGTCTTCATTGCTTCAAAGGCTTTTCCCTAGTTGCAGGGAGAGTGGGTCACCCACTCTCTCATTGTGGTGCACAGGCTTCTCACTGGGGTGGCTTCTCTTGTTGCAAAGCACGGGCTCCAGGGGGCAATGGGCTTCAGTAGTTTCACCTCCAGGACTCTAGAGCACGGTGTCAGTACTTGTGCTGCCAAGGCTTATTCTGTCTACCACAATTGGGATCTTCCTGGACCAGAGATGGAACCCATGTCTCCTGCATTGGCAGGTGGATTCTTTACCACTGAGCCACTAGGGAAGCCCAAGACTAGGTTTGTTTCTCATTCTTTATTTTCAATAGAGTAGTAGGTGTACCTTCACTTGGACATCCTTATTTGTACACCCCTCCCCAACATCCCCTTTGATCCTCTGTAGTTTATTTTCTAAGGCTCGGAGTTTCCTTCTCTTTGCTAAATGAATAAGTATATGGGTATCATTTTAGGCCCACCTTTAAGGGGTAGCATGCAATATCTGTTCTCTGACTTACTGCCCTGACTTTTGTGGTGTCTAGGTCCTCCATGTTCCTGGAAATGGCATTATTTCATTGTTTAGTATGGCGGAGCAATATTTCAGTATTTGGTATGTTGGAGTGATACTCCATTCTATAAACCCATTGGATCTTCTTTTTCCGTTCATGCTGTTAAAGTGTTGCACTCAATATGTTAGGAAATTTGGAAAACTCACCAGTGGCCACAGGGCTGGAAAAGGTCAGCTTTCATTTCAATCCCAAAGAAGGGCAGTGTCAAAGAATGTTCAAACTACCATACAGTTGCTGTCATTTCACAGGTTAGCAAGGTTATGCTCAAAATTCTTCAAGCTAAGCTTCAGGTATGTGAGCCAAACGATATAGTAGTTACTTGCACTTTGGACGGGGAAATGGTGGTTTATTTTAGCCCTATATCAACTTGATTCAGGTATGTATATACACATTTCTACTTTTTGGTTTCAGTTTCTAGATCAGTTAGTAAAAGAGTGTGAAATGGAATAGCCTCAGCGTAACAGTAGGGTTTTTCTTTTTCTTAATTTATTTTTCATTATTTTTGGCTGGGCTGGGTCTTCATTGCTTCAAAGGCTTTTCCCTAGTTGCAGGGAGAGTGGGTCACCCACTCTCTCATTGTGGTGCACAGGCTTCTCACTGGGGTGGCTTCTCTTGTTGCAAAGCACGGGCTCCAGGGGGCAATGGGCTTCAGTAGTTTCACCTCCAGGACTCTAGAGCACGGTGTCAGTACTTGTGCTGCCAAGGCTTATTCTGTCTACCACAATTGGGATCTTCCTGGACCAGAGATGGAACCCATGTCTCCTGCATTGGCAGGTGGATTCTTTACCACTGAGCCACTAGGGAAGCCCAAGACTAGGTTTGTTTCTCATTCTTTATTTTCAATAGAGTAGTAGGTGTACCTTCACTTGGACATCCTTATTTGTACACCCCTCCCCAACATCCCCTTTGATCCTCTGTAGTTTATTTTCTAAGGCTCGGAGTTTCCTTCTCTTTGCTAAATGAATAAGTATATGGGTATCATTTTAGGCCCACCTTTAAGGGGTAGCATGCAATATCTGTTCTCTGACTTACTGCCCTGACTTTTGTGGTGTCTAGGTCCCTCCATGTTCCTGGAAATGGCATTATTTCATTGTTTAGTATGGCGGAGCAATATTTCAGTATTTGGTATGTTGGAGTGATACTCCATTCTATAAACCCATTGGATCTTCTTTTTCCGTTCATGCTGTTAAAGTGTTGCACTCAATATGTTAGGAAATTTGGAAAACTCACCAGTGGCCACAGGGCTGGAAAAGGTCAGCTTTCATTTCAATCCCAAAGAAGGGCAGTGTCAAAGAATGTTCAAACTACCATACAGTTGCTGTCATTTCACAGGTTAGCAAGGTTATGCTCAAAATTCTTCAAGCTAAGCTTCAGCAGTATGTGAGCCAAGAAGTACGAGGTGGGTTTACAAAAGAGAGGAATCAGAGGTCAAATTGCCAACATCCGTTGGATCACAGAGAAAGGGCGTTCCAAAAACGTCTACTTCTGCTTCACTGGCTACACTAAAGCCTTTGACCATGTGGGGACAGAACAAACTGGAAAATTCTTAAGGAGATGGGTGTACCAGATCACCTTACCTGTCTCCTGAGAAACCTGTATGCAGGTCAAGAAGCAACAGTTAGAACTGGACGTGTAACAACGAACTGGTTCCAAATTGGGAAATGAGTATATCAAGCTGTATATTGTTACCCTGCTTATTTAACATATGCAGATTACATCGTGTGAATGTAATCTGCTGGGCTGGATGAAGCTCAAGCTAGAATCAAGATTGCTGGGAGAAATATCAAGAATCTCAGATATGCAGATGATACCACTCTAATGGCAGAAAGTGAAGAGGAACTGAAGAGCCTCTTGATGAAGGTGAAAGAGGAGAATGAAAAAGCTGGCTTACAACTCAGTATTCAAAAAACTAACATCATGGCACCCTGTTCCATCACTTCATGGCAAATAAAAGGGAAAAAGTGGAAGCAGTGACAGATGTTATTTTCTTGGGCTCCAAAATCACTGCCGATAGTGACTGCCGATAGTGACTGCATGAACTTAGAAGACACTCGCTCCTTGAAACGAAAGCTATGACAAACCTGGACAGCACATTAAAAGCAGAGAGTTCACTCTGCCAACAAAGGTCTGTCTATTCAAAGCTATGGTTTTTCCAGTAGTCATGTATGGATGTGAGAGCTGGACCATAAAGAAGGCTGAATGTTGAAGAATTGATGCTTTTGAACTGTGGTGCTGGAGAAGACTCTTGAGAGTTCCCTGGACTGCATGGAGATCAAACCAGTCAGTCCTAAAGGAAATCAATCCTGAATATTTTTTGGAAGGACTGATGCTGAAACTCCAATACTTTGGCCACCTGATATGAAGAGCTGACTCGTTGGCAGCAACCCTGATGGTGGGAAAGATTGAAGGCAAAAGAGAAGGGGGGTGGCAGAGGATGAGATGATTAGATAGCTATTTCAATGGACATGAGTTTGAGCAAACTCCAGGAGATGGTGAAGGACAAGGAAGCCTGGCGTGCTGCCATGGGTCACAGAGAGTCAAATAGAGCTCAGCAACTGAATGACAGGGCTTGTCAAATCAGCTGTCTGATATAAGGTCTCCACCTGGTGGATCTCTCTGGAATGAAGTGAAGTTTGCATTGATCTCTTCTTTTTTATTTTGAAACAACCACTAAAAAAAAATTTTAAAACAGTTGCAGGTACAGTACAATGTTTTCCTGAACAATTTGAAAGTAAATTACTGACCTAATACCCTATCACCCGCTAAGTACTTTAGATCGTTTCCTATAAACAAGGATCTTCTACATAACCAGGAATCAGGAATTTGATATTGATGTATTCCTGCGTTCGATCCTTTGACCGGAAAAGCTAAGTAATCAAGATTGCTGGGAGAAATATCAAGAATCTCAGATATGCAGATGATACCACTCTAATGGCAGAAAGTGAAGAGGAACTGAAGAGCCTCTTGATGAAGGTGAAAGAGGAGAATGAAAAAGCTGGCTTACAACTCAGTATTCAAAAAACTAACATCATGGCACCCTGTTCCATCACTTCATGGCAAATAAAAGGGAAAAAGTGGAAGCAGTGACAGATGTTATTTTCTTGGGCTCCAAAATCACTGCCGATAGTGACTGCCGATAGTGACTGCATGAACTTAGAAGACACTCGCTCCTTGAAACGAAAGCTATGACAAACCTGGACAGCACATTAAAAGCAGAGAGTTCACTCTGCCAACAAAGGTCTGTCTATTCAAAGCTATGGTTTTTCCAGTAGTCATGTATGGATGTGAGAGCTGGACCATAAAGAAGGCTGAATGTTGAAGAATTGATGCTTTTGAACTGTGGTGCTGGAGAAGACTCTTGAGAGTTCCCTGGACTGCATGGAGATCAAACCAGTCAGTCCTAAAGGAAATCAATCCTGAATATTTTTTGGAAGGACTGATGCTGAAACTCCAATACTTTGGCCACCTGATATGAAGAGCTGACTCGTTGGCAGCAACCCTGATGGTGGGAAAGATTGAAGGCAAAAGAGAAGGGGGGTGGCAGAGGATGAGATGATTAGATAGCTATTTCAATGGACATGAGTTTGAGCAAACTCCAGGAGATGGTGAAGGACAAGGAAGCCTGGCGTGCTGCCATGGGTCACAGAGAGTCAAATAGAGCTCAGCAACTGAATGACAGGGCTTGTCAAATCAGCTGTCTGATATAAGGTCTCCACCTGGTGGATCTCTCTGGAATGAAGTGAAGTTTGCATTGATCTCTTCTTTTTTATTTTGAAACAACCACTAAAAAAAAATTTTAAAACAGTTGCAGGTACAGTACAATGTTTTCCTGAACAATTTGAAAGTAAATTACTGACCTAATACCCTATCACCCGCTAAGTACTTTAGATCGTTTCCTATAAACAAGGATCTTCTACATAACCAGGAATCAGGAATTTGATATTGATGTATTCCTGCGTTCGATCCTTTGACCGGATTCAAGTCTTGCCAGCTGTCCTGATAATGCCCTTAGCAAAAAGGTCCAGTTTAATATTATCTGGTTCTAGTTTCCTTCAGTATAGAACAGTTCCTTGGTTTTTTGACTCTTGTGACCTTGAATCTTCTACAGCTAACCCGCCAGTTACTGGCTGTCCCTCAATGTGTGCTTGTCTGAGGTTTCCTCATGTTTTCATTCAGGTCAAGCATCTTTGGCACGAGTCTCTCAGAAGCAATCCTGTGTCCTTCTCATTGCATCTTTAGGTGATACAGGAGTGATTTGTTTCATTATTGGTCACATTAACTTTGATCAGGTGATAAGGACTTCCCCCTTCCTGGGCTATGAAGCAGGAAAGCCTTTCCTGTCCCAGACCTACAGGACCATAGTAAAACTGCCCTCCCCACACCACCACCAGAAAAAAAAAAAAAGAGGAGAAAAGATGTTGTCAACGCACAGGGCTTTCTGAGCTAGGAGCGTCTTCCACTGATGGCTCTTCTTGAATTGGAACTTTTGAAAGCTTGTCTCTTTTTTTTGCCAATTGGGAGAGGCAGTCACATTTCTTATCCGTTTAATTCAAATTACAGCCCAAATTATGATTTGGTGATTTGATTTGGGGAAAAAGACGTTTTCTTAAACCAAAATGGATTACAGTGAGGATGTACTGTGTGTTAGTTGCTTAGCTGTGTTCAACTCTTTGCAACCCTATGGACTGTAGCCCACCAGGCTCCTCTGGTCCATGGGATTTCCCCCGTAAGAATACTGGAGTGGATTTCCATCTCCTCCCGCAAAGTCTCTAGCGAGTACAAGCCTAATGGGAAACCACCGTGGGGGGTGACCCAGCTCCAGTCCTCACACAGGGTCAAAATCCGGGACCCAGCACTGGTTCCCATGAGGACAGTCCCAGCCTCCCTTTCACCTGACGGTGCACAGACGCACGAAGTTATTCTTGGGGGTTTTCCCAATTTGTTAGCTTGCAGAAGTTGAGCCGGGCCTGCAGACCGCCGCTGCGCCAGAGGAACACGGCAGCACTAGAGGTGCAACGAAGGGCCCAAGAGCTCTGTTGAGCCCCAGCCCGAACCGTGGAAGTGGAGCCCGAGCCTAGAGACGGAGCCCACACCCGGGAGGTAGAGCCCAAGTCCGAGGGGCAGGACTCCCCGATAGCTACGACCTCGACGCCGCGCGGGGCACGCCAGGACGCTGGGGCGGCGGGAGGCTGCGGTAGCAAGATGGTGACGCTGACGGCGGAGCTGGTCGAACAGGGCCTAGGCGCCAACGCCGAGCGGGACCGTGAGGTCAAGCATCTTTGGCACGAGTCTCTCAGAAGCAATCCTGTGTCCTTCTCATTGCATCTTTAGGTGATACAGGAGTGATTTGTTTCATTATTGGTCACATTAACTTTGATCAGGTGATAAGGACTTCCCCCTTCCTGGGCTATGAAGCAGGAAAGCCTTTCCTGTCCCAGACCTACAGGACCATAGTAAAACTGCCCTCCCCACACCACCACCAGAAAAAAAAAAAAAGAGGAGAAAAGATGTTGTCAACGCACAGGGCTTTCTGAGCTAGGAGCGTCTTCCACTGATGGCTCTTCTTGAATTGGAACTTTTGAAAGCTTGTCTCTTTTTTTTGCCAATTGGGAGAGGCAGTCACATTTCTTATCCGTTTAATTCAAATTACAGCCCAAATTATGATTTGGTGATTTGATTTGGGGAAAAAGACGTTTTCTTAAACCAAAATGGATTACAGTGAGGATGTACTGTGTGTTAGTTGCTTAGCTGTGTTCAACTCTTTGCAACCCTATGGACTGTAGCCCACCAGGCTCCTCTGGTCCATGGGATTTCTCAGGCAAGAATACTGGAGTGGATTTCCATCTCCTCCCGCAAAGTCTCTAGCGAGTACAAGCCTAATGGGAAACCACCGTGGGGGGTGACCCAGCTCCAGTCCTCACACAGGGTCAAAATCCGGGACCCAGCACTGGTTCCCATGAGGACAGTCCCAGCCTCCCTTTCACCTGACGGTGCACAGACGCACGAAGTTATTCTTGGGGGTTTTCCCAATTTGTTAGCTTGCAGAAGTTGAGCCGGGCCTGCAGACCGCCGCTGCGCCAGAGGAACACGGCAGCACTAGAGGTGCAACGAAGGGCCCAAGAGCTCTGTTGAGCCCCAGCCCGAACCGTGGAAGTGGAGCCCGAGCCTAGAGACGGAGCCCACACCCGGGAGGTAGAGCCCAAGTCCGAGGGGCAGGACTCCCCGATAGCTACGACCTCGACGCCGCGCGGGGCACGCCAGGACGCTGGGGCGGCGGGAGGCTGCGGGTAGCAAGATGGTGACGCTGACGGCGGAGCTGGTCGAACAGGCGGCGCCGTACGCCCGCGCCAACGCCGAGCGGGACCGTGAGCTGGCCCTGCGGGCTGAGTCGGGCGGCGGAGGGTGTCGGCGACCTTCCTGCGGCGCGAGGGAGGGACGTGCGGGCCCGAAGCGGTCGTTTCCCCGAGGTTTCCTCCCGTTCGCTTCCGTCCTGTTGCCTTCCCCAGCGCCTTGTCGGGAGCGGACTGTTGGGGCGCGCCCGGCGCCCGGCTGCCTGCGGAGGGGAGGATTGTGGAAGCCCCCGCGCCGGAAGCCTCCGCAGGGCCGCTGCTCCGGGTGGAAGGGCTCGGCCCGAGATCCGTTCCGGGGGAGAACGCGGCCTCGGGAGCCGCGCGGCTGCGGGCTCTGCTTTCAGCCGGCTTCCTTGCCTGCGGAGAGCCCAGCGCTTTCCTCTTGTTGGCGTTGACTTTAGACCAGTCCCGGCGCGAAGCGGAAGCCGTCGCTGCCTTGACGCGGAGGAGCCCTGCGGCCTCTCGACTCTCGGACTGACGCCTCTTTCGGTGCAGCGCTTGCTTGGATGTAGCCCGTACGACTCTGAAGTGTGTGCTTTCCCCTTGGCTCCGTTAGCTTCGTCTCTGAGCCGCTATCTCAGTCCTGATGCCCGTGTTAGATGAGTCGGTGGGTTTGAGCGAGCTGTCCACAGGGTGACTTACCATTGTGTGTGAACCACTGACTTCTCAGCTCAGGCTTTGAGCTGGGGGAGGGGAAGAAAGGGGGAACTGTCGTGATCCCGTGAAGACAGCCCCGTGAGATCTAGGAATCTGGCCTGTGGGAGGCAGAGGAGGTCCAGGGCTGCTGTCCCTCCGGCATGTGTGAACAATGCTTGGACGCTGACCGTAAACCGCTCACAAGTGTAAGGTCCTGTTAGGCCACCTCACTGGCTCCAAGGCCTTGCTTTAGAGCCGTGGGGGGCACCTTGTAAATTATCTTACAAGACCTAGCTGGGTACGGCTGGGAAGTGTGGTCATCCTTATGGCCCTCGTCGCCATCAACTTGCTCTAGTTCACTGATGGACCTAAGCTTCCTGGCAGCTAGGACTTACTCTTGCTCGTGTTGTGTGCCAGTACCTTGGCAGGGCCTGACAGTGGCATGGACGGCAGGTAAACACTTCTCAGGAGGAGCGTAAGCTGTGAGTCCAGTTATCATGAAATGCTGCTAATGTTTTAAGGCGCCTTTTATTTATATTAATACTCAAGTGGGTTTTTCTCCTTTTCACAGGGTATAAAATTCCTGTCATTGAAAATCTCCATGCCACCTTAGACCAATTTGATGCCATTGATTTTTCTGACAATGAAAGCTGGATGGTTTTCCTTTGTTGAGAAGACTGAAAACATTATTAGTGAACAATGACAGAATATGGTAAGTGTGTGCTAGCTTTTTCCCCCCTCAGTAGATGTTGAGGAGTTCCCTCAAGAAGTTGCAGTTACATGCTGTCCGTTAAGTCAAATTTCTCTTTTTCCTAACCTACATGTTTCTTAAATGGTGATTGAATCACACTTTCCCATATAGATTCAGAGTGTAATTTGTCATTGATCAGGTCTTGGTTTGCATGTATTCAGAAATCAGGTATATTCATGTATTCATAGTAAGTTTCTAATTTAAATGAAAAACATGATGCTTTGTACACATTTTGGCTCATTTCTAAAAATAATAATAGTAATTATCAGAAGGGGCATATTAAATAGATACATAAAATTAAACAGTCATGGTTTTAACTGAATATCTCATTCTACTACAAGTCTTCTGCTGTTTGTTCTTTAAATGCAAGTGATTTGTAGAATATTGCTGATAGAAATTAAGATTTTTTTTTGACCCACTTTCGTCATCTCTAAATTTTGTTGGAGGAAAGTTATTGAAGGTCTATAGACAGGGTCTTTAAGAAGTTCTTGGTAGTAAGTTGCTTTTCTGAAATAGGCCTATTTCTCTTGAGTTAACTGTTGAATTGTGGTTTGGTTGTGTTTGGTTGTTGTGGTTTGGTTGTTGCTTCCTGCTCATTGAGTCTTCAGGACTCTTCCTCTCATGAGTCCTGAGGTGACCGAGGCTGTCCATGTCCGGAGGATGCTCTCCTTGTCTTGGGGCTTGTGTGGCCTTTGGAAGAGCCCCCTGTGGCTCTAGGAGGTGCGCTTCAGAGACAACCCTGCCTGTGTGACCTCAGACAAGTCTCCTCCTTGTCCCTTCTTTTCCTCTGTCAGAGCATTGGAAGAAGGAGCTCTAAGCTTCTTCTTGCTTTGAAGTCCTCTGGCAGGCACTTAGATCAAGTTGTTAGTTTATTGCATTTTCATTAAGATTTTGTCTTTTTCTTCTAGCCATATAGGTGAGGGGCTTGATCAGGCTGTGCCCTGTCTGACAGAACTGATTCTCACCAACAGTCTTGTGGAATTGGTAAGTCGAATGGGGGAATGTATCTACAGGAGGAGTTAAAGGCACTAGCTGCCATGCCCTCCTCTGGGGAGTTCTCTCAGCCCAGGGATGAAACCCAGGTTCCTCACCACTGAGCCATCAGGGAAACTCCATATTGAGATGCCATGGACTGTAGCTCAGCAGGCTTCTCCATCCATGGAATTTTCTAGGCAAGAATACTGAAGTGGGTTGCCGTTTTCTTCTCCATCATGGATTCATTAGGCTTTATTAAGATGGACCTCTTGAATGCTGTGTTGTGAACAAAAGGTGTCGAATTGTTCCTTTGCTCATGGTAATCTAAGAAATCCTGTAACCAGTAAGAGGCATTACAGACCCTCTGCGATTTATAAAGACCCACAACTCAGAGTACTGGCTGCCCAGAAGATGAAACTAAAAGTAACTGTTACTCTGTTGCAACTTGTTATCACTTGGTGATTTTCCTTTCTACTTTGTTACTGATTTTTATCATTGGTCTGTAATAGGAAACGGGTGAAGGGCAAGGGTGGGTATTAACTCAGTTTTTCCATAACAGTGTTTGTGGTGGGACTCTGCATTAAGGCATTTGTGGGCGGGGGGTGCTGGTCATTCCAGAGGTGGTCCAGCCTCTGCGCCACCTTGGGCGCTGTCACAGCAGACGGCCTGCCTAGATACACGCCTTGGGGAGTGTGCCCTGGGGAACTTCCTGTCGTCCACTTCTCAGTAGCTCTTGATTGTTAGGATGATTCTCACTCTGTTGGGGATTTTTTTTTTCTTTTTTACTTTTACAGAGTTTTGTTGTTTACAGATATGCACAATCCCAGATTAGTCATATGTATATCCCATCCCCCCCATCCCACCCCTCCAGGCCATGGTGTAGCCCCCATGTAAGATCCCTTAACCCACCGCCCACCGCGCAATGACAATCGGTATCTCTTTTGCATATGCTGGTATAGGGCTCCATGTTACTCTTTCCATAGCTCTCGCCCACTCTTCCCTCTCCCCAGTGTCCATAAGTCTGTTCTCTATGACTGTTTTTCCATCAATGCTCTGCGTGTGTATTTATCAGGACGATCTTACTAGATTCTATGTATATGTGTTAGTATACTATACTTGTCCTTCTCTTTTTGACTTACTTCACTTTGTATAATAGGTTCTAGATTCATCCATCTCATTGTTGGGGAGTTTTTCTTTTACCTTCTTTAGATCCTGGAAAGTCCCTCCTGGGAACTCTGAGAGGGGGCTCTCTCCAGGGACCTTCACAGAGCAGGTGACTGCTGTGTCTCTTCTCATTTGAAATGGGCTTCCTGGTATTTTACCAGCCCTGAGTATTCCAGGAGAGTTTTCGTCCATGTTTTCTGACGAATGCATCTAAATGCACATGGTACTCCTATTTCCATTAACTCTGTGTGTGGTGTCGCCCTAGAAAGGTCAGGAAGCAGAGAAAATGTTCAAGGGCAAATGGGGCACACAACTTACAAAGGATATTGCCAGGAGAAGCAAAACGTGAAATCTGGATATCCACTTCACTCCACCTTCAGAAACATAATCTGTCTGGCATTTGGCCTCTGGCAAAACAAAATGAAGCACCTGTGACTGATCCAGTCTTAAATTTGCAGGGTAGTGGTCCATGACCCGCAGTGGTCCGTGTATCATGTGAGATTTCTACCAGATCAGAGCAAATGCTCCAGTGTTCAGTCTGCTCTGAGAGTACCTGCACCCTCCTTCCTCCGCAGGAAGACGAACCGGGTGGTGTTTCTGAAGGAGACAGTTTACCGTATCGGTTTATTTACAAAGGTAAGATACTCCTCTGGTTGGATTACTTTCAAAAGCTTTTGAACGTAAAAGAGAAGCAGTTTATGTTGCTCTGGATTTGACAGTTTTGTTCTTCCCTCCCCTCCCAAGTTTCAGCCCATGTGTTGGTTTGCCGACTGACAAAAAGAAAGGCGGCCCTCTCCAGGAGAGGTGGAAGCTGTCAAGGTGAGCAAGAGTCAGGATTCTTAGACTGGAGTGAGCTGTTCAGTCATGTAGTGACCCAACTAATGAGTTGGACGCTTGCAGGTCTCCCCTATAATTGTTAGAATTCAGCTATATTTTTGATTAAGGCAAAATTAGCTTAAAGGCATTATTTGACCAGACTTTGACTTGAATGAATTATCTGAGCTGGTCAAAGTGGAGGCTGCTCTGGTCTTTCTCATTTTCTCAGGATGCATTTATCTGAAGAGTTAGTCACCTTTGCATGGAGTCTTGATTTTATTTCGAAGGACTTGCTACCTGAAAGGTCCTACCTGATGAGAAATCGTAACGTGGATTAATCCTAATCCTGACTCCTAAACCATCCAGCCACATAATTCCTCTTAGCTAGAATTCTAGGACACGGGCGTTGACTGTTCACTCTCCTGTAGGGGGCTCTCTAGCTCTTTACCCATTTGGGAAATTTATGATTTGGTTTTCGGGTTGATTTCACCATGCCAATATTCTCCCTTCGACAAAGACTTATTTAATATTCCATCTTAGAAAGGTGGTGTGAGTTGCTGTGAGTGTTTTCTGGTGGTTGGATGAAAGTAATTATCCATCTCTTGTTTCCTGGCAAATGTTTCACCTCCCACCTTCAGAAACATAATCTGTCTGGCATTTGGCCTCTGGCAAAACAAAATGAAGCACCTGTGACTGATCCAGTCTTAAATTTGCAGGGTAGTGGTCCATGACCCGCAGTGGTCCGTGTATCATGTGAGATTTCTACCAGATCAGAGCAAATGCTCCAGTGTTCAGTCTGCTCTGAGAGTACCTGCACCCTCCTTCCTCCGCAGGAAGACGAACCGGGTGGTGTTTCTGAAGGAGACAGTTTACCGTATCGGTTTATTTACAAAGGTAAGATACTCCTCTGGTTGGATTACTTTCAAAAGCTTTTGAACGTAAAAGAGAAGCAGTTTATGTTGCTCTGGATTTGACAGTTTTGTTCTTCCCTCCCCTCCCAAGTTTCAGCCCATGTGTTGGTTTGCCGACTGACAAAAAGAAAGGCGGCCCCTCTCCAGGAGAGGTGGAAGCTGTCAAGGTGAGCACGAGTCAGGATTCTTAGACTGGAGTGAGCTGTTCAGTCATGTAGTGACCCAACTAATGAGTTGGACGCTTGCAGGTCTCCCCTATAATTGTTAGAATTCAGCTATATTTTTGATTAAGGCAAAATTAGCTTAAAGGCATTATTTGACCAGACTTTGACTTGAATGAATTATCTGAGCTGGTCAAAGTGGAGGCTGCTCTGGTCTTTCTCATTTTCTCAGGATGCATTTATCTGAAGAGTTAGTCACCTTTGCATGGAGTCTTGATTTTATTTCGAAGGACTTGCTACCTGAAAGGTCCTACCTGATGAGAAATCGTAACGTGGATTAATCCTAATCCTGACTCCTAAACCATCCAGCCACATAATTCCTCTTAGCTAGAATTCTAGGACACGGGCGTTGACTGTTCACTCTCCTGTAGGGGGCTCTCTAGCTCTTTACCCATTTGGGAAATTTATGATTTGGTTTTCGGGTTGATTTCACCATGCCAATATTCTCCCTTCGACAAAGACTTATTTAATATTCCATCTTAGAAAGGTGGTGTGAGTTGCTGTGAGTGTTTTCTGGTGGTTGGATGAAAGTAATTATCCATCTCTCTTGTTTCCTGGCATCCAGAATGCTATTCCAGACGTGCCAGCTTTGGCTAAAGTGGAGCAGCTGAAGGGCTTGTTGCAGTCCAGTCAGATACCCGGCAGGGAACACAGATCAGGTCAGGAAATGACCTTTTGTCTTCATTTCCGATTAATGGTTCATGCCTAGTGTGGGTGCAGAATGCTTTAGAAGCAAAAAGTGCTAGAATAGTGCCTCATTACTGTCTATGATCTACACACAATGCATTTAAGTGCTCATTGAAGAGAATCATTCAATAAAGAATCTTCTGTCCTAGGACTCTGGGGTTTTTGTGAAAGCTGAGAGCATTACTTTTTGCCATGGCGTGGAAGCAAACCATGGAGGTGATAGTGATACCTCTGAGCCCTGTCCAGGCAGGCCCACGGAGCAGCATTGGGGAACACAGGCTGTGGGGCCAGAGCGTAGCTTCACCAGGTCTGTCCCTGGGTGAATTTCTTAATCCCCACTCAATCTGAAGTCTGTTTCCTCATCTTTGAGAGAGCAGTAGTGGTGACCCCATAAGGCTGTTGGGAGGACTGAGTAAGCGCCTTCCTAGGCCCTGAGCCTGGGGCGTGAGCTGTTCTGGTGGTGAGCACCGGCTCTGCGTCGGGCGCTGTGGTGGACACAGGTGTAAAGTGTAAACTGCCCCAGACGGTGCATGTTACAGGTTTGACAGGAATGTAACTGGGGGCTCTGTCTAGACCAGCAGCTCAGGGCAAGTTCCCTTGGGAAGTAATGCTGGAACTGAACCTGAAAGCGAGTAGGACCTTAATCAGAGCTGTGGTTCTCACTGTGTGGTCCTTGGGCCCCTGGGGCTCCACGAGGAATGCTTATGAACACCAAGGTGTTATTAAATGGTGTGAGCATTTGCGTCTGGTGGTGCTGGAGCAACAGCAGGTATTGCTGGTGGCTCAACCCAGGTCGAGGCGGAGGCCCAAAGGGTATTAGTTGGCACCATTCTCAGTAAAGTCCAGATGGTCTTGATCAGGAAGGTCCTTCGTGAAGCAGTCAGAGGCGTTGGTCCTGGACATCAGCCTTGCAGCCCATTGTTTGTGTAAGAATCGCAAAGACACAGAGGACAGCAAGCTGTTAGGGAAAGAGCCCATTTGGGAAGAGTTCCCGGGCGAGATCCACAGGTCTGAGAGATGGGCCAGGGAAATCGCACCCCAGAGATGGGACGAGGAGGTTTTATTAGGGAGGAAAGGGGAGAAGAAAAAAGGGGAGGAGGATTCTTCAGAGCAGGCGCAAAAACGAAGTCTTTGTCTAAACTGAGCGGGAAATTAGTGACGAGTCTGCTGTCCTTGAGTTGTCTGTGGGCAGAGGGGTGTGCAGTCAACCTTGAGCGGGAAATTAGTGGACCGAGTCCCCTGCTGTACTTTTTGCCATGGCGTGAAGCAAACCATGGAGGTGATAGTGATACCTCTGAGCCCTGTCCAGGCAGGCCCACGGAGCAGCATTGGGGAACACAGGCTGTGGGGCCAGAGCGTAGCTTCACAAGGTCTGTCCCTGGGTGAATTTCTTAATCCCCACTCAATCTGAAGTCTGTTTCCTCATCTTTGAGAGAGCAGTAGTGGTGACCCCATAAGGCAGTAGGGAGGACTGAGTAAGCGCATTCCCTAGGCCCTGAGCCTGGGGCGTGAGCTGTTCTGGTGGTGAGCACCGGCTCTGCGTCGGGCGCTGTGGTGGACACAGGTGTAAAGTGTAAACTGCCCCAGACGGTGCATGTTACAGGTTTGACAGGAATGTAACTGGGGGCTCTGTCTAGACCAGCAGCTCAGGGCAAGTTCCCTTGGGAAGTAATGCTGGAACTGAACCTGAAAGCGAGTAGGACCTTAATCAGAGCTGTGGTTCTCACTGTGTGGTCCTTGGGCCCCTGGGGCTCCACGAGGAATGCTTATGAACACCAAGGTGTTATTAAATGGTGTGAGCATTTGCGTCTGGTGGTGCTGGAGCAACAGCAGGTATTGCTGGTGGCTCAACCCAGGTCGAGGCGGAGGCCCAAAGGGTATTAGTTGGCACCATTCTCAGTAAAGTCCAGATGGTCTTGATCAGGAAGGTCCTTCGTGAAGCAGTCAGAGGCGTTGGTCCTGGACATCAGCCTTGCAGCCCATTGTTTGTGTAAGAATCGCAAAGACACAGAGGACAGCAAGCTGTTAGGGAAAGAGCCCATTTGGGAAGAGTTCCCGGGCGAGATCCACAGGTCTGAGAGATGGGCCAGGGAAATCGCACCCCAGAGATGGGACGAGGAGGTTTTATTAGGGAGGAAAGGGGAGAAGAAAAAAGGGGAGGAGGATTCTTCAGAGCAGGCGCAAAAACGAAGTCTTTGTCTAAACTGAGCGGGAAATTAGTGACGAGTCTGCTGTCCTTGAGTTGTCTGTGGGCAGAGGGGTGTGCAGTCACTTGTCACTTTCCAGATGTAGTGGAGAATCTTTATGGCCAGAGCGAACTCTTTATCCCCGGCCTTGAGAGACTCCCAGGCGCCAGCAGATCAGCAACCGGCCCTATGATGCTGACCCTTCAGGGTCGGGAGTTTGCAACTGCCGTATTAACCCTTTAATAGCCCACAAACCTAACACTTTGGTATGAAGAAGTGAGTCAACACTTGCAATGTTAACCTTTAATATACTACCACTTTGGAGAATTCCTGGTGGTCCAGTGCTTCAGACTGGGCTTTCACCGCCTGGGTCTGATCCCTGGTCAGGAAACTAAGATCCGACAAGCCAAGCGGTGAGACCAAAAAAAAACAGAAAGCAAAAGACTACCACTTTTGTTAAGTTTTGGCATAGTTTCAAAAAATAAATATCCACAGCTGGCTGCAGAGGGTATTAAAATCCTCCTCCCTTTCTAACTGCATTTTGCTGCAAATGGCATCCATTCTTATTCTTTTTTTAAATGACTGAGGAGTATTCCCTGGTATATCTGTACTTACATAGTCTTTATTTTTCTTTCGATGGACATTCTGGTGGATTCTCTATCTTGACTATTGTAAATGGTGCTGCCCTGAAAACAGGGGTGGCATGAGTTGTTTTGAATTATAGTTTTCTTCAGATCTACGTCCAGAAGTGGGATTGATGAACGTATGTAATTATGTTTAGGGTTTCTTTTGGGGGTGGGTTGGGTGTTTGTTACTGTGCTTGGTTTTCTCTAATTGTGATGAGCAGGGACTCCTCCCTAGTGTGGTGTGTGGACTTCTCATTGTGGTGGTCTTTTTCTGCTGCAGAGCATAGGCTCTAGAGCACTGGGGCTTCAGTAGTTGTAGCTCCTGGGCTCTGGAGCACAGTTTTCAGTAGTTATGGCACATGGGCTTACTTGCTCCATGGCATGTGAGATCTTCCTGGACCAGGGATAGGGCCTGTGTCTTCTGCATTGGCAGGTGAATTCTTTATCACTGAGGTACCAGGCGCAAAACGAAGTCTTTATCTAAACTAAGCAGGAAATTAGTGACGAGTCTGCTGTCCTTGAGTTGTCTGTGGGCAGAGGGGTGTGCAGTCACTTGTCACTTTCCAGATGTAGTGGAGAATCTTTATGGCCAGAGCGAACTCTTTATCCCCGGCCTTGAGAGACTCCCAGGCGCCAGCAGATCAGCAACCGGCCCTATGATGCTGACCCTTCAGGGTCGGGAGTTTGCAACTGCCGTATTAACCCTTTAATAGCCCACAAACCTAACACTTTGGTATGAAGAAGTGAGTCAACACTTGCAATGTTAACCTTTAATATACTACCACTTTGGAGAATTCCTGGTGGTCCAGTGCTTCAGACTGGGCTTTCACCGCCTGGGTCTGATCCCTGGTCAGGAAACTAAGATCCGACAAGCCAAGCGGTGAGACCAAAAAAAAACAGAAAGCAAAAGACTACCACTTTTGTTAAGTTTTGGCATAGTTTCAAAAAATAAATATCCACAGCTGGCTGCAGAGGGTATTAAAATCCTCCTCCCTTTCTAACTGCATTTTGCTGCAAATGGCATCCATTCTTATTCTTTTTTTAAATGACTGAGGAGTATTCCCTGGTATATCTGTACTTACATAGTCTTTATTTTTCTTTCGATGGACATTCTGGTGGATTCTCTATCTTGACTATTGTAAATGGTGCTGCCCTGAAAACAGGGGTGGCATGAGTTGTTTTGAATTATAGTTTTCTTCAGATCTACGTCCAGAAGTGGGATTGATGAACGTATGTAATTATGTTTAGGGTTTCTTTTGGGGGTGGGTTGGGTGTTTGTTACTGTGCTTGGTTTTCTCTAATTGTGATGAGCAGGGACTCCTCCCTAGTGTGGTGTGTGGACTTCTCATTGTGGTGGTCTTTTTCTGCTGCAGAGCATAGGCTCTAGAGCACTGGGGCTTCAGTAGTTGTAGCTCCTGGGCTCTGGAGCACAGTTTTCAGTAGTTATGGCACATGGGCTTACTTGCTCCATGGCATGTGAGATCTTCCTGGACCAGGGATAGGGCCTGTGTCTTCTGCATTGGCAGGTGAATTCTTTATCACTGAGGTACCAGGTAACCCCTATGTTTAGATTTTTTCTTTCTTTCTTTCTTTTTCTTTAAATTTTGGTCTCTTTCATTGTTCCTTTCTTCATTCATTTTCATCCATCTTTATTCCTCGTCCCGTGTGAGCCTCCCACTGCCGCAGTCTCTCCCACTGTGGAGTACCGGCTCTGGGCGCACGTGCTCCAGAGCACTGGCTCACAGTTGGACACACTGGTCCAGCCCCTCCACGGCACGCGGGATCCTCCCAGGCCAGGGATCAAACCAGCACCCCCTGCACTGTGAGGCGGACTCTTCACCCACTGGACCACCGGGGAAGCCCTATGTTTAGGTTTTAAGGAACCTCCATACTGTTTTGTGCAGTGGCTGTAACAGTTTACATCGCCACCACAGTGGAGGAGCATTCCCTTTCCCACACGCCCCGCCAAGCACTTACTCTTTGTAGATATCTGTTGACCATGGCTTTTCTGATCAGTGGAGGTGACACCTTTGTTGTTGTTGTTGTTGTTAATTTTTATTTTACTTTTTGCTTTTACAGAGTTTACTTTCTTACAGATATGTATGATCCCAGATTAGTCATATGTATATCCCCTGCCATCCCACCCCTCCAGGCTGTTGCACAGCGGCCCTGCAGGATCCCCTTTTCCCACAGCGCAATGTCAATAACTATCTTTTTCACATATGATAGTATAGGTTTCCAGGTTGCTCCCTCTATGCCTCCCACCCACTGTTCATTCCCCACAATGTCCATATGTCTGTTCTCTATGTCTGTTTTTCTGTTGCTTCACTGTGTGTGCTACCATTACCCTCTTACTAGATTCCATATATATGTGTTAGTATATTGTACTTGTCTTTCTCTTTTTGACTTGCTTCACTTTTAATGATAGGTTCTAGCTCCAGCCACCTCATTAGGACTGATTCTTCTGCATCTCTTGTTACAGCTGAGAAGTACTCCATTGTATGTATGTACCAGAGCTTTTTTATCCGTTCATTCATTGACGGACATCTAGGTTGCTTTCATGTTCTAGCTACTGTATAGAGAGCTGCAGTGAACATTGGGGTACAGGTGCTTCTTTCAGTTTTGATTTCATCAGGGTATAAGCCTAATAATGGGATTGCTGGGTCATATGGTGCTTCTATTTTTAGTTTTTTAAGAAATCTCCATTCTGTCTTCCATAGCAGTGCTATCAATTTACATTCCCACCAGCAATGCAAGAGTGTTCCCTTTTCTCCGCAGCCTCTCCAGCATTTATTGTCTGTCGATTTGTGGATGATGGCCATTCTGACTGGTGTGAGGTGATAGCTCATTGCAGTGTTGATTTGCATTTCTCTAGTAATAAGTGAGGTTGGGCATCATTTCATGTGTTTTTTGGCCATCTGTACGTGCTCTTTGGAGAGATGTCTGTTTAGGGTGACACCTCCTTTGACGTTTTGATTAGCATCTCTTTAATAATTAGTGATGTTAGGTGTATTTCCATGTGAACCTACTTTTACAGCGTGAGGAAAATTTGCCTCTCACAGTTGGCGTCTAGAGTGTCTGCCCTCTTTTGAACAGGGCATTTCTTGAGAGCTGGTGCCATTCACTTACAGCCCCTCAGGCCTCAGGAGGATGAAGTGCCACTCAGCACCAATCTTGAAGTTGTTGTTATGGGAAACGACCACAAGGTGGCAGCATTTCCTCATGCCCCACTGGTTCCACGGGCATACAGAACCTTAGGGTAAGTCCTGTTCCTGGATTGTCAGTTAGGGTAGAATGGGCCAGAAGAAAAACCCAAGGCTTGTGTCCTGTGACTTCTTCCCCCTTACCATTTCTCTGCAAACACATCCCAATTCCTGCAACACCACTCTGCAGAGGGTGCTGTCATCAGTAGGTGGGGAGACCCTAAGGAAGGAGGCTGCAGCTGGGAACCCCAGCCCAGGGGACACATGGAGCCCAGGGGTCTTCCCAGAGATCTTCCTGCTCAGAGGCTCCAGCGTCTTCTGGGTGCAGTAGGCCTCTTTTTTCTGTAGGAGGGCCCACCTGGATCCGGGGGCTGTGGACTTGTGCAGAGGGGAGAGGCGCACAAGGTCACTGGGAGGTGGTCCTTCACTGGATCTGGAGGCTGTGGGCTGGTGCAGCGGGGACAGGGCCACGAAGTCAGGGGAGGGGGTCCTTCACTGGCATCTGCTCCCCATCTCCCGCAGCTCCAGACAGTCCGGCCTTAGGGCCCAAACCTGCTCAGCTTCCAGGGATATGATACCAACCCAGGTCAACATGCCCTGAGGGGAATAAAGTCAAGCATTTCTTTTTTCTTTTTCTTATTTTTTTTAAAGTATATTTTGAATCGAAATAGATAGCTAATTTGGGGTTCCACAGTGGCGGTGCAGTGGTAAAGAATCTACCTGCAATGCAGGAGACATGGCTGGCATCCCTGGGCTGGATCGATCCCCTGGATAAGGGCATGGCAACCCACTCCAATCCAGCCCATTGTTACTGGAGTATCCTATAGACAGAGGAACCCGATGGGCTACAGTTCATCAGGTCTTAGAGTTGGACACGATAGAAGTGACTGAGCACATACACATATATAGTTGATCTACAACGTTGTGCAGTTTTTCTTCTTTTAGATGTACAACAGTGCATTCACTTATACATAGACACATAGATGCGATTTTTTTGTTGTTCTTTTTCCCATTTAGGTTATTACAAAATGTTGAGTGGAATTCCTTGTGCTGTACAGTGGGTTCTTTTTGATTATTTTATAAATAGTAATATGTATATTATAATCTGAACCAGTTAATTTCTCCCTATCCCTTACCTTTTTTTGGCAGAGGGCAGGTTGGGGAGGGAGAGGGTGGGCGAGCCACTTCTCTTGGTCTTTCATTTATCTATTTTCATCCATCTTTGTTCTTTGGCCCGTGTGGGCCTCCTATCACAGTGGCCTCTGTTGTCGCAGAGCGCCGGCTGTGGGTGCATGCGCTCCAGAGCTCCAGCTCAGTAATTGGACACATCG